>VDFB02056351.1:5835571-5912737 GCA_007258455.2 Sequoia sempervirens | reverse complement strand
CTTAGGGGGCATTCTACTATAGGCGCAGGTGGGCACTGGGCCAACTCTTCCTCTTCTTCCAAGGAAAGATTCACTCGCATATAATCTATTGTGTTCCTCTTCTATCTCTAGGCATGTGTATTCAATTGTGAAATGATGTATTCTTGTTCTGCTTCTACCCAATCTAAATCTGGCAACAAAATATGAAACACATCTTTACGAGGAAGTATAATCTTGCCGCATGATGTGACATATATTGTCAGATGTTTTCGATCACTTCAATTTCCCCAATGGAGTAGCCAAAAATCTATTAGGGAATGAATTGGATCACAATAAATATGCTCAAAATAAATAACTCTTAGACCCATTTAGCACTAGTATCAATATGCTTTAATAGCTCTGAAAAGACCACAATTGCATTTGTGGCGTTTCTCTGAATTTTGGAGGTACAACTCCCTTGAATGATATGCAATGAACTTATCTAATCTAAATAAAATGGGTATGCTTTTGACCAAAAATAAGGAAAGGAAACATATGCCAGTTCATAAACATGAGACTAACGTGAATGCACAAACAACAACCATAAATGATCAACACAAATATTGAAATGATCTATTACTATCTCATGAAGGAAGTAAGATCATACTGTAATAAATGAACACCATAAAGCTTATCTCACAAAGAAGACATAACCCTATCACACAACTCAAAGATTATGAACTATTACAACATGAAATAAATGATCAAACTACTCTTGAAAAACACCACAAAGTGTATTTCCAGAGAGCCCCTATCTCTTTCTCCATCTTTGAATATATAACAAAACCAACTCCACAAAACAGTTGCTAAATCCATTACTAAATTATTTAGTCTTCTTGTTTTCCCACTATCTTTTTGAAAACTACTAAGGATCGGTTGAAATAATTAGTCAAGCAAATGAAAGAGCATCAGGAAAGCAAACCGATATTGATCTCACCAATGACCGCCAAATGACCTTTCACATAATCGAATCATTAATGCATCTTCAAGGAGACACCATCTGATAGCATGTGTATACTGTCCGATTGGAAATGTAATTTAAAACTGGTTGAAATCAGCCATTAATTCGAACTGAGTTTCCATCTCATCAAAACTTAGGAGAAAGCACCAATGTCCAACCAACCTTCTATAAATTCAGCTAGTGTCACCACTCTTCATTATTTAGAAGCATCCAACATGGCGAGCACTCAGAGTGATGGTGATTCTACGAATGACTTCATTGTCTTGGAGCTGATTGAATGCAATCCATTGTTTAGGCATCTGTCGTATCAACTGAAGGAGGTCTTCATGGTGCAGAGCGAGGTGGAAGAAGAGGTGCTTCATAGTATCTTGGGTGAAGCATTTCTGAGCCAGGAACATGTACACAATACTACCATGCTTGATCATTTCATGTACATGGTCATCAGGACCTCTGGCCACCATGACTGGGGTGTAAGAGCGTTAGAACATCTGGTGAGGCCTAAATTCCATCATCGTGTCAATGTAGCTATTGCTGGGCTCAGTCGCTATCCTTAGAGTGGACTGATAGCTGATGTTGTCTATATAGCATCGGTGCTTTAGAATGCGACCTTGGAAGAAGCAGTTGTTGTTCTTCGTGCAAGAATTGTGAGGAATGCTATGGGGCTCTTTTCCCAATTCCTACAATCACATGATAATCTACTATCCCTTGCTTAGGTTGAACACCTCTAGATTGTGGTTGAGGGCATTTGAGTCCTAATGTTTGCCTTGTGTGTCTAAACAAAAATGTCTCCTTTTATCTTTTGTCATCGATATGAACTTTTTGTAGTCATTTCAAACAATTTTGTAGTGCCAATGTAATGTAAAAACATACATACATATATATAATAAATATCATTTTAGTATCTCTGTGGTCTTGTATGCATGGATTTGTTTTCTCCTGTTCATATCATATCTGAAAATGCTGATTTCTTTTCCTATATAATGCACTGATTTTATGAATCAACTCACGGTCATTATACTAATTGCTGAAAAAAGCTTCCGGGTGACAAAACAGGTAGTTCATATAACTTAATAAAACACCATTTGGGTTCTGAATAGCTTAAAGAACACCGCCCACTAATATAACCTATAGGGTAAGCTACTAGGTAACTTCTAACATATGACAACTCATCATGTGGGTTATTCACATACATAAAGCCCCTTTTTAAAGAAACTGAGAGTTTGAAAAAGGTTATAAAACACCACCTAAACAAAGAAATAACAACATAGGTGGTAAAGCGGGAGGTTAGAGAAACTAATGAAAACTCCACCTGAGTTTGATAAGTACAACAAAACACCACCTAGACCCAAATTTAAATAAAATGACTAAGGAAAATAAGGCAAGATAGTTGAAAAAAGGGGAGGGTCATGTTTATGAGTAACAAAGTTTAACCCATGACTCGGTTGATGACTCGACAATTTCTTAGTGGTAACATGTACAACAATCTGCTCAAATACCAATGTGTGATCCCACACTTCATGTTGAACTTTGAGCAAAGTTACTCTATTCTCAATGAGAATTTTTGACCGAAAGATAATTATGTCAATAACCTTATTAATATATTCAAGACTTTCCTCACCCAAGATCCTTGATTCAATCATTGTTTCTTGAAGAAGTTGAGAAGCCCAACCTCACAAACCCCAAGAATCACCTGCATGCAATTACCTATCACATACAAAAGATATTCAAAAGCAAAGAAGATGTTCTGCAAGCCTCAAGTAAAAATGTATTAAGAGAATCTAATAATTACAATGAGATCAATCCTTATGAAGGAGATCATGAAACCCTAAAGAAAACCTAAAAGGAAAACCCTATTGTGCACACTTAATAATTAATAAATAAATAAATAATTATTAATGTGCCTAAGTTTAGCTTAAGCAAACCTAAAGTAATAAGTGGCTTAATTAATTAACCAATATGATTAAATTAATGAAGTGAGATGACTTATTACTCTAACACCCCCCCTTAAGATGAACTTAGGGAGTAGCTAAAACACTATGAAAAGGTGCATAAAAGAAAAGATGGGTCCCGACAACAAGGCCTGATTAGGTACCCATGTACAAATGAAATGTAAACTAAATCAAACAAGGTAAAGGAGAAAACCACATGGGAACAGAACTCCCCAAAATAGAATGCAAAAAACAACTAAGTGATGAAATATGGAGGACTCCATAAGACCCCCCAAGGACACCATCCATCACAAAGATACATGAATGAACCCCCCTAGAAGAGAGGAATGAAGAGACCACATAGCTCCCCCAGAATGAAGTAGCTCCAAAAAAATTGAATAAACCGCATCTCCTAAAAGAAGTGAGAGGGAAGAGGCCTCATGAATGCAATCTCTAAAGGTGAAGTAGGTGTAGCACAAGATGTCTCCACATAAGAAGGGGTGACCTCAACCAATGAAGAAGTCAAAGTAGGTGAAGATTGAAGAGAAAGCTCCAAAGATGAATGATCAACTATGTCCTGCTGCACTGAAATAGAAGAAACCACATATGTAGTCATAGAAGTATCAACAACTGCAACAGTAGGTGGAGGAGATGGAATAGAAGGCTCAAGAACTAGATCCGAAGTGAGAACACCAATTTTCAAGAAACCAAATGTCTCCTCTAAATGATGAGTCACACTAGAAGTGTGATGAATAGCTACAGGAATAGAAGCACCATTAGTAGCAAAATCTGTAAAGGAATACAACTGAGATGAGTGATCCACCACCCCATTAGCAATAACTGCTCTACTCTCCAAGTCTCTGATGATAACATAATCAAGTGTGAACTCCATAGATCTCCCATTGTCTCCATGTGTGATCTGATAGATGGAAAGAAGGTTGTTTGTTAAGTGAGGAACACACAAAACATCCTGAAAGGTGTTGTTCCCAAAACTAATAGACACCTTCCCTATAACACTCATGTATGTATTGTTTCCCATCAAAATAGGACACATAGTGCAAAGCTCAACGGAAGTGAACATAGACTATGAAGATGCCATATGATGAGATGCTCCTAAATCTAGAAGCCATCTCCTTGATCCAAGACTTGAAGTAGCACAAAAAGAATGTCCCTTCATATCTGATGAAGTATGTAAACCAGCTGTGCCCCTGTCATGCTGCCATGAAGAAGAGGATGCAAACATCCTAGAAGGAAAATCAATTTGATGTTTCTGAAGAAGATGCTTCAGCTCATCAATGTCCTTGTAGCAACTATGTTCTACATGTCCTTCTCTCTTGCAATATGCACATGGAACCTTCTCCTTCCTAGATAATTTCCCCTTAGAAGAGGAGGATGAATCTGAGGACTCCTTTTGCTGCTCATGAGATTTGGAATCCTTTTGTTTATGTTTCTTGCCTTTTCTTGTAGAAGCTTTCTGATCTCTGGGCTCCTATGATGCAATAAGTGCCTGTGATGAAGAGGGATTCAACTTGCCCATGCTAGCCAACTTGGCCTGCTCTCGAATGAGAGAAGATGCAAAATCATCAAAAGAAGGCATAGTAAAGCTAGTACCAAGTGCATCTCTAGTGGCATAAAAGGTAGATACAAAAACTGAATAATCTGGTCCAAGCTTAGAAAGAATGGAAAGAATGGACAATATCAACTGAGAGTCTTCCTTTTGAACACCACACTATGACAACTATAATCTAAGAGACTTGAGTTTAGTGTAAAAATCCTGGATGCTGTCAAAATACCTAGGATTTAAGCCAATAAGCTCATTCTCCAACTGAAACCCTCTCATAGTATCCTGCTTCCTAGCTAAGACTCTAAAGTAGTCCAAATCTCATTGGGTGTAGTGCAAGACTCAACATCAAAAATAAGATTAGATGAAATAGATAGACATAAAGTACCAAAATCTTCATCACACCTATTAAACCATTTTCTCTTTTTAGTAGCACTTGTAGGTTCAATTTCTGTACCCATGGTTACCCTGTACAACCCTTGATGCTTCAAATGAATCTCCATTTTTTTTTCCAACCAAAATAGTTGAATGGAGTAAGAGGTGAAATATTATGTGTATCCATGACAAAAAATAGTAGAATATACTCGCAAAGAAAAATAAAATTCCTCTTTGATCTCAAAAAAATTAGCCTGATTGCATGTTTCCCAAGAAAATAACCCAAAAAACAAAGGCTGAGTTCTAACAAAAAAATTAGATACGTAGTGAAAAATATAGAAGAATCAGGTCTAAGATCTGAGAAGAGGATGGAACCAGCTTTCTAATGCCTATTTGTTTTTGTAAAATGGAGTAGCGAGGCAAAATATATGCCCTTCGGACTGAAAACAACAACTTTTGACTTCAAAGGCCCAAAAATGCATCAAAATAGAAAAATAAAAAAATCAAACCTCCACCATTGCAAAGAGTATTGAACCAGCTTTCTGACGATATATTGTTTACCTAATTTGGACACTGTATGCCCAAGTTACGCCAAAAAGAAAAAAAGCCCTGTAAAAAGGCACTTCCAGCACCAAACAGGGGCAAAAATCAAGCTACTTTGTCGCAAGTCCTCGGTCCTCCATGTGATCGCTGTAGGGGCTAAGGTTGGACAATGACTCCTAGTCACTAATACGACTGTAGTGGGGGCTAAGAAACTCGACGGGGCTGGAAGGGCAGGCTCCTGGTCCCAAATGACCACGCACTTTGGTTTAGGGGCCCACAGGGGCTAATCGCCAATGGAGTGGTGGATGAGCAGTGAAGCGAGTGTTTGGTGGGTGATTGGTGACCCACGGGTGACCACTAGGCTGGGAGTGGGTGGCACTGGCAATTTCAATGGGGAGCACAAGTTTTGAATTTTTTTTTTGAATTTTTTTATAGTTTTTTGATTTTTTTTGAAAAATCTCGCCTCGATTTGTATGCCCTGGGGCCGTAGGGCCTTGGGGCATTTTTTTCCCTTAGAGATCAATTGTGTCCAAAATGGACGAATGAATAGGCATTTCTAGGGTTTTTTGGTGCTCTGATTGCAATGGTGACGTTTGTTTGGCCCAAAAATGCACAAAAAAATAGGCTACCCCCAGATCTTGCAAAAAAGATGCTTGGCTGAAACCCTTGCACATAAAAAATTGCTGTGAAGAAATATCTTCAAAAGACAAATAGGAAGCTACAGGTCTAGAGCTCTGGTACCATGAAGAAGTTGAGAAGCCCAACCTCACAAACCCCAAGAATCACCTGCATGCAATTACCTATCACATACAAAAGATATTTAGAACCAAAGAAGATGTTCTGCAAGCCTCAAGCAAAAATACATTAAGAGAATCTAATAATTACAATGATATCAATCCTTATGAAGGAGATCATGAAACCCTAAAGAAAACCTAAAAGGAAAACCCTAGTGTGCACACTTAATAACTAATAAATAAATAAATAATTATTAATGTGCCTAAGTTTAGCTTAAGCAAACCTAAAGTAATAAGTGGCTTAATTAATAAACCAATATGATTAAATTAATGAAGTGTGATGACTTATTACTCTAACATTTCTTTGGGAAATTTTTTTATGGTTTCCAACTTCCTCAAATATTCTCTATATTTTTATTCCTCCCACAACATCTGAGCATATTCCTTTATTTGCTTACCTAGTGTTTGTGCTTCATCATAGTGTTTACACCCTTCATTGAGAAGTTCATCTACCTCTTTCTAAAGAATATTGATCCAATTATCAAACAACTGAACCTTCCTCTTCATTTCATTTAGATCATCAACTTCTTTGTAGCTTATCAACATAGGAACCTTTGATGAAATTGGCTGCTCAGAAACTAGTGAAGTAAGCTCCTTCAAAAATCTCTTCATTTGACCCACTTGAGTCTTCAACTCATCTTTTTCTTGTTTTTCCTTGATCATCCTTGATTTTACTGATGTTGCAACAATATCAATGAGTACCATTTGTTGATTCCTAGTCTGCTTACCTAGGTTGATTGTTCTTACTTGGTAATCCAAGGCCTACAATTCTCTATAATCCTTATCAACCGTTGGGGTTGCAACCTCTGCGATTGAATCCTTGTCATCTACTAACCTGGTGGAGTGAATAGCCCTTGGTTGCTTCTTTGGCTTCAACTTCTCTAGATCCTTCTTCATCTCATCCCAACTTATTGGTTGAGCCTCAACTTGCTATCTCTTCTCTAGATTCAGCTTCAACCATGTTGGAGCACTTGGTGGAGTTGCCATTTGTGTAGTTGTGAGATTTTCTAACTAGCCTACCTTGGAATCTGATGACTAAAGGAAAGAAAAACCATAAATATAAGGAGGAATAAACTGTATTCCTCTCAAGAATGCAAAGCTATATTCAGCTTGAGAATTGAGATTACAAAGGAAATACCTTGGTTATATAGGCCAAGGGGAGAGATAGATGCAACCAGATTATGAAAAGTGTTGTCATCCTATGAGGTGTGACAACTCATGTCATTAAAGGTTCAACCACCTTTTCCCTATGTAAAGTTAAGCTAGTGTGAAGAGGAATTTAGTGGAGACCTAGCTAAGAAATGAACTAGTTATATAAATTACCCCTTTCACACTAACACCCCCCCTTAAGTGCAACTTAGGGAGAAGTATACAATGTAAAGATGCAAATATGGGTCCTAGATACTAGGCCTGATGAGGTACCCATGTACATAATAACCTCTCAATGATAAAGGAGAAAACCCAGTGGGAAAAAACTCCTGCCCATGAGAGGGTGAACGAAGAAGGTCTAAGTGACCCCCCTAGAAGAGATTTGCCTCATGCCCAAGAGAGACAAAGATAAACACATTTGCTCTCAATAGAGGGTTTGGTGAATATATATACAACTTGATCTTCTATAGGAAAGTATCACAAATCAATGACATTCTCCTGAATCAGCTCCCAGAGAAAATGCATATGGATCTCAGTGTGTTTGGTTTGTTGATAATGGACTGGGTTCTTTGAGATCTGGATGGAACTTTGGTTGTCACAATAGATGGTTGATGGCTTTTGAAAGGTGATACCAAGTTCAGTGAGGATATTTTGAAGCCAAATAGCCTCACTAGTAGCATTAATAGCCCCCTGATACTCAGCCTCAGTTGAAGAAAGAGCAATCGCATGTTGCTTCTTGCTCTGCCAACAAATGGGACTAGAACCATAGTGAAAACTGTAGCCAAATGTGGACTTGAAATCATCAATATCACCAACCCAATCAGAATCTATGTATCCAAGTAAGTCTGAGCTTGTGCCTGCTACATAGTGAGTCCCATATCGAGGAGTGCCATGGATGTAGTGCAAGATGCTTTTGGTAGCTTTCCAATGAAGCTCATGTGGTTTCATCATGAAGCACAAAACAATGCCAACTACAAAGGAAATTTTAGGGTGAGTATGAGTCAAGTAGATGAGGCTACCAACAAGTTGATGATACAAAGTATCATCAACTAGTGGTGTGGAACATTTCACCTCAAGCTTAACTCTTGACAGAAAGGGAGTCGACGCAGGCTTATAATCAGCCATATGAAAACATGAAAAAATATCAAGAGCATACTTGGGTTGTGAAAGTGAGATCTCGGAAGAGGTTTGTGTGATCTCCATCTTGAGAAAGTAGTGCAAGAGACCTAAGTCAATGATGGAAAATATGCCATGCAAAGAAGTCTTGACAGTCAAAATGATGGATGAAGTGCTCTCAGTGATAATCAAGTCATCAACATAGAGAGCTAAGAAGAGAAGAGCATCCTCTTGCCACAAGATGTAGACATTCGGATTTGAGTGGCATCTAGAGAACCCAATGGAGAGAAGAAAGGAGTCCATTTTGGCATACCAAGCTTGTGGATCTTGTTTGAGGCCATAAAGAGAATTCTATAGTTTGCAAACCATTGAAGAATCTTAAATGAATCTTTGTGGCTACTCCATATAATGTTCTTCATGTAGATCTCCATGAATAAATACAATCTTCAAATCCATTTGATGTACAACCCAACCATGACCTATAGAAATAGAAAATAGCAAGTGAATGGAGTTTATTTTGGAAACATGGGAAAAGGTCTCAGTGTAGTCAATACTTGGTACTTGAAAGAAACCTTTGGCCAGAAGTTATGCTTTATACTTGTCAACTGAGCCATCCGTTGCAAATTTGGTTTGATAGATCCACTTACACCAAGCCAATTTTCTTCCCTTAGGAAGTGGAACAAGATCAGATGTTTTATTTTGAATTAAAGAGTTGTACTCTTCCTCCATTGCGGAATCCCACTCAGTGATCCCAGATGCTTCATGAAATGATTGTGGATCTAAAGCAATGGCGATGTAGGAATGTGGAATGTCATGATGTTGTGACTGAGTCCTCCTAGTATTTGAAGGATCCCCAACTAGAGTGCCTACAGACTCAAGTGTGTGTCGAGCCCAACGAGGCATGGTAGGGGATGAAGTAGGAGATTCCAAACTCTCTGAAGAGGAAGATGAAATCTCATGATCAACTTAACGACTAGAGGAAGCTTGAGGAAAATCCTCGATGTCAGACCTCGAAATCCACTATGGAGGAAGAGTAGAGGATGAGCTAGAAGAGCTTTCCTCAAAATGCACACTATGCTCAATGAAGAGCTCATGTGTTGTAGGATCTATTAGATGATATCCTTTGACATCATCAGGGAAACCAACAAAGATGCAAGGTTGACTCTGAGGTTCCAAGGCCTTGCGCTTCTCTGAAGGAATATGTGGCTATGCTGGGGAGCCAAAAAATCTAAAGTGCCCCACAACAGGTTTCTGACCACACCAAGCTTTGAAGGGAGTGATTCCTTTTAATGCCTTATGTGGAACTCTGTTTGGATGTGAGCAACATAGTTGATAGCTTCTGCCCAATATGTAGGTGCAAGGGAGCGAGCATGGATCATGCAACCAACCATCTCTTTTAGGGACCTATTTTTCCTCTCAACTACACCATTTTTTTGTGGTGTGTAGGAAACACTATGTTGAAGATCAATCCTTCAAGAGTATAAAATTTCTCAAATTGATGGTTCACATATTATTTTCCATTATTAGTGCAGAGAATTTTGACACACTTTCCAGATTGCTTCTCAGCACGAGCCTTAAACTCTTGAAATCTATCAAAGACTTCTCCTTTGTTTTGAAGAAAGTAGATCCATGTGTATGATCTAGAATAGTCATCAATGAAGGTGAGAAAATAACGAGCCTTACTGAAAGATAATGATGGAAAAGGACCCACCAAGTCATTGTGAACCAATTCAAGGACTTCTGAGGCCATCCAAGCCTTTCCTTTGTCAAACTTATCTTTAGGATGTTTTCTCAAGGAACAACCCGAACATACACCATTAAAAAAAGTGATTTGAGGAAGACCCGTGACCATATTCTGTTTGTTGAGTTGCTAAAGATAGCGGTAGTTGAGATGTCCAAACCACTCATGCCATAGTTTTCTCACAACATTTGAATGAGTGAGCAATGTAGTGGAATGTGAATTAGGTACAAAATGAGAGAAAGCATACAACTAAGACTCATGATTGGCCTTATCAACTGCAAGGAGTGCATTATCTTCAAGATTTCTAATGCTGATAGAATCTGGAGTGAATTCAACGTTTCTACCATTCTGAGTGATTTGATAGATGAAGAGAAGGTTGGATGATAGATCAGGCACATAGAGAACATCCTCAAATTTACCATTTCTAGTATCTATTGAACCCTTCCCAATTACATCCATTGGAGAATCATCCCCGATGAGAATGTGGGGCACAAAACAAGGCTCCAACAAAGAAAACTATTCTTTAATAGAACCCATGTGATGTGATGCACTTGAGTCAAGAATCCACTCTTTTGAAGAATCAGTAATAGCAACAAGTGCATGTGCTTTCCCTTTACCTAATTTTGAAGGAGTAGAGGATTGTTGAGCAACAAAAAAAGATAGATTAATGTTGTTATTTTTAAGAAGATGCTTTAACTCATCGATCTACTTCTTATGAAAAGAATGTTCCTCATGACCAGGTTTCTTATAGTAGCTACAAGTTGGCCTTTCCTTCTTTTGAAAATTCCCCTTTGAAGACCTGGGTTGGAGTAAAATTTTGTTGTTGAAGATGATTGTGTTTGATATCTTTGTGAATTATTCTTGAACTACTTTTATTTGTTGTCAGGTTTCCTTGATTCTTTCTGACCCTTTGGTTGACCAGCCATCAAGGCTTGTGAGTGTGAAGGCTTAAGAAGACACATTGGCAAAAGCTTACCTTGTTCTTGCATCAACATTTTAGAAAATGAAGCAAAAGAAGGTGTATTGAATGTGGATCCCATTTCCAACCTATGAGTATGAAAGCTAGAAAAAATAGATGCAAATTCAAGTCCAAGTTTGTTTAGAGTGTTATAGAGAAGTTAATGTCTTTCTTCTCTAAGCCACATGATTTACATTGTGCTCTAAGGTCAATGACTTTTGTTACATAATCCTAGATGTTATCAAAACACTTTGGATCAAGACTCATTAGTTCATTGTCAATTTGATAACCACAAACTTAATTAGTTGTACCATAGAGAGTTTTTAATTTGTCCCAAGCATCATGTGAATCTTTACATGCTTCAATCTGAAACATTATATCAAAAGAAACTAAACTCCTTAGACAACCAAAAGCTTTTGTATGTTCAAATATCTAGAGTAGTTTTTCCTTATCATTGGTGGGTTTAGTTACCTTCTTCTCAACATAAGGTGTATATCCTAGTTGAATTAAGGAATTCCATGCATTTTGATGCCATGCATTGTTGTTGTAGGGCATGAGCAATGGAAACTTAAATGTACCCATAGTGAAGGAAAAACAAAGCAAAAAGTATGAGATATGTTCAAGAACAAAGAAAACAAGATACCCCCTTCTTTATTCAATCAAAGAACCCCCCTAGAAAAAAATGATTTGGCACTTTATATTTAGTGCAGTTACAGATTTATGGATTTCAATGCTTTTACAAATCTTCAATAAATGAGAATGTGATAAAAGTATACATTTGGTAAAATTTCATATGTAACAAATAACACTAATGTGAAGTACATGAAAAATAATGCACTTTCAAAAAAAGAATCAATTCGATCCAAGGTCGTATGCAAAAGTTATGCAACTTTGAAGTTTGCAAAACAAGAACGGTGAGGAGTCCTTGAGAATCAACAATTTCTGAAAAATATGTGTGCCAAAATTTGAAACCGTCTTCACCAATGTATAGAGTACAAAAAAATAGCCTAAATAAAAAATTGCACTAAAAACAAAGCTATGGAACTCGAGTTATGAGCCTCCAAAGTTGGCCTTGAAAAATCAGTGCAGCAATGAAGAGGGGGTATAAAAAATCTCCAAAAAATCCACCAAATTTAGTGGAACTACCACCAAATTTAGCTGTCCGCCAAATATAGATGTCTTCCAGCTAGTTTGGATCTCCGCCAAATGTAGCACTCCACTAGATAAATTAGCTAACCGCCAAATTTAGCAATCCGCTAAAATTAGAGGTGTTGGCAAAATCTTAAATTTTATATTTTTTAATTAGAAAATATTAAAAAATTATTAAAAATTTCAATCATATATATATATTTTTAATTTGTGGGCAGACTACAAATTTAATATTTTTAATACGAAAAAACATTTAAAAAATAAAAAAATTGTCGACACAATATTAATGTCGGCAAAATTGTTTTTTTTATATATATATTTTTCAACATTTTAAAAGATATTAAAAAAACATTAAAAAAAATATAAAGCTCAAAGGACGACATTATAAAAAGCCTACTATTACTAGCAATTGCACCTTCATGTGCAATGGGTATGCCAAAGACATATTAGTTAATTTTGTATTAAATTTGTCTATTATAATCTAGGAAAAGTGACATAGATTCGTAAGCTACAAATCCTCTTTTTGAATAGGCAAAAAGGTAAGCAGGTATGAAGTTCTCAAAAACCAAGAAAGAATTAAAGATAAACATATATATCCTTGATATTTGGTTACTTAAAGTGAAATAAGAAGTCATGGTTATACATTACATGACATTAAACAATCTTCACACAGATTATTCTTGGGTTTTTCATTCTTAAGCTATGTCAGTGGTGGTTTAGGTTTTGGTTTCCTCGGTTCAAAATGGAATGTACAAAATTAAATACACAACTGAGAACACAGTTAATAATTCATAATTCAATGTCAATTGTCAATTCAAAAATGTTGAAGATACATCAAAATGGTTTATAATATATATGACCGTATCTATACATGAAATCAATACAGATTTTAATCATCATATTGCTCTTCATCAAGAGCATCAATCATATGGTTATTTGTCAGAACCACAAGCAACACCACTAGCATGTGTATAGTATGCAAGTCTTGTGTAGCAAACGACCTTTAATTTGACAATAAGGATAGTTGTGCAAGAGAAGAATTGAAAGGTCCCTATTTTCACCATTCTTGTACATTGAGTTTTCATCTAGGGAACTATATTCATTCCATGTGCAACTCAAAAAATATTTAGTGGAAAGGGAGAAGACAAATGGAACACTCATTTGATCGCTGCACATGAACCTTTTGACAAAACACATGCATATTGTGGAGAGGCAGAGCAAGCACATGAATTATTCAATAAAATGTATTGGAAAATTTATTATACATGGCAAATAGAATATTAAGCATCACAAATATTTAATCACATTACACTTAAAAAGATGAATATTAAAAATATAATATAAAAGAACAAATTAATGATTGAAAGTTAAGCAATTTCCATACTCTTATTTCATCAAATATAAAAGGAAAAATCTATATACTCCTATGTACAATCATTTTAAAAATGGCCAAAAGTCTTTTACACTGAGAAATGGCTAGATTAGATAAACAAAGCTAGTCAGATTTAATAATAAAGAATCAACATAAACTAAAATAGTACATGATTAAGTGCTTGCATTGTGGTAGAAGTAGCATAAACTAAAATAAGCAAGCAATGAATCAACCACAACAAAAAAAGACACGATTAGAAGAGTCACCCTACAAAAAACCCAATATGGGAAAAACTCTTAGATGAGTGACACTATGCTTCCTCATCTCCAACCTTAACTCTTTGAGGTGTGGAAGGTCAGTAAGGGAAAATTTAAGTCCACAGGCAGACCCTGTTGTATGTCCTTCCGTGGGGCATGGGATCAAAATATAATTCAAATCCAAGACAAAAATAAGGCAAACAAAACTGATCACCACCAACAAAAAAAACTACTTTGCTCTTTTTGAGGTTTGAATTCTATGCGATTCTTTTTTTGTTCCATCTCTATTTCAAAATATGTACATTATTAGAATTTTTTTATTGGTTTATGAATCTAAAAAAATTGTTTTGTGGTTTTTTGCGGATTAGATTTGGCTCACTTTATTTTAACAATATAACTCATTCATTAGGGCTTTGTGGATAGATAGACACAAATTGTGTAGAATCTTCACGTACGTCACTTGTCTTAGTTTCAGTCACCTTCTTTGGAATCCTCTAGATGGTTGGATAATTTTTTCCTATGTTTTATTTGATCTAAAAAGTTGTTCTTGTTAATTGTTTTCATGCAATAGTTTTTGTGGCATACCGTGTTCTAATTCCCTTTCAACTTCCCATGTATACAGGTAGAGTGGTGATGAGCTCAGGATATGCTCATAATTTGAGTATCATGATGTATTTTTAATATCTCTACTTTTATTGCTAATGGTTGTTTTAACTATTTTATTAAAGACTTTTTATCTAAAAATGGGTAGTATCCTGTAGCAATACATTCCTATATTCCTGCAGCCTAACATCTCGATGTGTCTTATTAATTACCTTGTTTGACCTTCTGAATGACTGGTATAATGCATATGGTTTTTGAATAATGGAATAGATTTAATATGTGATTAATAAATGTATCATGTTTTTTTTCACGAGTGATTTCTTTCGCCTCTATCGCCTTGTGCATCGTAGGTTGTTGAAGGGAGCATGAACAAGTCAAGCGCACCAGACTTCGGCCTTGTAGTAAAGTCCATTTGCAGCACGGTGTCGAGGAAGTTGTTCCAGCGAAGACTCTCTGACCGGGTCGTTGTGAAGAAACTTAAATGATCATTGATCTGGAAAGAGTGGAATGCTAAATTCTCTCTGGATCGTGTTGAACAGATATGTTTTCATTTATGAGAAGTCTGTTCCTCGGTTTCAGGATACATTTATGTCCACGTCTTTCTCTGTTGGAGTTAGGTAGTTAGTTGCTTTTTTGGTTTAAATAAGTGTCCTCCTGCACGAGTGAGCAAGCATAGCATGTAAAAGTTAGTATGATAATAAGAAGCAAAATATGTAAGAGTTAGTATTATGATAAGAGATAGAGTTTTGTGTTAGTTTTCATATGTGCAGAACGATGTATATCATTCCGAGTTTATGAATAAAAGCTGATGAAGTTATGAGTTCAATTCTTGCATAACTAGTTGATGCTTGCTAAGGGGGCCCACTTAGTAAGTATTTGTAGTTAGTTTTTTATTTCCTGTTGATCTTAAGTTAGATTTCATTCTGAAAATTTTTAGTGCAAACTCAGTCTTATACTGTTTCTACAGCATTGGGTATCCATCCCTGTGTTTGTTCTTACAGTACAAGGCTAGTTCATAGTTTGTTTCTCAGTCATAGTTGTTATGATTTCTGCTTTGATTAAGTTTAGAAGGCTTCGTATTACATTCTTGTAGCATAAGTAGAATTCCTTTCACGCATTTATTTTTGGTAAATCATGACTAAAACTGGTTTTTAGTGCACATATAGTGCCGCTCCATTTCAAGTATATGTTCCCCGGTTTGACAATGTAAATGAACGACCATAAGAAGATGTTAGTCGCCTGCTAGAATTTCTAATTCCCAGGTTAGGATTTTCCATGACTTTTATATCCTTTTGTGGATGCAACCATTTTTGGTGCCGTTGCTGGGGATGGTGTCAAGTTAAGAACCTGTCATAGTCATTGTTAGTAGTAGTTTAGTCTGTTATTCAAGCATTTTCAAAATTCATTCTATTGCATGCATAGAAGAAGAGACGCTCTGGGAAGATTCCTCCCTAACCTTCCATTCTTTGATAACAATCCTGAACCAACTTATAATCTATTTGAGGGAGGAGATCAGGATATCAATCCATTTGTTGAAAACCTACTTGTTGAACTGCCATTTGATCTAGCTGACGAAGAACCTGAAGAAAATCCATTTGCTTTGATACTCCATCAAGCAAAAATGGCACAAAATCCACCTAATTGACCTCATACTTTTGAATTCCCCATTATTGCTTAGCAAGATAATGATAACCTTAAAAATATTCCTTCTTCATTACTTCCCAAGTTCTATGGACTAGTTACAGAGGACCTAAAAACTTTCTTGTTTGAGTTTGATATCCTCTGTCGCATCTATGATTACACTTCAGATGCTCACAGACTGAAGTTGTTTCCTGCTACTTTGAAGGAAAGAGCCCTTAGATGGTTTATGAGTTTGGGAAGAGGTGTTGCTGATAGTTGGGTAGCCATGCAAACAAAATTTCTTGAGAAATACAAGGAATATTGTAAGAGTGGTAGTAAGGGAGATGATATATTCATAATTCAACAAAATGAGGATGAAAGTATGGAAGACTATATCTCAAGATTCTTGTTTTTCCTAAAAAAAAATTCAGACCATACTCTCAATGAAGAATCTCAAAAACTAATCTTCCTAAGAGGAATCAGTGATATCTGTATAGATGCCCTAGACTTGATGGGAGGAGGAGGTATAACCCAACTATCTTGGGATGATATCAAGAAGATATGTCTCAACTACTTTCGAGCAATTGTTAAGAAGGGTAGAGGTCATCAAGCCACAGTGGGAAAGTCTTCTACTAGTGGAGTTTCACAGATGGAGATCACAAATTTGCTTTCTGACTTCAAGCAGGATATCATAAACAATATGGCTACATAGTTGGATACTATGCAAGCTCGGAAGAAACATGAGGAAGCTGAAACAATCTTGGATGAGTTATGTCCACATTGTAGATAGAAGAAACATGACTGTAGATATAAGATGGTGGCTAACCTAGAGGCTAAGCAGTTACCTACTGACTTTAAGATGGTAGAGAGTGATGATGACCAAGTATTCTTCATTGCACAAAGGTGACCATGGGCTCAAAGACAAGGTATGCCTCAAGACCCTTTGAATTTTGGTAATCCTTATTCTAATTACAATAACCACTAGCAACCTACATATGGTCCAACACCACCTTGGAATACTTCTCAACCACACTGGCCTAACTATTAGAGTCCTCAGTGAAAATCTCCTCAAGGAGGTTGGCAGCAGCCATAAGGACAATGGACTCCACCCCCAGGTAACTAGCAGCAAAACCCTCAATGGAGAAGTCCACAGCAATGGCAAAACCAATCCCCTGGCTCCCTGTAGCTTCAACATCCACAACCTTCGGCTCTCATGCCTCCTCCTGCAACACCTGTAACAAATACTAGCCCTCCAAAACAAACCCCTATGCCTACTCAACTATTGTCAAATCCTAATAATAAGTAGCAACAACAACAATAGCCTATGTATTTTGTAGAAGCCAATCAGTATCTAGCTTATGCCCTAAATATTCATGATATCCATCTTAGATTTGGAACCACTCTCCCTTCTCCACAGCCGCCTGTCATTATAGAGATTCTAGACTCCGCCTTTGAACAACCTACTAATCCTGCAGAACATATACCTGTATCAGATACTATCCCTAAGGAAGCTATCCTGCAGCATCAGGCCAAACTACCTTTTCCTCAGAGATTGCAAATAACTACATCCAAGTCTATGGAAGAGCCTACCTTTGATATTTTGGATCAGCTAAAGAATGTACACATTCAAATTCCCCTTTTTCAAGCCATAAAAGATGTCCCAATTTATGAAAAAGCCATTAAGGAGGCTTGTTTAAAGAAACCAAGAAGATAGAAAAAGGATCCCCAAACCATCCATATTCTAGGATAGTTGGCAGATATTATGTTGGGGAAGATAGTCATTCCAAAATATACTGACCCTAGGAGTCCTGTGGTACAAATAAATATTAATGGCCAAATAGTAAAGAATGTTTTGATAGACCTTGGTGCAGCCATCAATGTAATGACCAAGCATACAATGGAGTGTTTGAAAATCCCAACAATTGGTCTACACCTACCATCCTGTAGCTTGCTGATAGTTCCATAGTAAAAATTGATGGAGTGGTAGAAGATATTATTGTCATCCTTGAGTCTTGGGAATACACAGCAGACTTTACTATATTGTCCACTAAGACAACTTTGGAAGGATATCCTATTATCCTAGGTAGACCATGGTTAGCTAAAACTAATGCTTTTATAGGATGCCATTCAGGAGATATGACAATTTTTGATGGTCAGTCAAGAAAGAAATTGGCTTTATATCCACCCGTCCAGCTTCAGCCAGACTTGTCTCAACCAATTTGGCCAGATTTAGGAGAGGAAACTAAAGAAGTCAATTCATTGGCACACCTAATAATGCTGCAAACTAATCCATTTTCATAGATCTAGAGTGAGGATGACATGCTTTTACACATTTTGCAGTCCAACCCTGGTCCGAATAGCTCATCTGCTACAAATAGCTATCTTCAGCAGTGTTTCCTGCAACAACTGAATTATGAGAGCCTATCACTTGAATCTCCTGCAGTTTATCATAACTTACTTCCACATGAAATACAGACACCACATTTCTCAGTAGCCTCCATGAATGATCTTACCAAGCAAGTAGAAGTGTCTCTAGGCCGCTATCTGAACATCAATAATAAGCTGCCTTAATCTCAACAGTTTGCCCTAGTCACAATGCTACAAGATCAACACAAAACTTTTACATGGGACTATGGGGATATGAAGGGAATAGATCCCCAGCTCTGTACTCATAGGATCTACATTAAGGAAGACTGTTTACCTGTTAGACAACCTCAAAGGAGGATAAACCCAGCACTCAGGGAAATAGTTAAAACAGAGCTCCAGAAATTGCTTGATGCTGGTTTTATCTACCCCATTTTAAATAGTTAGTGGGTATCTCCATTGGTGATTGTCCCTAAAAAAGATGGAAAATGGAGAGTTTGTGTAGACTACAAGGAGCTGAACACAACAACTAAAAAGCATCACTTTCCACTACCATTTGTTGACCAAGTGCTAGACTCATTATCTGGTAAAAAGTATTTCTCCTTTTTGGATGGATATAGTGGCTATAATCAAATTAGAATCGCCCTTGAGGATGAAGACAAAATAACTTTTACTAGTCCATGGGGTAATTTTTCTTACTCTATCTTACCTTTTGGACTATGTAATGCACCTGCAACATTTCAAAGGGCAATGATCAATATTTTTGCCAACATTTCTCATGATTCTATGGAAATCTATATGGATGAATTCACTACTTATGAAGTTACTTATGAAGAAGCATTAGCCAACTTGGAAAAAGTGTTGAAAAGATGTCAGGAGCAAAATTTGTCTTTGAATAGTTAGAAATGCTATATGATGATGCAAGAGGGAATTGTTTTAGGCCATCATATCTCTCAAGTAGGAATTCAAGTTGATCCTGCAAAAATTGAAGTTATTCTAACTTTTCCAACACCTATAAAAGAAAAGGATGTTAGAAGTTTCCTAGGACATGCTAGATATTATAGAAGATTTATCAAAGATTTCAGCAAAATAGCCAGTCCATTATATGCCTTATTGACCAAGGATTTTGAATTTAAATGGATTGAGGCCTGTGACAAATCTTTCCTACAGCTTAAGAACCTACTTATTCAGGCACCTATTCTTCAAGGACTGAAGTGGAGTGTGCCCTTTCATAGACACACAAATGCTTCTGATTATTCCATAGGGGCAGTTTTAGGACATAAAGAGAATTCCATTGCACATGCCATATATTTCATTAGCAAAAACCTTCAAGGCCCTGAATTAAACTATACTATCACAGAGAAAGAATTGCTAGCAGTAGTATATGCCGTGAACAAGTTTTGACATTATGTCATTGGTTACCAAATATTTGTTCATATCATGCAACAATAAGGTACTTTATGAATAAGCCTGCCATATCTGGTAGATTAGCAAGATGGCTCCTATTGTTGCAGGAATTTGATATCATAGTTATTGATAAGCCAGGCCGAGCTAATGTGGTGGCTGATTTCTTGTCAAGGCTTCAAATACCTACACTTGACACTCCCGAGGTAATTGATGATAGCTTTCCTGATGAACATCTATTTTCTATTGCTGCGTAAACTCCATGGTATGCAGATATTGCAAATTATTTAGTAGCCAACAAAATTCGAGCACACTTCTCACCAAAGGAAAGACAATTGCTAGTAGAGAAATTTTTTAACTTTTCATGGATTGCAAACTGTTTATTTTACACAGGACCTGACCAAGTCATGAGAAGATGTGTTTGTTATGGAAGATGAGACCTATGACATTTTGCATGCCTATCATGATGAGCCATGTGGAGGGCACTTTGCAACCAAGAGAACAGCTATGAAAGTGATTAATACATGATACTATTGGCCCACACTACACAAAGATGCTGCAACTTACACCGGGAAATGTGACAGATGTCAACGCATGGGGAGACCAACACGGTCTGATGAAATGCCCCTGAATCCACAAGTGGTGGTAAGTCCCTTTGACAAGTGGGGCATGGATTTTGTTAGGCCTATTGATCCTCCATCCAATGGGAAATCATACATTTTGGTGTGTACTGATTATGTAACCAAGTGGGTGGAAGTAAAAGCAATGACACATGCCTGTGACAATAAAGTTGCTGAGTTCCTGTATGAGCATATTTTTACTCAATTTGGAGTTCCAAGGGAACTTGTTACTGATCAAGGAGCTCAGTTTACATCCAACTTAATTATTGCATTGATGAATGATTATAAGATCAGGCATAGAAAGTCTAGCCCCTATCACCCTCAAGCCAATGGTTAGACATAGGTTACCAACAGAGAAATTGAGACAATCCTTACAAAGATAGTCCAATTACACAAGAAGGATTGGAGCAGCCACCTTCCTAAAGCAGTCTAGGCCTATTGAACAACATGGAAAAAAACTACAGGGTTTACTCCTTTTGAGTTACTCTATAGCAAAACTGCCATGTTGCCAATAGAGTTTGCGCATAAGACCTTGAGGACTGCTTTCTAGCTTAACATTGATATTCCAGAAGCTAAAAAATAATGCCTCATGCAGCTGAATGCATTGGATGAGCCGAGGAAAGATTCCCTACAGCATACTAAAACCATTCAATAGCAAAGAAAAAAATGGCATGACAATCATATTCAAACTAAACAATTCTCTGCCAGTGATTGGGCGCTGCTCTATGACTCCAGATACAAAAAAATAAAGGTAAACTCACCACAAGGTGGCTTGGTCCTTATGAAATAGAAAATGTGTTTGCTAATGGTTTAGTGCAATTGGCTACAATAGATCCAGTTCAATTCAGGTTACTGGTTAATGGACACTGTCTTGGGTTGTATCATAAGCTAGCGTCCAAAGATGAATTTATGTAGTAGTTTGTTTCGAATGCGGCCACTGATCTTCCTACAGTGAAAGGATTCATTCTTTCTCCTACAACATCTCTTTAAATTCTATGTTGCATGCCCATAATAAAGGTTTCCTTTTCAAGGAAACCACATTCTCCATTTTCCATCCATCATCCCCATTCATTCTCTTCTCTTCCACGTCATCCATCCTGCCGTACCGCCCTCATTCATGGTTTCTATTCTAGCCATCATTTCATGGTGCACTATGATCTTTCCCAGCACGTATGAGCATTAATTAAAAGGTACGTGATATCTTTTATTAATCACATTATTTATTTATTTCATTTATTCCTCAACTGCTATGTACATATTAGTCATTATCGCCCATTCTTCGCCTATCCTTTCGCACATGTGTGGACACATGTCAAATTTTTAGTAGGGGGTGGGATAATCCATTTCAAACCTTTTCTTATGTCGCTGTCACAACTAATAAGATATTTTTATTCTTCTTGTACTTTCCAAAT
This sequence comes from Sequoia sempervirens, assembly GCA_007258455.2. Lineage (NCBI taxonomy): Eukaryota > Viridiplantae > Streptophyta > Pinopsida > Cupressales > Cupressaceae > Sequoia > Sequoia sempervirens. The sequence continues at coordinate 5,890,792 of VDFB02056351.1, read as the reverse complement.
ATGGCTGCATGTTTTATCCTAAACAATAATTAAACTGCTTGATATGAATAGTTCCTAACAATCATTACATGCAATTATCTTTCGAGTCATTCTTGGGAAAGTAGAGAAAAATGGCGACATAATAGAAGAAGCAAAAAGAAGCAGAGCAAAAGAATTTTATTTTGAATTTTCAGAAAAAGGTTTGGGTTTCTGGAATCTCAGTAGGAGTAATTTGCGAATATGGGTGGTCAATTGGTAAGACATGAGCCTGTAGCTCATGAGCTCTTAACACAAAATCCTCAAACAGTTCAGGCATTTAGTAATTATGGTTGGCTAAACTATTTTCTGAGGTTAGATTCTCTTAATGAGGAAGCTGCTGGTGAATTTTTAAGAACTCTTTCAGAAGGGGAAGCTTTAGTATGGGGTCTAACAGTGGCTGTAACAGAAGAACAAATTGCTGAAGTAACTGGGCTTCTTGCAGTAGGAGAAAATTTCTCTTTACATGCTATTTCTGCTAGGAAAATTTTTACAGTACCAACTGATGGACCTTTGGAGGTCTCTAAATAAGGATGTGAATGAGTGTCACTGCCCTTTCTATATTCAAAATATGCTACATTCATAATCAGGTACTTAACCTGTGAGGGACGCTTCTCCTATTTACATTCCTACCATTTTAAATTATTGAGCCATATGAGGCATGTGTTAGCTATTAATGTCCCAAATTTTTTGTTAAATCTTTTAAAACAAAGTGCCTATGAAACCTAGAGGGGAAGGGACAAATCTATTGCCCATCATGCCCTCATTAAACTTTTGATTGAGTGTTCCCTGAGGGATGTATCAGCCCTTTCTTGGCAAGATTTTTTTTGCCAAAAGGGTCTACAACTTCCAGAGCCTCCTAGAGCACTCCCTGCAACACCTACCCCTGCAACATCTATTCCTACGGCCTCCACACTAGAGCCCTCTACTAGAGTACAAACCAGGTCTGCTAGTAGAAGAGAAAATAGAAAAATGAAGGTAGGAGAGTCATCTAGGGTAGAACAAACATCAGAGTTTGACCCTCATTTTCAAAGACAACAGTGTCCCTCTCTTTCAACACCTTCTCCTGTAGCAGTTCCTCCTACATCAACACCTATTGTCACTGCAGTTTCACCATCATCTTCTTCTGTTGAGTCTAAATCCTCTAGGCAAATCAGAAAGAGGAAAGCCACAAGAGTGGCTCCTATAGCTGCCACATTGCCAAAAAGAGTTTCAGCAAGGAAACAATGTAAAATCACCTCAACATCTGCTCAACCTGAAGTTATAATAATTTTAGAGGAGTCTGAAGAATATAGTCATGATGATTCTTAGAATGTACTTGAGAATGTTCCACATAGTCCACCTGTTGTTTCCGAGGACATGCAAAATGAGCTAATGGAATTTGACGAAGCACAACATGATAGTAATGAAAGGGGAATGCCAAGTCTTGATGACTTGGCTAAGGAAGCTAGGCAAATTTTAGAGGAAGTACAATCTCCCCCTGCACAACAACATGAATTCATCTTGCAATAAGAGGAAGAACAACCTGAACAATTGGAAGTATCCAATGAAGCCTCATTACCCCTTGCAACTTGTCAAGCCTTGGTTGTCTATAAAAAGATATTTTTGATTGAATTTTTGGAATACCTTAGGATCACATGGAGGCCGGTCACATTTCAAACCTTGAGTTTCCACCACTTAGCCAAGACTAAAATTCAACAAAGTCTTTGAGAGGAAGAGAAGAAGAAATTGAAAGGCAGAAACAAGAAATCCAGGAAATGAAAGAGAAAATGAATGAAATGATGAAAATAATAAGTAAAATTGTGGAGTGTAGACCACCGCCTAGGGTCTATGCTATGTGCCTAAAGGAACAATTTTTTTGGTTTCAATTAATGAGAATTTCAAGGAATTTAGATCTTGTTATTCATATAGCCAAAGAATTTTATGATGCATACCGGGTAGCCCTTAGTTGGCTAAAGAATTCTTTATGTGAATTTTATTTGCATGGATTGATAATTCCCTCTGAAATAGAGTGGAATCCACTTCTTTATATTGGCGATATTCATTTGAGGTCACTTATGTCATGGGAAACCAATGAAACTAATTATGGCAGACAATTGGAAGCCTATGAAGAAGCTAAAAGGGATGAGCCTATACCACTGCAATCAAAAAGCACAGATCCATACACAATGTTGAAAACTTGGCTCACTGTTGCGTATGGGTTCAACAATCAAACATAAAGAATAAAAATATTTGATATCAAAAAGCAAGTGTATGAGGAATCCAAAGGCCAATCATATCTGTTTTGGAAGCTTGCCTCTTCCAGAATTGAAAAGAGATGGGAGAAATTGACTGTTGGGCTAAGAAAATTTGAGCCACATAGCCCCTTGAATTTTGAAGCAACCCTTGCAAGGATAGAGAAGTACATACAACTTGGTCTTCAAAAGAGGTTTGAATTATGGTTTCCAATAACATTTCAACCTCTGGTTTTAATGTGGTCACTTTATCTCTATCGAGCTACATATGTTAATAGGGATACAAAAACCCTTAGATATGAAAGATGACAACATTTCAGAGGTTTCTATTATAAATTTGGGACTATGCCAAAAATCCATACTGCTCCTACAGATTTCAGGGAAACAACTAGGAAACTTAATGTTGATGGACCATCATTAGGTTAAGCAGGGGGCAGATGATGAGCTTAGGATATGCTCATAATTTAAGTATCATGATGTATTTTTAATATCTCTACTTTTATTGCTAATGGATGTTTTAACTCTTTTATTAAAGACTTTTTATCTAAAAATGGGTAGTATCCTGTAGCAATACATTCCTATATTCTTGCAGCCTAACATCTTGATGTGTCTTATTAATTACCTTGTTTGACCTTTCGAATGATTGGTATAATGCATATGGTTTTTGAATAATGTAATAGATTTAATATGTGATTAATGAATGTATCATGTTGTTTGCCATGAGTGCTTTCTTTCGCCTCTGTTGCCTTGTGCATCGCAGGTTGTTGAAGGGAGCATGAACGAGTCAAGCGCAACAAACTTTGGCCTTGTAGTAAAGTCCATTTGCAGCATGGTGTCGAGGAAGTTGTTCCAGCGAAGACTCTCTGACCAGGTCGTTGGGAAGAAACTTAAATGATCATTAATCTGGAAAGAGTGGAATGCTAAATTCTCTCTGGATTGTGTTGAACGGATATGTTTTCATTTATGAGAAGTCTGTTCCTCGGTTTCAGGATACATTTATGTCCACGTCTTTCTCTGTTGGAGTTAGGTAGTTAGTTTCTTTTTTGGTTTAAATAAGTGTCCTCCTGCACGAGTGAGCAAGCATAGCATGTAAAAGTTAGTATGATAATAAGAAGAAAAATATGTAAGAGTTAGTATTATGATAAGAGATAGAGTTTTGTGTTAGTTTTTATATGTGCAGAACGATGTATATCATTTCGAGTTTATGAATAAAAGCTGATGAAGTTATGAGTTCAATTCTTGCATAACTAGTTGATGCTTGCTAAGGGGGCCCACTTAGTAAGTATTTGTAGTTAGTTAGTTAGTTGTTTATTTCCTGTTGATCTTAAGTTAGATTTCATTCTGGAAATTTTCAATGCAAACTCAGTCTTATATTGTTCCTACAGCATCGAGAATCCATCCCTGTGTTTGTTCCTGCAGCATAAGGCCAGTTCATAGTTTGTTTCTCAGTCATAGTTGTTATGATTTCTGCTTTGATTAAGTTTAGAAGGCTTCACATTACATTCCTGTAGCATAAGTAGAATTCCTTTCATGCATTTATTTTTGGTAAATCGTGACTAAAACTAGTTCTTAGTGCACATACAGTGCCGCTCCATTTCAAGTATACGTTCCCTAGTTTGACAATGTAAATGAACGACCATAAGAAGATGTTAGTTGCCTGATGGAGTGTCCAATTCCCAGGTTAGGATTTTCTATGACTTTTATATCCTTTTGTGGATGCAACCAAGTGGTACAAATTTAGGGCATGTTTTTTTATATATAATTTTCCATAGTATGCATTCAAGTAAGGATGGGAATTTTTAGGGATGAAAAGAGGGATGCTTTTTTCACACCCATTCTTCCCAAATATTGTGACTCTAAAATGGGTACTTTATTTTCTCAGAAGACATCTTCAGCTATTTCAAGATCAGGAGAATACATTTTTAGCTATTTCAATATCTACGGTGGGAAAAGTAATCTTAATACTTATTGACATTTTAAAACACAAATTTTATAGGCTTGTCAATGCATTATCTATAGGAAAGTAATATTATTGGTTTCTAATAGTGTACATTCGATTCAATTCAATTATTTGGGAAACATTCTTATAATCGTAGATTAGTAGAACTTAATTCAAAATATTAGAATCCTAGAAACCAATAATTCAATAATGTGCAGCTTATTGATCTTATATATTATTTGGGAAACATTCCGCATAGAAAAATGAACTCAATTTTTAGGGAATTTGAGAAAGCATGGCAAAAATAATTCTAAGAAATAATATTCATGATGAGGTAGACTTTGCAGTGAAACTTTTTTCTTCTCTTCAAACTATGGTGGTCTTTATGTTCCTTGATGATGGATACATATTAGGGGAAAATGATATATAGAGAATCTTTCAAACTTGTGATCCACAATACTACCAAGGCCCCATATTCTCTCACCAATAGGGTATACAAAATTAATAACTACCTTATTTAAGTAGCTAAATGTAGCCAACACTGTGCGGTAAGGCAATAACCCACTGTTTGTAGATTATGTTGATTAGAAATAGGTCAACACTTTGAAACTTCCATATAGACTCTTAGGCAGTTTGGCTCTTCAGAAATAGGTCAATGATATGGTACTTTTATAAATTCGATGCTTTGTACTCTTTCTAGGTTTCTTTTAATACTATTACTCTATACACAATTTTAGCTTCACATGAAGCTATTGCTAATTCAGAGCTCTTTTTCTAAGGATGTTGGTTCCCAAAACTCACAAAGTGAAGAAAAAATATGAGAAACATAGGAAAGCCCTATGCAGAAAACTAGCATCCTTTGTAGAGACATGAAGAAATGAGTAGAATGAAAGGATGCCAAGAACCAGTCCTACTCCTAGTTGACATTGGAACTTGTTATTAATTCTTAACATTGAGCCTAAGCCTGGAAAATTTTTCCCTAAGTGGTGATGAATTTAATTTTGTCATATCCCTTGTATGTATAATGGGAAGAAACCCATGAATTGAATATGCCAATTTCTCTTGGATGCTTGAAGAAACACAACAAAGATGATGTAATGCATATTGCAAACATCTCTTCCTCTACAGGCCAAGTCTGAAGGGTTTGTCACTACTACCAAATTTGTATTTGAATAGCACCAAACCTTGTAATTTCATTTGATCCGACACCCAATTAGGTAGAGAAAAGCTTCTTGCAGGGTATTGAGTGCTATTTGTTGAATATTTCTTTCATTTTTCCTTAAGATTTATTTTATTGTAAAATAATTATCTTTTATCTCTAGACAGATTGGAATCTGTTCATCTAGGGCTTTGTAATATCATTCCTGCAACCTCTGCACATTTCTCTCCTCAACATCATTGACATACAAATGCATTTTGTTTAGATTTTTGAGGTAAGTCACTTTCCCTGGTGTCAATGAGCTTTTTAGGAAACCTGTACATCCATATTTGTGTATTTTTTAATTCTAAAAAAATTGTGTTTTTATCTATTAAATGAAGTCATTGATTAAATGTAGATGGAAATCTCAGTGTTTTTGGGAAAAAATGCATTTTTCCAAATAGACTTAAGGCATATGTGAAAGCATTTGCAAATCACTTCATACACAAACAACTATGCATTCTAATATCATGATGATGGATTTCTAAGAGTTATGTTGGATATATAACATGTTACAACTTCACAAGAGTACTGTGCTTTTTCCTTTTGGGGAAAGTTTTTGGAGCTAATATTTTCCAACTGTCATTTTTTCCATTATTTTTAACAAAATTATTTGCCTATAAAAAATGTATGTTCTCAATTTCTACAAAGTAATATTTTTTCAATCAAGATTCCCAAACTTTTTGTTTTGAACATTTAAGATATAATGAGAGTTCGAATACTTTCATCAAAATTTTCAATTATGGTTCACCAAAATTTATAAAATATTGTTCCTTACAAGTTTCCCTACTTAATCTCTATAAACTACAAAATATTTTTTATAAAGGAATGAATTTGTGGCTTGCATTGTTCTAGGTAGAACTTAGATTTTGTAATGCATAGTTAAGCATTTTGATAGACCCACGTCTATATGATACAAATTGGTTTTCCAGTTGCATCTTGCAATCCTTAAATATTCAAATGCAATTTTTTGAGTCTTCAAAATTAAGGTCACTAGCATGATAGTCTGAAGATTGTGAATATGGGATGCAATTTATGAAATTCCATTCAAGTGTATTCAAGTTGTGATCTCGAGTTGAAATAGTAGATGTGATGAACACTATATTTGTACAAAATAATATTACCAACTTCCTTGTCTTAATGGGGTGTTGTATCTTTTGTCTTTTTGATGTAAATTTTTGATTTGGAATTTCAATGTTGACACTGTAACATTATTATATTGACTTTGCAACTTGGAAGCAGTGAGAAGTCAATTATTTGCACATTGTTCCTTCTCTTTTAATGCTATATACTGAATCCATACTTGAGAAAAATTCCTAAATGACTACTGGCATGTATTTCAATGACTTCATTGCATTGTGAAACCAAATGTGCTGCTCTGAGTGACTACAAAGCTATTGTACACCACATAGTTATCTTCAATATTAATCTAACCATTTTACTCAGTGGTTGTGCTCTAAAAAAATTGATTATTGTTGGGTCTACCATCTACCTTAAGTATTCATATTTTCTAATTTCCATTTGTCAGTATGTCCTAAATTTCTTATCATGGGGTATGAATGGATCATATTTTCATTTCTTACTAACAAATTTTCTACTGTAATATGCAAAGTTCACACTACACTGTTTGATGAATATTGTGCCCTATCATAAATGTATTGTATACTATTTCCTGTAACTTCAATTGTTCTAAAAAAATGGTTTTCCTTTTATTTATAGATAATATGCATTCTATTCATCTGCAAAAAGGTCAATACATTTAGTTATATGTTTCAATTTTCTCACTACTATAGCTTCACTCATACCAACCTTTAGATATTTGTGGTCTTGTTATAAAATAATTTAGTTATATGCTTCCATTTGAATTCCACACTTACTAGAAATTTAATGCCTGTACACTTAAAAAGAGTATCATACCATTAAAAATGGCACATCAAGCAAAAAATTATGATTTAAGGAAATAGAAAGCACCTCTACTCTCATCATTTCAAATTCAACTTTTGCTATCTGGTGATTTTCCCAAGCTTGTATTTTAGTGACTTCTTGTTTGTACCTAGAAATAAATAAAGCCATAAAAATGCTTCCAGTGAATAAAGTGGCTAAAGAACAACACAAAACTCTAGTAAAAGTGATATTCTTTCCTTTGGAAAAGAGAAACCAATCTGCAACACATGGCATTATTCATAGTGAAAGCATAACCTAGATTTGGTAAGCAACCACTTATATTTCCCCTGTTTTAGGCTCTACCTAATATGAGAAAGCTTGAACAAATACAAAACATTCAAATGAATATTTAAAACCCTAGTTTTGAGGACAAGAGATGAATTACCTTTAGTATCTAAGCTAGTCTTTAAATGCAACATGTATTAACATACTTCTTCTTCAATATATATATTTTGGTTTTCCCTATGGGCCATCAAATGACAACGAAATAAAATTAAAGTAACTGGATTCTTGATTCATTGTTGCAAATTATTTGCATTTTCATTGTTAGATTTTTACTATATTATATTTTATTACTTGGTTTGTCTTTAAGCGAAAGATGAGAAATGTAGTTATTAGTGTGGGTTAGAAGACAGTCCTATTTCTGTGAGCCAAAAATCAATAACATAATCACTATAATCCATGTTTAAATGACATCACAACCACAATAAATATTTTCTTTCTTGTTAAGAGAATGTACGCTCAAATCTTAAGTCACATCAACAGCTACTACAAGCTTTCTAAGAAATGGTAACATCACATGTATCCTACAAATAAATTCAAGTACTCTCTTTCTTAAAACAATTACATTGTCAGGCTCATTTACTTGAATAAAATTACAATGAAACTAAATTAAATTATTTTAAATCAACTTTACCTCTAAAATAATTGCACTTTTCTTGATTGAACATAAGCATTAAAATAGATGCAATAAAAAAACTAAATTGAAATTGAACCCTCGGCTATAGTTCCCTAGCACATAAAATGTCTACGTTTCCACTTGAGACCACTTGAGGCTGAATGTAAAAATGGAAAGCCATTATTGTGCACCACCATCAGAGAAAAAAAAAAAGGTAAATAAAATCTTCCTTGAGCAGAGGCAAAAACTAAAAAGAATTATCAGTAGGGCCCAAGAAACATAAAAGTCATAACTCTTATTATTAAAATTTCAAGAAAAGAATGGAATTTTTATTTTAACTTTCTTAGACCCAAATGATGTCAAGCCAATGATGTCCACTTCTTCATGCTGGAACAACTAATTCTATAAACCATCAAAAAAATTCAAAAACCCCATATGTAAGGGGCTTTCTGAACTTTTTTGATGGTCTATATCATTAAAACACAGGTAGAGCAGTCGCTTCCATTCTACAGGCTGCCATTCTTGGTATGAAGGGAGTAAATAAATAAACCCAACCCCTTTTAAATCTGAAATACTTTTTTAAAAAATAAAAAAATTGAAACAAGAAAACAAAATCTGAACATTATTAAGCTATGTTCTTCAAAGAGATTTAATAAGGACTGTACTAGTAGCAGTGGAAGGCTTCTATTCCAGCTCGGCCTACAATAGAGATATTGCTAGCGTATTAAATCTGTAATAATAATGCTAACAAAGAGACATGAGGAGGAAATGGGGGTTTGAGTAATGATATGGCTATTGCCCTTGTAGGGAACTCAACCTACTTGAGAACAAAAATAATAAATAAATAAAGAGGTAATGATTGCATTAACTCCTTGTGGGTGCCTCATTTTTAGTTCATATTATTATTTTTAAAATCTTCTTCTTGACCATGAAGAACTTCAGGAGAGAGATTCACATTTCCATGAAAAAGCGAATCAGTCACTCATGGGCGGTTTCACTAGGGAGTAAAGAGAGGGATCAAAAGGCTCTTGGCAATCTCATTAAGCACTAAATTTCCTCCGAATGAAGGAACACATGCTAGAACGCCTTGGAGAAGTTGGGAACGTAAGCCTTGGTCTCCATCTTTGCAACATGAAAGCCAAAAAAATACCACAAATATTTAAATTGCTTAGAGAACCAACATAGCCAAGGACAATACATGGGCGTGCAACCCTTCGCCGACCACTCTGATAAGATCTTTCCCTCGATCCCCATGACACCCCCCTCATCCTCATTCTGAAAGGCTACCTCGTCCTCATCGATGCCCCTATGCATTCTTGGAACTACTAATTTTGGATAAAGAATGTGTAATCAAATAGGACTATTTATTGCCATGATGAACCACTACAATTTGTTTCATCATAGTCCATCGCATGTTCGACAATTTCCACCGTTCGACCTAAAAAGGGGTTGCAAAAGCTCAACATGAGGATGCCTTCGGTGTAAATATTTAATATATGTATCACATTGGTAGGGTAGTGGAGAGTGGGGTTGGCATACAATTCATTTGAAATCATGTCAAGGGACTGAAATGCCATATAAATGAATCTATATATTTGAGCAACCTACGTGGAATCTAGCACAGTGGCTGGTGTGAAGTGGGGGTGGATTGGTGAGCATTACAGATTCTTCTTTGTATGGACATAATGACTCAAAAACGTAATGGTGGAACAGTCCCATGGTTTCATAGTAGGAAGTAGAAAAATTGCGTTGTGTCATAGCTTTTCATATTTGAACGATGGCAAGCATGTTTTAGTTTGCACTGCATTGTTGATCAACATCGCTTCTATCTTGGTAACTTTTGTGCTTAGAGATTCTTTTACCTCCTTCCTTGCCATTATAGGTTTATTTAGTTTGTCATCATCTTCTTTCGACATTGCTGTTTTCCTTTCATTTATTTATAAGTGGTGAGCTATAGGTTCATTGTATAATATAAACTAATATCCATTAGGAAACCTTCAATGTTCTCATAGCATTTGAAGGGTAGTTGAAAATTGGCCATTGTTGGCGCAACCATCATTACAGAAGTCCTCATAAATGGTGTTGTTCAAATCTAATATTCATCTAGACTGTCTTCGCTTATATTAAATGATTCTTTAGTGAGCATCGATTGAGTTAGAAAATGATCTTTGTGTTGATGGTCAATGTAAACGTAGCAACATTAAAAACAAAATAATTCTACTCTATTTCTCCTGAAAAAGATAAATGATCTAAAACCACCTATCTTCCAAGGTCTTTATAGTTGGTTCTCAACTGTGCTGATGTTGTTCAGTGGCCTATGCAACTGTAATGTTCAAGGGGCCTGCTGGTAAGGGGATACAAATTGCATAGTACAAATTAATCTAACATTTGGGGGGGTGTAAATAAACATCAAAAGATAGAATAGAGCTCAGGACAACAAAACATAAACACAAATTTCCTTTAATTTAGACATAAAAACTTCATAATTACCATTTCTCTCAAACGACTAAACCATAAAATGATACAATCCACATAACAGTTTATACCATTGCATTCATTCATAGTGAAAATTCAAGACATACAATCTTTCATCATCACTAAACTTCAAAATCAAACAAGAACACATCACCAGCTCATTACTAAAATTCATAGATTAATAAACACAAAGAAATCTCATTCACATATAACTCAATAAAATAGTCTCAGATTCAAAATCTTCTATTGATTTTCATCAAATAAGAGACATTTATGCACAACATTAACTGGCATACAAATGACTATTGTTCATCAACATTACCATTAAAACTCATTCTGGAAATAAAATAAACTGTATTGAAAACTTGTAAAAATGTCTAAGTATCTTTGCATAAAACTGTAAAAGATTCTTAGAACTATAAGAACTATCCTAGATCTCTCTTTTAGGCAGCTAATCTTCACTTAAATTAGTTGAACTTTACAACATGGAGAGAAATTCTACATATAGACATGTTCAACACTAATTTCTCTCATAAAAAATGAAGATCCATAAATCAAGGAGTAACTGGAGCTACATGAGGTAACTACCCATCATGATCTTTAGTTAACCATTGATGACTTTTTATCAATAATTTGTAGGAAAAGGGAGAAGGTTGAACTGCTGGGGATCTTTAGTTGAGCTTGTGTTGTGATCCTAAAAATTAGGAGAGAACTGCCTAGCTGGCCATGCCATTTGATGCTTCATCCGAAAAGAATATTCTATAGCCACCTCATTCCCCTATCTTCTGTTCAAGTAGGTATTCATCATAACTGTCCAATACTTGTTTAAGTATATCCACATCTAGTTCATCTACCCAACTATCTTCAAATTTTATTCTTTTATATTCAGTAGAGGTTAATTTTTGCATATCATCCAACTTAGCAAGCTCCTTATGAGAAATCTTCACTACTTTTATATCCATGAACCTGCCAATTAACAAATAATCACCATCATCTCCCTTCTATATTGTCTCTTAGAATCTATTATCCCATTTGTTCCTTATTTCATCAAGAGGGAAACCATCCTTTACAGGAACATCTTCATTCACAATTGTGGCTATAATTGCTTCTAGTTCCACAATTTTATTTTCCAAATCCTTCCCAACCCATTGTACCTCATTCTTATGTGCAAAAATGAATGAAGACCGAAATTTGATAATGTTAATAGTTTTATCAATAAAATCCTCATTACCTTCTTCAAGGATGGATTATTCTAGAAGTGTTTATTGAGGTAGCTTATTAATTTCTTAAAATTTCCTCACATGTTCTTTGTATTCTTCCTCTTGTTTCCAGAGGGTCTCAACATATGCAATCATGTTATTGACTTATTCCCATGCACCTTCATGAGCCTTATGACTTTCAACAAGCAATTCCTCCACCTATCAGTTCAACTGATCAATCCATCTATCCAACATCCCTACTTTGCCTCTCATTTCAACAAGGTCATTAGCTTCTTTCTTACTTAACAAAATTGGTGTTTGGGGAGCAACAAATTGTAAAGAAATAGGAGAGGATAGGTCCTTCAAGAACTTATCCAATTGGTCTAATTGAGATTTGAGCTCATCCTTCCTCTACTTGTATTTTATCATCCTTGACTTCGTAGAAGATGTTACAATATCAATGAGATCCATCTGTTGGTTCCTTGTAGGCCTCCCTAAGTTCACAATTCCCAGTTGATAATCACTCAACTACATCTCTTGTTTTTCCTTTTCCACATTGGAATGACACATTCAGCTACAATTTCTCCAGCATCTGTGAATTTAGTGGAATGAAAGATTTGAGCCTTTTTCTTGGGCCTCTCCTTCTCAATTTCTTTCACCATATCATCCCAATTTAGGGGCTGAGGCTGGAATATTTGTTTCCTCTCCAAGTCAAGCTTTAACCATGTTGGGGAAGCAGGAGGAGTAACCACTTGTTCTGAAGAAGTGGCAAAAGAGAGGGGCTTCCAAGGTGTTATCTTAGGTTGAGAATCAACCTCTTGTTGTTGCGTCTTTTCTGCCATCTCTTTAGCAAGCCTATGAGCTTCAACTTTCTCTCTTTCTTCTTCTAATCTCCTCTTTTCCAACATGTCATTTCTTTGATTTTCCAATTCCTTAACCCTCTCCCACATTTTGGCCACTTCTTGTTCAGATTTGACTTGTTCCTCTGCCTCTATTCTTTTCAACAAGAGCTTCTCTTCTTCTTTCTTTCTTTCACCTCCTCTATAGCTTTGGCTTTGGCTACAAGATCTTGCTTTTCTCTCCTTTTTTAGGCCTTTTCCTCTTCAAGGCCATGAATCTTTTGTGGGAGGGCCAACTTATCCCTCTCTACATTATCTTTCCTTTCATTTTCCTTTTGTTGCTATAGGAGATCCTCCTCCTTATGTTGCCTTGCTCGCTCTTTAGTTTTTGCTATAGCTTCAACCTCTTGTTGTTTTGCAAGTGCATCAACTTGTGCCTTGGCATCAACCTCCTTCTTTGCTTCCTCAAAGAGTTTCCATTGGTCTTCTGGAGTTAGGACATGTTCGGTCCCAACATATTCAATATCCTTAGTAGATGCAGTCACAAGAGGCTCATTATCTAATTGTGTGGCCTCTAAATCAGTATCTATATCATGAATCTCAACCTCTTTTTTCTTATCTTTTTCAGCTTGCTCATGGAGGCTGCTTGTAGGTACTTCTCTAGTAGATTCTTCTAGGAGAGAAGGTTGAGATGATGCTCCTTCTCCAGCTGTTGTAGTCTCCACAACTTGGGACTCATGGGGTTCTTGATTAGGTACTCCTAGATCAACATCTCCTCCAGAGCTAGGAGGATAATACTCCAATTTCTCCTTAGGGGTCATCCTCCTCTTTGTTATTCTATAACCTTGGGTACCTGTTGCTTTCCTCTTCTTTGAGGATTGAGATTTTGGATCCTTTATCCTCATGAACACCCTTTGGATGCTTCTATCCATTACTATCTTGGAAATTTTTTTAATGTCAATAAACTCTTCCTCATCCCAATTTATTGGGTCCAAGCTCTTGGTACCTATATTTTTTCCTTCATACCCGGGGTCCAAAACTACACCATCATTTGATAGTGTTTTAGGAATGTCTTCCTTTACCCCATATTCAATCATTTGTGGGATGGTAAGCCTTTTATAATTTATTTTCATTACATCATAATCATCCTACAAATCTATCCATAAATCTTCCAACAAGTTATAATGCTTATAAAAAATGGTGGGAGCTAAACCATTCATCTTATGCTCCTGGTCAAAATGATGCAGGGCTATATACAATCCCAATATTAGATATCTCAATTCTTCACACACTGCCTTTGTAGCCAAATTATGAACACAACAATATTCTCCCAACTTCATGGGAAACTTGTGGAATCCCGATTTGTGTTTATTGGAAAAATTTGTGTTGACTCCCATTGCTTGATATATAAATTCCATAAGGACAATCCTGTCACTGCAACATCTTGGTAATCAATGAGGATTTCCATCAAATCCTACCAACCTAAAGTAGGAGAACTTGGGGTACTAGATATACCAATGCCCCCATTCAACAATGGAAGCCATGGCCTCCCTACTCATCCTATATCTAGCGTCTCTTGTCAACCGGTTAATGATGACATAAAGGAATGGATCACTAAGCCTTCTATGATGTAGCTCTAATGTTTGCAGGGTCAATTGATCATAATGCTCCCATGCTTTCTTTTGTTTAGGAGCTTCTCCCAATATGTCCATTGCATTTAATCCAGGGAATATGCCCATCCTCTAAACTGAATATATGACATAGGAGGTCATAAAGAAGATCTTTGTTTGCCCCACCTTGAGCATTTGATTGTGCAAGTTATCTGACAGGATCATGCCCCAATCAAACTATTTCCTACCATCCAAAATGGTTTCAATGAATGGAAACATCCATTCCTTAAAATATGCAGTCTTTCTTTCCAAACACCCTAGAAAGCATCATGATTAGGTCATCAATTTCCTTCTTGAAAAATCCCCTCTTAGGCTGTTGAGGAACCTTGGTCAAAGATTTCTTTTTACTTTTCAACCATTTTTTGTTCATGTGGGACCTATTAGCTTCCTTGTCCTTGTTGAATAACTACAATGCTTATGCTTCAGTCAACTGCTTGGGGTTCTTGGGGGTAGGTGCATTGAACAAGAACCTCATCATCTGCAGAGATAGATCAATGATCACATTCCTCTGGAGGTCCATACATTGTATTGATGAAGGATCATAAGCCCCTACTACTGTGAGTATAAGATTTGGGCATTGGATCGATAGAGGGAAGAGAGTGACATGTGCCAGTCTAGATTGGGCTATTCTTTCAGTCCTCCCAATC
Source organism: Sequoia sempervirens (assembly GCA_007258455.2). Classification (NCBI taxonomy): domain Eukaryota; kingdom Viridiplantae; phylum Streptophyta; class Pinopsida; order Cupressales; family Cupressaceae; genus Sequoia; species Sequoia sempervirens. The sequence goes on along the minus strand of VDFB02056351.1, from coordinate 5,875,734 downwards.
ACATCCTCTAAGAAAGTATCTACAATCAACTCCTCATAGTTGAATGGGCCCAGATTAGTTTCAGTGATGTCTACCCATTCTGAATCTAACTTGTTGCCTATAAGAGTGGAATCCTGGTGTTTATATCTAAAGGTGTAAGGAAATTGCTCTGCATTTATCTTCTTTGGTTTCAACCCCTTTGAGCTTTTTGTAGCTTGCCCTTCCTTTTGTGAAACCTCTCTAGATGCTCCTGACATTATTTACTCCTACAAGACAATCCTAGATTAGATCAACATAAGGTATAGGAATCAACATTGCAAATGTTACCTTTCATACCTCTCTATTCTTCCCTAGGTAACCCTTCATACTTAGTGAAATTTTAAACCTGGCGGGAGTGGGACCAGGAGAAGATCAAGAACTAGAGAGTTGAAAAAAATAACAAAATTGGAACTGAAACCGGGACCAAATCAAAAATTGGAACTTTCAAAAGTTCCAATATTTTGTATCATTCGGTCATCTAGTTCCACCAAAGCTGGAAGGATCAGATTCAAAATCGGAACCTATCGGGAGCAGGATTATTTTTGAAACTAAACTCGTAGGTGAAAGTTCCCTTGACGAGTTCATTTTTGGCTCTGGTTCCACTATGGATGACAAGGGTGAAGCGGATTCTCCTCGTACACCTACATCATTTTGGACTCAGGTTAGAAAGAAGGCGCGGGGAGGCAGGATTCAAGCTCAACTCCGCTCGAACAAATGAGACCGAGATTGAGTGAGGAAGGGAATTCACATAGAAAGGGTGTGACATGCAAACCCTAACTCATACGACCTGTTGACCTAAATAAAAATAGTTCATAAAAACCCTATAGTTAAATCCATAAGACTGACATGGGCATAAACCAAGAAGGGTCGAGAGGAAGATTAAAATCAGTTTGAAGCACTAGAATCCTTCAAACGAAGCCCTAATCAAAACTAGGGCATGATGGAATAGAAATGCCATCGAAAATGGAGAAAATGACATCCCCACAAAAACAAAAGAAAACAAACGAGGAAAGAAAAAAGACAAACAAAAAATAGAAGAAGAAACCCAACAAAACACAAAAACAAAAACAAAAAAACACAAACAGATGCAAGCGAAGATCCATAGGACAAGTTCTGTGAACGCGCGAAGAACATAAAAAACAAAAAATTAGGAAAACACAAAATGGAATGGGAGAAACCCTGCCTACTTCAAAACACAACGAGAGAGGGTTGAGAATCGATAGGGTTCCACTCACGAATGCTCGCCCACAACAAAATCATTTTCCTCATCAAGTTACTTTAGCTTTGGCTCGTTAAAACACTTTAGATAATTATAATGAGCCAAATAAACTTGATTAAGGTTTTAAAAAACCATTTCACATGTGTGAGGAGGCTGCAATTAATGCAATTAATGTGGTTGGTCGGGTGCAGAATCAAAGAAAAGGTGAGTACACAACCACCATGTACATCAAAGGTAAAGTGGGAGGGGAAGCAAAGTCGAGATAGAACTTGGAACTTTGTCAAAGTTCCATGTTCCGTTCTGGATCCGTCTCCAGTCCCGCGACAGGGAAAAGAAAATGAAGAAAATGGGGGTGGAATCAGAACCAAACCCAAACTTGGAACTTTGCAAAGTTCCAGGTTCGGGTCTGACTCTGGTTCCAATCCCGACAAAGGGAAAGAACGACAACACAAGAAAACACAAGACTAAAGGGAAATGAGATTGGGATGAAGCCCATCCCAAAATAGGACACCAAACGAGAACAACCCACAAGGTAGAGCAAACAGGAGTGAGATCAAAACCAAACCTGGACTTGGAACTTTGCAAAGTTCTAGGTTTTGGTTCCATTTTGGTTCTACTTCTGACAAAAGGAAAAGAAACAAAAAGAGAAGGAAAAAAAAAAGAAAAACCAAGGGAGAAAATGACCCAAGTATCCAAGACAAACAAAACAACCAAGGCAATAAGGCAAGAAATGGAGCTGGGACCGGGATGGAAACTGGACCAGGAACCTTGTCAAAGTTCTAAGTCTAGTTTCGGCCCATGTTCTAGACCTACAAAAAAAAAAGAAACAAAGAATTAGGAGGAAAAATAACAACTCCTAAGAACCAAACAAGAACACCAAGGACAAACAAACAAAAGGGGGACCCATCTTGACCGAAAATAAAATGGGGTGGTTATGCAAGGCATAACAATTGGTGACTCGGCTAGGAAAATGGTTTTCCCATTTTCAAAATACTGAAAAAATTCAATCACCGAGAACCTTTAGTTCATGTAAGTTTTAAAATTGAGTATGATTGGTTATGGCAAACAAGGTTGAGCTAGAATCTCAAATTGTAAATCAGCAATAACGACATCCAATTTGAGTGTGTGCATGTATGGTGTATCTATTTCTATAAAGGTTCTTCCCATCCCAAAAATAATTGTATTAAAGATTTAGGCTATGTGAGTTGAATCCTCATGACTGTCATGCAATGATATCCTGGGTATTGCTCCATTGCCAGACGGGCGTCTATAGCCCTGGCGAAGATACCTCTAGTTCTCTCAAAGCATTGCTCTACTACCAGCCAGGCGTCCATAGCCCTGATAGAGATACTTGAATTACCCTTATCATATTGAGTTTTACCATCAGTTAATGGTTCTCTTTTCTTTTCTTTTCTTTTCTTTTCTTTTATATAGGCTTACTTAAATAATTTCTCTTTCATCTTTTCCTCAATACTTAGATGTATCCCCTTGAAATTTGGATTGAGAACTACAATGGATTTCATAATAGTGTCAAGACTTGGATTTTTCACCTAAATCAATAATACAATTATCCTGCGAGAAATAGGCCATAATGTAAATAGATGTTTCTATCTATCTTGTGACAAATTCAGCCATGGTCTATGAGATTACTTACAATACACCTATTTATTCTTAATCTTTCAGGCTGTTATTTAAAAAAAAACACAAGACACAGGTTTTGAAATGAAAAAATTTCACAGAAATATCTAAAAATACCTAAACCAATTTCTCTCCTAGTATCCTTAGTATACATTGAATAATCACTCCAAATTTTGAAATAGAGCCAAATGGAGGTCACCCAGAAACAAAGAACGAAAACACAAACAACAACAACCCAAAAAAAACAAAACAAAACAAACAAACAAAAGAAACCAACCAAGTAATTACATATATACATCCAAATAGAACATCAGACCCTCATGGGCCAAAATAGTGTTTGAGAAACTGCCCATTGATAGGCAATGGAACAAGCTCTCTCGTTAAAGTGCTCAACCGAAAGGCATTCTCGCCGAGGATCTCAGTGATCTAATACAGACCCAACCAAAGTTGGTCAAAATTTTGATGGTCCACTTTCTTCTCCCTGGCTTTATCCTATAGTATTAGTAGGTCTGATTGTAAGAGAGGGGGACCATCGCATGCAAGACCCCAGGTCATGGACAGTCAAGAGGAGAGAGGATACCCTAACATACCTCAGCTAAGTGTATTGTCTAGGGTATGTAAGGCAAGAGTAGCAAGGACCGTAGGCTTCTCAGCTACTCAACAGACCTAAAATGCAAAAAGAGGCTAGGCGAGCTAGTTTCTAGGATTAACACTTCATCTCGGAAAGCTCTCTATCTGAGGACAGAAGCATAGACTTCAGACAACAACACGACGCACTGGCATCTTGAAAGTGCACTATAGTCTGTACGGCCAGACAACGATAAAGATAAGGTCAAGCCACCAAAAACTAGTTAACGGTGTAGCAAGCTAAGGGGCCAAAATGACATAACTAAATAAACCAAGTAATCTCTAAGATTGTAAAGCAGATAGACAAGAGTGATAAAGATGAGGAGAATCTCACCAATGAACTCATTCACCAGCTGATCCTCTGAGAGCTCACACACCTACACACAATAAGAGAGAGAATGTTGGGGGGTTGCTATATAGGGGTCTACCTTAGTCAGAACCTTGTTTAGGTGTTCCCACCTCCATAGACAACCAATGGAAAGGAGATAAAGAAGTGATAAAAACACAAGCACTATAAACAATACTGTGCTACTCAACCAAATGATAGAGGAGAGGAGAGGGAAGCTTACCACCTCCACCAATAGCACTCAAGGCTACTTGGAGGAGAAATGAGAGGAAATCAATCCTTTGCTACAATGTCGTGGTCCCAAACTTGCTCTACTGACATGATGGAGTGTGATATTGTTGCTATGGAATGCTTGGAAGTGAGTGCAAATGAGCTTGATGCGGTGTAGAGTGCTTCTAATCTTTCATCCAACCTCCTAATGCAAGTTCAAAGGCTAATTATGGAGTGAGAAGGAAAATGGCCATATTCAGGTCGGGTGGCCGAAGGAGGCATTACAACTTTGCTGCCAATGGGAAGAGTAACGCCTCTACTGACTCAGCCGCAGGACTCTGCAAGGGATGTAATCATGTCACGTAGACATCTATGTGCTGTGCAGGTGTTGCTGATAGAAACACCTCCATTGATAGAAAAAATAGGAACCAAGTGGACTGCCATGAGCAGGCTTAAGTAGAGTTCAGCTTCTGACTTAGGTTTTCTAAAGTGTATAGAGGAAAGAAGGGGAATTGCACCTAGGGTGGAAATTCGCTCTTATACATTTTTCCCCCACTTTGGTGAGCACAAGTACTGTTGAGTGCTTGGTAAAGTAGATCAAAAAGGAGAGTAGGGTTAGAAAAGTATACCTGAACCATTGAGGAAGCAGACCATGATCTGGTGAACCTAAAGATGTAGGGAAGACAAAGGAATCCATAGTTTCTCAGAACTATGAAGTTGGAACAACAAAGCATCTTACAAGCCCGCCAACATGCAAGGAGGCAACCCCTAAGATCTCTTGCATGGAGGAAGCCCCAAGGAAGCAAACTCTATAGAGTCAAGAAGAGGTGACATGTCTACCCATAGATAGAACATGTCAGAAGTGGCAACATGTCTACTCACAGATAGTGTGTGTCTAAAGTGTCAATATGTCTACCTATAGATAGAACACATCTAAAAGCAATGAAACATCCACCCACAAATAGAACATGTCTAAAGCGTCAATATGTCTACCTGCAAATAGAATGCATCTAAAATAGGTGACATGTCTACCCACAAATATAACATGTATAAAGCATCAATACGTCTACCCACAGATAGAACATATCTAAAAGCGACGACATGTCTACCCAAAGATAGAACATGTCTAAAGCGGCCGGTCATGTAGACTGAAAAAATTTCAAAGGGGTCCCTTGGGAACCCTTCAAAAGGAGAGGGGTCCACTCAAGGGATGCACTATTTGAAAAAGTAAGGCCTAGTCAGGCTGTCCCCAAGCTAGATGCGAAAGGACAAATGAAATGAGTCTAGTCGGGTTGCCCCCAGGCTAGATGTAAAAGAGTTCACTCGTTATGAAGGCTTTTGGAGAAAGGGTCCTTGAGGAACCCACCATGAAGTATAAAAGGTGGGTCCACTCAAGGGACACACAATTCAAAGGTTGCCATCTTAGAGTGATTCATCACCAAAGGATCCTTTCGAAAGATGTTCACTTCATCAAGGAATTCAAAAGGAAGGTCATGACCCCATGCGAGGGGAAGTCAAAGCAGTTCCCGCTTCGAAGGAAGTTCTTCAAGTCCTTTCTTTATGAACCGGTGATGAAGGAAACACATTTCGTGAGGGTTCCAAGTTGAGAATATGCTTCCAAGGAAAAGGTACTATGAGGACTTTCAAGAAAAGATTCATTGGCAGGGAATTCATTTTTTGAAAGTTGAAGTGTTAAAGAACATTGTCACACATAGGAGGGACAACTCAAGCAAAGAAGAGAGAAAGGTAAAGAAAAAGCAAAAAAGCACAAACAAGGGGCACAGAGGGATTTGGTTTAGCAAGGTCAAATTTGTTTGAGCTCATATAATAGTAGGCAACCACATTGCAAGGCGAAAGATAATCAATGCCCAACTCAATCAGGAAGAATGCACAAAAAAAAAGTAAAAAAATAAAATTGGGTCAACATGGAAGGGAAGCCTAAATGCCCCCAATGCTTTGCATCATCCCCAATTTATCAAAAATCAAGCACAAACATGGAAGAATTATGGTACAAATAGAAGAAGGTTTACGACACAAAAACCACACCTGTATCCAAGCACCAACAAGGGTGACGAGGGTCATCCAGGTGTAGAAGTTGTCAAAACCAACTTCAAAGTCCAAGAACATCTGCATGCAAAGAGATACCTGTCATAGGAAAGAGAATGGAGAAAAAAGAAAGGGTTTTTAAGCTCTGTAATATGAAATATGTATTAACAAAACAATAGAATTAAAAATATACAATGGATCAATCCTTAAAAGGAGATCATGCAAACCTAAAAGTAACCCTAATAGGTAGACATTTAATAATTAATATAATTATTAAATGTCACAATATGCAAACTAAAGCGAAATATTAAGAGAGGAATAAAGGTAACTTAATTAACATAATTAAGTTAAAATATTTACTCTAACACCCCCTTAAGATGAGCAAGAGTGCAAATACAAACATGTGCAAGAAAGAAAAGGTAACTATAATGCATGAAAGCAAACAAGGGTCCTGACAACTAGGCCTGATTAGGTACCCGAAACAACCAAATCTCTGTAAAGTGGAGAAATAGAGAAAACCTCATGGGAAAAACTCTACTCCAAAAAGAGATGCACAAGACATGAAGAACATCACTGAAGCAGAAGAAGTTGCAAACATATGTCAAAAGATGACTTCTATGGTGTTGAAGAACCTCCTTTGAAGATAGGATGATCAGGATTCAAAAGACGAACTTGCATGAGTGCCCCAAATGACACTACTTGAATCAGATGGAAAACAAAGGAAAACACCTGGAACGAAGATACAGATGGCACAAGTACCAATAGTCTGAAAAACATTGATCAACTGAGATGGAAGATTCCTTCCAAGGTGAAACCAAGGAAGCATTAGCATGAACAGTATAATACTCCCCATAATGCTGACTGGGAGAGCCTGACAGATCCACTGAAATGCTGTGTAACACCTTGTAGTGCATGAAGGAGAAGAAACAACATCTGAAAGTGCACAAGAAAGCACCTACAACTGAAAAAGTGGAGTGCAAAACAAAGCACACATACATGAGGTTGGAATCATATGGATCCACTGTTGTCATGGAGGGACACTCACCGGACAAAGGTGTGATTGCTAAACAAAGGAACTACACAACCCCCCATGGCACTTTATAATACAGTACGAGTACAAAATATGGAACAACCTTATGTGCAAAATCCCCAAAATACATGTACAATAGTGTGGCACTTTATCTCAGTGTGTTTACATATAATATTACTTACAAATGATGCTCAAAATTCCCACAAAAGACAAAAGACTGGAAATACATGAAGAACAACCAAAAATGAAGCAACCCACACAAACGAGAAGTTCCCAAGAGCTAATATGTCCAGGTAATTCACCAGAGTGTGAAAAAACATAAAAAATAAATAAAATATACCTAGAGTCAAATCTAGAAAAATTGAATGGATGGAACTAAAGAGATCTGAAATACGGTTCCAACGCTGCTGAGATCACGAAAAACAGAGAAACTGGTCAAAAGTTATGAGCTCGGGACTGAAAAAACTCCTTTTACTTCAACTAGCTGTAGAATGCACTAGCAATAGAAACATGTGATGAAACCCTCACCATTAGAAATTTGGCAGAACTAGCTTTTCGACGATATCTTGTTTTCCAAAAAACGATAGCGTATGCCCAAGTTATGGCCTTTGGAAGAAAATAACTCCAAAGGGGGAAAAAAATAGTGCGGCATTAAATTTGACGGTCAAACGATCGTCACAACAAAATGACGGGCTTAAATTTGACGGCCAAATGACCATCGCCGTATTTTCACAATTGGGCTTATTTTAAAAAAAATGTTTTTTTATTAAAAAAAATAATTAAAAAAAATTACATGCAATAATATTTTTTTAAAAAAAAATTAATAAAAAAATAAGGGGCTGCATCGGGACCACTACCTGCCAAAGTGGCAGGGCGGTACCCCATGCAGAACCCTCCCACTTGGGGCATAGGTACCTCTACACAGGCCTGTGCAGGGGTACCCCCTTTATATTTTAAAACCTTTTCAAAACTTTTAAAATATTTTTCAAAAGCTTTTTTTTGAGAAATATTAAAGCTTTAAGAAAAAAGTTTACAGTGAAAAACTCTGGATTTTTTTTTGAACAAAATTTTACCTCGGAAAGTGTGCAAGTGGTCGTACGACTCTTATAGGTAAATTTTTTTCTGCTTTAGAAGTCAATTTCACCAAAATAGATGAATGAACAGTCATTTCTGGGGTTTTGGACCACTGTGAACTCAATGGAAAGGTCCGTTTGGACTCAAAAAGCTCTGATCTAATAGGTATTCCCTGGATCGCAAACCCCAAACCCTCGAAGCCCCATAGATCTTGAAAAACAAGAATAGGCAGTAGCAGGTCTGTGCTCTGATACCATGTAGAAGATATCAAAACCAACTTCAGAGTCCAAGACCACCTACATGCAAAGAGATACCTGTCACATGGAAGAGAATGGAGAAAAAAGAAAGAGATGGTTTTTAAGCTCTTTAATATGGAAGATGTATTAACATAACAATAGAATTAAATATATACAATGGAACAATCCTTAAATGGAGATCATGCAAACCTAAAAGTAACCCTAATAGGTAGACATTTAATAATTAATATAATTATTAAATGTCACAATATGCAAACTAAAGTGAAATATTAAGAGAGGAATAAAGGTAACTTAATTAACATAATTAAGTTAAAACCTTTACTCTAACACTAGACACACATAGCGTGAGTACGGGGGAACACATTATGAAACAAACACACACACAAGATCAAAAAAAGGGAGACCTCCTCCTAACACTGATCATCCAAAAGGTTGTCTGCTTCCCAATTTAAATCCTCGTAAGGGGAAGGAGGATGAGCCTACAAGGGTGGAATGTTAAGAGGAGGGGTGTTCGGCCCTCCCACAACAAGGGCCAAGAAAGAGGGCCCCTCGAGGTCCTCTCCACCGAGCTCTTGTGGAGAAAAAGTCAATGATTTAGTGAAGATCGTCGACAAGGTTGGGACTTCATCCATAGAGTTAAACATGCACCCCATGGGAGTGCCATGTATTACCTCAGTAGTTGGGATGAGTTGTGCCTGAGATCCACCGCTAGGCTCACTGAATGATTCAGGAGCGATGACAAACTTAGGAGAGGCCGGGACTGATTCTATCACAAGGATAGAATAGGTCATCATAGGGCCACCTTGCGAAGGTGGGCTCCTCTTACTGTTGGAGTTAACAACCCAAGATCTTCAATCTGCAACACCAAAGAACCTCCACAAGAGATAGAGAGAAGCAACAATGGAAGATGCTATTCCACCAAACAAGGATTGCAGTATGTTACAATATGATCAATGCAATACAATACAATGCTATGCAATACAATGCAATGCTAGAGATGCCTTGCTTATAAAGGAAAGGATGAGAAATAGGATAAGACAAGATCATAACGAGTGTCTTAATCCTATCACATGAGACAACTAACTCATAACTACCTAAGAAAGTGGAAATTCTAGATAAGACAACTAATACTTATCTAGATATGACAACTAATATCCTAAGTAAACTTAACATGTGAATTAAGTCCCCTAAGTCCCTAGTAAAGGAATACACCAGGTACAAGACTTATTCACACCAAAAGCCCCCTTAAGTGCAACTTAGGGAGGTACAAACCAATGCATAATGAAAAAGATGGGTCTCGACAACTACGCTTGATGAGGTACCCATGTACAAAACAAAAAACTCTCACAAGCGGAGAAAAGGAGAAAAACCTTGTGGGAGAAAACTCCTCTCCAAAAGAGAGAAAAGAAACAAAGAAAAATAATGAAGGAAGGAGGACTCCTCAAGACCCCCCAAGGACAACTTCCTTCACCCCAAGCATCGATCACAACTGAAGATAATGAGGCGATGCCAAAGGTTTAGTGAAGATGTCTGCAACCTGCTGATCTGTAGGAAAATACTCTAAGCTGAGAACACCATCCTAGATGAGCTGCCTAATGAAGTGCATGTGGATCTCAATATGCTTAGTCCACTGATGCTCCACTGGGTTGCATGAAATATGAATGGCACTTTGATTGTCACACCAAAGAGTAGTGGGCTGAGTAGAAGAGAATCCAAACTCAGTCATCAACTAACGAAGCCACAAAACCTCCTGACTAGCCAACATGACACCTCGATACTCAACCTCTGTCAATGATAATGCAATAGCAGTTTGCTTCTTGCATGACCATGCAATTGGACCAAAACCAAGGCAAAAGACAAAGCCAGAAGTAGACTTCCGATCATTGACATCACCAGCCCAATCTGAGTCAGTGAAGCCCACAATCTGAGATGCACCTGAAGTGTAGTGAATGCCAAAATGAGTAGTGCCCTGAATGTATCTCAAGATACGCTTGGCAGCCTTCCAATGACTCTCATGAGGCTCCTATGAGAAGTGAGAGACAAGTCCAACCACAAAGGAAATATCAGGATGACTATGTTTCAAGTACAAAAGACTGCCAACCAACTACCAATACAAGGTAGGATCAACTGTAGGAGTAGTGTAACTGGAAGACAGTACAACACTTAACTGGAATGGAGTAGGGGAAGGCTTGCAATCAGCTATGCAATCAGCTTGGAGTAGGGGAAGGCTTGAAGAAGGATACATTAGGCTTGCGATGAGACCAAGCCTCCTCAGGGGTCATATTTCGTACTGCCTTGTGCAACATACAATTCTAAATATAGTTGGCACAATTGACAGCTTCAGTCCAAAAGGCGGGAGCCATGGACCTAGACTGAATCATACAATTGGCCATTTCCCTGAGAGTCCTGTTCTTTCTCTCCACCACACCATTCTGCTGAGGAGTATAAGGAATTGTGTGCTGATGAAGAATACCATGCTCACTGCAAAAATCTTGAAATGCCTGATTGACATACTCCTCCCATTATTTGTGTGTATTTGTCGAAGAGAAAAACCTGACTGCTTCACAAATGTTTTGAAGGTCTTGAAGTTGGTGAGGACTTCACTCTTGAACTTCAGAAAATAGACCCATGTCCGGCAGGAAAAATCATCAATGAATGTTAGCACATATTTAGCCCCTGAAAAAGAAGGAGTTGGGAATGACAGGAGATCACTATGGACCAACTCAAGGGGTGTGGTTGCATGAGTAGCTTGACCCTTAGGAAAAGGATCTTGATGTTGCTTGCCAAGAACACATCCTTGACAAACACCATCTATGCAAGTGATCTTTGGAAGACCAACCACTAAGTTATGTGCTTTCATTTGCTGAAGATATCTATAATTCAAGTGCCCAAATCTCTCATGCCAAAGCTTGCTCATTGAATCAACATGAGCAACAAAACATGAAACTAATGAAGACTCAAATCCATCAAATTGATACAAATGATTCTCATGATCAACTATCCCTATAGCAACAACCTTCTCATGATCCTGCAGCTGTCTAATAGTCACATTCTGTGGAGTAAACTCAACTGACTTCCCATCTCCAGAATGAAAAATTTGATATATGGAAAGAAGATTCGCTGAAATATCAGGAACAAGAAGAACATCCTCAATGCACCCATCTAGCATCTAAATGGAGCCTGTCCCCAAAACTAGAATCTGTGAAGAGTTCCCAACTGCAATCTAAGAAGTAGAAGTATGAACTATGGAATCAAGAAGATCACATGAATTGGTCATGTGATGTGAAGCACCTGAATCAAGAATCCAACTATCTAAAGGTGAATGCATAGCTCATGCTAAAAGAGCTTGCCCTTTGCCCATGGAAGAAGGATTAGCCACTGAAATGTTGTGCTTCTTCATAGCTTCCTCCAAGGCCTCTAATCTCTTAAAGCAATGAGATGCATCATGCCCAGTTTTGCCGCAAAATGAACAAGGATCTCCTTTCTTTTTCTTGGACTTGGAAGAAGAATATCTAGAGGTAGAAGAAGAAGGAGATTGAGTGGACTTCTGATTGTTCTTTGGTTTGGAGGGATTCTCACTACCAGAAGATGATTCTGCTTTGGGCTTCTTCTTGTTCTTTCCTTTACCCTTGGATGATTGAGCCATTAGAGCATGATTCTTAGAATTAGGTAAGGCATCCAACTGAATTAACTTGGCCTCCTCCCTAGTAAGATGCTCACAAAACAACTCAAATGTAGGCATTTTGTAATCTTTCCCCATTGCATCCATAGTTGAATAGAAAGTAGAAGAAAACACTTGATAAGGGCCCTTTAACTTAGACAGAATCAAGAAGATACATTCATCACTAGATACATCATGTCCACATCCTTTCAACTGTGACAAAATCATCTTGAATTATGCAAGGAAATCCTGAATTGAAGGAAATGCATCTAGAGAGAGGGATTGTAGTTCTGCTTGAAGTTGCAAGGTTCTGAAATGATTTGTTTTACCATACAATTCTTCAAGTTTATCCCAAACATTCTTAGGTGTTTTGCACTCTGAAATATGAAACAACAAATTATCAGATACATGTAAGCCAATGAGCCCTTTTGCTTCATCCATTTTACATCTATGGAAAAAATTTTCATAATCCCTTGTAAATTCAGGTTGTTCTACATCTAACATTGGCCATAGACCCTTAGATTGTAACAATTGAGTCATTTTTAGCTTCCATGTATGATAATTGTGTGGAGTGAGTGGTTCAATTTTCCTTAGATCCGCCATGAACACCAAAAGAAAGAAGACAATGTGGCACTGAAATTGTGCCTTTCACCCCCCATAATGTATTAAAACTGATTTTGCAACCCCCCCAGCAAATTACAATGAACAAATTTTGCAATTTTTACAAGTGACAAGCTCAAATCAACTGTTTATAACACGGTGATTTTTACAATTTTTAGAAAAAAGAGCTTGTCAAAGCTAAAAATAGAGGCTACAAAAAAATTCCTTGCAATTTTCTGATCAATTTCAAAAAAAAGTTTGCCAAATTTCGACCTCGTTTGCAAAATTACATCAAGAACAAGCAATAAATGCACTTGTACCTTCAAGATGAAAAAACTAGCAAAAAATGTTGAAATCTGGAAAAATCACCTATACCACTATGAAGTTTGTCGAACCAACTTTCCGATGATATCTCGTTTGTGAAAATCCAACTCCGTGGCGAAAAGTTATGCAAAAATGAAAAAAAGGCCTATTTTAGGCACTTTGAAGGCTAAACAGGATCAAAATTTAAGCCCCCTGGCGCTGGCCCCTGGTCACTCACGTGACTGTGTTGGTTTCTGGTTGGCTCTTGGCAGTTAGCGGGCAGTTGGCGGCGGTTACCCGTGGTGGTGGCGATGGAGACTGCGGCGGCTTAGGAGAGAGCCGCTGGCGGCTTTAAGCCGCTTAGCGGACTTAATAACAATCCGCAAACTTTAATAAGTCTGCGGCTGTTAAAAACAAACGTCGACAGTGCTTAAGCACTTAAAATTTTTTTTATATATTTTTTTGAAATTTTTAAAAATAAAAATGCCGACAGAAAAAATTCAAAATATAAATTTTTTTGAATTTTTTACGACAACGTCATTACACTGCTGTGAGTCGTATGGCTCCTCAGCTAAATTTTTTTTACCTCGAAAGAAAATTTTTCCGAATATGGGCAAATTATATATCAAAAAAATTGGAAATGGCCACCCAGACGCAATGGAAGACTTATTTTTTTCTCAAAGTGCTCATGTAAAAAGGTGTTCACCAGATCTGAGCTCCAAACCCTTCTTTGCCAAAGTTGCAAATGGTGACGAAATTTAGTGAAACAAAAGCCAAATCTAACTTTTTCGAGCCTCTTGGATGCAATGGGATAGCCTAAAATACTACCACTATAGCCAAAAGTGCTGCAATCACCAGATCTCACCAAAATGCAAGCATATAATATAGGATACAAGAAACTCAAAAATCAGAATAGAAATTGATGGAAACTCTCTAATGAAAAAATGGAAGGGGCTTGCAAGATTCAAAGCTCTGATACCATGTTGGATTTAACAACCCAAGATCTTCAATCTACAACACCAAAGAAACTCCACAAGAGATAGAGAGAAGCAACAATGGAAGATGCTATTCCACCAAACAAGGATTGCAGTATGATACAATATGATCAATGCAATACAATACAATGTTATGCAATACAATGCAATGCTAGAGATGCCTTGCTTATAAAGGAAAGGATGAGAGATAGGATAAGACAAGATCATAACAAGTGTCTTAATCCTATCACATGAGACAACTAACTCATAACTACCTAGGAAAGTGGAAATTCTAGATAAGACAACTAATACTTATCTAGATATGACAACTAATATCCTAAGTAAACTTAACATGTGAATTAAGTCCCCTAAGTCCCTAGTAAAGGAATAAACTAGGTACAAGACTTATTCACACCAACACTTATGTCCTTTATCGCGAGAAGGACTAGACTTTGCCTCTTTCTTCATAGGAGGAGATGAACTCCCCGTGGACAAAGCTAGAGGTGTAGAGGAGGAGGAAAGACTCACAATGGATATGACTGAAGTGTTAACCATATCCATGGGTTTTTGGAAGGGATAAATATCTAGAACGAACATCAGCAAAGGTGGCTCTGCTGAAGGAGTGATAAACACTTGTACCTATTTAGGGTTAGGTGCATTTGTGCTTGCAATGGAAGTCGGGAGTGGATCAGGAAGAAGGGACACAACATGAAGGGGGAAAGAAGACGCTGTAGAGGGCCCTGAAGTAGGGGCGGTCATTTCTTCCTCCTTCTATTGTGAAGTAGCCTGCTTAGCCAAGAGAGCCTTTCATCGACACTTGCACTGTCATGCAAGGTGGTTCCTACGACTCTTGGAGTTAGAATCTGGAGCTTGCAAAAGGATGAGAGTTTCCTGCTCGATCATAGGAACATCCACTATGGCCGTGTTAGGTGGAGGAATGGGTTTCTATGCAGGAGCAGGGGGAGCAACCTGAGGAGCAATGGGAGGAGTTGACTTGAGAGCCTCGGTAGTGGGCCTCTTTTCGCTCATTGCCTTAGGAGCAGGAGCAATAGGAGGCCGTGGATCAAATTCTCTATGAGAACCTTTCTTTCTATCGTATAAGTAGTACCATGGTCCTGGAAATTCATTAGGAAGGTTTGTGATTCTAGTCTTGGGCCTACGCCAAGGAGGAATCATTGGATTTAATGGATAGCCATCGGGCTTGCTCATCTAGTACTCTTCCTAGGAAAGGGGAGAGGATGGGGCAGTCTATGAAAAGGTCATTTTCCCTCTACCCTTATAGGAAGAAGAGGGAGCCACTATGGGCCTCTCCTCCTTCAGGGAAGAGGGAGTGGATGATGTAAACTTTCCTTTACCTTCGTGGGAAGGACAAGGGACCGACGTGGACTTCTCTTTCTCTCCCAGAGAAGGAGTAGTCGTAAGCATATGCTCCTTTTTATCTTCCCAGGAAGAGGAGGTAACTAGTTGCTCTGCCACAAGAAGGGTCAGCTTTGGCTCCCCTTTGCCTCCAATTTTATACTTCACATAGTTCTTGTAAAGTAGGTCCATTCTTGAAGGAAGTGGACCAATCAGAGAGGGCCAAAAGTGATCCAATGAATATCCACCATGAGATACCAAAGGTTGATATCCAGTATCATGCACTACATGCATGACACCCTCGTGGGAAAATTTTAAGCATTTGTGAATAACAGAGGTGATCCCATTCATGGAAGCCAACCAAGGAATGCCTAGCTTCACTCTGAATAGGTCCAACTCCCAAATAACATTGAAGACTGTGTCAATAGTCCTAGGTCCAACTAGGATAGACAAAGTGATCGAGCCATAAGGTTTGAGATTAATACCATTGTGGGTACAGATGGTAGATATTGTTTCTCCATATTTTTATTTTTGTAGTGAGTTCAATACCAATGCTTCTTCAGTAATAACATTCACATGACTTGCGGGGTCTATCAAGAATCCTATCATAATGTTACCATTGATACGAGTGGTAATGTAAAGAGGTGAGGGCTTATTGTTCAAAGGTAGATCTTGTACTCTAAATGTAATATCTGGCGAATTGGGTGCGGGTGAAACAGTGGAAGTCACCGTGACCATATTCACATAGGCCTCAGGTTGAGAGGCAGAATCAGTGGGATCAATAATCATGTTAGCAGAATGCGATGGAAATGGGTCCGTGTATATCTGCAATTCACTATTTTCTTTCACCACTAATTTGTTAGTGTTTTGTTTATTCCCATGGAGATGAATGCTACCGTCCTCGATGCGGTCTTGTATTTCATGATGCAACTACATACAACATTCGGTATCATGTCCATTAACCTAATGGTACTGACAGTAAGTTCTCCCATCATACCAGTTAGGGTAAGGCTCCTTAGTAGGATTAGGAGCTAGAAAAGTTATGATCTTATCCCTCAGCAACTTCTATAAGATGGAGGTATAAGATTCTGATAACTTTGTGAACTTTTGGTTGTGTTTGAGGCCATTGTCATTAGCAACGGGTACTAAATTTGCAATGGCTTTTCCTTTTCTGGAGATTGATACAATGGATTTCCCTTCAGAATGGGAGTGTGAGGAATATCCCCTGAACTGAGCAACCGTCTGCTGGTATTCTCGTAGAGCTACACACAAATGCACGAAAGAGGGATATTTCATCAAGGAAAAATTCTCTTGCCAAGGCCTTTGTAATTTTCCTATGAATACCTTCTACATGTCAGAGTCGGGAAGCTGATATGAGATTTGTGAAAGAAGTGCTTGATAATGCACTATGAAATCAATGATCTTCTCATTGTCTCCTTGCTTACATCAAGCGAGATCCAAAAAGGTCATCTTCGGCCCGATGTTTGCTTGGAACTACCTAAGGAATTGGTTAACAAGCTAATCAAATGAGAAAATAGAATTATCAGGCAAGGAACAATACCACTCGAGTGCTGTGTCCTTGAGAGATTGGGGGAATAGTTTGGCCATCAAAGCATCATGATGGAAGAAATTGGTGCAGAGAGCATTAAAGGAAGACACGTGTGTCTGTGAGTCCCCCTTGCCACCAAACTTCTCAAACTTTGGAATCTCCATTCCCTGAGGGAAGGGAGTGTTTAAGATAGTGACCAACAATGAGATATGTCAGAAGAAGGGTTGGAAAATGGGTTGGGCTGAGGCCTAGGAGAGGCTTGCTAACTGACTCTGCATCTTACCCATATTCTGAAGTAGAGTATTCAAAATAGGGTCGTTAGAAGATAGAGGGCCAGAGGAACCTCCTCCTCCAAAACTACTACTAGGTCCACTTCCAGAATCACCACCGGTGTGACTTCTGCTAGAACTACTACCAGAGCCACTGCCACTAGTAGGGCCACCACCGAGACCACTACCATGACCTCTGCCAGAACCACCTCTGCTAGCACCACCTCCGCTACCAAATCCACCACCATTACCAAAGCTTCCACCATGCATCCTGCCAAGACCTCCACCATCGGAGGTGATAGAAGGGGTAAAGCTAAAGCCCAACAAGACCTTATTCACCTTGATAGTTTCTGGTTGTTCAAGGATGAAAGGGATACTAATGGAAGGGACCGCATTGATCATGTAGATAGAAGTGGGAGGCATTGATACTCCTAGCTATCTCTCATGTTCTATGAAGGTGACTCCTTGTGCAAACCCAGAGTTGCCCAAAGGAGCACATGCTTTGGCGATACCGAAGAGACTACTTAGAAGATCTACACCTTTTCAATCTTTGTTCATAATGTGTTTTAATTCATTGAAAACTTGAGTCGCTCAAGCCATCTTCGGATTTCTTTCCAAATGATTTTCAAGGTCGCCCAACCCCCTTGTAAGGGCGGACACATATTCAACAAGGATTTGAATGGCCTCATGTTCATCCACTGATGATGGCATGGGAGACATAGAAGGAGTGGGAAAGTGATTGGTATCGTCAGCGAACCCCATCTCATTCCTCGATAACTATTCCTACATGGCCAAACTAATGGCGGGACAAGAGAAAAGACCTGTATAGATACCAAGTGAGACCTTCATTCTATCCATTGAGAGATGTTGTATACTTCTCCTCATGATATGCCCAGAAGTTGTGGACTGGGTTGTGATTTTCATAAACCTTCACAACATGCGGGGTCACAATAACCACGAAATATCTAAAGGGAGCTTTAACACCAACAGATGAATAGGCATTGGTTCACATTGGGTTCACCAAAAATGTAAGAGAAGGGGACCACCGCATGCAAGACCCCAGGTCACGGAGGGTCAAGATGCGAGAGGCTGCCCTAACTTACCTCAGCTAAGTGTATTGTTTAGGGTATGTAAGGTGAGGGTAGCGAGGAACGTAGGGCCTCTCAGCTACTCTACAAACCTAAAATGCAGAAAGAGGCTAGGCGAGCTGGTTTCTAGGCTTAACACTTCATCTTGGAAAGCTTTCTATTCGATGACAAAAGCATGGACTTTGGATGACAACATGATGCAATGGCATCTCAAAAGTTCACTATAGTCCGTATGGCTAGACAATAATAAAGATAAGGTCAAGCCACCAAAAACTAGCTAACGACCCAACAAGCTAACTAAAGGGCCAAAATGATAGAACTAAATAAACCAAGTAATCTCTAAGATTGTAAAGCAGATAGACAAGAGTGATAAAGATGAGGAGAATATCACCAATGAATTTGTTCACAAGCTGATCCTCTGAGAGCTCAAACACCTACACACAACAAGAGAGAGAATGTTGGGGGTGGCTATATAGGGGTCTACCTCAGTTAGACCCCCATTTAGGTGTTCCCACCTCCATGGACAACCAATGGAAAAGAGATAAAGAAGTGATAAAACACAAGCACTACAAACAGTACTATGCTACTCAACCAAATGATAGAGGAGAGGAGAGGGAAGCTTACCACCTCCACCAAGAGCACTCAAGGCTGCTTAGAGGATAAATGAGAGGAACCCAAGCCTCTACTGCAATGGCGTGGTCCCAAAATTGCTCTACCGACATGATGGAGTGTGATATTGCTACTATCGAATGCTTGGAAGTGAGTGCAAATGAGCTTGATGTGGTGTAGAGTGCTTCCAATATTTCATCCAACCTCCTAATTCAAGTTCAAAGATTGATTATGAAGGAGTGAGAAGGAAAACAACCATATTCAGGTCGGGTGGCCGAAGGAGGCGTTACAACTTCGCTGCCAATAGGAAGAGTAATGCCTCTGTTGGCTCAACCGTAGGAATTTTCCAGGGATGCAAGCGCGCCGCACGAGCGTCCCTGACAAAACGCCTCCACTGACATGCAAAATAGGCACTAAGTGGACTGCCATCAGTGGGCTTAAGTAGAGTTAAGCCTCTGACTTAGGTTTTCTAAAGTGTATAAAGGAAAAAAGGGGAATTGCGCCTAGGGTGCAAATTCGCTCTTATACATCGATATTCTAATTTTTTTTATTTTTTCTCTTTTTTCAAACCAACGTTTGACAACAACTTGATGTTGAAAACTGCTCTAAAGCAATATCTCTTTGTTCTTCCAGATTCAATAAACTAGTTAGCATAATTTCTATCCTATCATCATTTAAGTAGAATTCTTGCATGAACCTAAGAACAGGTATCTATAGATGGATAGGAAAGACCAGGTCTTGGCCATAGACCAACTTGAATGGGGAGATTTCTAAGGCGGCCTTGATTTGAGCTCTATCTACCTATAAGGAAAATCTGAGTTGAGTATTCCAATCCCTAGGATTACTTTCCAACAACTTCTTAATTACTTCCAACAGATTTTTGTTCGTAGACTCAGCTACTCCATTCCCATGTTGGTAGTAATTAGAAGAATATTTTAACACAATTTTATGCTCATATTCCCATTGAATAAATTCTGTAGAAGAGAAAGCTGGGCCATTGTCACATACTAGGGAAAATGGGACTCCAAACTTGGTAACGATGATTTGTTAAGGAATTTGATGACAACCTCAGTAGTGTTGTTCTTACAAGGCTGAGCTTCAGTCCAACATGTATAATAATTAGTTGCCATCAAAATAAATTTGTGACCTGTAGAAGAGTTGGGTTTAATCACTCCAACAAAATCTAATTCCCATTGGGAAAATGGTCTTACCCCATATACTGGCTATAGGGGTATTGCTGGATTGCATTCCCTGGATGCAGATGTCTGACATGTGTGACATGTCCTTGCATGTTGGTGAGCATCACATAACACATGAGGCTAGTAGTAACCCGATATCAGAATTTGGTGTGTCATGGAATCAACAGAACCATGTCCAGTACCATGTCTTCCATGAAATTCTGCTATGGATTTTTTCACTTGTTACTGATCAAGGCAACGTAGATAGACACCCTCAAAGTTTCTTCGGTATAAAGCTCCCCCTTTGAGTATATAGTGGGAACTCTTCAGTCTGAGTGCTCTCCTCTGAGTGGTGTTCATCCCATCTGGACATTTTTTATTTAGCAACAAAAAGATCAAATCAACATAACAAGGATCGCCTGTAAATGATTGTACTGTATATTGCTGACAGGTAATCTTAGCATCAACGTCTACCATTGCCTTGGATAGGCCTTGTCCTCAGACTAGCTTCATCAGATGGATTTCAAGGTCAAATTCTTGTAATATTTCCATCCACTTTCCTCGTCTCTCTCCCAGTTCACTCTACATAAGAAGGGGCTTTACAATAGGGTCAGGAAGTATGGCAGTAATTTGACTACCGAGGATATAGTGCAAGAACTTCTTGAAAGCTCACACCAGTGCAAAATCCTATTTCTCCAAAAGTGGATATCTAACTTCAGCATTCTTGAATAGAGAACTCATAAAAGAAATCGACCTTTCATCTCCTTGCCCTTTTTGCTAAGTCAAGATAATAACACAAGAATGGTAAGATGCAAAAGAATATATATAAAAAAGCTTCAGATAATTAGGGCTAGTTAAAACCGGTGCCTTTGAAATAGACTGTTTAATCTCTGAGAATACAGATTTAGCCTCATTGCTCCACTCAATCTTAGCATCTTTCTTCATCATTTCATTGAGGGGTTTGACGATCTCCGCAAACTTAGTTATGAATTTCCGCACAAAGTTTATCTTCCTGAAAAAGGACCTCATCTCCTTTTTGCTACCAGGCATGGTCAGTTTCAAATTGGATTCCACTCTGTCTGGGTCAATTGAAATTCCCTTCTTTGATATTATGTGGCCTAGTAATTTTCCTTCTCAAACTCTAAACACACTTTTTTAGATTGAGGGAGACTCCATAACTTATGCATTTTTTAAGGACCTTTGATAGATCTACAACATGGTTTTCTTTATTATTTGAAAACACCATCAAATCATCCATATATATAATAATACACTTTCCTACCAAATCCTTGAATACCACATCCATCGCTCGCTGAAAGGTGGCTCTAGTGTTGATAAGACCAAATGGCATCCTCCAATCAGCAAATGTCCCCCACTTGGTAGTGAAGGCAGTCTTCATCTTGTCCTCGTGGTTGACCATTACTTGATTGTATCTTGAATATCCATCTAGGAATGACATCATTTGCGGACCACTTACTATTTGCAGCACCTCATCCAAAGAAGGAAGAGGATAAGTGTCTTTCTCTAATGCTTTATTAAGGTTTCTAAAATCAACACATAACTTGATCTCTCCACTCTTTTTATGAATGGGGACTAGATTAGTGACCCAAGTCAAATGTCTTACCAGAAAGATTATCCTCACTGACAATAACTTCTGCACTTCCTTTTGAATTAAGGGTTCGATCAAGGCATTCACTAGGCGCTGCTTTTGGTGGAAAGGCTTTGCTTCAGGTTTCAAGGGGATAGTATATGTTACTACCAAAGTATCAAAGGTTTTGAAATCTTTGTACCTCCAAGCAATCGTTGCTATATCCACTTTTAATGTTGTTAGGATTTTCTCTCAAATGTGTTTGGGGCAGGTTTTTCCAATAAATACATTCCTCTCAAGGCCTGAATCTACCAAGTTGACTAGCTCGTACTTCCCTCCATTAGTGTTAGTAGGAATTTTTTCATGGGCGTGAGGATCAAATTCAAAGATCCTCTCTAATGTTACCATTCTCTTAGGAATGTTGTTCAGGTTCATTATCCCTTCTACATCACATGTTTTTGGATCCCACTTTACCTGATCTCTATCCGATTCCAAGAAGGCTAGTATATGCTGGTCATCACTGAAGACCTGAAAATTCTTGATGTTATCAGGAATGGATGGGATCGAGACTAACTCTACTTAAAATATTTTCAACTTAGAATCATGCATGGGTTCTAAGGTACTAGCATCAACAACATGTGCATCTACAATATGGTTATCTTCCTTGGGAATCAATCTAATCCCGAAGGAATTAAAATATTCTATCAAATTCCATATTTTGTTCCTGTATGCAGCCAACCTTTTGTTATGACATGTGTATTGACTGTGAACCTGCTTAATAATGACCTCAGAATCTCTTGGGTGATCCTGCAAAGTTGGTTTACAATTTCTGGGAGATTCTGATTTATGTTGAAATCACATATTTTTAGAAAATATAATGATTTAAGCCTTAAAAAGTTTCATTTAAAGCATTCCAATTGAAGAGGGTTTGATCAAACTACCTTAGATCAAACCCCCTTGGATAGAACCCCACTAGTTTTAAACCATACCTATAATGGAGTCTCCTTTACACCTATCAAAATGCTGATAAAAAATCACTTTTGATTTACCTTTTGGGGGATCAAATGCATTCATTTAAATTTTTTTTTCTATAAGTATGTAGTCCTTATTATAAGCTTCCCAAAAAGTATTATTTTAAATAAATTTAATTTAATTATTATATTTATTTTTTATTTCTTGTGAATGTAGGTTTTTCAAAGAAAATCAAGCTCTCTGTTCTGCACATGTGGAAAAATAGAAGATTATCAATTTTTTTTTTTGAAAAATATGAGTGCACTAGATATTGAAGTCCTTGATCTAACAAAAAAAAAGAATTTTGATACACACAAAAAAGTTGTGTTATACGGTTCACCTATGTCTGAATTGTAATTAGTTTGACTTCAAAACTTCATCAAGGAAAAAATATTCTATAAAACACTATGAAACCAATTGGAAGCACTAGATATCATAGTTACAAATCTAAATTCAAAAAATTTAAAATTTATCCTTCATGGAAGAAAAATTATGTGTTATACGGTGAACGTCACTCCTTAAAAATGGTGTTTACTGAAAAAAACTAGTTTTCGAAGGAGATGGAAAAAAAAGTGCAATCTGATTCCAAAAAAATTGAATTTTTTTTTTAGAATCTATAAAAAAATGTCACAAATCACTAGTTTGCATCATCTTCAAATTCCTCGTGGTTTAGCCGCTATATGTGTCTGAAATTGAAGGTTTAGTTAGAAAAAATCAGTTCAATGTCCAGTTTGGCCAAAAATTGTAAACGTATCACCCTCCCATGACTGTCAAATCTATAACATTTTTATGATGTGAAAACATTAGTCCTCTGGCCAATGCTTCATACTCTACCACATTATTGGTACAACCAAACTACAACCAATAA
Organism: Sequoia sempervirens; assembly: GCA_007258455.2. NCBI lineage: Eukaryota > Viridiplantae > Streptophyta > Pinopsida > Cupressales > Cupressaceae > Sequoia > Sequoia sempervirens. The sequence continues at coordinate 5,852,215 of VDFB02056351.1, read as the reverse complement.
GAGACAAAGTATGTTTTCCCTTTCAGGTTTGTTAGCTCAACTCTAGCTCCACTCCCTATTTTATACATGGAACCATCGAATTTAAGGATCCACAATTGATCTTGGGCTGGGATTTCTTTCTTAGGGTGAGTCGGGGGTAGTTGTTTGCAAGAAATAGGTGGCGACTCAAACTGGTTTAAGACTTCTAGACATGGGGAGTGATTTGAACAATGATCATCAGAAAATTCACTCAGATGTAGGACGTGTGGGGGCACTTTTCCTGAATCTGATCTTGATCAGTGGGTTTACAATTGGTTATTGGTTTCAACAACCCCCTTGGAATTGGAAGATTGGAAGGGGCTAGTGTATCAGACAGTTCTTGAGATTCTATGATCTCATTTCCCAAGGCAGAACATGAAACCTGAGTCTGTCTGATTGGGGAAATGACTTCTTCTTGTGTGTTATTGGTCCTTGTCAAGATAGTGGCATCTCTAGCCTCAAAGGAAAACTAATTCGGGGGTGTTTCGGGTTGGCACTCACAATTTTCTGCTGACTAGAAGACATGGTTTAGGATGTCTACACAAGGTTGACACATCAATTCATAATGACTCTGGTAATGAATTTTGCACTAGTTAGGGAGTAGCAGACTCCATAGATCAACCTCTTCTCCCAAAACCAGCCTATCTTGTTGCAACTTTCTAATTAAAACCTACTAGTTGACAATGGTCATGGGGTCACTATGCTCTAAAGGTTGCAGGTTATCAAGATTGGACATTGAAAAGGTCATGATTTCCTCTCTCTTATATACTTCTATCTTAGTTTCAAAATAGGATACCTCATTAGGAAAATCATATCCAATGATCATATGTTTGAGACGAGGCTCACTTTCAATCCTAATTTGTGTTTCTACCCCTTTCCATGGAAGCCACATATGTGAAAAGTATAAGGATAGATAACCCCCAATGCTTTTGATTAGGTCTTAGCTTAGAAGCATGCCATATGTCTCAGGGATATTAACTACTTGGATATCCATATAGGTCTAGATCCACAGGTCTGATCCAACCTGCACATGAACTTTTTTTAGTTCCCCTACCACATTAACCTCAGTTTTGTCTAACTATATCACTTTCTTATGAGTCTAAACTAGATTTAAACCTAACTTTTTACAAATGGAAAATGCCATGACATTACTTGATGCTCCAGAATCCAAGAGGCAGTTATGAAAATTATTTCTAAAGATTCTCAGGCTTAGAAGGAATGGTGGGGTCCCTATCTTACCTTTGTATAAGGCCACATTCATTTCATTGGTTGGAGTCACCTTATTCTTTGCTTTTGATCGATTTGCTTCTTCCAAAGATCTCAACACAATGTCGCATTAGGCAAGGCACCACTTTAAAATATCAAAGAATGCCAACGAAGTCTTTTGTTTTTGCATCACTGAAATAAAATCAAATTCCATGTCATTTTTCATCTGATATTTAGGAACAAAAGATAAGTTACCTTTATTTTGAAATTCAGTGGGCCTTTTGGTTGAGGTGGGTTGTTGTACGCATTCTGATTGGGTGTAACTATAGTGTTTAGAGGAGAAGATGTGGTGAATGGGATTTTACCCTTATTCCTCATGAAATGACCCCCTTTGGATTGGAAGGCTTGAGCATCATATACATCCTCCTTTGGATTGTTTTCCTCTTTTCTAGGGAAAGGAGATCCTTCGACAAAGAGTTTATAAGCCATGGATGTATCTGTGGATCCACCATTCTTGTTGGGGGAACCTTGGAGTGGAGCATCATCTTTTGCAATCTTAACAATTTTAACCATTTCGGAACAGTTAACCTTAGAATGTGTTGCGGTGTTGTGCAACCTACACCAATTTGTCATGAAATTAAGATCTGCAACATTTGTAGTATGTGGTTTGTCATCGCCAACTTGATAATTATGGGAAAATGCCTTGTTGTTTGGTCTAGTGTTCCATTGTCTGTTATTATTAGATCTCTGGTTATATCCTCTATTTTGGTTTTGGTAATTTTGATTGGGGGACTCTGGTTTTGAAAGTTCCTTTGGTTTTGATTAGCATTCTGATTGGAATAACTACCTTGATTGAAATACCCTCCCTGGTTTTGGTAATTCTAGTTTTGATTTTGATTCTGAGGGGGGTTATACTTGAGCTATGCCATCTCATTGGTCACCTGAGACAATGTTTTCTTCAAAGTCTCCAACTTCATTGTAAGATGAGCTGTACGTTCACTTTCTATAGTAGTTGCAACTAACGTATGTGTCACGAGGTTAGATCCTCTAGTGTGATTATGGGAATTTTGGGCTTGTTGTGAAGAGTTGGGGGTCTGACCACTAAAGAATAGTTGTTGAGATGGAGCCTGTAGCTTGGTTAAAGGGCCGTATGTAGAGTGAGACATCCCCAGGATTGTATTAAATAGTGGGGTAGGATTAGGCACCCGGGACTATCCTAGAGGAGGGAAAATCCCTTAGAGACCTCTTGATTGTGAACTAATCTACTAGGTATGTTCTTTGCAAAAATAGGCCAATCAAGGGATCTATGGCCTTCAGGTAAGCTTGGATAGCAATATTTTCAGCCACCAAGTATGGATTTTGTAACCTCCTATACATCCTCTAAAATCTGGTATTAAATAGGGGTAACAGTTCATGTGGCTCTTTCCTAATAGTGGAAAATTGATGATATAAGATTGTAGGATCGACATAAACCCAAAATTGGTTAATGAAGGCATCTTCTAAGTTCATCGAGCTCAAGATTGATCTGGTGGGTAGATTCAGATACCAATTGTAAGACATGTCTCCCACATAATAAGGAAACAACCTACATGCAACATCATGGTGAGAAATTTGAGCCTAAGTATAGGCATCTTTGAATGCCTGTATGTGCTCTTCAACACTTTGTGACTCGCCATGAGCATACCTGGGGAAAAATTTCTCTAGGTTCTTAGGAATTTTATGTATTCCACTAGGAATAACTCCTAGTGGCAAAGGATTGTTGAAAAAGAATGCCATAGGTGGTGGTGGTGGATTTGGTTGTACCACCTGTGGTATTGGTGGAAAACTGAGTGGAGTAAGTGGTGGTGTTAACAGTGGTGGGATCAAAACCCTATGGGCTCTAGGTCTAACAGGGGTTTGGAGTTCAACTAACAGTTCTAGATTCCTAGCAGATTTGGGAACTCTTTCAAACCTTTCTGGTGAAAAGGACCTGATTCGAGCCAGTTTGTTTCTCTAGGCCTTCCTTCTAGCGCCCATTCTGTTGATGGTCAATGTAACACAATAACATTAAAAATAGAATTTTTCTACTCTATTTCTCCCGAAAAAGATAATTGATTTATAACCACCTATCTTCCAAGGTCTCTGTACTTGGTTTTGAATTGTGTTGATGTTGTTCAGTGGCCTATGCAACAGTAATGTTCAAGGGGCCTGTTGGTAATGGGATACAAAACACATAGTAAAAATTAATGTAACAATTGGGGGGTGTAAATAAACATCAAAAGATAGAACATAGCTTAGGACAACAAAACATAAACATAGATTTCCTTTAATTTAGACATACAAACTTCATAATGAGCATTTCTCTCAAACAACTAAAACCATAAAATAATACAATCCATAGAACAATTTATACCATTGCATTCATTCATAGTGCAAATTCAAAAAATACAATCATTCATCATCACTAAATTTCAAAATCAAACAAGAACACATCACCAGCTCATTACTAAAATTCATAGATCAATAAACACAAAGAAATCTCATTCACAGATAACTCAATGAAATAGTCTTAGATTCATAATATTCTATTGATTTTCATCAAATAAGAGACATTTATGCACAACATTCACTGGCATATGAATGACCATTGTTCATGAACATTACCATTCAAACTCATTCTGGAAATAACATAAACTGTATTGAAAACTTGTAAAAATTTCTAAGTATCTCTCTTTTAGGTAGCTAATCCTCACTTCAATTATTCGACCTTTACAACATGGAGAGAAATTCTACATATAGACATGTTCAACACTAATTTCTCTCATAAAAAATGAAGATCCATAAATCAAGGAGTAACTGGAGTTGTATGAGGTAACTGGCCATCATGATATTTAGTTAAACATTGATGACTCTTTATCATAAATTTGTAGGCAAAGGGAGAAGGTCAAACTGCTGGGGATATTCAATTGAGCTTGTGTTGTGATCCTAAAAATTAGGAGAGAGCTGCTTAGCTAGCCATGCCATTTGATGCTTCATCCAAAAAGAATATTATATAGCCACCTCATTGCTCTATCTTTTGTTCAAGTAGGTATTCAACATAACTATCCAATACTTGTTTAAGTATATCCACATCCGGCCCATCTACCCAACTGTCTTCAAATTTTATTCTTTTCAATTCAGTAGAGGTTAATTTCTGCATATCATCCAACTTAGCAAGCTCCTTCTGAGCAATCTTCACTACTTGTTTTATATCCATGAACCTTTCAATTAACAAATCATCACCATCATCTCCCTTCTGTATTGTCTCTTGGAATCTATTATCCCATTTGTTCCTTAGTTCATCAAGAGGGAAACCATCCTTTACAGGAACATCTTCATTCACAATCATGGCTATAATTGCTTCTAGTTCCACAATTTGATCTGCCAAATCCTTCCCAGCCTGTTGTACCTCATTCCTATGTGCAAAAATGAATGAAGACCAAAATTTGATAATGTTAATAGTTTTATCAATAAAATCCTCATTACCTTCTTCAAGGATGGATTGTTCTAGAAGTGTTTGTTGAGGTAGCTTATTAATTTCTTTCAATTTTCTCACACATTCTTTGTATTATTCCTCTTGTTTCCAGAGGGTCTCAACATATGCAGTCATGTTATTGAATAATTCCTATGCACCTTCATGAGCCTTATGATTTTCAACAAGAAATTCCTCCACCTATCGGTTCAACTGATCAATCCATCTATCCAACATCCCTACTTTTCCTCTCATTTCAACAAGGTCATCAACTTCTTTCTTAATAAAATTTGTGTCTGGGGAGCAACATATTGTATAGAAATAGGAGAGGATTGGTCCTTGAAGAAGTTATGCAATTGGTCCAATTGAGCTTTGAGCTCATCCTTCCTCTGCTTGTCTTTTTATCATCCTTGACTTAATAGAAGATGCTACAATATCAATGAGATCCATTTGTTGGTTCCTTGTAGGCCTCCCTAAGTTCACAGTGCCCAGTTGATAATAACTCAACTGCATCTCTTGTTTGTCCTTTTCCACCATGGGAATGACACATCCAACTACAATTTCTTCAACATCTATGAATTTGGTGGAATGAAGGACTCGAGCCTTTTTCTTGGGCCTCTCCTTCTCAATTTCTTTCACCATATCATCCCAATTTAGGGGCTGAGGCTGGAATATTTGTTTCCTCTCCAAGTTGAGCTTTAACCATGTTGGGCAGTAGGAGGAGTAACCACTTGTTGTGAAGAAGAAGTGGCAGAAGAGAGGGGCTGCCAAGGTGTTATCTTAGGTTGAGAATCAACCTCTTGTTGCTCCTTTTCTGCCATCTCTTTAGCAAGCCTATTAGCTTCAACTTTCTCTCTTTCTTCTTCTAATCTACTCTCTTCCAACATGTCATTTCTTTGCTTTTCCATTTCCTTAACTCTCTCCCACATTTTGGCTGCTTCTTGTTCATGTTTGACTTGTTCCTCTGCCTCTATTATTTTCAACAAGAGCTCCTCTTCTTTCTTTCTTTGAGCCTCCTCTATAGATTTGGCTTTGGCTTCAAGGTCTTGCTTTTCTCTTCTTTGTCAGTCCTTTTCCTCTTCAAGGTCATTAATCTTTTGTAGGAGGGCCAACTTCTCCCTCTCTACATTAGCTTTCCTTTCATTTTCCTTTTGTTGTTGTAGGAGATCCTCCTCCTTATGTTGCCTTGCTAGCTCTTTAGTTTTTGCTATAGCTTCAGCCTTTTGTTGTTTTGCAAGTGCATCAGCTTGTGCCTTGGCATCAACCTCCTTCTTTGCTTCCAAAAAGAGTTTCCATTGGTCTTCTAGAGTTAAGACATGTTCAGTCCCAACATCTTCAATATCCTCAACAAATGTAGTCACAAGAGGCTCATTATCTGATTGTGTGGCCTCTAAATCAGTATCTATATCATGAATCTCAATATTCTTTTGCTTATATTTTTGAACTTGCTCATGGAGGCTTCTTGCAGGTACTTCTCTAGTAGATTATTCTAGGAGAGAAGGTTGAGAGGAGGCTCCTTCTCCAGTTTTTGTAGTCTCCACACTTTGGGACTCATGGGTTTCTTGAGTAGGTACTCCTAGATCAAAATCTCCTCCAGAGCTAGGAGGATAATACTCGAATTTCTCCTTAGGGGCCATCCTCATCTTTGTTCTTCTATAACCTTGGGTACCTAATGCTTTCCTCTTCTTTGAGGATTGAGCTTTTGGATGCTTTATCCTCATGACCACCCATTGGATGCTTCTATCCATTACTGTCTTGTAAATTTGTTTAATGTCAATAAACTCTTCCTCATCCCAATTTATTGGGTCCAAGAGCTTGGTACCTATATTTTTTCCTTCATACCCGAAGTCAAAAACTACACCATCATTTGATAGTGTTTTAGGAATGTCTTCCTTTACCCCATATTCAATTATTTGGGGATGAAAAGCCTTTCATAATTCCTTTTCCTTACATCATAATCATCCTGCAAATCTATCCAGAAATATTCCAAGTTATAATGCTTATAAAAAATGGTGGGAGCTAAACCATTCATCTTATGCTCCAGGTCAAAATGGTGCCAGGCTGTATACAATCCCAACATTGGATAACTCAATTCTTCACACACTGCCTTTGCAACCAAATTGTGAACACAACAATATTCTCCCAACTTCATGGGAAACTTGTGGCATCCCAGTTTGTGTTTATTGGAAAACTTTGTGTTGACTCCCATTGCTTGATATCTAAACTCCATAAGGACAATCCTGTCACTGCAACATCTTGGTAAACGATGAGGATGTCCATCATAACCTACCAACCTAAAGTATTAGAAATTGGGGTACTAGTTATACCAATGTCCCCATTTAGCAATGAAATCCATGGCCTCCCTACTCATCCTATATCCAACATCTCCATTCAACAGGTTAATGATGACATAAAGGAATGCATCACTAACCCTTCTATGGGGTAGCTCTAATGTTTTACAGGGTCAATTTATCATAATGCTCCCATGATTTCTTTTGTCCAGGAGGTTCTCCCAATATGCCCACTACATTCAATCCATGGAATATGCCCATCCTTGTAGCTGAATATATGACATAGGAGGTCATGAAGAAGCTCTTTGTCTGCCCCACCTTGAGCATCTGATTGTGCAAGTTATCTGACAAGATCATGCCCCAATCAAACTATTGCCTACCATCCAAAATGGTTTCAATGAATGGAAACATCCATTCCTTAAAATATGCAAAGTCTTTCTTTCCAAACACCTTGGAAAGCATCATGATTAGGTCATCAATTATCTTCTTGAAGTCTCCCCTCTTGGGCTATTCAGGAACCTTGGTCAAAGATTTCTTTTCAGTTCTCAACCATTTTTTGTTCATGTGGGACCTATTAGCTTCCTTGACCCTATTGAATAACTAGAATGCTTCTTCTTTAGTCAACTACTTGGGGTTCTTTGGGGTAGGTGCATTGAACAATAACCTCATCATCTGTGAAGATAGATCAATGCTCACATTCCCCTAGAGGTCCATACACTGTATTGATGAAGGATTGTAAGCTCTTGCTGCTGTGAGTATAAGGTCTAGGCACTGGACTAATAGAGAGAAGAGAGTGACATGTGCTAGTCTAGATTGGGATATTCTTTCACTCCTCCTAATCAAATCCTCTAAGAAAGTTCTACAATTAGCTGCTCACAGTTGAATGGGCCTAGATTAGTGTCAGTGATGTTTTCCCATTCCAAATCTAACTTGCTGGATGTAAGAGTGGCATCTTGGTGTTTATATCTCAAGGTGTAGGAAAATTTCTTTGCTTTTATCTTCTTTGGTTTCACTGCCTTTGAGCTTTCTGCAACTTTCCCTTCCTTTTGTGAAACCTCTCCAGATGCTCTTGACATTGTTTACTCCTACAAGACAACCCTAGATTAGATCAACAAAAGGTATAGGAATCAACATTGCAAATGTTACCTTTCATACCTCTCTATTCTTCCCTAGGTAACCCTTCATACTTAGTGAAATTTTAAACCTGGCAAGACCAGGACTAAGAGAAGATTAGGAACTAGAGAGTTGAAACAAAATAAAAAAATTGGAACTAGAACTGGGACCAGATCAGAAACTAAAACTTTCAAAAGTTCCAATATTTCGTATCGTTCGGTGATTCGGTTCTGCCAAAGCTGGCGGGATTAGATTTTGAATTGTAACCTTCCGGGAGTGGGATAATTTCCAAAACTGAACTCGTAGGTGAAAGTTCCTTGGACGAGTTCATTTTTGGCTCTGGTTCCACTATGGATGACCATGGCGAAGCAGATTCTCCCTGCACGCCTACATCATTTCAGGCTCGAGTTAGAAAGAAGGCATGGGGAGGTAGGATTTAAGCTCGACTCTGCCTAAACAAACATGACCGAGATTGAGTGATTAAGGGTATTCATGCAGAAAGGGCATGACACACAAACCATAAATCATATGGCCCACCAATCTAAATAAAACTAGGGCATCAAAACCCTACGGTTAAATCCATAAGACGGACATGGGCATAAACCAAGAAGGGTCGAGAGGAAGATTACAAATAGTTTGAAGCACCAGAACCCTTCAAATGAAGCCCTAATTGAAACTAGGGCATGATGGAATGTAAACACCATCGAAAATAGAGAGAATGGCAGCAACCCCACAAAAACAAAAGAAAAAAATTGGGGAAAGAAAAAAGAAAAAAGAAAAATGGAAAACAGAAGAAGAAACCCAAAAAAACACAAAAACAAAAATAAACAAACACAAATAGATGAAATTAAAGATCCATGGGAAAAGTTCCACGAATGCGCAAAGAATAGAATGAACAACCAAATGGGAAAACACAAAATAAAACAAGAGAAACCCCACATACCTCAAAACACAATGAGAGAGGGTTGAGAATCGATAGGGATTCACTCACGAATGCTCGCCCGCAACCGAATCGTGCTCCTCATCAAGTTACTTTAACTCTATCTCATTATAACGCTTTGGATAATTGTAATGAGCCAAATAACTTTGATTAAGGTTTTGAAAAAACCATTTCACATGTCTGAGGAGGCTGCAATTAATGTAATTAATGTGGTTGGTCAGGCACAGAATCAGAGGGAAGGCGAGTACACAACCATCATGTACATCAGAGGTAAAGCAGGAGCAGAAGCGGAGTCGAGATAGAACCTAGGAATTTGTCAAAGTTCCACGTTTTGTTTTGGATCTGTCTCCGGTCTTGCAGTAGGGAAAAGACAATGAATGAAACAAGGGTGGAATCAAAACCAAACCTAAATTTGGAACTTTGAAAAGTTCCAAGTTTAGGTCCAACTCTGGTTTGGATCCCGACAAAGGGAAAGAATGGTGACACAAGAAAATAAAAGAACAAATGGAAATGGTATTGGGACGAAGCCCATCCCAAAATAGGACACCAAATGAGAACAACCCACAAGGCAGACCAAACGAGAGCGGGACCAGAACCAAACCAAGACTTGGAACTTTGCAAATTTCTAGGTTTTAGTTCCATTCTGGTTCTACTTCTGACAAAAGGAAAGGAAGAGAAGGAAAAAAAAAAGAAAACCTAAGGGAGAAAACAACCCAAGCATCCAAGACAAACAAAACAACCAAGACAATAAGGCAAGAAACGAAGCCGGGACCGGGATGAAAAATGGACCAGGAACCTTGTCAAAGTTCTAAGTCCAGTTTCGGCCCGCATTTCAGACCCATAGAAAAAAAGAAACAAAGGCTTAGGAGGAAAAAGAACAACTCCTAAGACTGATCCGGGGAATATTTTCAGTGAAAATTGAAGTGTCCCATTTCTCTCTAGAATTTGCACCATTAGAAAGATCTCGGCGTTCTGATTCCAACACAACTTGAACAAAGTGAAAAGCAGTCCGTTTGTGCAAGTTATGGCCAGGCAAACCTTGGGTCAAACTGGGATCAGGGGGTGTCTAGGAAATGAAAAAAATGATGTCATCAAAAGTTATTGAAGTTGGCATCATCGTGAAGAGCTCGTCAAGACGATTCTGACGGCGTTCGTTTCGTCAAAATCCGACATCGGAGGCTCAAGATACAGCTGGTCAAAGTTTCAGGTTGACTTGTGGACTGAAGGTACAGTGATGACGTCATCATCCGTACAGATGACGTTAGCACGTGGTGCAAAATTCAAAATGGACCAATCGGGATTTGACATGTCATTTGTATGATGATGTCAGCATTCTGTATATGTGGCATGGCATTCTGTACATACAGTCAGCATCTTGCGTGCACCGTACTCCAAGTCAGCGGACATGTGGCAGTCGAGTCAGAGCTGATGTGGCATCCATGTGGCAGTACAGTCAGTGATGATGTGTCATTGACAACGAACCAATGTTGGACACGTGGTAGGAATAGTTAGCTATCCAGTCAGCGTGTTATTCTACTTTGTCAGCGTCCATGTGGCAGATGGTGGCAGATGATGTGGTATGGACAGTGAATAATTTACTGCCATGTGGCATTCTCGGGGCACAACACGTGTCTGGCTACCTCTATCAGTTTTGTTATCTGCATCGGTCTGTTGAAACAAAAGGTTGTTGAACAGGTTTGAACCCATGACTTGATTCATAACTGTCCACCTATCTACCATTACACCCGCCAGCGGACGTTTAACATATGACAAGAAGACTTTTGTTCGTTTCGTCGAAATCCGACATCAGAGGCTCAAGATACAGTGGGTCAAAGTTTCAGGTTGACTTGTGGACTGAAGGTACAGTGATGACATCATCATCCGTACAGATGACGTTAGCACGTGGTGCAAAATTTGAAATGGACCAATCAGGATTTGATGTGTCATCCGTACGATGATGTCAGCATTCCGTATGCGTGGCGTGGCATTCTGTACATACAATCAGCATCTTGCGTGCACTGTACTCCGAGTCAGCGGACATGTGGCAGTCAAGTCAGAGCTGATGTGGCATCTGTGTGGCAGTACAGTCAGCGATGATGTGTCATTGACAACGAACCAATGTTGGACACGTGGCAGGAACAGTTAGCTATCCAGTCAGCGTGTTGTTCTACTTTGTCAGCGTCCATGTGGCAGATGGTGGCGGATGACATGGTATGGACAGTGAATCATTTACTGCCATGTGGAATTCTCGGGGCACAACACGTGTCTAGCTACCTCTATCGGTTTCGGTGTCTGCGTCAGTCTGTTGAAACAAAAGGTTGTTGAACAGGTTTGAACCCATGACTTGATTCATAACTGTCCGCCCATCTACCGTTACACCCGCCAGCGGACGTTTAACATATGACAAGAAGAATTTTGTTTTGTTGTTTGAACTGTTCGGAGTTAGGTATAAAATGTGGCCTGTGGGGTTTGAACCCGCGACCACGCGGCTCCCAAAAGGGCTTGTTGCCAACAGACCACCGAATGATCGTTGAATGTATGGTGTGTTAGTTTTGTTTTGTTGTATGACTGTTGGCCGAGCTATAACAAAATAGCCTATTTTTTGTAAAATTCACCCTAACCACCAAACAAAAATGGGGTTAAGGGACAAATTAGTCATGGTCCAAGATGCTAAAGGGGAGTTAATCATTTATTATCTTTGTTAAGCCTTATTTGGCTAATTTCATGTATAAAAGGGGGTGTGAAGTGAGAGTGGGGGTTAAGTTTTTTCAGGTGTTGAAGTATTGAAGCTGAGGTGACACGAAAGAGAGGTGCTGGAGATTTTCTTTCAAGCCATTGTTGTACGTCGGAGCCTTGTTATGCTACCAAACTGATGGTCTTGGTGCATCATTTGTAATTGATTTTGGAGTTAATCGGATTGGTCTCTCTATTGGAGTGGACCCGGAGATGTAGTCACGTTTGTGACGAACTTTGTTACCAATTTGTTTGCACTTCTTTTCTCCTCTCTCATGTTTTGATTTTCACCTTGAGTTTCCAGTTTTTAATACTTAATTTCGTTAATGTATAAATGTATTAAGTCTTCCGCTAAGTTGATTTTATTTGAGCATTCAATACTGCAAATAGTCTAGATCCGTATATAGATCAAAGACCCAAACAACACCAAGGACAAACAAACAAAAGGGGGACGCATTTTGACCAAAAACAAAATGGGGTGGTTATGCAAGGCATAATACTTTGTTTTGCATGAATCCTCAGTTAGGAATGCAATGTATCTTGTGAATCCTAGAAGCATAGCCAACAAACATTCTAAGCTTAGGCATCAAGATCAATGGCAGTATTCGTGTAGATAAAATTTTGCTTAGCCAAAGATATTATTGCTTCATTTCCTTAAAAAAAATGCTTCCATATGTTTGGCTTGATCTTTTGGGAGGGCTACCAATTTTAGTTTAACCAATGATAGTAATTTCATTTTACTCAATTAAACAAACAAAGTGAGTTGGTAACCAATAAGAATAAATTCAAGAAGAATGAGATGGTAAGGGATAATTTATTCCATGTTTATGTTTGTTAAGATTAAGAAACCTTGAACTATAACTTAATTTATTTTAGTTTACGTTTGCTCATCATTGAGAACTAATTTATCTTCTTAAATTAATTGCCAATGCCAAGCTATTTTTGAGTTAAGAATACTAAGCAATTTGTATGCATGTCTACCAGTGTGCTTGCATATATGCTTTAACAAATATTCATATCCTTTATGTTTTTGTTTTGAATAAAAATGTTATTTAAGAAGCAAATAGAAATGATTACCTTGCATCACTGTATCGTTCTAACTACAATGAATAGTTTGTTAGATTTGAGAAATAGAAATAAAAACAAAAACAAAAACATGCCAGATTGATCATTTTAGTGACACTTTAATAGCATTTTGAGTAAGGTCATTAATATTATAAGTATTATTATTAATTTGTTTTTTAATTTTAAATTTAATTTACTTGGAGCGTAGGGCGACAACAAGAAAGGTCCTCAATATTTTGAAGCTAACATTTTTGTTGGTTTTGTACTTCCAAGTAGTGTGAGAATGAGGGGAAATGGAGAAAATGATAGCCTGGGAGGAGCAGATTGCCAAGATCTGGCACTAATGCATGCATTTCTATGAAAATGAGTCACTTTTCTTTTATTTTTTATTTCTAAAATTTTTAACTTAGGAGAGAGGGGTGCATAGTGGAGCAGGGTTCAATAGTGGGGATAGAAGTAGTTCTCAGTGGGTCCCATAGTGAAGCACGTTAATATCCAATTGCAAAAAACTTTTTATCCATAAAGTACATAAACTGAAAAATCATGTGATGCCACATCAGCACACCAATAAAACATGACTTAGTGCACCGCTATCGGTCTCACATTTTTCAGGCCGTTTTTGCATACCTAAACAAAAAGCATGTTGATGTGGCATCATATTGATGATGTGGCCCTAAAACGAAATATAGAAGCATGTGAGTTGCCAAATAAAATATTGTACAAAATTGAGAGTGATTTGAAATTTCCACGTAGGATTTTGAGAAACAAAGTTAGGGTGCTCCACTATGGGCCCCTCTCCCCTACTGCATGTATTTTTCATTTGCATGAATGATTATTTTTATTCTATAGACATTAAGCATAGTTGGAGGGCTAGGTCCGTTTGATATGGGAACTCAAATAAAAAAAATAAAACTTACAGATAATTATTATTTTTTTGTTTGTAAAGATTTACTGTTTAAAAAATAAAGTTACAATGATTAATCCTTTATTAGGTTTGGGGTCAATATACATGAAAATGTGTGATTCTTATATATATATAACACTATTTATAAATCATTATTTTATTTTGATTGTAGCTGTGATATCCAAATGTTTAACCTATTCTAAGCAACTAAAATGCAATGGAAAAACATAAAGAAACACCTCAAGATTAGCCTAAGAAATCAGTTAATGCAAAGAGAAAAAGTGTAAAATGATGTTAAATAGATATACCTCCCCTTTGCAGCTAAAACTCCTTGGTTGGCCCTTGATTTTGATTTGGTTTGTATGCTCCTTGATGACTCTTGATACAACTAAATGAAAGACTTGACTATGTGCTTGAATGCAAATGCAAATATATGAAATTTATGGCTAGATGAGTGCACAAAATGGCAACATTTAGTTGCAAAATGGCCAAGTGTTCTGAAATTCCTTAGAGGAGGGGGTATTTATAGATAAAATTGTATTCTCTAGAGAATTCAATGGTTGAGATTTATCCAACAAGGCCAAGATGAAGGGCTAAGGTGAGTTGAGGACTCACAAGCCCTCACATTTTGACATGTGGAATGTGAGATGGCTAAGGGTGAGATGATGTGGAAGGAGAGTACATGATGTGTAAGAAGGACATGTACCTTGGAAGTACATTGGGAGAAGAGAAGATTCTTTGGAGGAATAAATGTGAATTAAAAATTCACATGTTTGGAAGAATCTAGTGGATAAGAGAGGGTCTCCAAAAAAGTGGGAGTTTGTCACATGTGACTTGATGTGACAAGTCAAAGATTCTAGAAGATGCATGGGAAAAGGGGATTCTAGGAGGAATAAAAGTGAATTAAAAATTCACATGGGGAAGAGAGGAGCCTTGGATGAATAAAAGGAATTAAAAATTCCTTGGGGATGAGGGAGAGTTGACCAAAGGTACTAATTAGGTTTAACTAATTAGTAATTAGAGGATAATTAGGGGTTAATAAGATTAAAAAACTTGCAAAAGTTGGAGGATTAACCCATCCCTAATCAAAGGATTAGGCATGTGCACATCCCTAATGAATTAGATTAAGTTAGTGTGTGGAGATTAAATAAATGTAATATTTATTTAATTCATTTGATGAAAAGGGGATTAAGGAGGGTAAGGTATTTAATTAATAATTAAATACCTTAGGGATTTTGGAGAATTAAGGATATTAATTAAATAATAGTAATATTACTTAATTAACTTGGATAAGAGGATGTTTAGATGAATAGTGATAAATTTGGATAAATTAAGTGTCCAAATTTGGATGTCTACATTTTTCCCCTCTTTGAGATGGTGTTACGAAGTAGCATCATTTCAAAGAATATTAAAATATAGAACCTAGAAGGAGATGGTTAGATTGGAAAAGATGCCCCAATCATCAAAGGGATGACTAGGAAGAAATATGATGGGGGTGAAGATGAAGATTAGGGATAAGGATGCCCTCCTCGAGAGGACATATGGGTTCAAGAGAACACGAATGTTCTCTTGAAATGGATGAGATGATGAAATGGGAGATGAGGAAGAGGATGTAAAGTGATGGACAAGATAGGAGGATAAGTGACAGGAGGTGGATGAAGCACAAATAGATTTGAGGACAAATATGATGTTGCCCCAGTCAAAGTACATGCCAAAAGGGGGTGATGATGGATGGAGTGCTGCCAATGAGGGAATAAGAGATCTTGAAACAACATGAGGATAGGGAATGATACATCCCAATGAGTGGTATTGATGAGGGAAGGATACATCCCAAAACACCACTAAAGGATAGGGAAGAATACCTCCCAATGATGATGATGAAAGTGTTGTTGATGTGGGAAGGATACATCACAAAACAACACCAAAGGGATATGGAAGAATACATCTGGATGATGAGGATGATGATGAGGATGATTGGATCAAGGCTTGTAACAAGACTAGGAACAAGACCAAGGATATGATTATATGATTTGTGCTAGATTGAATAGATGGGGATTGGATAGAGATGTGAGATAAGGATGAAGGATGAAGGATGAATGGATGGGGGGATTTTGATAGATGAGAGGATGGGGGATGCATGCAAGATGATAGAATGGAAAATGAAATGAAATAATGCAATTTTCCATCTTTGGAGCACTGATTCTTGTTATAGCATAAGACACCAAGTGCTAGGGTATGTGGAACCAAGGTGTATTAGTGTCTAATGCATGAAACAAACACAACAGACAAGAAGGCTATCCCAAAACCCCAAAGTCACAAAGACCTTGGTCAAGCCAGGTATTGAGATAACCACAAGCACAAAAGGATGCCCCAGCGTAACACAAGACCTCGGGGATCTTGGTGGGTACTAAGTGGGACAACTAAGAAGACAAAAATAGAAATAAAAAGATCAAAATATGCCCCTATGTTGACCAATCAAAACAAACCATAATATGATGGATCATGGTGGTCTTGATAAGTGATGATAGCGAGCTCAAATGATAAACAAAAGCCAAAAGTATCAAAAGATCGCAAGCAATTTCAAATGTCCTTTGCCATAGGATCAAGGGGATGGATGGGATTGATGTGGTCTGTTAGGAAGGATGCATCCTGTTGAGACCGATGATGGTTACTAAACTAAAAGATTGATATGACGCGGGATATGCAGAAATGAGTGGATCTGATGATACAAGGGGATCTTGTTTGTGAAAAACTGGCTAGATAAGGGCATAGCTTGATGACACAACACAAGGAAGACAAGACATGAGACTGACACACCCTAAAGACCTAGGGGTTTGGGGGCCGATCAAAGATTAGCCTTGCCTATGTGAAAGCACAAAAGCCC
>VDFB02056351.1:5723896-5835471 GCA_007258455.2 Sequoia sempervirens | reverse complement strand
TGGCATACTAGGATAAGAGGATAAAGGTGTTGGATAAGAGGATGATGTAGATGAAGGATATGATGGATATCCCCTGTCAAAGGCAGCATAAGGAGCATGATTAGGCATGGATGAAGACATAACGAGATAACTTGAAGGGGTGATTGGATTGTGGAAAGTGGGTGGAGAAAGCTTACTAGTGATGATAGCGTTAAGGGGATCTATGTCATATTCTTCTTGATCGACAAGACTTTCGTTATCATTGTCAACGTAATTAGGGTTTCCCTTGACTACTATTGATGGCGGATAAGGATTCATGATGATGAAAGGATAAAGAGGATGGTTTAAAGGATGGGAACGGACTAAAGCTCAAATCAGGATTTAGGTTAATCTCATATCAGGATTGGATTAAAGCTCAGATTAGGATGATTGGATGATGTGATGGGATTGATTCTGATGATCGACACCAAATCTACTTCGAGATGGAAGTAGATTGATTGGGTCAAAGGTGATGTGATTGGATTGGATAAGATTGATTGATGATTGATAAGATCAACTAATGGATCAGATAGGATGATGGAAGGGATTCTAAACCTCATCCAGGGATTATCTTAGGTGACTTAGGATATTGATTGATCAGATTAAAGGATAAATGGATGATTACATCACCAAATCCACTTTGAGATTGAAAATGGATTGATTGGGTCGATGACAATAATGATTAACTTAGGATGGATGACAATCCTAAGCGGATTTTGATGATGACGATCAGATCAAATACTTAGGTCAATTTGGATAATAACCTGAGACGAAGTTCAAGGGATTTGGATTGGGAAAATGATGATTTGATTGGAGAAATGGATGATAGAAAATGGATGAACGAATACTTAAAATGAGTAAAAGATTGATTGGAATGGATGAATGACTACTCAGAACGAGTAAATGACTACTCACAATGGATGAATGATTCTTCGAACGAGAAGATGAAGGTTTGGAATAGATGAAAGATTACTCAGAACAAGTAAATGATTGATCGGGATTGTTGAACGAGAGTTCAAAATGATTGAATGTTTACTTGGAATGAGTAAATGGATGATCAGAATGGCTAAACGAGAGTTCAAAATGATGAAAGGAGGTTTGAAATGGATGAATGTTTACTCGGAATGAGTAAACAAATGATTGGAATGACTGAACAAAAGTTTAGAATGATGAAAGGAGGTTTGAAATGGATGAACGTTTACTCAGAATGAGTAAACAAAAGATTAGAATGACTAAACGAAAGTTCAGAATGATGAAAGGTGTGAAATGGATGAATGTTTACTCAAAACAAGTGAACGAATAATTGGAATGATAGTACGAGAGTTCAAAATGATGAGAGGAGGTGTGAAATGGATGAATGTTTACTCAGAATGAGTGAATGGATGATCAAAACGATAGTATGAGAGTTTAGAATGATGAAAGGAAGTTTGAAATGGATGAATGTTTACTCAGAACGAGTAAACGAATGATCGGAAGGATAGAACGAGAGTTTAGAATGATGAAAGGAGGTGTGAAATGGATGAATGTTTACTCGGAACGAGTGAATGGATGATTGGAATGATAGTAAGAGAGTTTGGAATGATGAAAGGAGGGGTGAAATGGATGAATGTTTACTCAAAATGAGTGAATGGATGATTGGAATGATAGTACGAGAGTTTGGAATGATGAAAGGAGGTGTGAAATGGATGAATGTTTACTCAGAACAAGTAAACGGATGATTGGAACGATAGTACAAGAGTTTGAAATGATGAAAGGAGGTGTGAAATGGATGAATGTTTACTCAAAATGAGTAAATGAATGATCAGAACGATAGAACGAGAGTTCAAAATGATGAAAGGAGGTGTGAAATGGATGAATGTTTACTCAGAATGAGTGAACAAATGATCAGAACGATAGTACGAGAGTTTAGAATGATGAAAAGAGGTGTGAAATGGATGAATGTTTACTTGAAACGAGTAAACGAATGATTGAAACGATAGAACGAGAGTTTAGAATGATGAAAGGAGGTTTGAAATGGATGAATGTTTACTCAGAATGAGTAAATGGATGATAAGAATGGCTAAATGAGAGTTTGAGATGATAGAAGAAGGTTCGAAATGGATGAAAATTTACTCAGAATGAGTAAACAGATGATTGAAAAGGGAGAACAATTGTTCAAAATGGATGAATGAGAGGTTGAAATGATTAAAGCTTAGATTAGGGTTTTGGTTAAGCTCAGATTGGGATTAGATTAAAGCTCAGATTAGGATTGGGTTGAAGCTTAGAATGATTGGAGGATGTTATGGGATTGATTCTACACCAAGTTTTGAGGTTTAAAGGATGTAAGGTGTTGACAATCAGATTTTTCCAGATTTGACAATTTTCAAAAATTGTCAAATTTTGCCATTTTAGGAAACTTCACAGACATACTTTTGAGAGTTCAGTTTTTTCCCAAAAAATACCCAAAACTAAGATAGGATGAATTTCCAACTAACATCCCAAATTTGAGACATGCATTCCGAGTTATTAACGAAAATGATTTTTTAAAAACTGAAAAAAATACTAAATTGTGATTTTGAGGGTCAAGATGGAAGTTTGAGGCCTCAAAAATGTGGCAAAACAGGGTCCAACCAACTACTAGTCTTTGAGAATCCACATGCCATCTCATAACACAACCACCCGTAAAATTTTAGCTCAAATGGACACCTGAGTCAAAAGTTATGGCCTCCGGAAGTTTCGGCACAAAAATCAAAATTCTCAAAATGAAGTCTAGGTTATTGGGATGGATGATTTGATGCTTGATATGGACTCTAATGATGTTCTAAGTGGAACTTATGTGATTTTGGTGATGAAATGATGAATTTCAGAAAAGTGTTGATAACGAGAAAATGGGTGCTCGAAACATATGAATGACTCTCAGAATGAGGGGAAAAAGATTTGAAATAGACGAACGAGTACTAAGAACGAGTGAATAAGTGCTCAAAATTAGGATTGGATTGAAAGATATGATGGGATTGGTCTCACCGGTTGGATTTGGGAACTGGATATGTTTGTTTGCCAAATTTTTGCTGAGGGGTGAATTTTCCCTTCTAGGGTGACTATGCCCTCACAGAGGGGCAGATTTGCCCTTTTTCTAGGGCATAGAGGGATGACTATGCTCCCTTCTGGGGTGACTATTCCCTCACAGAGGGGCGGATTCACCCTTTTTCTGGGGCATAGAGGGGCGATTATGCCCCCTTTTGGGGCGACTATGCCCTCAATGAGGGGAAGATTTGCCCTTTTTCAGGGCAGATTCGCCCCACTGCTTTGTGGACTCTTTAAGTGGGTAAATGAGTTGTAAGAGACAGGTGATTGGAATGGGGTGTTAGATAATTGGATTGAGAAAATAGATGATTGGGTTGGGAAAAATGAATGAACAAGCACTTGAAATTGGTAAATGATTGTTTGGAATGGATGAATGATTGAAAGCTCGAAACGAGTAAACAATTGATTGAAAAGGATGAACAAATCTCAGAATGAGGAGATGGATGCTTGGTGTAGACATTCAAATTTGGACACTTAATTTATCCAAATTTATCACTTTTCATCTAAACATCCTCTTATCTGAGTTAATTAAGTAATATTACTATTATTTAATTAATATCTTTAATTCTGCCAAATCCCTAAGGTATTTAATTAATAATTAAATACCTTACCCTCCTTAACCTATTTTCATCAAATAAATTAAATAAATATTACATTTTATTTAATTCCTCACATGTCATTTTCATCTAATCCTAATCCATTTCCTAATCTCTTCATTAAGGATGTGCATATGCCTAATCCTTGATTAGGATGTGTTCACATCCTCCAACTTTTGCAAGTTGGCTTTTAATCCTAATTAACCCCTAATTATCCTCTAATTACTGATTAGTCAAACCTAATTAGTACCTTGGTCAACTCTCCCCACCCCCCAAGGAATTTTTAATTCCTTTTTATTCTTCCAAGAATCCCCTTTTCCCATGCATCTTCTAGAATCTTTGAATTGTCACATCAAGTCACATGTGACAAACTCCCACCTTTTGGGAACATTGTCTTATCCACTAGATTCTTCCAATCATTGTGAATTTAAAATTCACTTTTATTCACCCAAGATTCTTCCCATCTCCCAATGTATTTGCAAGGTACTTGTACTTCCTCCACATCATGTACTTCTCTTCCACCTCACTTACACCTCATCTCCCCTTAGCCACTTCACCATCCACATATCAAGATGTGAGGGCTTGTGGGTTCTCAACCCACCATAGCCCTTCATCTTGACCTTGTTGGATGCATCTCAACCGTTGAATTCTCTAGAGAATTCAAATTCTCCTATAAATACCCCCTCCTCAAGGGAATTTTCAACACTTAGCTATTTGATAACTACATGCTGCCAATTTGCATTCTCACTCATTCACTATCATCTAGCTATCCATTCTAATCATTTTACATAAGTTGATCTTGTATTTAGTCACTCAAGAAGCCATCTAAGGAGCATACAAAATCATCCCAAGCAAGGGCCAATCAAGGAGTCATCAACAACAAGGAAGGTGAAATCATTTGCATCTTGTTTTATCCATTTTCCTTCTTGTTTTATCACTCTTTAGGCTAATCTTGAAGTGTCCTTAGTCTTTTATCACTTGCATTTTTAGGTATTTTGCACATTAGAGTAGGGTAAAACATTAAGGTACACATTTCTCCTCCTCTATCGTATCACCTCAAAACAACCATCCATCTTCCTCCTTCATCTACCCCATCCATTTTGGGTCCTTACATCCCTCCATCTACCATCTCTAATCCTCCATCTACCATGCCCTTGTTTCCTCCAGGTCCTACGTCTATTTTGGGCCCCTATATCCCAAAATCACCTCCTCCATCTCGTCCTATCCATCCTTTCATCCATTCATCACCTATCCATCTCATCCATCATAAACATCCCTCTCACATACCCCATAGTCAGGATCAACAAAGGCACTTACCTAAACATCCTCCATCTACACATAATCCCCATACTCCTACCCCCATCACTCCACATCATCCATCTCCTCACACCCATCCCATTGCTACTAAAAGCACTTTGGTTGTTAAAGAAAAAATGCATCAATCTAAACATCCACATGAATCAAAAGCTTCCCATGTCCCTCTAAAAGACATGTTAAAGCAAAGAAAAATCAAATCCAAAATCCAAATCAAATCTGTAGGCCGCAAAGGCCCAGAAACAAAGATCAAAACCATGTGGATCCCAAAGAAAAAAGATGCAATGCCATCACATGAAAAATCTGTAAGAACATCCAAAGTCACTAATCCAAAAGCTCATCGTACACCCCTTTCATCTCCTAAGTCTTTTTTGGGTCATTATGTCCCAAAATTCACCATTCCATCTCCTCCATTATCCCCACATTCTCCATCCCTTAATCCTATTATCTTTCCACATCCACCACCACATGTGCCTATGTTGGTCCTGAACACATCTCTCCATCACATATCCACCCCATCATTCTATCCATACCCTTTCCAGCATCCCATCCATTATCCCATGTATCAACCCCATCAAATCCCTCTAATTCACCCTCATGCGTAATCCATTTAGCCTAATAAGGTTGTACCAACATCCAACAGTCACTTCAAACATGGGATCATAACACCTTGATCCTTACCACATGTCTTCTAAATCTACTTATCCACTTCCTTATCCTTACCCATCTCCTTCTGCATGACATCCAAAAAGTCAAAAAAATCAAAAATAAATAAATAAAATAAAATAAAATAGTAAAGAGAAATAATTTTTCCAATGGTGAAAACTTGGCAAACAAGCGCCTTGGATAAGTACCATGATGAAAACCTGGCAAACAGGCGTCATGCGTAAATCCTCATCTACACTTGGGGGAAACTTCTTGATATGCATTCCCTCCATCCACTATGCTCCCAGCTATGCACCCGTCTTCCTGTTATCCATCCTCTTCATAAATCCCTGCATCCTACCATCATATCCCATTTACCTCCCATTCCCTCCATCCTTCTTGTTATCTTGATCAAAATAGGGGCACCTATCTATGCATGCTTTGGAAACCTATTGGTATACATTCCCTTCATCCCTGCTCTATCATATTCCTTAGTCACCCATCCTATCCTCATCTAGTTATCTCCCTTATTTTCCCATCCACTTGTCTTTTATCCCTCATGCCTCCTCATATATGACATATCTAGAGTGGGGGGCATATGCTTCCTTTGCGACATAATCCTTGGAGACATCATCTATCCTAGCATCCCTTTCATCTCCCAATCCTTCTATCCCTATCCATGTATCATAGCATCCATTCCATCTCCCCATCCTTACCTTCGTATCCATCTATCATAGCATCCCTTCCATCTCCCCATCCTTATCTTCGTATCCATCTATCCTAGCATCCCTTTCATCTCCCAATCCTTTTGTCCCTATCCATCTATCACAGCATCCCTTCCATCTATCATAGCATCCCTTCCATCTCCCCATCCTTATCTTCGTATCCATCTATCCTATCATCCCTTTCATCTCCCAATTCTTCTGTCCCTATCCATCTATCACAGCATCCCTCCCATCTCCCCATCCCTATCTTCGTATCCATTTATTCTAGCATCCCTTTCATCTCCAAATCCTTATATTCTCATCCATCCAAACAATCCGTCCCATTCTCCATCTCTATATCTCTATCCATTCTTTCATCTTTATCCTCATCCCATCTCACAATCCCTTGTCATTGGTATCTGGCTATAGGCCTCCCCCCATGCAACCCAATGCCATTTATCTAATCGTCATCACTCCTGCTTCTCTTGCTTGCACATCTTTCCAATCTCCTATCACTTTTCATCACTCATCTATCTATCATATCATCCTCCCAAGTCATTTTAATGTTTTGGATAACTATCCCATCCCTGAGTTTTATGTGATCATCATCATCCTATCCAATCCAACAGGTCTATCCTATCTTATCATCTTATCATCCTTTATCCATTGTTTTCTTTTGGCCTTGTCGAACTACGTTGCCCCTGTGTTTTCACATAGGCAAGGTCGATCATTTGATCCACCCCCGGGGTTCCATCATCGATCTTCATTGTCCACTTTTCCCTTCTATCATCTATCATCGGTCTTTCTCCTTTTTTCCATCCTATCTTTACCATCCATCAAGGTCTCCATCTTGGTCAGTCGTCCACCTTTCACCGAACTACGAGGGCTTTGCGCTTTCACATAGGCAAGGCTAATCTTTGATCGGCCCCCGAGCCCCTAGGTCTTTAGGGTGTGTCAGTCCCATGTCTTGTCTTCCTTGTGTTATGTCATCAAGCTATGCCCTTATCTAGCCAGTTCTTCACAAACAAGATCCACTTGTATTATGAGATCCAATCGATTTTGAACATCCTACATCATATTGATCTTTTAGTTTAGTATCCATCATCTTTGGTCTCAACAAGATGCATCCTTCCTAACAGACCTCATCAATCCCATCCATCCCCTTGATCCTATTGCAAAGGATATTTGAACTTGATTGCGATCTTTTGATGCTTTTGAATTTTGTTTATCATTTGAGCTCCCTATCATGACTTGTCAAGGCCACCATGATCCATCATATTATGGTGTGTTTTGATTGGTGAACATAGGGGCATATATTTCTCTTTTGTTTGGTTGTGTCTTTTGGGTTGTCCCATGTAGTACCCACCAAGATCCTCGAGGTCTTGTGTTATGCTGGGGCATCCTTTTATGCTTGTGGTTATCTCAATACCTGGCTTGACCAAGGTCTTTGTGACTTTGGGGTGTTGGGATAACCTTCTTGTCTGTTATGTTTGTTTTATGCATTAGACACTAATTCGCCTTGGTTCTTCATACCTTGGCACTTGGTGTCTTATGCTATAGCAAAACTTAGTGCTCCAAAGATAGAAAATTACATTAGGATTGCATTTCATTTTCCATTCTATCGTCTTGCATGTATCCCCCCATCCATTCATCCTTCATCCTTATCTCACATCTCTATCCAATCCCCATCCATTCCATTTAGCCTGAATCATCTAATCATATCCTTGGTCTTGTTCTCCATCTTGTTACAAGCGTGGATCCAATCATCCTCATCCTCATCATCCCATTTTATCCTTCCATATCCCTTTGGTGTTGTTTTGGGATGTATCCTTCCCTCATCAACAACACTTTTGTCATCATCATCGGGAGACATTCTTCCCTATCCTTTAGTGGTGTTTTGGGATGTACCATTCCCTCATCAATACCACTCAGTGGGATGTATCCTCCCCTATCTTCATGATTCATTGACAACACTCCATCCATCACAAACCCCTTTTGGCTTGTACCTTGACTGGGGCAACATCATCTTCGTCGTTGCATCTGTTTGTGCTTCCCAACCCCCTGTTGCCTTTTTATCCTTTCATATCCATCCCTTTACATCCTCCTCCTCCTCATTCCCCATTTCTTCATCTCATCCATTTCAAGAGCACATCCGTGTTCTCTTGAACCCACATGTCCTCTCGAGGAGGCATCCTCAATCCCTACTCTTCATCTTCAACCCCATCATCTTTCTTCCTAGTCATCCCTTGAATGACTGGGGCATCTTTTCCAATCTAACCATCTCCTTTTGGGTTCTATATTTTAATATTCTTTGAAATGATGCTACTTCGTAACACCATCTCAAAGAGGGGAAAAATGTAGACATCCAAATTTGGACACTTAATTTATCCAAATTTATCACTTTTCATCTAAACATCCTCTTATCAGGAGTTAATTAAGTATTACTATTATTTAATTAATATCTTTAATTCTGCCAAATCCCTAAGGTATTTAATTAATAATTAAATAATTAAATACCTTACCCTCCTTAATCCTCTTTTCATCAAATAAATTAAATAAATATTACATTTATTTAATTCCTCACATGTCATGTTCATCTAATCCTAATCCATTTCCTAATCACTTCATTAAGGATGTGCACATGCCTAATCCTTGATTAGGATGTGTCACATCCTCCAACTTTTGCAAGTTGGCTTTTAATTCTAATTAACCCCTAATTATCCTCTAATTACTGATTAGTCAAACCTAATTAGTACCTTGGTCAACTCTTCCCCCCAAGGAATTTTGAATTCCTTTTTATTATTCATAGAATCCCCTTTTCCCATGCATCTTCTAGAACCTTTGACTTGTCACATCAAGTCACATGTGAAAAATTCCCACCTTTTGGGAACATTGTCTTATCCACTAGATTCTTCCAATCATTGTGAATTTAAAATTCACTTTTATTCACCGAAGATTCTTCCCATCTCCCAATGTACTTGCAAGGTACTTGTACTTCCTCCACATCATGTACTTCTCTTCCACCTCACTTACACCTCATCTCCCCTTAGCCACTTCACCATTCACATGTCAAGATGTGAGGGCTTGTGGGTTCTCAACCCACCATAGCCCTTTATCTTGACCTTGTTGGATGCATCTCAACCATTGAATTCTCTAGAGAATTCAAATTCTCCTATAAATACTCCCTCCTCAAGGGCATTTTCAACACTTTTTCATTTGAGCAACCTTATGCTGCCAATTTGTATTCTCAAACACTTAGCAATCTTACAACTACATGCTGCCAATTTGTATTCTCAAGCATACACCATCATCTAGCCATTAATTGTAATCATTTTGCATAAGTTGATCTTGCATTTTAGTCACTCAAGGAGCCATCCAAGGAGCACACAAAGTCATCCAAATCAAGGGCCAACCCAGGAGTATCCAATAGCAAGGAAGGTATAACCATTTGCATCTTGTTTTATCTACTTTCCTTCTTGTTTTATCACTCTTTAGGCTAATGTTGAAGTGTCCTTAGTCTTTTATCACTTGCATTTTAAAGTTATTTTGCACATTAGATTAGGGTAAAACATTAAGGTACACACTTGGAATGGATGAAAGAGCACTCGAAATGTGTAAATAGAGGATCAAAAGGGATGAAAGACTACTTAGTCAAACAAATGTTGGAATGGCTAAGTGAAGGTTTGGAATGGCTAAACGGAGGTTTAAGGTGATAAAATGGTGCTTTAGAATGACCAAGTGGATGTTTAGAATGACAAAACGGAGGCTTGGAATGATTAGATAAAGGTTTGGAATGGTTAGACGATGATTTAGAGACTAAACAGAGCTAAATGGGGTGATTTTGGCTACTTAGGAGGGAAAATTTGCCCCTCTACAGTAACCAAAAGGGCGTACTCGCCCCTTTGTAGTGAATCAGAGGGCGCAGTCACCCCTCTGTAGTAAATTAGAGGGCACAGTCGCCCTTTTGTGGTAAATCAGAGGGCGCAGTCACCCTTCTATAGCAAACAGGGACTTGGTTTGATGAAAATGACTATGGCAAAGGCTTTAAAATGACAACAATAAGGCCAATTTGTCAAAAAGTTTATTGGTTTCTCACAAGAGAACACTTTCAAGCAAATACAATCCTATGATTAGTGTTAAAGGTATGGCCAATGAGGTCTTAATCTAGGATGCACAAGGTGTCTAGGGAGTCCTCCATATTCTCTTAGTACGTGAGGCACAACCGTGAACACCAGCCCGTCACAAGCGTGAGTTGGGAACCCCAACGAGATACTAAAGGGCTCGGACTAACTCTTCACGTCTATCTAGGTATCACCCTAGCTTCGACGCTCTGCCAATTATGACATGACTAGATTGGGGTATAGCTTTCACTCTCCCCCCTTTGTATATCCCGCTGATACATGTGGTTGTAATCGTCCTTTGGGGTGATGAAATCCCCAAGCAAGTCCCACTAGAAAGAAAGCACTAATCGTTTCCAACTACTCCCTAGGCTCACATGAAGTCCAAGGGGAAAGTGAAAACAAACTAATGCCCCCTTTGGGTAATAGAAAAAGATAGACACAATAAGCAATGAATATTACTTTCCCCCTAATTAGACTATGTTCTTATATTAATGACAACAACAAAGATAGTTTCAAAAAAAAAACTAAGCTAATAAATGGCCTTGCAAACAACTGTTAGTTGTCTTATCCCGTGTTCTTCACCAATTACACAAAGATATGCTACAAAATGTTAGCAAAAACACAAATATCCTTGCAAGAAACAATGCTAGGGGATTAGTACCTGAAAACAACAAAAAATAGGAAAAAAGAAGAAGCTAAAATGATAGTTTTACCTATCAAAATGTGTTGTTTTGGGGCGTATTCGCCCTTCTGCAGTGCTGATAAGAGGGTACAGTCACCCTTTTGTAGTGACTAGGGGGCGCAGTCGCCCTTCTGTAGTGACCAGGAGGGCGCAGTCGCCCTTCTGCAGTGACCAAGAGGGTGTAGTCACCCTTCTACAGAAAAATGTTAGCACAAAAATTTCAACCAAGGGGGCATAGTCGCCCTACTGCAGAAAAATGTTAGCACATAAATTTCACCCACAGGGGCATAGTCGCCCTTCTGCAGAAAAATTTTAGCACAAAAATTTCACCCACGGGGGCGTAGTCGCCCTTCTGCAGGAAAACGTTAGCACAAAAATTTCAACCAAGGGGGCATAGTCGCCCTTCTGTAGGAAACTGTTAGCACACAAATTTCAGCCAAGGGGGCATAGTCGCCCTTCTACAGGAAACTATTAGCACAAAAAATTTAGCCAAGGGGGCGTAGTCATCCTTCTGTAGGAAACTGTTAGCACAAAAAATTCAGCCAAGGGGGGCGTAGTCACCCTTTTGTGGTTACCAGGAGGGCATGGTCACCCTTCTGTAGTCACCAGAAGGGCGAGTCACCCTTCTGCAGTCACTAGGAGGGCGCAATCGCCCTTCTGCGACGTATTCCTGCAAACAACTCAACAACAACAAATGTGAAATTGAGGAACCCATTTGTGGGTCCCACTGGGCATGCCAAAAATGTGATATCCTAATGTTTAACCTATTCTAAGCAACTAAAATGCAATGGAAAAACATAAAGAAACATCTCAAGATTAGCCTAAGAAATTTGTAAATGCAAAGAGGAAAAGTGTAAAATGATGCTAAATAGATATACCTCCCTTTTGTAGCTGAAACTCCTTGGTTGGCCCTTGATTTTGATTTGGTTTGTATGCTTCTTGATGACTCTTGATACAACTAAATGAAAGATTTGACTATGTGCTTGAATGCAAATGCAAATATATGAAATTGATGGCTAGATGAGTGAACAAAATGGCAGCATTTAATTGTAAAATGACTAAGTGTTCTGAAATGCATTAGAGGAGGGGGTATTTATAGAGAAACTTGAATTCTCTAGATAATTCAATGGTTGATATTTATCCAACAAAGTCAAGATGAAGGGCTAAGGTGAGTTGAGGACTCACAAGCCCTCACATTTTGACATGTGGAATGTGAAGTGGATAAAGGTAGGATGATGTGTAGGTGATGTGGAAGGGAGGTACATGATGTGGAGGAAGGACAAGTACCTTCCAAGTACCTTGGGGAGTGAGAATATTTTCTCAAAAATGAACTTTTTGTCCCCAAGTGAGAGTGAAAATGACATTTGAATAATTTTGGAATTCCTCAAAAATCTCCATGGGAAAAGAGAAAGCGGTTGGAGAAATAAATGTGAATTAAATTCACATTCATAGGAGAATCTAATGGATAAGAGAGGGTGTCCAAAAAGGTGGGAATTGGTTACATGTGCATGAGGTGACAAGTCAAATATTCTAGAAGCCTTGGAAGGATAAAATATGAATTAAAAATTCACATGGGGAGGAGAGAAACCTAGGATGAATAAAAGTGAATTAAAAATTCACATAGGAAAGAGGGTCAATGCCAAGAAAGGAAAATGGAAGGATTGACTAAAAAGTGGTACTAAAAATGGCTAATGACTTTGATTAAGGTTGTGCAAATACTTGATTATGATAATTAATGGAAGATTAAAGACAAGTGGCAAATATAGGAGGATGTGACATTAATCCCTTGATTAAGAGGATGCACATCTTAATTAAATTAATCCAAATTAGAGATAGATTATGGAAGATGTGGCAAAGAGAGAGAAAAAAATAATTTTAAATTGATTTTAATTCAAAAAGATTAAAATGACTAAATTAAATAAATTGGTGTATTTATTTAATTTAGAGAGGAGAAAGGTAGATAAATTGTTTAATTGTTAAATTAAATACTTTAAGAACCTTATGTGGGAAGTGTAATATTAATTAAATAAATTAATATTGACATAATGGATGAATAAAGAGGTAAATTTGATCATACGAGAGTGATCAAATTTGGGTGTCTATAGTAGCATTTTTTATGATAAAATTTTAGAATCAAAATTTAATTTAAATGAGGAGGTAAACAACAAACAAACTAACAAGCCTTTAATTGAAGATTAGGACAATGTATTGATTGAAATAATGCTTATTTACTCAACAAATTTGCTCCCTCTTGTAACTCATTGAATACATTGAAGAGCCATTAAAAATTGCATCAAC
Source organism: Sequoia sempervirens (assembly GCA_007258455.2). Classification (NCBI taxonomy): domain Eukaryota; kingdom Viridiplantae; phylum Streptophyta; class Pinopsida; order Cupressales; family Cupressaceae; genus Sequoia; species Sequoia sempervirens. The sequence continues at coordinate 5,822,030 of VDFB02056351.1, read as the reverse complement.
AGTTTAATGCAAAGGAAATTAAGAATAATTGAAATGAGAGTTTGATCCACAACTTTTTCAAATCCTCAATACTTGAGAAAAAAACTTCCTATATTGTCAACAATTAAGGAGAAAAATAACTGTAAAAAAAGAGTTGATTGATAAAAATATAAAGAATAATCAAAAGAGTACAAGATCAAGATTTACTTTATTTCAATTAAATGCAACATATACAATGTCAATTCTAAATTCAACCTTTAAATATTCAGGCCCTTTTCTTACCATAATATTTTTTTATCTGTCCACATAGTTTGTCATCCAGATTCCATCTCTATTTAAAATAGAGTTGAAAAATTTATTAATATATATAAATAAAAAGCGAAATAGCTAGAGTTTTAAAATTTATGGAATTGGGTAATTTTTTTTCTAAATTTACTATTGATAAAAAAGTAAGTTTCTAAATTAATATACTTAAAATTAAAAATATGGAAGATCTTTTTAAAACAAGATTTCCCTTGATAATTTTTATATAGATTTATTTAAGTAATTTTCTCAAGATAAGATATAAATAAATATGTTAAATTACTACACATTAAAAAAGGTTTCTAAAATTTAGATAATTAAGTATGAAAGAACTTCCTAAATTCACTATTGCATATAAAAATAAGTTTCTGAATTAATATATTTAAAATTAAAAAAAAAATTAAAATATTTAAAAAATATATTTTTTGATGTCATTTTAAAATGTTTCTTTAATAATAGAATAGAAATAAAATTATTAAGGAATGAATAAGATTGTTCTTTTTAAAAATTCTAAATTAATGTATTTAAAATTAGAAATTTATAAAATTAATAAAAAAGAAATATCCTAAATTTACTATTAGACAAAAAAAATATTCAATATTTTTAAAAAAAAATTGAAAACATTTCAAAAAGGGAAAATCATTTATATTCTATTTTATTTAATATATATATATATATTTAAGGCTTTACTATAAAAATATAGCAACTTAAATATATAGTAGGCTTTTTAAAACAAATTCTAAATTAATGTATTTAAAATTAGAAATTTGAAAAATTAATGAAAATGAAATATCCCAAATTTACTATTAGACAAAAAAATATTTAGGCTGAGAGGCATTATAGAGTGAAATAATTCAAGGAATATTTTGTGTTTAAGTTTTTGAAGCTGTGTTGAAAATGAAGGCAGGTGGAAGTCATGTGCTGCTTTTACTCCTATTGAAATATTAAATTTATTGAATAGGGTAGTGGAGAGTGGAAATCGTTAGGCATGAAACGGTTGTTGGCATGAAACGGTTCCGCCGGTGGAAAGAGCTTAATGATGTGTAGATAGAGAAGAAAAAAAACAAAAACATATGACATTTAATGGGTGCTCAAACATTCAGATTTTCTTATCTCTCATTTTCACTGCACGGGTGTTGTATCCAAAACATGGAATCATGACTGGTTAGAGTGTGTGAATAGTTTGGCATGATTCCTCAAAGAAATAGAGCACGTGAACTATTTGACATAATGCCTCAAAGAAATGTGGTCTCGTGGAACTCCATTAATGGTCAATAAAGTAGAATAGAGGAGTTGGTTCGTTATTTCCTACGTAACTGTTTCTTTGGTAACCATTTCTTAATTTTTTTATATTGGAGGGTGTATGGACATGCAAAACTAATAACCGTCTTTCAGTTCATCATTTTTTTATTCAGAAATCTGCTAAGGTTTTATTCCAATCTTTCCATGTTGCTACCATATTTAATGCAGAACTATCGATTCCATATGATAAAAAGAAGTCACATCCAACTATACTCACAACAGAGAAATTTGGTTTAGGAAAAAAGGAGCTTTTCAAAGCATGTTTTGATAGAGAAATTTTGTTCATGAAGAAAAGCTCTTTCATTTGTATCTTCAAATCCTCTCAAGTTATAAATCTTGTAGTGAATTTGTTTCTAAATCTACCAGGTTTGAGCCCTAAGATATTTAGGGCTGAAATGGAATTGAATGGAACTCTTTTTTAATAGATAACTCTACTGGCTCTGATATCTTCAAGATTTCAAAATATAGATGGAAGGGATGGGGGTGTTAGTTTCTGTGCTGGAAAAATAGAAATCAGGGGTTTTAAGGCCTCTCCACCTTGAAATATTGCATAATATTAGTGCAGGAAATGATTGGTTTAAACATTGGAAAGTGTTAGGTTTTTTTTGGGTTTTTTAAATTCTTGAATTGTGGACTTTTTTAGGGTTTGATAGTTTCATATTTTGATCAGTGTGGGTTATGGCCTATATTGTGAAGAAGAATTTATTTATTAGGCTTGAAAATTCTGATTTTGATGAAAATATTGATGCCATTTGGCCTCGAATGTGTTGATGAATTTGTGGTTCACACTGTTTAGGCTGTGAAATTTCAAAATTTTCTATCGGGGAAATTTGAGTCTCTGCGAATGGGTGCAAATGGGTGCCATAGTTTCCACAAACAAGGTAATTTGTAGGTTTGTGATGACTCTTTTAACGACTATTTATAAATAATGAAAATTGACTATTTTGTAATAGAGAAGTGGCATTATGTTTAGTGTTGACCCAATGATGGGTATTGTACACTGGGTGCAAAACCCCCATCTAAATAACAAATCTTGTAATATGTTGGAAGTTGTGTATCTGTCTCAATGGCTGTTGTCTATAATTTTAATATTTATATATGCATGTCAGTATTAAAATTCCTAATGCCATGCTAGGGGTTTCATGTCCTCACCACATTTTAAGTATGAATGACCTGGTTTGGCTTGAGCTCTACTGTTGTGTCCATGCATGGTTTTCTTGGTACCCTAGAGGCCTACAAATTAGCTGCTCGGGTTACCTTTTTCTGTACTTTCTATGTGGTTTGGGTGAAAGGCAAAGATAGTCTGAGTTGAAGATTGTCATGGCTGTAACGTAAATGCAAGAAAGATTAAGCAAGGAGTGAATTTTGTAGTGGGAAGCAGTGGGATATTTCAAGCTTTTGGTTTCACAATAGTTCCACAACTAGTAGAACATGGATTATATATTTTTCCTTTCATTTGCTCTTTATTTCTTAGGAGAAACTCTGTAGTATCAATTTGAGTTCCACTACCATGTATGTTGCTATGAGAAGAATAGGGAGTAGGTTCATATTTTTTCTATTCACACTTTATTTGAAGAGTTCACTCATTTCATAATGCATTTTTTTGGATTTTTTCTTGAAAATAAATAACTACCATTCCAAATGATAATTTGTGGTCATTTCTTATTGTTAGATGTAGTTCATTGAAAATTTCCTACTCACCATGATTTCAAACATTTTAAACTTTGTTTTGTATAGGAACTTAGACACATATTTCACACTTCAGATGTATTTGAAGAGAAGACAATGCCATATGTAGGAAAATATGGCTTCAAATTGTCAATCATTTTTTTTTAATTTTAGGTAAGATTTGAGTCCCCATTATTTACAAAATTATTAGCAAATATTTCATAGATAACATGTTGAGTGATGACCAATCAAAATTATTAATCAAACTGAAAAGTCAATGAAAATTTTTCTTCTTGTCAGGTGACTCAAATATTATTCTCAGTTTAATCAATAGAAGTCTACAAAATAAGGATCACAACTCAAATTGGAAAATGGAGCTAACTATAGCATGAATTTTCATTCGTCATAGGAGATAAAAAATCTAGAGCTCACCAAAAAAGGAGATGTATAAACCAAATAGTAGACCACCTTGCTAATGAAGCAATCAAAGACAATAGCAATAGGGGCCAAATAATAAATTTCAGAGACCTTGGAAATCTCTATCTTATAATGCATAGGAAAATCATAGAGGAAGAATCTTCCATAGAAAAGGATGATTGCATTCCATGAAGAAAAAGAAGGAAGGTGCCACTTCGGTAGGAAATATAATCATGAAAAGCTCCAACAATACTTTTTCAAAGAGCCAGACCAACTACAGTAATTATGTTCAAATCCTATATGCTACCACCTCCCAGGCTCCCTAAGGAAAAATTTAGCCACCAAATATGAGTAGGTAAAAGTGAAGTTGCTTTTTAGCCACCAACCATCCAGCTCATGGTTCAATCAACAACCAATAGGGTAGTGCACATCTACTTTCACTAAAATTGTGATAATGGTTGACAATTATGTCAAAAGCAACCAAACACGGTGGGGAATTTGTTTTTTTTAAAAGTCACTAATAATACACTTCATCATGCCCACCCTAACACTGAAGACAACAACAAACGCAAAGGGCCTTGCAATTCTTCAACAAGTCTCTAATCCTGATCATAATTTCAAAATAAAATATCAAGTGACAACTAAGCCACACCTCAAAATTGGATCATGTTTGCTCATATAATGTTATTTTCAATAACTTTGCTTTCAACAATCATTAAAAACTAAAAAGAAAGCGCAATATGAAGGGTTTGATCCAGATGGGTAGAGAGAGGGAGACATTTCTAGAGATGTAGGATGAAAGAGGAATATATAGGTAGAGATGAATATAGAGTGAGAGAGGAAGATGGAGAAAAATAGATAGAGATGTAGAGAAAGATAGAGGGAGAAAAAAAGATAGAGAGATAGGGAGATAGAGGGGAAGAGATAGAGAGTGAAAGATAGAGAGGAAGAGAAAGGGATAAGGAGGAAGAGGGAGAGATAAAGAGAGATATATAGTGAGACATTTCTAGAGATGCAGGGGAGAGAGGAATATAGAGTTAGAGATGAATATAGAATGAGAGAGGAAGATGGAGAAAAATAGATAGATATATAGAGAGAGATAGAGAGAGAGAGAGAGAAACTATGGAGTGCATTCTAGGCAGTTTGATGTTGGGGTTTTGGATTGGTTTGTCCATCTTTGAGAATTGGAGAAACACGAGTACAAATTGTGGCACTAATTGTGGCACTGAAGGAAATTTACACAATGTATCTCCAAAAAATGTTCATTTTAGAAGATTATTGTTCTAAATATTTAATCATCTTTATTGAATGGGAAGGTGCATTTGGATGATGTTTTTTCATAGTCAATTAGAATGGCTAGTATGGTTTTGAACTGTTGATTTTTGGAGATGTTGTAACTTGTAAGTCATGCATCAACTTGATTTATTAGACTTTCAACATATATTCCAAATATTTTTCTGATTTGTATAGTAACTATTACAAAATATAGATTTTTTTGCATATGGATTACAAAGATGTTCTGAATAATATTATAATATTATAATATTATTACTCCTTGAAAATTCAGGCATTTGGTGGTTCTACCACATTCTTGTACGCAGGTGTGGATTATTCGTGTGACGTGCACAACTTTGGTGTGGACATGCATTATTTAGCTAACAACATTGGGGGAATTATGGGGGTCGTGTGTGTTTAAGGGTCTGCTGTCTTGTTTTACTCATTTTGATCTACCAATGCATGACCCTTCTCACATCTCTCTATCCTCGCAAACTCCCACCATGGAGAAGATTGAACTGCCCCAAAAAAGTAAGCTTTGCTTGCTGCAAAGCTTACTTTTTGTTGGAAAAGTTGGATACCTGATCCCAAAATATATAATAGAATAACAAAATAAAGCAAGGAAGTAGGAAGCAGAGTTGGGTCAGAACCAAGAACATGAACTTTACAAAGGTTCAAGGTTCAGGTTCTAGTCCAAGATCCAATTTTAAAACAAAACAAAGAAAACCAAGGCAAGCAACGAGGATCAGGATCATAATAGAAACTTGAACATGAACCTTTGAAAGGTTCAAGGTTCATGTTTTGGTCTAAAATTTGACCTCAACAAAGGGAAATAAAAACGAAGACAAGACAACACCTGTTACCAAAACAAAACACAAAGGGAAAAGAAAAATATAAGAGAAGCAAAGAAGGGGACCCATTTTGATTAAGAAGAAGATGGGATGGTTATGCAAGGCATAACACTTAGGAGTAGTAAATTCCTCAATATAGAAGAACAAATTGTTAGAAAAATGCATAGAAATCAAAACCATAGCCTCATAACATAAGTTCCTATAAGAAAATATTTCATATTCTCTAGAAAAATCAGGTTGTTCATTATCCAGAGTAGAACACAAAACCCTAGACCAAAGCAATTTCCTCATTATTTTCTTCAATGTATGATAATTATGAAGAGTTAGGACCTTAAACCCCGATTCATCCATTAGCACCAAGAGTAAAAAATAGACAAATATCTAATACAAACTAATGTGATACCTCCTGTAAGAGAGGGGGACCACCGCATGCAAGACCCCAGGTCACGGAGGGTCGAGACACGACAGGCTGCCCTAACTTACCTTAGCTAAGTGTACATTTAGGGTGTGCGGATGAGAATGATGAGGAATTTTAGGGTCCTACGATCACTCTGCAATCCGAGTTTCAATGTGGGGCTAGGTGATTCAATCTATAGGTCCAAATCTATGCCTCAGGGAGCTCTCTTCCTGAGGACGTTAGTTTGGACTTCGAACAATAGTGTGGCACACTGGTGTCTCAGAAACACGCTGTAGTTCATGTGGACAGACAATAGCTAAGATGAGATTAAACACACCAAGTCAATTTATCAACCTAGTCTAACTACTCTTAGGAGGACAAAATAACACTATGAAATATGAAAATTATAAACGAAGGCGATAGATCAAGTATACCAAAGCCAAGGTGATGAAGACAATCTCGTAGAAGACCTTGTTTGCCAGCTAGCTCCTCGAAAATACACCCACCTACACACAAAAAGAAAGAGAATGTTGGGGGGTGGCTATATAGGGGTCTGCCTTAGTTAGGCCCTCGTTTAGGTGTTCCCACCTCCATGAACAACCAATGGAAAAGATAAAGGAGTGATAAAACAAAAGAACTACAAAAAAAGTACTATGCTACTCAACCAAATGATAGAGGAGAGGAGAGGGAAGCTTACTACCTCCACCAAGAGCACTCCAGGTTGCTTGGAGGAGAAATGAGAGGAACTCAAGCCTTTGCTGCAATGGTGTGGTCCCAAACTTGCTCTACTGATGTGGTGGAGTATGATATTGCTGCTACCGAATGCTTGGAATGCTTGGAAGTGAGCTTGTGAGAGTGAGAATATGAGAGCCAAGTCTGTTCAATAATTCTTCCCACCTCTATCCAACCTTTTTCCAACCTCTAAAGCAAGTTTAAAGGCTTGAATATGAAGGAAAGGGGAAATAAACAACCATATTCGGGTCAGGTGGCCGAAGGAGGCATTACAACTTTGCTACCAATGGAAAGAGTAACACCTCTATTGGCTCAGTCACAGGAATCTGCTAGGGACATCTGTGCGCCACATGGGCGTCCTAAAAAAAAATGCCTCCACTGACATACAAAATAGGTGCCAAGTGGACTGCCATCAGTGGGCTTAAGTAAATTAAGCCTCTAACTTAGGTTTTCCAAAGTGTAATAAGGAAAAAAGGGGAATTGCACCCAGGGTGCAAATTCACTCTTATACATTTTTCCCCCAATTTAGCGAGCACAAGTACTGATGAGTGCTTGGTAAAGTAGATCAAGAAGAGAGTAGGGTTAGAAAAATATACCTGAATTGTCAAGGATGCAAACCGCGATCTGGTGAACCCAAAGATGTAGGGAAAACAAAGGACTCCATAGCTGCTCAAAACTAAGAAGTTGGAACAACAAAGCGCCTTATAGGCCTGTAGACCTACAAGGAGGAAACCTCCAAGATCTCTCGCATGGAGGAAGCCCCAAGGAAGCATATTTCATAGATTCAGGAAGCTGTGGTACATCTACCCGCATATAGAATGTATCTAAAGCGTCGATACGTGTCTACCCATAGATAGAACGTATCTAAAAGCGGCGACATGTTTACCCGCAAATAGAACATGTCTAAAGCGTCGATGTGTCTACCCACAGATAGAACACATCTAAAAGTGGTGACATGCCTACCCACAGATAGGATATGTCTAAAGCGTCGATGCATCTACCCATAGATAGACCACATCTAAAAGCAGGGACATTCCTACTTGCAAATAGGACATGTCTAAAGCGGCTAGTCATGCAAACCGAAAAACCTTCAAAGAGATCCCTCGGGAACCCTTCAAAAGGAGAGGGGTCCACTCAAGGGACACACCATTTGAAATAGCAAGGTCTAGTCAGGCTACCCCCAAGCTAGACGCGAAAGGATGAATAAAACGAGTCTAGTCAGGCTATCCCCAGGCTAGACGTGCCAAAGTCCATTCGTTACGAAGGATTTTGAAGAAAGGGTCCCCAAGGAACCCACTGTGAAAGAGGGGGTCCACTCAAGGGACACACAAGTCAAAAGTCGCCATCCTAGAGTGATTCATCATCAAGGAATCCTTTTGAAAGATGTTCACTTCATCAAGGAATTTGAAAGGAAGGCCATGCCCCCATGCGAGGGGAAGTCAAAACAGTTCCCACTTCAGAGGAAGGTCTTCAAGTCCTTTCTTTACGAACCTGTGATGAATGAAACACATTCTGCTAGGGTTCCAAGTTGAGAATGCACTTCCAAGAAAAAGGTATTATGAAGACTTTCAAGAAAAGATTCATTGGCATCGAATTTGTTTTCTAAAATTTGAAGTGTTAAAGAACATTGTCACACATAGAAGGGACAACTCAAGCAAAGAAGAGGGAAAGATAAAGATAAAAAAAAAATACAAACAAAGGGCATAGGGGGATCTGGTTTAGCTGGGTAAGATTTGTCCAAGCTTATATAATAGTAGGTAACCGCAATGCAAGGTGAAAGATCATCAATCCCCAACCGGATTAGGAAGAATGTACAACAAACAAAGTAAAAATAAAAAATTGGGTCAACATGGAAGGGGAGCCTAAATGCCCCCAATGCTTTGCATCGTCCCCAATTTATCAAAAATCAAGTACAAACATGGAAGAATGAAGGTACAAATAGAAGAGGGTTTACGACACAAAAACCATGCCTGTATCCAAGCACCAACAAGGGTAACAAGGGTCATCTAGGCACACATAGCACAAGTATGAGGGAGCACATCACAAGGCATGCACACACACAAGATTAAGAAAAAGGGGGCCTTCCTCCTAACATTTCTCAACTAAGAGGTTATTTTCTTCCCAATCCAAATCTTCATAAGGAGAAGGAGGATGAGCTTGCAAAGGCAGAATGTTAAGAGGAGGGGCATCCAACCCTCCCACAACAAAGGCCAAGGAAGAGGGCCCCTCTAGGTCTTCTCCACTGAGCTCTTATGGAGTCAAAGTCAACAATTTTGCAAAGATCGCCAACAAGGTCAGGACCTCATCCATAGAGTTAAACATGCACCCCATGGGAGTGTTACATCTTGCTTCGATGGACGAGATAGGCTGTGCCTGAGATCCACCGCTAGGCTCACCGAGTGATTCGGGAGTGGTGAAAAACTCACGAGAGGTCGGGACTAGTTTTGTCACAAGGACAGAGCAGGTCATCATAGGGCCACCTTGTGAAGGTGGGCTCCTCCTATGTCCTTTATCGCAAGAAGGACTAGCCCCTGTGTTCTTTGCAAGAGGAGATGAACTCCCTATAGATAAAGCTAGAGGTGTAGAGGAGAAAGAGGAAAAAACCACAGTGGATATGACCAAATTAGTAATAATATTCATGAGTTTTGGGAAGGGCTAAATATCTAGGATGGACATCAGCAAAGGTGGCTCTGCCGAGGGAATGATAAACACTTATACTCGATTAAGGTTAGGTGCTTTCATGCTTGTAAAAGAAGTTGAGAATGGATCAGGCAGAAGGGACACAACAAGAGGAGAGGAAGATGATGCTGCAGAGGGCCCTGAAGCTGGGGTGATCGTTTCTTCTTCCTTCTGTTGTGAAGTGGCCTGCTCAGCTAGGAGAGCCTTTTGCCAGCGCTTGCGCTCTTGTGCAAGGCAGTTCCTATGACTCTTAGAGTTAGAAGCCACAACTTGCAAAGGGACAAGAGTTTCTTGCTCAACCATAGGGACATCCACTACAGCCATTTCGGGTAGAGGAATGGGTTCCTGTGCAAGAGCAGGGGGAGTAGGCTGAGGAGTGATGGAAGGAGTCAGCTCAAGAGCCTTGGTAGTAGGCCTCTTTCCGCTCACTGCCTTAGGAGTAGGAGTAGTAGGAGGCCACAATGGTTGAGAAAAGGAGGACTCTCTTTGAGGGATCTTCTTCCTTTCATACCGAACGGGTCTAGGCCTCGTCGGCAGAATAGGAAGCACAAATGTAGGATGCTTGGGCTTTCGCCAATCAGGCACCAAAGGGTTCTCCTGCAAACGGGGAGAAAAACTCGAGGGTACCACAGCTGAGCGAGAAGAAGCATCAGGTTGGGCAGAAAAAGAGGAAGAAGGGGGATCCCAAGACCACTTATCTTCTTTACTCTTTCGAGCCTTAACAACATCGCTGTTAGCCTTTAAGCAGGCTCTATGTGAAATAGCACAAGGTGAGGGAGGGTACCTCACTTTTAGCCTCAAACATCCTTTCTTATAATTCTGATATTTCTTATGTAAAAGGTTCATCCTAGGCGGAAGGGGACCCACAGGCACAGGCCACGGGTGATCTAAGGAGTAGCTGCCACATGTGACCGACGACCAATAGCCGGTGTCATGGATTACATGTACGGAACCTCCGTGGATAAATTTTAGACACTTATGCACAATGGAGGATACTGCATTGATCGCTACTAACCAGGGGATACCCAATTTTACACGGAAGAGTTCAAACCCATGAATGATATCAAACAAGAGCTTCATGGTCTTAGGTCTGACCAAGACTGATAGGGAAATGCTACCTAAAGGGGGTACGAAAAGGCCGTCATGTGTGCGAATAAAAATTTCAGGAGCATCATATCCATCCTTTTGTAAAAATTTTATAAGCATGATCTCCTCCATTATTATGTTCACCTATGACGTCGGATCAATGAGAACACTAGCTATGATGTTTCCATTGATCCACACAATAATATAGAGGGGAGATAGTTCCTTATTAAAGCCCATCGGCAGGTCCTATGAAGTAAAGGTTATACCAACACTTTTCTCTACAGGTTGCTCAGAGCGGATAGTTTGATGCAAAAATGAAGTCATGACGCACACTAGACAGTGCTTTCACATAATCCCAAAAGGTTAACAGATAAGATAGTGACTCAATTAAGGTTCCATTGTGCAATACCTTTGGATCCTTCCAGCTACGCCACCTAGGGGTTACAAGTTGGGTTGCAAGGTGACAACCTTACAACACTCACACGTACAACACTCCTAGAGCATGAGGAAAGGAACTATCAGTATCGTGAAAATGGAATCAAAATGGTTCACGTCGGGTTCACCAAAAATGTAAGAGAGGGGGACCACCGCATGCAAGACCCCAGGTCACAGAGGCTCAAGACGCGAGAGGCTGCCCTAACTTACCTCAACTAAGTGTACATTTAGGGTATGAGGATAAGAATGATGAGGGATTTTAGGGTCCTACGATCACTTTTCAATCCAAGTTTCAATGTGGGGCTAGGCGAGTCGGTCTTTAGGTCCAACTTTATGCCTCAGGGAGCTCTCTGCCCGAGGACGTCAATGCAGACTTTGGATGATAGTGTGATGCACTAGCGTCTTAGAAACATGCTGTAGTCCGTGCGGCCAGACAATAGCTAAGATGAGGTTAAACACACCAAGTTAACTTATTAGCCTAGCTTAACTACTCTTAGGAGGATAAAATAAAACTATGAAATATGAAAAGTATAAACGAAGGCGATAGAGTAAGTATACCAAAGCCAAGGTGATGAAGATGATCTTGTAGAAGACCCTATTCACTAGCTAGCTCCTCGAAAATGTACCCACCTACACACAAAAAGAAAGAGAATGTTGGGGGGTGGCTGTATAGGGGTCTACCTTAGTTAGACCCCCGTTTAGGTGTTCCCACCTCCATGGACAACCAATGGAAAAGATAAAGGAGGGATAAAACACAAGCACTACAAAAGCAGTACTATGCTACTCAACCAAATGATAGAGGAGAGGAGAGGGAAGCTTACCATCTCCACCAAGAGCACTCAAGGCTGCTTGGAGGAGAAATGAGAGGAACTCAAGCCTTTGTTGCAATGGCGTGGTCCCAAAATTTCTCTACCGACATGGTGGAGTGTGATAGTGCTACTACTGAATGCTTGGAATGCTTGGAAGTGAGCTTGTGAGAGTGAGAATATGAGAGCCAAGTCTGTTCAATAATTCTTCCCACCTCTATCCAACCTTTTTCCAACCTCTAAAGCAAGTTCAAAGGATTGAATATGAAGGAATGGGGAAAGAAACGACCATATTTGGGTCGGGTGGCTGAAGGAGGTGTTACAACTTTGCTGCCAATGGGAAGAGTAATGCCTCTGCTAGCTCAGCTGTAGGAATTTTCTAGGGACGCAAGCTTTTTTCATGGATGTCTACGCACCATGGGGGCATCCCTGACAAAAATGCCTCCACCGATAGAAAAAATAGGCACCAAGTGGACTGTGATCAGTGGGCTTAAGTAGATTAAGCCTCCAACTTAGGTTTTCCAAAGTGTAATAAGGAAAAAAGGGGAATTGTGCCTAGGGTGCAAATTCGCTCTTATAGACCTCCCAAATCTAAAATACAACTGAAAATGAAGCCTCCTCCCACAAATAGAAATTCTCCAAGAGACAGTATGTCGAAGTAATCAATGAATATACAAATATGTGAAAATGAAATAAATTATATCTAGGTCCAAATCTAAAAATGTGCATGAACCAAATGATAGAGCTCCTTAATACCTTTCAATTGCTATGGGAATCATGAAAATTGGATAAATTGGCAAAAAATTATGAGCTTAGAGGTCCAAAAGGGAAAAGGCGCTTTAGTTGGCAATAAAATGTATGTACAAAAAAATCTAGAAAAATGACCTACACCATTGTGAAGTACACAAAACCAACTTTCTATTGATATCTTGGTTGCAAAATTTTGATACATGGGTAAAAATGAATTCTTTGACAAAAAAAGACCCAATTTCAACACCTAGGGGGCCAATGGGGGCACTATTTTAGCCCCTGGCAGGCTAGTACTTGGTCCTTAATAGGACCACAAGCTTAGTTGGAAAGAAAATAAAATCACCACTCACGAAGTAGAGGGTCTTGGCAGAGGTGGTGGTGGCATCACCCATGCTGGTGGCGGGTGCTCTACGCCACCCACTGGGAGATAATCCTTGAGGGCTGAGTATGACCGATTGCCTAACAAGCAAATGACCAACCACCAAAGAAAATATTATTGCAGAAGGGTATGATGCCTATGCAAGCATGATGAATATGCCACTGAAGATGCCAATTTATAGAGAATATTATTTGTTAACGATTGTATTGACCTGTATCGTATACTATGTGTCAGAGTTGTACTATACGAATTTCATATAGTTGTACGAATGAAAATGGTGATGAGAATCTAAGAAAAATCATTTGAGGCCTTGGGGTAAAAATATTTTATTTCGGTGATTTGACATACATTTTAGGATTTTTTTCCATTTTGGACACAATGATAGGGTTGATTTGGCCCAAAGAGCTTTGAAAAATAAGGTACCTCTTAGATCTAGTAATCACCTCTCAACTTGAAACCCTCATAGATTTGGTAAAATATGTTGGATTTTGATGAAATGAAATCCAATCTTGACTTTATGAGGCACTTTGGAATCAATGGTGAGATTAGATTACCTCCAAAAAACTCCAAAAAATACCTACAATAAAAACCCACAAAGAGGAACCCTCCACAATTGGTGTTTTTTTCAAGTTTTTTTGATTCCCTAGATCACCATTCAGTGCAAGGGAAGAGCATACTCAACCTTACTAAAATTCGCCAAGATCTCTCACTGGAAATAACTCTACTCTCAAATATGAGAAGGTATATGCAAGGCTTGGCTCTAATACCATACAAGAGTTGAAAATTAGCTCTATCACAAACCACCTGCAAAAATAATGAAAACTTTCTACAAGAGAGTAAGAATATGAGATTTCTTGATATTAAGATCTATGAAGTATGATGATGAGGTATATTACAAAGTGTACAATTACCATGATTCTATAGACAAGGTGTGATGTAGTACCGACATTAAATGACCATGCTATAGTTAAATGACATAAGTCAACATAAATGACCTAGGACCCTAATATTTAATAAAAGCTTATAAAGATAAAGTTTTATCTAAACATTAAATATGCCCAGGACCTAAGTATACTTAATATGTAAATATGACCCCACTAAGTAACTAGATAGGAAAAGTACCTATTTACACCAATAGTTATTTCTTGTGTGTTGTCATGTTTGGAATGACACTTATGTGCATGTTGGCATGTAGTATGATATATCATTATTGTATATTAATTTTTAAGAGAACTCTTCATTTTTTTGGGTTCAATTGGATAATATCATAGGTTTGTGACTTAGGAAATTATAGAAATATAAGGGTGTTGGAAGTTTGTGTTGTCATTGATGTCAACATATCTTTGTTGTTGCATTGATGTCAACCTATGGAGATTCTTTGATTAGTTGCATTATGTTGTCATTAGTAGTATCACTGATGTCAACCTCTAGTGTTGCTTTGATGAGCATATACTAGTGGATTTTCAACCTCTTGTGTGGTTGAGATGCAAAGAAATTATTGCAGATGTTGAGATGGTGTTTGTGGTGCTTGGTTTCCAAGTGATTTTGAGAAAAATGAATAAAAGAGGAAATGATGTGGTAAAGAGTGTTCAGTATGGCAGAGCAGTGTTCAGTTTTTTTCTCTGCATTTCTTCATGGTTGAAGATCTGCTTGTGTGGTTTGGGTATGTTGATTACAGGTTTTCAAAGGTGTTATATCCAAAGTTTTAGGTTCTGGATCATTCGATAGAAGAAGTTGTGTTCACCAATGTGTGAACTGTGTTGCAGTGTTGTTTGGGAGAAATGGTTTTTCTTTGCATTTCTCTATGCAGTGGTTCCTAGTCTTGTAGATCTGGAAGTGTGCTTATATTATTCATATCTATCTTCAATCAGAGTTGCTCAAATTTTTATTCTCCGCAAGGTTGGATTCATGTGTTATAGTGTGTGGAAGGATAACTGGTTGTACAAAATGAGTATGTTCTTCAAATGTATGATGTGGCAAAAGATTTGTTAGATTTCAGGGTGTTGATGGAATATTATAGATTGTGTTTGAGTGTTGTGTGTGGTCCATGAGTCATCTTTGAATTTGACGAAGCATGCACTTAAATGTTTAATGGTGTTAACATAGGTTCGACTGACCTTGGGTGTTTACACTAATTATGTATATGCTTTGGTGTTTGTGGAAGCATGGCATGGCATGTATATGTGGATTTAGGTCCGAGTTAAGGTGTGATGTCTTCCACCTTCATTCATATTCACCATGGGAATATTTTGGTGCTGACCTAATTTGAATTTACATGTTTGAGGTGCATAGCTAACCTTGTAGATTATTTTCAAGGTTGAAGATGGTATATATGTGTGATGAATTGATGAAGCAAGAAGTGTGAAGTGTGTGTGATATGAATTATGATGTGAAGTGTTAAAGTGCAAAGTGCAGTGTGAGTAGAAGGTGTCTACATTATTCAGAGAGAATGTGAATGTACTAGTGGTGTAGTGGTGGAACTTTTCTATTGTTGTGAGATGGATTTCTCATTGTAACAATCTTCTATCTTCTTATTTCTAATATAGCAGTGAGCCCTTCTTTCTTTTTGGAAGTGAGCCCTCTGGTAGTGAGCCTATTATATTTGGTGTTTCATTTACTTTATATTGGGAGCTAATCCTCATTGTGGTTTTTCCCTTCTTGAATTTTCCATGTAAATATGGTATTCTCATGCGTATGAATGTGTTTGCATTATTGTTTCTCATGTTTATATTCTGCTAATGCATATAAGGGTTTAAGGGTTGTTAAGGGTTTAAGGACTAATGTAGATTTAAGTGCTAGTGAGGGCAGAGGGTTTTGATGTACTAATGTACAACTAATTCACTCCCTCTTAGTTATCTTGTGCATTCAATAAAGGGACCACATCTAAACATGACTGAAACACCTCCTAAAGTGCTGAGGAGACCTCTTAATATTTAAAAATACTTTTAATGATAAAAATATCATTATAATCTATATAAGTTCAATAATGTGCTCAGATGTGTCCCTAATGGATTTAATGTTTTTAGCATTATTCCATTCCTCCAAGGCCTAAAATAATTCCCTTGAGAATCTATTACCAAAATTCAACTATTGAAGTTTTTCTTTGACATTAGCTTTCTAATAAGTGTTAATATCAACCATCTATACCCCATCGAACAACTAGGCCACCTAAATATATAAGGGATAATGGAAAGACATTGATTCAAGATGAATACTGTAATGGCATGAATTTTCACCCCCTATAAATTCCACATTTACGTATCTCCTAACTTAAAGAAAATAAAGTTTGATAATGCAATTCCTCGTCCTTCATTTGTTTCCCATTCACTTGGTAGTTTTTTTTTTATGTCAGTGGAGGATATTCTATTGGGGATGCTAGCATGACACACAAACGTTTGTGTGGAACGTAGTCATCCTGACAAGATTCTTGCCTCTAGAATCTACAAAGGCATTACAATTCTCCATTGGAAACGAAGTGTAACATCTTTGCTCCTTTTGTTGACTTCAAATGGCTCCTTTTCCTCCAACTTCATCTTCAAATGACTATATCTTCCATTCTAACACTCCCTTTGGAACACTACTTGATCATTCACAAACTTGGGACTATTCGCTTCACTCTTTTCACAACATTCTCAAGCTCTACTACGTCCATACTACAAGTTGTAGTTTTACTCTCTTTGTTGTCATGGAAACATTGGTATTTGCAAGCTTGCAAGTTCACTCCTCCCATTTTCCTTGAGTGCATGTGGTTGAAGGTGATATCACTCCATTTCCTTTTCTCTTGTATTATCATATTATTTTTGTAGCTTATTTTTGTTTAGCATATTGCTTAGTACTTTCATTTCAATATCTTTCTTTATCATATTTCTCCTATCATTGCTATATTGGTTGTCTGTGGAGGTGGAAACACCAAAGCGGGGGACTGACTGTGGTAATCCTCTATACACAACCCCAACATTTTTCCATTCTTGTGTGTATAGGATGTTCATCAAGTGAAGACCTTGAAGACATTAACTTGTGGGTAGGAAGGTGTGCTTTCCTCACCCTCTTTTGTCAATTTGTAGATTAGATCAAGTTAAAGTATTCTTCTTGTTATTTTGTTATTTAGTTTTCTTCTATTTTTGTTATTGCATTAAAATACATTTGTTAGGTTGTTAGTAGGTTCTTGAGTTTTGACTATGCTTTATGCTTCCTATCCATACAAGCACTAGCACCCCATTGAGATACCAATGCACCAAGCTATTATTCGTGTCCTACGCTATAGTCCTCTGGTAGTGAGTTTCCTAAGTTATAGTCTGGGCTCTAGAAACTTGCTCACCTAACTTCCTAAAACATTCAAACTTGTTAAAGGACAATAGAAATCTGGTTGTTCTTCCTTTTATCCTTTAAACCTTAAACTCTCCCAAAAAAATCCCTTAGCTTGAGGTAGATCAGGGAAGCCTATTGTTCTAGACCCTCCAATGACATGGGGTCCTGAGCAATCAATCCCCCTCTACATTTTGGTGAACCTGACGTGAACTATTTTTGGTTCTATTTCATAGTGTTGGAGGAATCTTCTCTCATGTTCTAGGTATATTGTAGGTGTGTGCATTACAGGGAACCTAGCCTTGCAACCCAACCTACGACCCCTAGTGACATAGTTAGAAGATTCCCTAAACATTGTGAAGCGAACTCTAGAATAGGTCACTGTCTAATTGTTAAAACCATGGGGGATTTTGAGAAAATTATTTTTAGTGTACATAGAAGATGGCTTCTTTCATGCATCTTCCCATCCTGTTTGTGCAACTTGCAAGTGGGTCTCCTACTATAACCTTTACATCACAAGACTTGATGATGAATACTAATAGAGTACCCTCTCCTTTATACATTCCCGCTTGTATCAATAGGAATATCCTGATTGGTGTCCTCATTGATCCTACATGCTGAGTTAATGTTATTATAGAGGAGATTATGCTAATAAAATTTCTACATAAGGATGGGTATGATGAATCTAAGAGCATGATACATACACATGATGGGATTTTAATTTCTCCCATCAATTCCATCACCCTTTAAGTCTTGGTATGGCCCAAGATTATGAATGCCCTTTTCAACATTATCCCGGAGTCTGATTTGTTCAAAGTGAAGCTAGGCATTCCTTGGCTAGTTTCCAAGAATGCAGTCCTTTCAACGATCCATAAATGTTTGAAATTATCCCATGAGGGCTTTGTGCACGACACTAGGTACAAACCCTTGGTGTCAAATGGGGCCTATTCATTAGATCACTTTTGGCCTTCCCCTATTGGTCTTCTCCCTCCAAGGATAGACCTATTGTATCAGACTTATGTAAAATACAAGAATGGGTGCATAGTGCTGAAAGTGACCTATCCTCCTTCCCCTTATGCTATTTCAATTAAGGATTCTTTGATAGCACAAAATTAGATTGGTTCTTCCTCTCAAAAGGGGAAGGGGAAGTCTTCTCGTGCTTAGGAGCCTTCTTCTTTCCTTGTAGTTCCACCTACTTCTGCCTCTTGCCCTGCTATGGCACCCTTGACTTTCACCCCCATGTGCCTCTTGGGGAGTCTAATGGTGCCCACTTGGATGAAGGCCAAGTGTTAGGTATTTGACCTTCTTGTCTTTCCCATGGTGCCTCAACCCGTCTTATATGGTAAAGGGAAGGGTCCCTATGGAGTTGCCCCTAGGTCTCGGCCTTTGCGGCCTCCTACTACTCCTTTCCCTAAGGTGGAAAATGGGAAGAGGCCCGCCACCAAGATGCTTGAGTCTACTTCTCCGTTGGTTGTTTCCTCTATTCTTACATCTCTTCCTCATGTTTTTGTCCAGGAGTCACTACCTCCACCAACAACAGCGGCGATGGACACTCCTATGGTAGAACAAGAGCCTCTTGCTCCTTCTCAAGTTGCAACTTCTAGCTCTGAGAGTTGAAGAAACTGCCTTATGCATGAGAAGAAGTGTCAAAGGAAGGCTTTGGCCACCAAGCAAGCTACTTTGTAGAAGGAAGAAGGGGAGTCAACAGCTCTTGTTTCAGTGTCTCCTGCTATGTCCTCCTCTTCTACCCTTTTTTCTCCAATTCTTGTCACCTTGATATTGCTTCTGACTCTCCCTACGAGCATGGATGACCCTCACCCTAAAAGGGTATAAGTGTTCATTTCTCCTTCAGTTGAGCCTCCTTTCTTGATTTACCTTCCAAACATCCCTCCTTTTCCTAAACCTGTGGATATGTTGGATACCTCAGTGGTGTCCACTACCGTTTTATACTCTTCTTCCTCACCTTTCGATTCCTTTGTGGGAATCTCACATCCTTTGATGAAGCACAAGTTGGAAGATGACCCTGCTTCTAATGGGGGTCAAAAGAAAGGATCACCTTCTTTGGAAGCTATTTCTGCTTTGGCTTGCACTATCCTAGTGACAAAGGCTGCCTCGACGTCTCCTGAGTTTTTCACTACCCCCAAGTCTTTCGATGAGATCGAAAGTGGATCTCGGTTGCCTCCTTCGTTGCTTGCTTAGTTGACACATTGAAATCTTGTCAAGTTCATGTTCAACTTAGTGGATGATGTCCCAACTCTATCAACTATTTTTGCAAAATCAATGATGTTTACCTCATAGGAGTTGAGGGAATAAGACTTTGTAGGTCCCTCTTCCTTAGTTCTTGTTGCAGGAGAGTTGGAGGGTGCTCCCCTTGCTATGTTGTGCACCCTCTCCCTACAATGATCTAGATTGGGATAATGATAACCTCTTGGTTGATGAGGACTAGGAGGGTATCTCTTCTTTATTAGTAGATTAGATTTGTGTGTGTGTTGTGTTTCCCTCGTACTTGTTTTATATGTTCTTGGAGGACCCTTGTCACCCTTATAGGTGATTGGATACATGAGTGTTCTGTGTCGTAAACTTCTTCTATTTGTTACATCATTATTCTCTTTGTTGTGCCTTAATTTTTGAAAATTGGGGACGATGCAAAGTGTTGGGGGCATTTAGGCCTCCCTTCCATGTTGACCCAATTTTTTTATTTTTTTCACATACCCTTCTTCACGATTTTATATAGTAGGGGATTGATGATAATTCATATATATTATTATATTATATATATCTATTTATATCTATGAGTAGTTCTAACCATGAAGTATCAGATCCCCCTATCTCTTGATTTCTTCATCTTTGATTATGTTTTCCTTTCATCTTTCTCTCTTCTTTGCTTGCTTCGTGGTGTTGTGGTGCTTATGGGTTGTCCCTTGCATGTGAAACAACATTTCCATGATTACATCCCATCATGTATCATGAGCCACAAAATCACTTTCTTCTCTCTCCTTAGGATGTCACATGCCTTTGTGTTCAACATGCACCACCCTAAGGAGGGGCTATCATACTACAATTTTCAAAAAGGTGTATTCAGTGGCCAATGAATCCCACGTTGAAAATCCTTTATTTTTCAAAAATACTATATTATTCAACAAGGACCCCTAGCAGAATTTTTATTTCATCACAGATTCATAAAGAAAGAGTCTGAAAATTTTCCTTTGAGAAGGCAGTACTTTATCTAATAAAGTATCAAAAATTACCCTTGTGAGGGAGTATTGTTCCTTTCAAATTTCTTGATGAAAGAGATCTTTTGAAAGGATTCCTTGATAGTAGAATCATTTATGAAAAATGTCATTTCCTTTCAAATAGAGCATCCCCTAAGCGGACCCCCTTTTCTTTTGAAGGGTTCCCGAGGGACCCCTTTGAAAGCTTCTCCTTCAATTTTTGACTATTTGCATGATTGTTTGTTTGCTTGCATGTATTTTTTCTAACATGTTTTGTCTATAGATTAACATGTTGCTTTGTAGGACCGAGCACCTGTGAAGCTAATTTTTCAAATCAAGCTTGGAGGAATGAGTACCTCAAGCTTTCCTTACAGGACCAAGCACTTATAAGGACCTATCAGACTCTATGAAGCCTTTCACATCTAGCCTCCCTTAGGACTGAGCACCTGTGGCACCTCCTATGTAGGACCGATCACTTGCAGAGCTGTTTGTTCACCTTCCATAGGTTTGAGGGCTACGATGCATTTGTTCAACTCTCCTCAAAACTGCATACTTGTAGAGCCATCTCCTCTTCCTGTGCATTCGAGTGTTTCACATTGCAGTTTGCTTCCTCGATGGTTTAGGTATACATTTCTCAACTTTCACTCTACTTTACCATGCTTCACTAACACTTATGCTTGCTAAAGTGGAGGAAAAATGTAATGGCATGAATTTGCACCCCCTACAAATTACACATTTACATACCTCCTACTTTAGAAAATCAAGTTCGATAATGAAATTCCACTTCATTCATTTTCCATCCACTTGGCAGTTATTTTTTGTGTTGGTGGAGGATATTTTGTTGAGGTTGCTATCTTGGTGCATAGACATCTGCACAATGTGTAGACATCTACATGACACGCTGTCATCCTGACAAGATTCCTACTTTTAAAATTCATAGAGGTGTTACAATTCTCCATTGGCAACAAAGTGTAGCACATATGCTCCCTTGACTGACCTTGAACGACTCCTTTGCCTCCAATTTCATGTTCAAATGACTATGTCTTCCATTCTCACAGTCTCTCTGGAACACTTCTTGATCATTCACACACTTGGGACTATTCTATTCACTTTGTCCACAACATTCTCAAGCTCTACCACCTCCATTGAAGCTACAAGTTGGTACTTTGCTGGTTTTACTCTCTTTGTTGTCACGACAATGTTGGCATTTGCAAGCTTGCGAGCTCACTCCTTCTCCCATTTTCCTTGAGTGCACGTGGTTGAAGGTGATATCACTCCATTTCCTTTTCTCTTACATTATCATATTAGTTTCATAGCATATTGTTGTTTAGCATAGAGCTTAGTAATTTCATTTCAATATCTTTACTTTATCACATTTCTCCTATCGTTGTTAATTGGCTATTTGTGGAGGTGGAAACACAAAAGCAGGGGACTGACAGTGGCATTCCTCTATACACAACCCCAAAATTTTTCCATTCTTGTGTGTGTAGGATATTCATTGAGTGAATACCTTGAAGACATCAACTCATGGGTAGGAAGGTTCGGTTTCCTCACCCTCTTTTGTCGATTCATAGATTAGATCAAGTTAAAGTATTCTTCTTGTTATTCTATTATTTAATTTCTTTCTATTTTTTTTATTGCATTAAACCACATTTGTTAGGTCATTAGTAGGTTCTTCTTGAGTTTTGACTGTGTTTTATTCTTCCTATCTGTATGGATTCCAACGCCCCACTGAGATGCTGACATGCGGCATTGTCATCCGTGTCTCGTCCTATAGTTCTCTGGCAGTGAGCTACTTAAGTTACAACCTGGGCTTTGAAAACTTGTTCACCTAACTTCTTAAAATATTCGAGCTTGTTAAAAGAAAAAAATAACCTGGTTGTTCTTCCTTTCAGCCTTTAAACCTTAAAATCTCTTGAAAAAATCCCTTAGCTTGAGGTAGATAAGGGAAGCCTATTGTTCTAGACCCTCCCGTGACCTAGGGTCTTGAGAGGTTGCCAAGGTTGAGCAATCAATCTCTCCTAAACTCCCTCACCTTACACCCTCCTCCTCATCGATTTTTCTCCTTCCCCCCCTCAACCTCTTTCTCAACCTCCCCCCCTTATGTATCCTTCCCCCTCTTGTGTTCTCCCTTCCCTCCCCACCCCCTATGTTCCCCCCTCCTGCCTCCCCTCTCTCCCCCCTAGGCTCTTTCCACCCCAATGTGTTTGTCCATCCTATCCCCCCTTTTTTTACCTTCTCCTCCTCTATTCCTAACCTTGTTTGTGTCTTTCATTTGATTTTTTTTCTCTTTGTCCATTTTCATTCTCAGTCTTTGGGTCTCCCAATAGCTTTTGTCTTTGATTTCATTTTTCCTTTTTAATTTATTGTCTTTTTTCATCCGTCTCATCTTTGCTCCTATCCATATTTTTCCTTTCTTTCATTTTTATTTTGAGTCTTTTTTCCTTGTGTTTTCTTTCTTCTCATCTTTCTTGTTCTCTCTTTTAGTATTTGTTTGAATCTATGTCCTTTTTTTAATTGTCTTTGTGTCTCAATATTAATTTAATATAAATTTAAAAATTCAATTTTGATATAATTTAGCTTTTTTCCACTTTTTATTTTATATAGTAAAATTTATTTTTGATAAGTATTTCTTGAAATCTTGTCTTTTAAGTATGCTTGCATCAATTATATATAATTATATATAATTATATTCTTTGTATTTGCATCTTTACATATTATATTATATTCATGTGTAAGATTTTTTGAAATTTATTTTCCTATTTATGCATTTGGTCCTTACTCTTATAGAGTTTGATTTATAGATTTTGTTTCTCTTAATTATATTTCTTTAGTATTGTATAGAATTTGATATCTATTATTATTTTGTATGTTTTTGTTTTTGTTTATTTTGTTTTTTCTATTTTTTCTAACTTATTTACTTGTGTATTTTTAACTTTCAATTTTAAGTCTTCTCGTCTTTGCTTTTTTTGTTTTTTAGCCTATTCATACTTATTATTTAATTTATTTTTCTTTTCATTTTAGCCTTTTGCTTTAATAGAACTTCCTTTTTTATTCCTTGCATTTTTTCTAGTCTTTAAGCTTTTGTTTTAGTTTATTTTTACCTTAGTTTCTAACATAATTACGCTGAGGTATTAGTGACATTACAATGGCATCCACCAAAAAGAAAAATTCAATGTAAGGAAAAACTCTTTAGCTTGAATTTGATGTTCAAATGACATGCAACTGCATAACTACATTCATTGTATGTAGACATATTTTATTATAGATTTCAAATTATTTTTAAAATAAGAGAAAAATGGATATATATCTTTTTTTAAAATTTATTTGGAAGATATTATCTTTCTTGCTTTTCAAAATATTCTAAGATCAATAAAATTCAATTGAACTAAAAAAATTAGGAGAGGTTTATTTCTCCTACCAACCTATTTAAAAGATACAAATCAAAAGATTTTTTACTTAAAATATTTTATGAATTTTTTGAAATTAGAATTTATTTTACTTTTAGAATGTGAAATTATTTGCATGCAAAAAGAGGAAAAAATAAAATAGAAAGGTTGTTTTTATATCTAAGTTTTCAAGATATTGTGGATATGCGCCTCGATAATGATAACTCTCAGTGTATTTTATATATATTAATATTTAATATATGTATACTAGTATTTACCCTCAATTACCCTTCATAATTTATAACCTTTTTTTCCCTTTTTTCATCTTATTTTCCAATTATTTTTTTATATATATTTCTTGTTTCTTTCTTCTTTATGTCATCAACTTATTTTTTGCTTCCTTTTTAAATTATTTTTTATCTCCTCCTTCTACCCATCTATCTCTCTTCTCCTTTTTAAGGCTAACTCTACATTCCAATCTATCATTCTCCTCCTCCTGATGATGGATCACTGGGTGTGATCCAAAATATCAAGCTAAAAACATACGTAGTTTAAACCATAAGCACACAATATTCTCACTAATGAATGAATAGTTTTAGAGTAATGTCATGTATTTAATTTGGTTTAGATATTTTTTTTGTGTTTGAAATGTGTTTAATATGGCTTAAATAATATTTTGGGCTAAATTATTTTAGGATAAACCCTAATTTTAGTCAACATATTACAAACCTTAATCCCTAAATTTAGGGCTTAGGGATTACAATTTAGGTCTTATAGTTTATGTTTTAAGGTTTAAAGTTTGGCCTAGGGTTTTAGGGTTCTATAAATGTATTTACATTAGAAATATGAGAACAACTCTTTAAAAAAATGCTTATAGTAGAGAGGTGCCTACCTCAAAACCTTGTCAACTAGCTCTCATGAGGGTGCCATATGTGACTATCCAATTTTATTTACTTGTCCAAGACATTTTTCACCATTGAAACAAAAATAAATAAGGTCAATGGGAAAAAATGAAAATAACAAATTCAGAATGTATATCCATTCCTAAACAAATATACATTACCAATGGATGTCTATTAATAACATAACTTTGAACCAAAATGAATATTTGTTATCCTTAAAAAATAATTTTCCAACAATTTTTCCACTAAAAGTGGACCCAACTTCTTGCATTTATCCAGAGGTCTTAAGAAAGGTGTATTTTCATATGGAATCTATGTTGAGGTCAATCTATATAAACTTGTTCATTTCAACATAGACCACCCTCCCTAGAGAGGAGGCAACATAATTTAGAAATGAATAGTAGGACAAATACAAACTACAAAATTCAACCCACATTGAAGGGCATGGTGGATGAACACTGATGTAGGGATAGGATGTCCTTCACCTAAACAACACCGTGTCATCGAAAATTGGACCATCTTGATGAAAGAGACAATTTCATGCATACTTAGACCCACTTTTGAGTCCCTTCATATCATTTACCCTTTAAAATGGAATTTATAGGCCCCTTAGACCTATTAAATTTGATCTAGAGGCTTGTTTCACATGAGAAATCACATAAAACCTGACAAACAACACTTAATGACATCATATCCTGAAAACCCACCTTCAAATGATAGTAGTGGGACCCATTCGTCACCCTTGGAAAATGAGTCCCCTTTGGTAGGACCCATTCGCCAAGGGTGGCAAATGAGTCCCCTTTGAGGGAAAGTTCAAAATCAAGAGGGAATTTAATTAATTTTGTTCTTATTTTTGGTGAATGTCAGCCACTTAGGTCTAATTAATGGGGAAATAAGGTGTTGTTTCCTATAAATACACATTTTAAGTCATTTTACACAACTTTTTGATCACTTTTTATCATCTCAAGAAAGAAAAGCATACTACAACAAAGTTCATAAGTAAAATTTGAAGCTTTAGGACAACAAACTAGGGTTATTGCAGGTCTTGGAGCTCACTTACATTGTCAAGATCCAACATTACAAAGGGTTGATGATGGATGCCTATTGTGAATCATGAAGAAATCTAGGATGAAGAGGTGCAACTAGCCACCAAATCATGCATAAGGACTTGGTTTCCTATTGATTCCATCTTCCATTGTTACTCAATATTAAGATCAAGGTCTTTATTGTGATTATTTAGCATTTGCATGTTATTTATTATCCTTGTTTTATGTGTTGTAAGGCTTCTAGGATAGAGATATTTCATCCTTTCAATCATTCTTGCATAACTTATTCTAGAGCAATAGAATAGAGTTTTGTCATGATTTAACTTTCCTTAGTCTCTAATATATCTAAGGGTAGGGTTTATGCATATTCTTCTCCATTCAATGTTTGATTACCAATCTAAGGGTTTTACCAAGGAAAACCCCCCATTAGATCAACAATTTTAAGCTATTTTGTAGGGATTTTCTGAGATCTGGAATTGAGACTTCGTTAGAATTTGTTGTGCAGGTATCAAGGTGCATATCTGAATCTTGAATTTGCAAGAATCTGTAGGTGGAATGATTCACCATGCTTGGAAAATGAGTCCCACCTGGGTTGCAAAATTGAGTTAGATGTCATTTCAGGTCCTCGACAGTCAGAAATCAAGTTCTTTTTAGAAAAAGACCTGGCTTGGGACTGATTCGCCACCCTTGGCGAATGAGTCCCAGTAAGCTAAAATCCATATTTCACCAGGTTTTCAATCTGTCATTCAATCCTCTACAAATTTCCAAGTGCACACATTCTCAGAAACAACCCTTTGTTTAGTCAAATATTGCATTTTTATCATTATTTCTATTCATTTTCATAACACACTGTGTTTTCAAAAAAAACATAAATCTTAAGTTTTACATTCATTTTCAGTCATTTAGATTAGCCTTTTGCATTTCGTTAAGTTCATTACATTATATCACATCACACATGTCCTAATTTGAGTGTTACATAAGCATTTTAGGATCTAATCTCTCTCCTTTTGAGTGAAAAACCCTACAAGAGAAAGAGAAGAATTTGGGTCCTAAAATCTATGTTTCAAACAAAAAAAAAGTTAGAGAGAACAACAATCTAACTCTCAAACCTTCAAGAAACACCCTTCTCAGTTTATTAACTTTGCCTTGCCAACTAGGTCTACAGACCCTGTTTACACAACTTCTCTTCTCAAAGAACCTTCCCACACTCAAACTTTTGACACTTTTAAATACCCTGCAAGGCACCTTCAAACATATATCAGAACCATCATGCTTTCCTTTTGAAAAAAACCAACAAATACCTGATCCTACATAGCCCAAATAAACCAATTAGGTCTAATATCCAAAGGAAGTTCCCTTAAATTTTATAGACAAATTAAAAAATGCACTCAAACCTTTAAGACAAGTAATCAAAGGCCCAATTCAATAGGTTTTAGGACCATACACCAACATCTAGGCTTTGTTCCTCAAAACCCTCATTTTCCTTCATTCAAGGTGGGGTTTATTCAAACTATTGGTTCCCCAACACTTCCAAATTTGTAATTTCCTCCAACACTCTTCAAATTTCTTGCACTCACTCACAAGGCCTTCACATAGGCTTCCCATTCATCATTTCATTAAACTTGCTCAAAAAAATTCTATTTTTCACACTTAAACTCAACACAAACCCTCAGGACAGTCATACTTCACCCTAACAACTCACCATTTATACTCTACCCTACCTTCTACCACCCTATTTCCATCATAGTATTCCCATTCCATAGAGACACAGGGAACACAGTTTGTGGAATGGGCATAAAACATTGTTAAGACCTCAAAATTCTAAAACAAGGTGTACCCGATTGTTACCAAAAAATGAAGGTAAGATGCCTTAAACACGGATTCAAGTGCTCAAACCAGTTTCAAAATGAAGGTATCTCACCCCTCTATAACATTCACAAACCTTTAGAGTGAAATATAACAGTACAAGCCCGTACAATTCACTGGTAATGTAGTTTTATAGAGAAAAACACAAAATTTTGAATAAAACAGGGGCTTTATTGATTAAATATTCTTACAAAACCTTTCAACAACCTTCCTCATCATTGGAGGAGACCTATTTATGTAGTTCTCACACCTATCTTCCCTCCAAACTGCCTAACTGACTTTTGAATTCCCTTATGACTGTTGAGTTCTTAGAATTTGTATTTTCTCTTTTACAATATTGACAATTTTGTCCATTTTGCTCTTTTAACCCCCCTAAACTTCCTAATAACCTCTAAAATGACTCCAAACACATTGAAATATCCCCACAAGACTTTATTCACCAAAATCTAAGACCCCATATACTAAACCCTACTAAAACCCACATTTACATATTTAGCAATTTTTAAACATATTTGCATCCCATTACAAAATTGAACTTCTTGACACATTTTGATGGTCTTTTTGACCTTATTATCACACAAAATGACCAAAGACACCTAATAAAACCTTACACTTAAAAAATTGATCAAATTTGAATGAAAATAGATGGGTGCTCCTGCACCATGCAACTGCCATTGAAAGCTTTCCAAGTCTCTTG
This sequence comes from Sequoia sempervirens, assembly GCA_007258455.2. Classification (NCBI taxonomy): domain Eukaryota; kingdom Viridiplantae; phylum Streptophyta; class Pinopsida; order Cupressales; family Cupressaceae; genus Sequoia; species Sequoia sempervirens. The sequence continues at coordinate 5,793,554 of VDFB02056351.1, read as the reverse complement.
GAAATGCAATTTAGTTTGCTCCAGTTTGTCCTCTTCCTTTCCTTGTTCTTCATCTTCTATTTTTCTCTTCCTTTGAACTTTACACTACTTTCTTACAACTTTGTCCCTGAAACCAAGTTGTCCTTCACTCAACCTTGCTTTATTTTGCACACATTTCCCTTTCAAGCTTCTCTTAACTGTCCCTCTTCTCATGACTATCCTATTACTTACCTTATCACCTGCAGATACACTCTTTCCCATATTGAACTCAGCTGTTTATTTATTTCTTGCGTCTTCATACCTAGAACCATTCACTTGATCTTGAATTACATTCACCTTTCCTTGCATCTCTATACTCAAACTTATTTTCTCTTTATCCTCTGCCCTGTCAGACTTCTTCATCACTGTACTTTGATACCAACTAATGTAGGGATAGGATGTCCTTCACCTAAGCAACAAAAAACAAGTTAGAGATAACAATAATCTAACTCTCAAACCTTCAAGAAACACCCTTCTCAATTTAACTCTGCTTTGCCAACTAGGTTTGCAGACCCTGTTTACACAACTTCTCTTCTCAAAGAACCTTCCCAAACTCAAAATTTTGACACTTTTAAATACCCCTCAGGGCACCCTCAAACATATATCAGAACCACCATGTTTTCCTTTTGAACAACACCAACAAATACCTGATCCTACATAGCCCAAATAGACCAATTAGGTCTAATTTCCAAAGGAAGTACCCTTAAATTTTATAGATAGACTCAAAAACCCACTCAGACCTTTAAGAAAAATAATCAAAGGCCTAATTCAATAGGTTTTAGGACCATACACCAACATCTAGGCTATGTTCCTCAAAACCCTCATTTTCCTTCATTCAAGGTGGGGTTTATTCAAACTATTGGTTCCCCAAAAATTCCAACTTTGTAATTTCCTCCAACACTCTTCAAATTTATTGCACACACTCACAAGGCATTCACATAGGCTTCCCATTCATTGTTTCATCAAACTTGCTCACAAAACCTCCATTTTTCACACTCAAACTCAACACAAACCCTCAGGACAGTCATACTTCACCCTAACAACTCACCATATAGACTCTACCCTACCTTCTACCACCATATTTACATCATAATATTCCCATTCCATAGAGGCAAAGGGAACACAATTTGTGGAATGGGCCTAAAACATTGTTAAGACCTCAAAATTCTAAAACTGGGTGTACCCGACTGTTACAGAAAAAATGAAGGTAAGATACCTTAAAAATGGTTTCAAGTGCTCAAACTAGTTTCAAAATGAAGGTATCTCACCCCTCTATGACATTCAAAAAAATTTAGAGTGAAATATTACAGTACAAGCCCATACAATTCACTGGTAGTTTAGTTTTACTGAGAAGAACACAAAATTTTGAATAAAACAGGGGCTTTATTGATTAAATCTTCTTACAAAACCTTTCAAAAACCTTCCTCATCGATGGAGGAGACCTATTTATGCATTTATCACACCTATCTTCCCTCCAAACTGCCTAACTGACTTTTGAATTCCCTTATGACCGTTGAGTTCCTAGAATTTGTATTTTTGCTTTTACAATATTGACAATTTTGTCCATTTTGGAAATTTTGCTCTTTTAACCCCCCAAACTTCCTAATAACCTATAAAATGACTCCAAACACATTGAAATAGCCCCACAAGACTTTATTCACCAAAATATAAGACCCCATATACTAAACCCTACTAAAACCCACATTTACATATTTAGCAATTTTTAAACATATTTGCATCCCATTACAAAATTGAACTTCTTGACACATTTTGATGGTATTTTTGACCTTATTATCACACCAAATGGACAAATACTCCTAAGAAAACCTTAAACTTAATAACTTGATCAAATTTGAATGAAAATAGATGGGTGCTTCTGCACCAAACACATCCCTAGTTGAAAGGGAGAAAATTAAAAATAGGTTACACACATAGCAAGGGAAATGTCAAGGGACAATTTACACATGGTTAGCTTCTACATGTAAAGTAGAAGATAATTTAAAAATCCTTGGTTAAATTATGGATAGTATCTAGTTTAAAACCATGCTAGGGGACACAAGCATCATTCACCCAACTCCTAAGAAATCTTATTTTTTGCTTTCAAATTTGTTGATCTCTTTGATGATGATCTCCTTTATAATCATGGAGGGGGGAAATATCTCCTACATCCACCTCATCAAAAAAATAGGGTAGTTAGTCCATCAATATATACATATATATCTGAATACATCATTAAAAAATAATATATAACATCCATTTTCATCTCAATGTAATTCAATTTCATATGAACATTAACCCAAACTATGCCAAAAGGATATAAAACTGATTCATCATCATATTCTAATTGTTCATAATTCAATTTTTTAACACCATGATCAAAATGTAGAGTAAACAATAACATAGTCTAGAGGGATAAAAATTGGGATGTGACAGAGGCTTACAATGCTTTGTTTCTTCAAACCTAGACCTTTCCCAGTACAATTGAGCTTTTGCAATATGTTTTAACCTTTTCTATGTAACGTTTAGAAAATTTAGTAGGGGTAATTCATTCTTCACAACATTGGATAATTTTGTACTCATGATATTGATCACCTTCATTAGAATGAGAATCTATATTAGAACCTAAGGGTCCCATATCATGCAACTCAAGATCGATATGCAAAGGGAAAGCTTCATTTTCATCTTCCTTTAATGTCTCAAAATCCAAGGATCCTAATAATCATTATACTAGACATGAGATATAGGATGCGAAGGGATAGAAGATACTCTAGACATGATTAGTTATATTGGAGAGATCACACATGTTATCCTTTTGAATGAATTGATAAAATTTAGATGGGTCACCATCAAATTTTATCACACATTCTTATGTTGATTAATATGCTTTAGCATGCGAAACAATATAGATGGTACAACATCCATTGCGTGAATCCATGAATGTCACAAAATATCATACAATAACATTGACTCTACTTCTAGTCATCAAATTCACCACAAATTTTCTTAAATATTATTTTAATATTTGTATAGGTTAATCCACATCACATAACTTTAATATCAAGTACCACAAGCAATTACTTGTGTATTTATTAATTTGTCATTAATTCACATATACTTGTAAGTTAATGAAATCCCTTTTACATTCATCTAGGGTAATTAAAAAATGAAATAAAAAAGTATACAATTAACCTACATTAATATGAATTGAGCTAATAAGTTTGAAAATACAAAAACTTAGGTATTAAATTAATGATATGAAAATATTATTGATAACACATAAAATTGATTCATCACTATTTTGAAAAAAGATAAAATAATTGAAGTTCAATATTGCGCACTATAAGTTGAATCTTGATCATAACAAATTTTAACTCTAAAATGGAGATCTGAATGGGTGGAAAATGAATACTTATGGACCTTTTTCACTATGATATTTGATGTCTAATAAGCTTGTAAGAACCATGATATTTGTAAAATTTTTAGAGTATATTACATTGCTAGGCTCAAGTTAGATCCTAGGTTAAACTCTTGGATTGACTGGATTTATAGACCTTAGAAAATCTTCAAAGACATGTCATACACAAGAATGTAAGTGGCCTCTATGTAGATTCTACTTATTTGTGTCCTTTAGGAAATTTAAGTGTGCTCTAGATGTTTTTTATTCTTAATTATAGAATGTGAATTAATTATTTGTTATGTGCATGGCATGGAAAGTAGTTCTGAAAGAATAACAGGTCTTAATATGATAGATAAAGTAACATAACTAAGGGAATACCATATAAAATTGTCAAATTCTTTGATATTTACCTCATATTTTGGGAGATTGTAGTAACTAGCTTGAATCACATCTATAAAGTGTGTGTCACAAACATGTTTAGTCCATATTTGATGTCAACTAATGCACACTTGACATGGTGTATCCAAATATAATAACAACATATAGTGATTTATACTCATAAATACCATGTGGAGAATGTGAATCATAACATACAAAGGATAAAATGACATCACAAGAATGATCTTGAGAACCATACCCCATACATGGTTATGTGTATCTAAGTAGTCAAGGAATGGAAATTAAGCTTAGGATGATATAAAACAAGGAGAAGCATATAAGTGTTAACCATGTCACAAAATGCACTTTTATTATAATATATATATAATTCATAGTAAAAGATAATTCATTTCTATAATCTCTAATGTATTCAACTTTATTGTTAGTGATAAAGAATTCTAAACAACATAAAGCTACTATAATAACCACCCCCATTTTTTTTTGAAATTTATAACTGAAATGAAGCTACAATGCAATGCACTTATTAATTTCTATTCACCTAGTTCTCAATATGGGCAAGGTGAGAGCATATAGTTTATAGGACCACACTAACTATCCAAAATACAACAACATTGAAAGAAACACACTAGGCATTAGAGCTACTCAAATCTTCATTTCTTCAATGGAGTGTTCTTTGTTACAAGAATTGAAAGGAAAAGACTTATACACTTATTCAATGGAGTGTGTAGTTACAATGAGCACATATAGTTCTTTCTTATTCAATAGAGCGTATAATTACATAACATAGTCACTTCTCACTTATTTAATAAAGTGTAATTACACAACACATTCACTCCTCACTTATTTAGGGAATGCAATTACACATCACAACTTCATTCACTTATTCAATGGGGTGAGAAAATACAATAAAGTGAAAGATAGAACCATTTGTAGTACTACCATACAAGGTATTACAAGAAAATATAAAATGCATTATAAATCAACCTAACATAAGTAAACTATTGAAGTAGAAGTGGTATTAAATTTTGATAAAAATGAATATACTACTACAAATACTAAGAGTTAGCTCAAATTCATTATTCATCAATAAGAAACATGTTGCTCACCAGCTATATCTTGAAGACAAGGCTGAAATGCTTGTATAATGTTGATGAAATATACCCAAATCACTACATATACATCTAATGACTGAGAGAAGACTATTGTGATTGGAAATCCACTATAAATTAGGTCTAAACAATACTTTAAATACTAAAAAATATCTCATAATCATACCTAAAACATTCCCAAATTAGAATGAAAAATTAGGCTTCTAAGTATCAAGCATAAATGAAACCCCAACACACCAAAAATATTGGTTAATGAACTGAAATGCACATCAAGTTTATTGTAGGTTTGAAACAAATATTTTTATTTGTTGGTACAATAGGTACAACAAGGGAATAGCCAATAAATACTCACCAAACCTTCACAGTTCATATTACAAACATATGTCATCATGAAATATGCCTTAGGTGCCTCCAAACAAGGAAGATTGAGATCCAAAGTGGAGTGCTTCATTCTCAAGCTCCCACACACCTCTCACAATTGGTATGGATCCTTCATCATATGGTACTAATCAAATAAAGAGCCACAAAATCTTCCACAACCCTACAAGTTTGCATTAGCAAGTAACAATGATGATAATCAACATGAAATATCATATTAAACCCTCATAAAATATAAACCACAAATTGTATAAACTATAAAAGAGGTATAAACAATAGGGTCTCAATGGTACAACCCTTATAAGATTTCACTCCAAAAATCTCCCAAAAATTGATAAAACAACACATATAATTAGCAAACTAAAACCAACAAAATACATCAAAAAATTCCATTCTTGAAGCAACCAATTGAATCTTCACTTGTAGGTGCAACTTTGGCTTTTGTATGAAACCATCAATACCAACTAGGGGGTTTTCATCCATGAAACTAGTATTTTCACAAGGTTTTTTGTCCTCAATAAAATCAGATATGAACACATGTTCTCTCAAATGCATAAGAAAATATCATATTATGTATAACCTAAACAATGAGCTCTCAACCTCCTTTTATAATATTTTAAGGAAAAATAATAATAAAGTAATAATTTCCCTTTTTCCTCCACAAATTTCTTTTACAAAATAAAGAATAATTCATTATATGAAAAGACCCCCTTATTCTTAGTCATCCCCCTAGAGGCACAACTTAAATCACTTTTTAATAAATAACTATACCTTAGTTTTGAAGGGCACACAATCTATTGAAAGGGGGGGGGGAATCAGTAGATTAAATCTATTTAAAAATCTTCACGTGAACATGTATATCCAAACATGAAACATGAATCAAAATAGATACTATCGATCAAGCAATCACAAAAGCACACATTTACAAAACAAACACTAGATATACGTGTAAAATTGAAATGGGAAAAACCATGGTGAGAAGAGCTGCTTGGAGCTACTATCCAAATCTAGCCTCACAGAAATAAAGAATGAGTTACAATCATGAAGTAGGCACCAACCTACCAGAGACACCAATCCCCTGAAGTATATGCAGGCATCAACTGTTGGAAATATTTGTCGTTACGCCAAAAGTTCAACCTGTTAACGCTCAATACAAATTCCAGAGATAAGTGGATCCATAGGAGGTGGTTAGTCCATGTCCCAAATTCAAAGGGAGATGTTGGAGATTAGTCCAACAATCCCCCCTCAGCGTCACTCGAGGGGATTTTAATCTACGACCCAACTAGATAATACCATTCGTTGGAACATGTTTGTCATTGTGCCAAAAGATCAACTTGTTAATGCTCAATACAAATACCAAAGATAAGTGGATCCATTGGAGGTATTATTCCATGTTTGGAATCTGAAGGGAGACGTTGGTGATTAGTTCAACACCAACCTAGTGGAGACACCAATTCCCTATATAATGATCCGAGCACCAACCCAACAAATAGAACACTGGTCCTACCAGATTATAGAGACAAAGCAAGCTGCAAAATTTAAATGCTGATAAAACAACTTACAAAAGATATGATCTTGCATCAAAAAATATCTTACACTCCTTATGATCTTTTGATAGTGGCGCACAATGATTGAGATGCAACTCTCATTGAATTACACTTGCTCACACATAGTTACACTTCCATACAAATTTACATCTACAAAAACATCAAGTAGATCTAAAACTATGATGATCACATACAATACATTACATTAACAACATTTCATGTTAGTTAGTAGTTTAAAAATAACTAGGATGACATAAGATGGACCTAAATTCAAATTACATGAAATGTGTAGCGAGTAGGTCCTAAAACATAAATATTGCCACCAAATGAACATGATGTCATGCAATTTCAAAGGAATCTTGTAACCTGGAGCTAAATCAACATCCCACGCTATCTTTGGAAGCCACACGCTTCAAGCCGCTACCACACAATTCTGAAACACCAATTGGTTAACTAATAAGCACAATTCAAGTTCCTTCTGTCACTTTAATATTTTTGCATGTTGAACATAAGTTTTGAAAACTCTAGAATAAGATAGAATATGTGTAGACAATTGAAATGAGAGAAAAATTGAGATTGTTCTTGAATTAAAAATTAGTCATTCACATTACACTAAAAGCTATTACAAGGTATTGGCTTTATAAGGCCATTCAACCTACTAACTACCCAAAACCACCTAACAACTAACTAATAACTAATCTCTACTAACCAAAGTGATTATTGCATAATCACTTACACTATTTATATTAAATACCAATCTATGTTAAGCAATAATTCCTAACACCCCCTTTATTGCTAACATAGGAACCTTTTATTCTATGTTGCAACATATCGATGGTTGGCCTTGGTTTTTTTTCCCATATCTTCTAAATTAGCCCCCTTTAATAGAAAAAATTCTTCATCACTTTGATGGGAAATTTATTCATCACTTGAATTGTGGTCCTTTCCTTCAATTATCAAAGCATTATTGTTCAATTTATCAACTCAGGTGCCCATTCCACATTCAAGATAGAGAAATATCGATGGCAGCAATAAATACTTCAACAAATTATGGATAAATGCTTTTGCAATAGTGAGAACACAAGTCATGTGAATTCTCCTTGCCTGATAGTAACAATTTGGCATATTCCTTTTCGATAATAGAAGAGACGTATTGCTGAGCCACTTGAATATATTAATACCATACATGGAGCATACCGAAATTTTGTTTATAGCCATAGTGAAAAAATGTGAATCCGTTGAAAGTTCTAGTGCTAGATGTAACATGGAAATTTCCTGTCACTAGTGTTGATAGCGACAAATAGCCATCGCCTTGAATCCACGATAAGGCCAACACAAATATTAAATACGCTAATACTTTCCTGTGATTCCTTGCTTCATTCACCAACTCCTTTCTGAAACACATACAACTAGAATGCTTAGCAGGGAAGCATACACTAGAATGCTTGAAACCTTCAGATTAACACCTGACAATATGCTTGGACTTTAATTTAGATGTGTTGAAAATTGAGGTGTTTATGTAGCTTAATGCTTTGTAAAAATATTATACTTGTTGATCTAAATATGTATTCTTTGTAGGTGATTATTTGATTAATTCATTTTATCATTTGTAGAATGAAGACAAAAGTTGTAGAAGAATTAGATAGGATATTAGAAGATACACAACATATACCATGGAGAAACCCTTTCTGGAAAAAAATCCACCAAGAATCAATGTATTATTTAATCTCTGAAGTAGATTACAATAACTCCAATTCTTCCTTGAGATGCTTCCTCTACCTTCAACAAATCTTTTTCACACCCTACAATAAAACTGATACAAAACTCTCTTCAACTTGCTTGAGATATATAAGCAATAAACAACTTCATAAACTCCAAAAGAGTTACAATTACAAAGCTCAATCCCTATCTCCTAAAAGGTACACCTATCTCTTCCAAGTAGAGTTTAACCATGAAGAACAATTCCAAATCATCATCTTCATCCATTTGGGCGTCCCAAACTGAAGTAGTAACTCAACCTTTATTCTGTAAATATCTTCAAGGATTTATCCTCAAAGTAGGCACCCAAGAGTGGGCCAACTTAACTCAGCCTTCTGAAATATCTTAACATGCAAAGGAGTTAATTCCAAGAAGCCAACTTGGGCAACCAAAGTGGGTCTAAGTCATTTTTTGTTAACTGAAACATCTCTCTCCACCATTCATGCAAGAATGGCCATCCCTTATTAACTGAAGGAAGTCACCTATTATCTGTCATGCAACTTAAGTCATTAGTCATGCATTCCAAGTTAACTAAAGTCAAATAAAATTCAACTAAAACTAACTAAAGATAATTGAACCATAACTGAACTAAACTAAATTGAACTAAATTGAACTGAATTGAACTGAACTAAACTAAACTAAATTGATTCTGAATTGAATTGAATTGAATTGAACTGAACTAAACTAAACTAAACTTCATGCATGTAAACATCAAACCCTAACTCCTAGGATCTTTACATGCATTCAAAAGTGTTATCTTTTACTCTAAACAATTAACTTAAGTCAAGGTGAGTTCCACCTTCCATGTGGGTGCCCCATGTGCTCCTATTATTTAGGAACTCATCTTGGACATCCTCACATGCTCCTATCATTTATAATTAATTACAAATGTCAATTAACATGATTATTTCATCCAAAATTAATCTCTCTCTAATCCTAGTGTTTGAGAACACTTTCCAAGGACTTAGGAGACACATGAAATAAATAATGTTTAGGATTTCAATTAAATGGAATCCTATTTCCAACAAGATGTTCCATAGGTCTTTAACCTTCCTGCGATCTCAACATCATATCTTTGAAATGCTTGATACTTTATCAAATAGTTGACACCATATAAGTTTTGTCAGAAATATGAAATCCTCATACCATTTTCCACCAGTAATAAATCTTGATAAATATTGATGCATCTCTTGATAACAGGTCAATGTTCCTGAAAAAATAATATAAGTGAATACAAAATCCAAATCAAGTGGGTGGCCTGCTGTGTGCAAACTTCTCCTTAATCGCCTGCACTCTTCTACAAAACTTTAGATATATATTTTTTAATTTTTTAGATTTTGAATATGAACATGAACAAAATGGAGGAAAAAAAAAGGAGTGACCAAGATGGAAAGAGAGAAGAAATGAAAATGAGTGATGAATGTCACAGATTTGCACGTGGTATGCACTGTTCCTCTATTGACAAAATGCAAGAATGGTGGATGAACATCAATGGCTGTTACACGTGGTCTGCACTGCTTGGCCCTTGAATGAACTGCTTTGGATGAAGAAAAATGAATGGAAGGAGAATAGAGAGGTCAAGCAAATATTCTCTAATACCATATTGAAATGAGAGAGAAAAAATGAGATAGCTCTCGAATTAAAAAATAGTCATTTACATTACACTAAAAAATATTACAAGGTATTGGCTTTATAAGGCCATTCAATCTACTAACTACCCAAAACAACCTAACAACTAATTGTATAAGAGTGAATTTGCACCCCATGTACAATTCCCCTTTCTTCCTTTACCCACCTTAGAAAACCAAGTTCAGAGGCTTAATTCCACCTAAGCTCGTTGCTTGCATCACACTTGGTGCCTATTTTGAGCGTCGGTGGAGGCATTTCTTTCGGGGATGCCCGTGCGGTGTGAAGACGTTTGCGTGATGTGCTTATGTCCCTGATAGATTCCCATGTCTAGAGCCTATAGAGGTGTTACACTTCCCATTGTAGGTCGATTTGTAACACCCTCCTCAGTCGACTGACCCAAATATGATTGTTTCTCTTCATCTCTTCTTCAAATTCATTCCTTGAACTAGCATACCAACTTCTTCCATCTTCTTCCATCTTCTACACATCCCCTCACATCTTCTTTACTTCATTCACAAGATTCACAATCTCTTCTCAATCTCTAAGTAGCTTCTTCGCCATCTCTTCAAGCTTCAAACACTTTACACTTCATAGTAGCAACATCGACACTCCACCACTTCAGTAGAGCAAGTGTGGAACAAAACACCATGGCAGCAGAGGCTTGAGTTCCTCTCATTTTCTCCCCCATTAGCCTTGATTTCTCTTGGTGGAGGTGGTAAGATTGCACTCCTCTCCTCTATTACTTGGTTGAGTAGCATAACACTGTTTTGTAGTGCTTTAAGTGATCTTTACTTCATTTCCACTTTACTCTCTATCTATCTGGCTGTCTGTGGAGGTGGGAACACCAAAATGGGGTCTAACTGAGGTAGGCCCCTATACAACCACCCAAAACTTTCTCTCTCCCTCTTGCGTGCAGGTATTGAAGACACTCATGAGCTAGAAGCTTCATCACTCACATGGTTGTAAGTTACCCCTTCCTTTCTACTCCTTATCCTTGTCATTTATTCTTTACTTTACTTCAGTTCTACTACACTCTGTTATTCTGTAAGTTCTTAGCAATCAAATAGAAGCATTCACTTTTCTATTTTATGAGACATTCTCTCTTTCTAGTCCCTACAAGATGCCAACACGCCTCTGAGTCACCAACGTGCCACACTGTCATCCATATTCTACGCTGACGTCCTTTGGCTGAGAGCTTGTTAGTTTGTCCAGAGAATCTTTGTGACCTGCTCTTTCAGAGTCTAAAACTGTCGCCACTATTCCATTGAGGTAGTATAGGGAAGTTCTCCCCATGAGGCTCTCTGAACGAAGAGAACTCGTGAGTAGCAAATCCCCCTATATTACATTTTGGTGAACCCAACGTGAAGAACAATGTTCTTCGAAAAACTAAGAATTTATTTACCCCTACTTGGCGGGGTCATAACTTTTGACTTGGTGCTCAGAATTCAGAACCATTTGCACCATTGGAAAGGTCTCCTAGAGAACTAATTCAGTCCCTAAAATGCAAGTGGTTTTAGCATAGTCAAATTTTAGGGACCAATGTTAGTTATGACCTCAAATTTTGCTCCGGAGACCTCCAAAAATGTGATTTACTAGAACATAAAAAATACCAAAAAAATTGTAATGGATTTAATATCTTCTTTTATTAGTTCAGTATCTAATTTTGTTAAGAATGTTAATGATATTCCATTTAATGCATGTGATGGTGACTTGGCTTTGCCTATGTCACTTGATATCTTTGATCCTTCTCATGAAAGTCCTCTTACTTCAAAGGATATTTTGTTACAAGAAGATGAAATCATCGATAACTTTCTTAACATTACTCTACCTTCTATTCACTCCAATGCACTCTCTGCTAGAGATGTTTCATTTGTGAATGATGAGTCCTATCTTTGTTCCAATGCACCCTCTTCTAGAGAGGATGTATTCGTGAACGATGAACATACCCCTCGTTCCAATGCACTCTCTTGTAGAGATGATGCATTTGTGAATGATGAATCTCATCTTTGTTCCAATGCACTCTCTTTTAGAGATGATGCATTAGTGAATGATGAACCTTCTACCCATTCCAATGCACTCTCTTCTAGAGACGTTGCATTGGTGAATGATGAATCTCTCTCCCATTCCAATACACTCTCTTCTAGAGACATTGCATTGGTGAATGCTGAATTTCATCTTTGTTTTGATGCACTCTCTCCTATGGAGGTTGCATTAGCAAATGATGAACCTCCTTCCACATCTGATTCTCCTTAGATCGATGTTGAGAATGGTTCTTCAAATAACTATTCCACATTTGATCCTGTTTGGATTGATGTTGAGAATATGTCTTTGAATAATTATTCCACTAGTTGTGATGATTCAGTAAATGTAATCTATGTCTCTACTACCCCTCAAAGGCCTAAGAGACTGGTTATTTACGTGACTCTGGCTAGTCCTTCTTCTAAAAGGATTTGTTCTATTGATGGTATTCCATTTGATGGTGGTTCTCCTAACCTTTCTAAGGCTCCCTCTTATAGAGTGGTAGCCCATATTTATGAGAATAAAATGAATAAACAACCAAGTCTTCCTTTAGCTCCTAAACCTACGACTAAAGCACCTAGTAATTATGATCTTGTTGAACAACCTCAGGTTACTCCAACTAAGATCTCATTGTGGGATTTGCTTCAGTCTGATTTGATTTATCGAGGTATGCTTCAAGAAGCCTTGAAAAAGATCCCCTTGCCTTCTTCTGCTAGGCCGGAAGATGCTGATGCGTTGATGGCATATATTCGTGTAGATTCACTAAATATTATGTTTCATCCGCAAGAGATCCTACCTCTGGAAGTACAAAAGCAAGAAGATCCTCTAATGATTGTAGTTAATATTAATTTGATTGGCATTAGACATACTCTTGTCGACGCTGGTTCGACGCTCAATGTATGTAGCATTGATCTATTACCTAAGATTAATGTTGACTCATCTTCTATTGTCATTCGTGGGTTCGATAATGTTGTGCAACAAGCTCTAGGTACGATAGTATTACCTTTCAGCTTGGATCAATTAATGTACCTACTCTTGTATATGTTATGACAAAAGTTACCATATAACCTTCTTCTTGGTAGACTATGGATTCATGCTATGGGTGTAGTCCCGTCTACCTTGCATAAATCTATTAAGTTCATTTGCAACAACAAAGTAGTCACAGTCAAGGATGAACCTGATGCTATGCACTTATGTGAGATGGAAACTGTCGGTCGGGCTTCGATTGTGCCTACTCTTATCCCTTCAGTATCTTCTAATGTGTCGATGTTTACTCCAGCAGTACCTACTACAAAGGGTACTCTCAAGATAAATGTCCATAAAGAATATCTTTCTAAAGTGAGGAGCCGTAAGTGTGCTCCTTCTACCTCTTCTCAAGAAAAGGAATGTCTTGGTGATGATTGGGGTTCTTTTGACTTTATAGATTCCTTCATTCTGAAATATAAAATCAACCCGATCTGCTTAGACTTTCTGATAACATCATTCACACCTGCTATCAAAGATGGTTACTCTTCTGTGTCGCGGGGTAAGGTGAATGAAAATTGTAATGTTCTTGGTGTTGATCCTCTTTCTAAGGAAGATGATCACACTTATGTTAAGGAGGTTAATGCTGTTAGTCCTATCAAGAAGGATGATGGCAATCCCGTAGAAGAGTGTGATCCCCCTTGTTGGAATAACGCTCTCTATGAAGATCCTCCTTTTTCTTCTACCTTCGTATCTTCTTCTTGCGAGCAATCAAGCTTTTCTCCATAAGAGAAAGGGTTGATTCCTGCTCCTCATCCTTTATCTAAGCAAGAGTGTATTTTGTTGCAGCTTCTAAAAGCCTGCTTGATTACTCTTCCTTCTCCTACACATAAGAAATCTCACAAGAAAGAAAAACATTCTTTTTGTGCATACCGTTAAGTGCTTGGCCATTCCACTAGGGAATGTAAGGCCTTGAAGGAAAAAATAAAACAACTTATTCATTTAGGTGAAGTCAAAATCCCATTTGATTGATGCACCTTCCTTTTCTTTGCTTGATAAGTGATATCGAGGTTTACCTCTATCCTGTTCTAAATATTTGCATAGTTCTCCTCCTTGAGCGGGGTTTGCTTTTATCACCTCTTTTGTGGTGCAGGTTCTACTTCTGAGTGGGTTTTGATTTCACCACACACTTTTTGGTGATATAGGTTCTCCTCCTCGAGTGAGGTTTTCTTGTATCACCTCTTTTATGGTGCGGGTTCTACTCCTGAGCGGGTTTTGCTTTCACCACACGCTTTCTGGTGATATGGGTTCTCCCCCTCAAGCGGGGTTTGCTTTTATCACCTCTTTTGTGGTGCAGGTTCTACTCCTGAGTGGTTTTTGCTTTCACCACACTTTTTGGTGATACGGGTTCTCCTCCTTGAGTGGGGTTTTCTTTTATCACCTCTTTTGTGATTCGGGTTCTCCTCCTCGAGCGGGGTTTTCTTTTATCACACGCTTATTTTGTGGTGCAAGTTCTACTCCTGAGCAGGTTTTTCTTTCACCACGCACTTTTTTCATCTTTCTCTTCTCTCTTGTATATACCAGATCAAAAATCTACATCTTCTTCATCTTGAGTATATGCCCTTTCTTTAGCTTCATAGTTTTGCAGAACTACGAAGTCCTCTTTTAACCTTGCACTCTCGGGTTTGCTAGATCATGGTCTGCTTCCTCGACGGTTTAGGTATACATTTCTAACCTTAGTCTTTCTTGATCTACTTTACCTTGCACTCATCAATGTTAGTGCTCGCTAAAGTGGGGGAAAAATGTATAAGAGGGAATTTGCACCCCATGTGCAATTCCCCTTTTTTCCTTTACCCACCTTAGAAAACCAAGTTCGGAGGCTTAATTCCACCTAAGCCCACTGCTTGCATCCACTTGGCGCCCTTTTTGAGCATCATTGGAGGCGTTTCTTTTGGGGATGCCCATGCGGCGTGCAGACGTCCGTGTGATGCGCTTACGTCCTTGACAGATTCCTGCATCCGGAGCCTGTAGAAGCATTACACTTCCCATTGGGGGTCGATTTGTAACGCCCTTCTCAGCCAATAGACTTGAATATGGCTGTTTCTCTTCATCTCTTCTTCAAATTCATTTCTTGAACTAGCATACCAACTTCTTCCATCTTCTTCCATCTTCTACACATCCCCTCACATCTTCTTCACTTCATTCACAAGCTTCACAAGATCTTCTCAAGCTCTAAGTAGCTTCTTCGCCATCTCTTCAAGCTCCAAACACTTTACACTTTGGAGCAGCAACATCGACACTCCACCACTTTAGTAGAGAAAGTGTGGAACAAAAAACCATGGCAACAGATGCTTGAGTTCCTCTCATTTTCTCCCCCATTAGCCTTGAGTGCTCTTGGTAGAGGTGGTAAGCTTTCACTCCTCTCCTCTATTACTTTGTTGAGTAGCATAACACTATTTTGTAGTGCTTTAAGTGCTCTTTACTTCATTTCCACTTTACTCTCTATCTATCTAGCTGTCTATGGAGGTGGGAACACCAAAATAGGGTCTAATTGAGGCAGAACCCTATGCATCCACCCAACACTTTCTCTCTCCCTCTTGTGTGCAGGTATTGAAGACACTCACAAGCTGGAAGCTTCATCACCCACATGGTTGTAAGTACACCTTCCTTTCTACTCCTTATCCTTGTCATTTATTCTTTACTTTACTTCATTTCTACTACACTATGTTATTCTATAACTTCTTAGCAATCGGATAAAAGCATTCACTTTGCTATTTTCTGAGACATTCTCACTTTCTGGTCCCTACGAGATGCTAGCGCGCCTTCGAGACACTAGCGCACCATGCTGTTGTCTATATTCTGTGCTGATGTCCTTTGGCCAAGAGCTTGTTAGTTTGTCTAGAGAATCTTTGTGACCTTCTCTTTTAGATTCTAAAACTCTCGCCGCTATTCCATTGAGGTAGTATAGGGTAGTTCGCCCCATGAGGCTCTCTAAACGAAGAGAACTCGTGAGTAGCGAATCCCCCTATATTACACTAACTAATAACTAATCTCTACTAACTAAAGTGATTATTGCATAATCACTTACATTATTTATATTAAATAATAATTTATGTTAAGCACTAATTCCTAACATAGACATACTCGTCTTCCAAACCATAAAGCCAAACTTACATCGAGAAGGGAATACAAAACATGATTGTATTGCTAGAGAAATCTTTCTGACCTGAGTAACTAACCTCAAACATTTTAGATCAGACTTCTAGATTACCTCTATCAACATGAATAGATGCAAGCATGATAGTGCAAGCATACTAAAATCAAACTTCCTAATTGTACTCAAAATGCACTGATATGGCAGTACGTTCACATAGATCTACTAATTATTCTTCTTATATTCAAGTATATAATTAAATTTAATTCTCATTGTTCAACTAACATTACTCCTTAGGCATCAGTGATAAAAAATTGGCATCAAGGACACTACTCCTTGAAATTACTCCTTTGATATCAATGACAACATATGTTCAACAAGTTTCCTTTTTAATATTTCCTCCTTAAGAGAACTTAAGTTATAATTATTTAATAATTTAATAAATCACCCAAGTTTCATAAAACATCAAAATGAGAGAAATACATGAATATGTCATTAAGGACTTAGGATGATGAACTAAAGCAACTTGGTGTCAATTTAAAAATAACATCTCTTGAAAAAATGAAATTATATTTTGAAAGCATCATGAGCTCACCAAGACCCTTTGAACTCATTGCTATAAACAAAACCATTACTAGATAAATCTTGTGCTCTCCAGAGTTCTCCCTTGCACACTAATTAGCCTATGGGAAAACTCAAAAAAGGATAATTGTTCACAAATTGATTATGCTTTAGAAGGAGACATTGCAAACACTAATTAGCCTATGGGAAAACTCAAAAAAGGCTAATTGTTCACAAATTGATTATGCTTTAGAAGGAGACATTGCAATTAACCATTAAGATATTCAATGTAAAATGGTGGAGATAAGAAATCATGTAGAGATAATAGTCAAAGTTGTAACTAATGTCTTTGGGCTAAGTTTTTAATAACATGACTAAATAATTTTAGAGTAATGTCATGTATTTAATTTGGTTTAGATTTTTTTTTTTTTTGTGTTTGAAATGTGTTTAATAGGGTTTAAGTAACATTTTTGGGCTAAATTATTTTAGGATAAACCCTAATTTTAGTCTCAACATATTACAAACCTTAATCCCTAAATTTAGGGTTTAGGGATTACAATTTAGGGCTTAGGGTTTATGTTTTAAGGTTTAAAGTTTGGACTAGGGTTTTAGAGCTCTATAAATGTATTTAAATTAGAAATAGGAAAACAAATCTTTAAAAAAATGCCTATACTAGAGAGGTTCCTACCTCAAAACCTTGTCAACTAGCTCTCACAAGGGTGTCATATTTGACTATCCAATTTTATTTCCTTGTCCAAGACATTTTTCACCTTTGAAACAAAAAGAAATAAGGTTAACATGCAAAATTTTAGAATGGATATCCATTCCTAAACAAATATACAATACCAGTGGATGTCTATTAATAACATAACTTTGAACCAAAATGATTATTTGTTATCCTTAAAAAAAAACCCGCCCAACAATTTTTCCACTAAAAGTGGACCCAACTTCTTGCATTTATCCTAAGGTCTTAAGAAAGGTGTATTTTCATATGGAATCTATGTTGAGGTCAATCTATGTAGCCTTGTTCATTTCAACATAGACCACCCTCCCTAGAGAGGAGATCACAATATAATTTAGAAATGAATAGTAGGGAAAATACAAACTACAAAATTCAACCCACATTGGAGGGCATGGTGGTTGAACACAAATTCCTAGTGAGGAAGAAAATTAAAAATATGTTACACA
The DNA here is from genome assembly GCA_007258455.2 of Sequoia sempervirens. Classification (NCBI taxonomy): domain Eukaryota; kingdom Viridiplantae; phylum Streptophyta; class Pinopsida; order Cupressales; family Cupressaceae; genus Sequoia; species Sequoia sempervirens. The sequence continues at coordinate 5,775,434 of VDFB02056351.1, read as the reverse complement.
CTTAGCAAGGGAAATGTCGAAGGACAATGTCCACATGGTTAGCTTCTACATGTAAAGTAGAAGAGAATTTAAAAGCCCTTAATTAAATTCTGGATAACATCTAATTTAAAACCATGTTAGGGGACACAAACACCATTCACCCAACTTCTTAGCATACTTTCAAATCAAATCCTTCCAAAAAAAAAAAAAAAAAAAGAACTATAAGAATAAATTACTCTAATTACTTGCACACATTATCTAAATCTAGAATCAAAAGGACAACATAGATCTATGTGATTTTTAGAATCCATACCTTCTAGAATACTTTTGGGATGAACTTTTAAGATTTCTTTGTAGGCAACACCATTTGTTGCTTCTATGCCACCTACTTTAGCATTAACAATTGAAAGAAAAGGTTTGGGTGCAATTATATAAAAAGGTAAGAGCACATAAGATGAGAACCCTAAAAGTTTTTACAATAATTGAAAGAAATATAAAAATATCTCATGACACTATTTAAATGTTATATGAGAAAGTCTTTATATTTTAAAAGGGAGATTAACACCAAAGCTTTGTAGTTCAATTGATGAATATATCATGTTAGAAACTACTTAAAAAAAATACTGTTATTTATATAATTTAATTATTCCTATAAAAAAGAGCTAGATTTAGACTAGAATCTCTAAGAGCAAGTTCCCATGTGACTGCTCAACTTATTTAAGAGTTATTTGTGGAGCTGATGGCCCCATGAATGCTTAATTTTTCTACTTATTTTTTAGGAGATAACTTAAATTTGTATTAATAGTATTAACAATAATTTGTACAATAAAAAAAAGAAAAAACAATGAAAGCAAATATTAAAAAAGTGGGAAAGAAATTTATGGAACCACGTGGATTTTTATCAATGCTTAATTTTTCTACTTATTTTTTAGGAGATAACTTAAATTTGTATTAATAGTATTAACAATAATTTGTACAATAAAAAAAAGAAAAAACAATGAAAGCAAATATTAAAAAAGTGGGAAAGAAATTTATGGAACCACGTGGATTTTTATCAATATGCAGTTGCTGCTTATTTCCAGCCCCCCTTTTTAAGCTGTTTTTTAGTTGCTTCATTAAATAGGAAAAGATTCCAAATTATCCTTCCCCAACAATAAAATTTATATATGGGAAGATTGGGAACACTCCCACTGCCTAAATTTAAGCAGAAAATGGAATTAAACAGCTGCATGGGAACATGAGATAAGAGTAAAGAGGATATATATGATTCCTGGATATAAGATCCTAACTATAGAGAAGTACTTAGGCTGCATTGAAAACTGTATGCTAAATTTAGATAATATCCAGTAAACATTGAGAGGGAGTTTAGAAAGTTAGTGACTCCAGTGAATTTGTTATACCAAACTATTTCTGAAGTTGATTTGTACTGCATATCTTACCCGTGCATGCAGGTGTTCGAGTGAAGACAATGGTGAGCAAGAAAAATCACGCTCTATCTAAATAAAGGAATACGTTACAAAGCACAGTGAAAAGAGCACAGGAAACTTGATCCACGAGCCTTCACCAACTTTTCAACTCTCCCTTGCCACCAAACTTCCTCAGTATGAGATACAAAAGCATACGGTATTATCTCTGCAATTGAAGCAGCGAGATATCCTCTAATTTCTCCGTGAGAGGTAATCAATCCTGACATTGTCCCTACATGTCTAACTAGATATACCTTTTTCTATGAGATAATAGAATTGCATAGCCCACCACCTGGAATGGTATTTGATTCCCACTAATGACCAACCATGCTGCATTGCATCATTCTTTTGACTATCATTATAGGGATGAGTAATTAGGATTCCTGTGCCACCTAAAAGAGAAAAAAAGGCATTACCTTTCTACGTGTAAAATTTCAGACGAAAGAAAAGGAAGAATATTTACACTTAGCAGCCGACCCAAAAGGCGAAAGAAAAGCAGAATGGGTGAAGGAGCAGAAGATGAAATATTCTCCACAAAGATTACATGGGTCGCAGGGTCGAAATTGGCAGGGAAATTGGATCTGTTTACCTTCTGATTAGTTGTTAAGGACTGTCATTATCATCAGGACGTCTTGTCATAATCTTTCTATGCATAGGCAAATTCAATCATAGTTTAAGAACGAAAGCTTAGAAAAACAGCAAAATCAATTACTTGTCGATGGGTTGTAACAACTCCAAAGACGTACACAGAAGCGTCGAAGGTGGTGTTCGACCTCTGCCTCGCTGCTCGTCCACCCCAATTGAGAAACAACAGCAAGGCCACAATTATTATCACCTAGTATCAGTCAAATCCTCCACTTATGGCAGCCTGCATCTGAAAATGAATGAGGAGGAAGATGCAGATGATTTTTTGCCTAGAAAACAGGAGTACCCAGATGGATTTTATGATCGGTACAGGCAGAATTTTGATAGGTCATCCAATGTGGCAGCTAAAACATGGCCTGAGGTGAACACCCTTCTCTCTGATTACATGATCCCCAGCAAACAGGAAAATGACCAAGAAGAGGAGGAAGAGGAAGAGGAGGAGGAGGAGGAAGAAGAAGAGCCAGAGACGATCAATACATGGGAGCTCATGCAAGGGCTTGAGGATGCAAATGATTGTGCACAGTCTATACAATCTGATAATAGTGTACAGGGGTTCCACCCAAATGAAGAAAATGCAAGGAAACCGCTGTGGATGCATTTTGTAGATGATTCATCAGACACCCTCTTTGATCCAGATATTGTTTGCGGATTCAGAGAAGCATTTGACACCGCTTCTAAGGTTTCAGTGGCACATGAAAGCTTTAATGAGCCCGAAACCCCTGTTTCTTCTTGCAGCCGAGGAAGCAGCAGGTTTAGGTGCAATAGTTTTGCTCGGCCTATTAATAAATCTCCATTTAGGCTTGATGAGGGAAAAAATCCTGATTCTGAAAACCACCAGGGTTTTCTGAGGGCTCCCCCCCGAGACGCAGAAAGGGTGGTTTTGTATTTTACCAGCTTGAGGGCAATCAGAAAGACCTATGAGGACTGCTGTCATATTAGGTTAATTCTTCAGGGCTTCAGAATCTTTGTTGATGAAAGGGATGTGTCTTTGCATGCAGAGTACCGTGAGGAGTTGCAAAGATTGTTAGGCAATCAGAGAATTAGTGTTCCCATGCTGTTTGTGAGGGGAGAATGCATAGGTGGGGCTGACAAAGTCATACAGCTGCATGAAGAAGGTGAGTTGGAGAAGTATTTTGAGGGTTTCCCAGTTCAGACGTCTGTTAGCATATGCGATGGATGTGGGGATTTGAGGTTTGTTCCATGTGTTACTTGTAATGGTAGCTGTAAATATTATACCGATGAGGATGAACTCATAAGGTGCCCTGACTGCAATGAGAATGGATTGATAAGGTGCCCCGAATGTTATTGAAGGTTTGAAGGTCTGTGTAGAAGGAGAATGAATATTGAGTAGATGGTTGATTATTTCCTGACGCTTGAATGTGAAATATGTGAAATACTATGTTGATTGTATTGCTTTATTGTTCTCTAATTCAAGACTTGCAGGCGGCATGGGTCTATAACTACACATTTTTAAATAGAGGGAGGAGAGTTTGGATTCTGAGGAATGCCATCTTGCATTTACCTTATCTCTGCATTTCTGGTATTTTCTTCCTTCCCCCCACCCACAAGACTTGGTTTTGCTGTTTTCCTTGGAGTTGGGGAAAGGAAGAGGACAAGATTGTGCTTAGTTTCCAAGTGAATTAATTGGAGTAAGTTAAGGTAAAGTCTTCTTTCCAAGCAAGGACTCTGTTCCTTTTTTGGGTTGAAACTGGAAAAGATGTTTGATATACGGAGTGTTCAGTTATGTTAATGAATGGTGTATATTTGTTATCGGTCAGAGGATCTTTTTTTAAATTGCCTCTACCCATTTTGGAGATTTTATCTTGAGATGCCTCAGCTGGAGGTCATGACCATAGGATATTGTTTTATATTTGAATATTGACAAAATATTGCTGTCACTATTAAATGGAAGGAGATGAAGGGATATGGGAGAGAGAGGCATTCCTCCTATACACTGCAATTGTATTTTCTAACTTTGCAGAAAAGAGGCAGCAGACAACTATTTAGTTCTGCAGAAGCCCATGGAAGAATCTGAGTAAATTGTTAGACATATTTGTTTAAATATGAAATATAATGTTACAGTTGTAATTTTCTTTGTGGTACAGATGTTCTTTTTCTTCATGATTTTCATTAATTTATTATTATTTATAAACAATACCATTAGTATGTAAAGTCAGCCAGTCTTGTCTATCAAACTGATAATAGCTTAGTTTACTTCTCACTATCCAAAATGGCCAGTTAAGTTGTTAAATGTAAAGGTTGAGTATAAGTAATTCCTTAGTATATAAATTTAAAATTCAGAATTTAGGGGCCAGGTATAAGAAGAGCAAAGTCTTGGAGAATGGAGTAAGAAGTACACCAATAAAATTTGTTTGTCCACTAACCCTCCATTCATCGATCTTGAGTACTTTGAGGAGCTCAATGAGGACCCTCGTCTTTCCCTTTTGTATTCCCCTTCCCACATTTATAGCTATAATTGTGGCATAATAGTTGGCCTTTATCTCTTCTTTCTGCATAAGCTTTTCCAATTGTTACCCTTGATTTTGTTACTAAAATTCCTGGCTTTGTTTTGTTAACAAAGGGCTTCATACATCTCTTTGGACAGAAGTATACATTTTTTAAGCCCTTGATCTATCTAGATCCTTCATCTTTGCCTCTATTCCATCTTTTACTTCTTACAGACAAAGCAGGGTATTGGTGCTCCTGTTGGCATCCTATGCGTTCTCTGTCTGCACACACTAGAAGAACCATTTTGTTGCTTCTTTATATCATTCCGAATCCAAATTTACACTAACTATGGATATTAAAAATGTTAAGCTTGATTTAAAATCTTGTCTTCTTGCATAATCTAAGCCCCTTTCTTACCTCCTAAACTGATGCTAATATCAGATTACACCTAATATCAATTTGAATGTGGTTTGTGGTTAGCATCTTTTGATCGATTACATCCTAATGACCGATTTAGCACACCATGAGAAAACATATTTTCAACACCTTTCCCATACGATAATTTGGTCTATTAGACAGTAAAATTTCTTCGTGCTGTTTGTCATCTTGCAATACTTTCTTCTAAATCTGTTTCAGAGATGGAATTCTTACCTTTGTCCAAAACATCTTGCATCTACCTGTCAATAGTAATCTATTTCTTTTGTCCACTTATGATTTGTATCAATATACAGAGACAATCAATTGTGAGGCTTACACTAATAAGTTGAGCTACACTATATTAAGGCTTGCGAGTTCTGCTTCAATTCATTTGACATTTTTGAGCCCCCCAGCATGAGTAACCATTGTAATTAGTTGCTAGAATCCCATTTACAGCTTATCTATGACCAGATTTCACATATTTATCAAAATTGAGTTGGAACCAGCTTTCTGGAATGCAATGCTTGTGAGATTTAATAGGGAAAACCCTCAATGGGCTGTCTTTCAGTTCGACAAAGTAATCTAACTTTAACTCAGTCTTCAGACATTGTATTATTGGTTGAGCTTCCTTTTTGTTTGAGATAACACTCTTAGCTTTTTCTATGGGTGAAGGTTGTCTAGAAGACTTTCTATATAGTTCCTCAAATGCTGTTCTAGACCTAGTTTGCTTTCTTTCCTGTTCTGTTTAAGCTGTTGCATTTTTAGACGGTCAATATTACCCCACAAGTAAAGCTTGGCATACTTTCTGATCCCAATATTTAGCTAATCCTTCTTAGTTTTCATTGTTGAGTAAATTCATTTGAGTAATATATAAATTAAATTACTGCTTCTTTTATTGGCATGTCTTTTGCTAAATAATTTTTTCTGCAAGCCATTCAAGAAAGAGATCAGTAATAGATTCTTCATCTATTTGCCAAAGAAATTTTATATGTGGGATTTTGGATCATTATAAGAATATTTTGTGCTGACACCTTGTCTTAATGAAGAGTTTCTCCAATGTTTTCTACCTTGTTTGAGATAGTTTTGAATCTTGTTTTAATAAAGGATTTCTCATTTGAAATTGGATGGTAATTTAGATAAATCCCACATTCCATTGGAAAAAACATTATTATAGATGCTAAGCACACTTACATTCGATATCAGTTTAGAACTTCTTCCACTTTAAGATTCATAGTTGATTTCTATTTTGGTCGCTTCTACAATTTCACATTACTTTTGTTCTGAAATTTACAGAAATCAGCTAGGTCGCAGAAAATATATCATTTACAAATGGGAGACTGACTGCAAGAAACCTGCTAGATAACTATCACTATAGCATTATTCCACTTCCTAAGTGAGAAAGCTATCAGTTATTTACTATTTTTTGACAGATTGACCATTGCTATATAACAAAAGCATAATAAAAAAATACCTTGCAAATCAGAATACATATTTGAACCTTATGGTAATCTGCTAAGGAGAGAGAGTGAAAGGGGGCCAGGCGGAGTGCGCGAGAGAGAGGCGGGCAGGAAGGAGTAAGACCATTTATGTATCTTTTCTAACTACCTTAGAGAGAATATGCTGCATCTTCCATGTGACAACTACTAGTTACTCATGGTTGGTTTGAGTTAGCAACCATTGGTGGTTCTCCATCCTTGATAGCATCCTGCGCACCCAAAGCTAGCTTGTGTCCCTTTTATCGGCTGGTTGTCTCATTCCATTTCCACTTGTCATATTTCCTGTCGTTTCTTTCGTTTACAGTATCCTCATGGCCATTGCATTTTAGTTATCAGGGTGTCCGTGGTCATCTCTTCTGGTTGCCAAGTTCTCAATTTCATCACTTCCATTTGTCATGTTCTTGGTGGTCATTAATACCAATTGACTTGTGTATATTGGTACAAGTTTTGAGACCAAGATCTTGAATGCATCTTTTGGTTCTTTATCTGCACTTCTATTAACATATTAGTGGGTTGGACGTCTTGTGTGTTGCTACGCTGCTTCTGCTTATGGTTTTTCCAATTGAGCTTCTATGGTGCAGCCTTGAATTCAACTGGTCACTGTCTAGCATTTGAACTCATGCCATTACACTCTTACATTCCTTCTTGCCACGAGAAACTATTCATCTAATTCACTATGCCATTGACAAAGGACAACTATTATGGAAGAAGCTAGACAATTTTGTGTGCATCTTTCTCGAAACAAAATCACTCATTTTTATTGCATGCACCAGCTACTTTAACTACATTGAACCACTTACATTCCTTCTTGCCATGAGAAACTATTCATCTAATTGACTATGCCATTTGCAAAGGACAACTATTATGGAAGAAGCTAGACAATTTTGTGTGCATCTTTCTCGAAACAAAACCACTCATTTTTATTGCATGCACCAGCTACTTTAACTACATTGAACCACATTATGGTGATTGCATTAAGATTTTCAGCAAGAAATCCATGTATGATTAGGTGTTGTTTGTGCTACACATAGAACTTTCCATGTCCTTAAATATTCATCTCGTGGCTAGTGCACTCAAATGTTTGATGCTCATTGGATAACCATGATATTAAAATTTGTCTATAGATAAATGCCCCATACATTCTGTTGGAGTAAATTAATCATCCTTAATTTACTCTAGTGCTTAATGCAAACTTAGGAAAATATCATCTAGTTCTAATTGCGAGTGTTATTGCATTAATTATGCATTTCAATAAGTTAAGTTAACTGATTCATGCATTATGTTATCTCACTCCTCTCTCAGTTAGAACTCCACCATTCAGGGATCTCATGTTGAGTTCATTTGAGTCTACGTAAGGATATTCAATCCTTCTTTGTATTCATTCAATAATCAATAATCATTATTGTTTCACATATTTTGCTGTGTAATTTCCCATTCATGTGTGATAGGTTTTCTCTTCAAAATATCATCCAGGGCTTGTGGGATCCCAATCACGGATTCTTTCATCGTATCAGAGCTCTAGATTTGAAGATTCTTGTTCGCTTTTTAAAGAATTTTCTTACATCAGAAGCATTGTTGGGAGTCAATCAACATGTTTATTCACAGAGAAGGCACGATATTTTGCACTTTGGTGTGCACACCATTATTTTGCAGGCCATGCCTTAGAACCTATTGATAGTGTTTTCTGCACAACAACAACTTAGACAGAATATAATATCCTATCTCTTTTGAAAGGTAAATCTCTATCAGCAAGCCTCAAGAGATAACCCCAAGGTCTTTAATGTCAGGTCTTGACAATGCATAAACAACTAAGTGATAAATGTGAAAATGCTGGTAATCACAATGGGACCTTACTACAAGAAAAATACTGAATCTCAAGTTTATCAGATCTAGCAATGTGATGATACTTCAATCCTAAATCTAACCCAAATGATAAAGAAATGACAAAAGATATAAGGTTTCAAAGAGATTTCTAGATTAATGCTACTCCTAAGATTTACAAGGCAAATGAAAAACACTCGAAATGGACCAATCCCTCAAAAACTGATTTCTACTTGACCTAGATGGATCTGCAATCTTATAGAAATAGTGCAATCTTCTAAGGTGTTAAGATTTTCAGATCATGAACATTCATTCAAACAACCCTATTGCAATTGAAATGAATAAACCCTCACAATTGAACTAAGCACAATGAATATAAAAGTCCAGGCTAACTTTGCAAAGCAACTAACAATTAATTGGTTGAGAAAAGTATGGACCAGGGATTGCTACAACACTTCAAATATCAAACCATAAACATCATTAAATCAAATCTAACTCTAAATATCAATTTTCCTCAAAGCAATTCTAAAGATAGAATAACAAGAACCATGCAAGATAAGAAGAACACAAGTATGGCACCAAATCACAATGTCATTACTTGCATCAAATTATCCACTGTAGCAACAATTCCAACTTTTTGTTACAATATTTGCTTGATAACAACTACTTGCTAACTCTTGCTCTACTTAATTCGCTTCTATAATAGCTGTCTCTCTATTCGTTTATGTCTATGTCTAGCCCTTACAAATGAGGAAAAATGCCATATTTATAGAGACCCCCCAAGATATGTCGGCCTAGTTAGGGTTTTACAATAATAATAAGCCACAACAAGTCGACCAAGAGAAATTCAAAATGAGATAAAATATGCATTAAATGCATGAACTTCATCTAGGTCGGCATGGGATCTCCAATGCAACTCGGACTAATGCATGCAAAATAATAGGGAAGCACAAATCTCGATGTAGCCCAGCATTAACTATCTTCCCCTTTGTCTTTATTTCGATCCAAGATTTCATGCACCTTCAAAAGCACCTTATCCAAGTCGGCTACAGGTGGCAAAGGAAAAACCTTAAGTTGACTCTCAATTGATGTAATTTCCTCCCTTGATTGTTTAACCAATTTATCCCACTCAACCTTATATGTTAGATATTTATCAATAACAACAATGTAGGTGGCCGCATCATCTAATTGGTGTTCAGTAACAGGATCATCACTGACTGGAGCATAAACATCATGCCACCACCTTCTCAACTGCTCTAAACTCAAATATTTAGGTGCAATCTTCCTTCTCCCTGTCATTATCTCAAAGAAGGCAATGCATCCACTATAAACACCAGTTAGGGTATCCTCAATTTGCCTCCTCTACTTGTATATCTTCTTCAGAACCTTTTTCCTGATTTGCAAAGCCTAAAACCACTCCCAAGGTTTGACAAATCTGGAGGAAGGGAGAATTCCATCACTTACAATCTTATCCTTGGTATACTCCATGATGGTTTTGGTTTTCTACAACAAGAGGTTTGCATCTTCCTTATCTTGAGCTAATACCTCCTTCAACCAATCAATTTCCCTCATAGCATATTTCCTTGTTGAAAGAATATTCTTGATAGCCTCATTTACTTTAGTTCACACACCTTGTAACCAATTCGCTATAGCAAGAGTGGAAGCCTTCATTCTTTCAAGCTCAGTGATAGTTTCTTGGGGTAGGAGATTTTCAGCAGAGGACGAGGAACTAATGGACTGCAAGGGTTTCATCAGATCTTCCAAACATTTCTTGAGTCCCTCAATCTCCTTCTTCATCTTCTGTTTAGTCTTTATTTCTTTCCTCAATCTACCCAAGATGACTGCACTGGAACCCTAATAATCTTCAATGTCTTGCTCAATGGATGTAGGCCCTAAATTGATAGTCTGTAGGTTGTAATCTTTTGTAGTAACCTCATCTCTATTCTTATCTGGAGTAGGAGTTGCAATGTTAACCACCCTATTGCTCGCCTAATCCCTTTATATCTTTGAAATGACCCTGGCCTTCTTTTTTCCTTTATCTTTTCCAATCTTAGCCAGAAACTCATCCCAATTGGGTGGAGTGTCCTCCACAACAACCCACTTTCACTTTATTTCCTTGTCCAACCAATTTTGAATAATGGACTCCCATTGTACTTTACTCTATCCCACCTCTTCCTATTGATCTTTAGGTGCTTCTTCATTCAAATTCCGCTTCTTAGGAATTTCTTCGGCCTTGTCCTCCTTTTCTTTAGCATGCTCCTCTTTGTGCACAGGTGATGGAACCTTTTCTGCTTCTTCTTCTCTTGGAGGTGATTTGACCTCTTTAGTTTTAACTGGTGAATCCTCATATGCAACCAGGGGAGATTGCATCACATTTTCTACTTCGGCCTCAACATTGTAAAGCTCACCCTCATGAAATTCTTCTCCTTCTGTTTCCTGATGATCCTCAGCTTCCTTAGATTCACCTAATTCATCATTTCGAGATTCAGGGACATCATCAGGTTGCTCCTCATGAGAAGTAACTAGAGGAGGATCTACTTTGGGCACACTATTCTTGGGAGGAGTCCTTGACTTCCTTGTATACACCTATGTCTTTTCTTCCGAACTCTCTACATTTACCACAAGTGGATTAACTTCCTTTCTATCCTTAGAACCTACCTTTTGTGACAATCTTATGATTCTTCTCCTTTTAGGTAAAGGAGCACCTACCTCAAGACTCTGCTTTTCAACTTCCTCCACTCCAGATTTCTTAGCCTTTGAAGTATGCCCTCTTTTCTTAGCAATAGGCTTTCTTTGTTTTCTGCTTCCTAAGCCTTCTCCATTTGAATATCTTTGATTTTGATCTTGAAAAGGGATTCCACCTTGCCTTTACCTTTGGAATCTTGCTTAGTTGATTCCTCAGAAGTAGAGTGAGGGTCCAAATCTCCCATCAAATCAAAGGTGCACTGGACACCTTCATTTTCCAACTCCCATATTTTATGCTTCAACCAAATCTTGGTAAACTTAGTGACTGGATCCATCAACTTTCTTAATTCTGTCTTTTCTTCTTCCAACCAATCAACATCACCAATTGGCCTGTCCTTTACTGCCTCATAAGCATGGCCTTGAATGAAGCCCCCATCATCCTCGAGTTGATCGAGAACTGCCTTCACATTATATAATCGGATTGATTCAACTGGAAGCCAGGAAAACTTCTTCTTTCTGACCTCATATTCATCACTGCAATTGGCCTAGTAGTCTTCCAACTCAACTTTGTGACTATATTCTCTACTGGCCTTCTTTTGTGCTTCACCTGTTATATCAAATCTAGACCTCTTGGAATGGAAAGACAAACCAAGAGTACTCATCTCCTCCTCTGAAGCCTGAGCTGAAATAATGGAAGGGCATGCCTCTCTAGTGTCTATCCTCAAAGGGAAGTCTCCACCAAAACAAGTCTTATGTTTGTCCCTTTTGACAATAGGTTCAAAGTCACATATATGTCTGGTGACTTCCAAAAGTAAGATATGATCAGTAGGATATCTTGGAAGCTGATATGGAGCCCTTTGAAAGCCATCAACCTGGATGTATGAGAAGGTTGGGAACTGAATGAACCAAGCACCATATATTTTGACGAGCTCCTTGGCTTGATCCAAAATCGTTATGTGTTCTGCACCCTGAAGCAATCTGGTGATATGCATGGTGAATGCATCATTCACCCTTCTATAGCTCAAGCTCCCTAAGTGTGATAGAGGGTACACCTCATAAATAACATCCTGCCCAAAGATTCCCTTGGTACTTAATCCCTTGTATGGATGAAATCTTGCAAGTGCATAGACTAAGTATGAAGTCATTGTGAAGGTCTTGGTTTGCAGCACTTTGGACAATTGCTCATGAATCACTCTACTTATAACACCTTCCCAATGATAGTTAATCTTTTCTTGTTCCATCCTCACAATAGCATGGCACATCCAATTCTCAAAAATACCTGCACTCTTTAATCCAACCACCTTGCTAAGAAGAGTGATGGCATCATAATACTCCTTTTTGAACTTTGCCCTAAATAGCTGTTTAGCAAATTTAGAATAATGAGACTTGGGTTTCTCCAGCCAGGAATTGATGAGCTGCTGTGATTTAACAGACTCTTCTTCATAGTACTTCTTAGCTGCCTCCTTGTTGAATGCCACCACGTAGGACCTATCAGGCATTTCAGAAGTCTGAGCTATGGAAACAGGGTTCAGGTTTGCCACAATCCTCCCTTGAGGACCAATTATTCTTTGTGTATCACTGTCATAATGTCTGGCACACTCAAGGACCAATTCATAACACTATACTGTAGAAGGAAAGCCAACTACATGTGCCAATCCTGATTCCAACATTCTAGTAGCCACTAGAGGAAGATCTTGTCCTGCCATTCTGCCTTTGAACTCCTCGTAGTCCCATAGTCCAACATTCGTGTCAGTTACTTCTGACCAGATAGAGGTGATCTTGCTCTCCAGGATTCTGCTCTTGATGTCTATCTTAATTCTTTCTACTTCAGATACTGAAGACCCCTCCATGTCACTCTTAGCCTTTCCAACCACTACCTTGCTAGATTCTGCTTGCACTCAACAAAGGGAACCATAGTAAAGATCACATAAACAAAGGTTAATCAATCAAAATCATCATTAAAATGAATCCCATATAAGTAAGGTATCATTAAATTTCAAATAAAATGATCATATTAAACTTTGGGTTTCAGGACCATCCGCGAAATCCAAGCCAGGGAGGAATTTTAGAGAATTCTAAGCCAGACAGATTCCAGCGGAATGAACATGAAAACACCTATAAGCAACTCAATCCGATCATTATCAATCAATAAAAAACATGTGAGATCTGAAAATAACATAAATTAATCATAAAATGCACCATCATTCACTAACATGTCATGCTATTTCATATTCTTTCACTTTCCACCAGATTCTGGGAAAATCTGCGCAGGACGAATTTCTGTGAAGGAAGAGACATTTTGTAAATTTTGGAAAAACTGGGGAACACAGAATTTTGAGAAAATTCGGAGTCGACGGAAATCCGCGAAGAAGATAAATCTCTGAAAAATAGCGGATTCCGGGAAAATGAAGGAGACAAGGACAATCAGGAAAATCCATTAGAGTTGGAAAATCCCGTGATGGATGAAAAACCCGAACTTTAGCATTAAATCATGATTTCGCCCAGATTAATGGATCGATCATAAATTTCGAGAATCTAGGCTTGAGACAAGTTTGATATGGGCCTTCTATAGGTTTTCTTAGAATTCTAGGCCAATTCGAAAGCAAGATAAAGTTAAATGGTGATGCCCTAAGTATCAAACCCTACAGATCTGCCATTGACACACATGAAAGCTCAAGATTCAATCATTTCAACTGCTAAGCCTTCACTGGGGGTTACTCACGGCTCACAAGCAAGCTACCTCTAAATGTGAATGAAAGGGTGAACTCAAAATTTACTTGGGAAACCATAAATCAAACAATATCATGCAACCCTAGCATCAAACTCTCAAAACCACAAAAAATTGAACTCCAAGCAAACCCAAAATGCCAAAGCACTGCTCACTTCCATCAATCGAAAGCAAAGAAATCGTATACATACCATTAGATGAAGTAAAAATTGATTGTGACAATGAATATGAACTTTTCAGCGCTCAACAAAGAATAACAGCAAAAATGCCAAAGAAATCCTCACCAAATCGAATAATTTATAGATCAAATGCCTCAAATCAAGTTTAGCACCAAAAGAATGCACTCCTCAGCTCAATCGAACATAGACAATAAAGCATAATGGCACAAAAGTTCTCAAAGATCAATTAAATGCATCCCTTACCAATGGTACAAATGAATTAATGCCGCCGACAAGACAACCAGGAAAATTTGGGAACCAGATGACAGGACGGATTTTGAAAAAATCTGGCCCACATGGAATTCCATGAAGACCGAAAATTCCCGAGTGACAGCGTTCAGCCGGAGTTCGAGTAGGATACAGGAAAATTCGGCCGAGGTGGGAAATCCTGAATCGGGGTAAAAGCCTGAAACTCATTCAGAACTTAATATTTTCAATGAACAACTTAGGGGAATCACTTAGGACATCAAAATAAACATTTAAGCACATACCAAAGCAAGATAAATCCTCAAAATCAAAGGGCCAAGACACTAAAAACTAAAGCAAAAGAGGGTCCTTGCTTTTAGCGGGGCATGTGTGCAAAAATTGCACAATAAATGGTGACTCTACTGGGAAATTCTCTAGAGCATTTGATGACAAACAAGAATCATGAACCCAAAATCTTTGGTTTCAGTCTTACTATCAGACAAACAAATCAAAATGCAAAGATCAAAGAATCAGAACCAAATGGTAGACCGAACCTTCCATAAACTGAAAATCCAAGTGTGTGCATATGAGTTCATTTCCCTCCTTGAGCTACTGCAGAAACCAAGTTCAGTCAGGATAGGATACGTAAAGATTCTAACTTCAAAAACAACCTAGATAGAGCCTCGCTGCCAGTTAGGTGTCTATAGCCCCGATGAGGTTATCGTTGTGACTCTCCCGAACATAGCTCTATTGCCAGTCAGGCATCTATAGCCCCGATAGAGATATTCGGATACTCCTGATAAGTTGAATTGATTCTTTTGATTTTCAATATTTCACTTTTCTTTCTTTTGATATTCTTTTCTTTGTCACTTTTTCATGTCAACCTGTGAACAATGAAGTTCACACTCAGGGCTGAGAACCACAGTGGCGCTAAAGCAGAAATAGGATTTTTCACCTGACAAGACTTCACAAGGATCCTATGGTAACATTAGGATTCTTAAGATGTATGAAAGATATAAGATTTCAGAATACTTCAAATACAAATCAAAACTAGTGACCCATCTTCTATAAATCAAACATTTAGACTGTTTGGCAATTACAAAGACTTCAACCATCCTTTCGAGACATAGGATTAAAGTCCACCAACAAAATACTTAGAACAATCCCAGATAATGATATATTTTCCATGCAGGTGCAACACATCTAGAAGAAAACAATAAAACCTCCAAAGCAAGAGTAGAGCAAAGACAAACCAAACCGAAAGAAAACCTACACTAACCAAAACAAACAAAAGCAAAGCAGAAAGGGAAACCTACTCTAACCAAAGCAAAGTTGAGCAAACAAAACAAAAAGGAAACCTAATCTAACTATTTACAAGAAAAGAGATGAAAACAACTCAAGATTGGAAATAATGCTTCAAATACTGCCCATTGACAAGCAGTGGGATATCCTCTCCAGTGAGAGTTTTCAAACAAAAAGCATTATCTCCCAAGATTTCTGAAATCTGGTAAGGGCCAAGCCAAAGTTTATCAAATTTTCCATGCTCCCCCTTATGGTCATGGGCTTTATCCCAGTAAAGAACCAAGTCAGAAATCCTAAATTTTTTTACCTTGGCTCTTTTATCAAACTATCTTTTGACTACCCCCTAATTTTGGCAAAAATTTCCAAGGCTTTGTCTCTTTTTTCCTCTAGGTGTAACAATTTAGCAAGTCTAGCCTCACGTCTATCTCCCTCATCATAATATTCATTAATGAACTATAAGGTGGGGATTTTTAACTGAATAAGAAACATAGGCTCTAACCCATAAACCAGGTGCTAAGGGGATATTCCTATGGAAGTCTTATGTCTTGTACTAGAGAGAAAATCTAAACTAGGTGTGCCAATCCTTCAGATTTCTTTCTAATAGTTTGCAGATAACAGTCAGGAAATTCTTATTGGAAGACTCAGCCAAACCATTACCCTGGGGGTAATAATTGGATGCAAACTTAACTATAATCCCATGATCAAAGGCCCAGTTAGAAAACTTTAGTGATGAAAATGTAGGACCATTATCACACACCAAAGACACAGGACATCCAAAACGATTGATAATACCTGATTTGACAAAATTAATTACCACCTCAGAAGTACATTGCTTGCAAGAAAGGGCCTCAGTCCATCTTGTAAAATAATCAGTGACAGTAAGGATATACTTGTGACTTGTAGAGGAAGGCAGATTGATTGGACCTATGAAGTCCATCCCCCATTGTGGGAAAGGTTTTACCTTTAAGACTGGTTGGAGTGGGAGTGCTACATACTTCTCTCTAGTTGCTGTAGTCTAACACACATGACAAGTTCTGACATGGTTGTGTGTGTCCTTGAATAGTGTAGGCCAATAATAACCAGCTCTCAGAATCTGGTTCGCTGTAGATGGTGCTGATCCATGACCTGTACCATATATGTCGTGAAATTCCAACATCACTCTTTCAGATTTTGCCTTTCCTAGGCACCTTAAGTAAACACCCTCATGATTTCTCTTATATAGAATGACTCCCTTCAACATGAAACTGTCACTCTTTAAGTGCAGTGCCCTTCTTTGTACTGTATTCAGATGATCAGGGCATCTTTGAGTCAGGAGATAATGAACGATATCATCATACCATTCGCCAGGAGAAACATCTTCTAAATTGTAATGCTAGGCTGCAAGATTAGGGCTTGTCTCTGCCATTTTCCTTGTAAGTCCTTTCCCTCTTACCAACTTCATGGGTTGAATCTCAATAACATACTCTTGTAACATAGTTACCCACTTAGCTCTGCACTCTCCTAGCTCATTCTGCATCAACAACAACTTGACTGTAGGATCATGAACTATTGCAAAGATTTTTTTTGAGGATATAGTGTCTAAATTTTTTTACAGCTCTGACTAAGGCATAAGCCTGCTTTTCCACACTTGGGTATCTCAGCTCTGCATCCTTCAATGGTGCACTCATGAATGATATGGGATGTTCATTTCCTTGATCAATTTTTTGAGTTAACATAGTAGCACAAGAGTGATCAGAAGCAAACGAATATATATACAATGGCTTAGCATAGTCTGGACTCACCAAAACCAGAGTTTTAGCAATAGCCCTTTTTATCTCTACAAATGCTTCCTTTGCTTCTGCATTCCATTCAACTTTGGTATCCTACTTCAACATTGCATTCAGTGGCTTAACTATTTCTGTGAACCCAGTGATGAACTTCCTCACAAAGTTGATCTTTCCAAAGAATGATTTCATTTCTTTCTTGTTAGCAGGTGGTGGGATCTTGAGTATGGCCTCCACTCATTCTGGATCAATTGCAATTCCTTTCTTAGAGAGAACATGCCCCAATAATTTACCCTTTGTAACTCCAAAGATGCATTTCTTTGGATTGAGAGATATACCAAACTCTCTGCATTTCTGAAAAACCTTCCACAAATCTATGATATGATCACCTCTCTTCTTGGGAAAGATTGTCAAATCATCCATATAAATGATTATGCACTTACCAATTATTTCTTTAAAGGCAATGTCCATGGCTCTTTGGAATGTGGCTCCAACATTAATCAAGCCAAAGGGCATCCTCCTATAGGAAAAAATGCCCCACTTGGTGGTGAAAGCAGCCTTATGTCTATCCTCATATTGCACCATAACTTGATTGTATCCTGAATAACCATCCAAGAAAGACATCATCTGAGATCCATTGACAATCTGAAGTACTTCATCCAGTGAGGGTACTGGATAGTTATCCTTTTTTGATGCTCTGTTTAGGTTCCTGAAATCTACACATAGCCTAATTTCACCATTTTTCTTTCGCACTGGAACCAGGTTTGCAACCCAAGTTGAATGTCTGACTGAAAATATGATTCTTGCGGATAGTAATTTCTGCACTTCTTTCTGTATTAGCTTTTCCTCTGTCTGAAAGGTTTTACTCTCGGATTGAGAGGGATAGTATGGGTTATGATTGATGTGTCATAGGTCTTTAAGTCTTCATAACTCCAAGTTATCACATCTAGATATCTATGTAATGCATCAATTATTCCTTTCCTTTCTTCTGGAGTGCATACTTTACCAATGAAGACATTCTTAGCATCATCCTAAGTTCCCATATTATACTTTTCACATTGTCCACTAATGTACTCCCTTTTGGCCTCTTGTTCTTGATCCCTAACCCTATCCAGATCAAAGATCCTTTCTAATTGCACCATTCCTCTAGGAATTGTATTGGTCTTCAAATTAATTACTCCTTCCAAATCCATCTTTGCTTGTTGGAGTTCAGTTTCATCAATAATTTGAGAAACAAAGGCATCTGTACTTGTGATAAAATCTAGGATATGCTTGTCATCTTCAAATACCTGGAAGTTGGTGACATTGTCGGGTACTGAAGGTACTAGGGTTAGTTCCACTATAAACTTCTTTAATCTAGAAAGAGATAGTGGTTGCAATGTACTAGCTGCTTGGGCAAGAGAGTCAGCAGTCGTGTTCTTACTTCATGGAATCAACTAAATGTTGAAGGCATCAAATCCTTCAATAAGATCCCATACTTTGTGTCTATAATTGGTTATTCTTTTATCATTACAAGAGTATTGTCTCCTAACTTGCTTGACTACTAACTCAGAATCTCCAAAAACTTGCAAGATCTTAACTTTTTTTTTAATGCTATTAACAACCCATGGACTAAAGCCTCATATTCTGCTACATTATTTGTACAATGAAATTGTAGTCTATGAGAAACAAATAAAGTCTTACCTCTTGGACTGATTAGCTCAAATCCTACCCTAGCTCTTTGCTTTGATTTGGATCCATCAAATCTTAAAGTCCAACAACCAACAACTGCAGACTTCCTTGTTGTATCACTTGCATTGTTGTTGGTGGATGGTTCTTCAGAAAGCATCACATTTTTCCTTTTAAGATCCTCTTGGACACTCTGGATATTAATTTTGACTACTGGAGTGGGGTTGATACATTTCTGTATTTGTTCCATTGCAGCCTGGCACAAGCAACCATCCAATTTTGAATGGGAAGCATTATGAACCCTGCACCAATTGGGCAAGAGTAGTTCCCCAAAATTCATTCCTCTTCCCAACTGAACCTGATCTTCAATGCACTTCTGAATGAATTCTTGAAAACTATCTAGAAAACCCAGCTGACTATCTTCAGGATCATCATCATTTTCAGCTGGTTCCACCAGAGCCTTAGTACCACTGGATTCTGTTATAAGGTCAATAGGTGTTGTGTGGAACATAAGAACTTCCTATACATCTGACTCCTCAAAAGGGATTGTGAGCACATAATTACCCATACTTACTTCTGATATCATAATTTTAGTGGAGGTATTTTGATATTATATAATTATGTATTTCATTCTGGGTTCTCTTTCAATTCTAATCTAGTTTGGCACTCCCTTCCAGGGAAGCCACATGTGAGAGTGATCAGTCGAGACATATCCATTCAAGGCCTTGGTAAAGTCTCTTCCCAAGATTAGGCCATAAGCATCAGGTATATCAGCCACCTATATATTAATAACCTGCTGAATTGTAGAATTAGAAGCAATCTGCATATGAATCATATTTAACTCCCCTACAACATTGAGTTTAGTCCTATCCAATTGTGTAACTTTCTTTTGGGAATCAACATGAGTAATACCCATAGCTCTACAGACACCAAAAGGCATAACATTGGTGGAAGCACTATAATCCAACAAACAATTATGCAAATTCTTACCAAATATACAAAAAAAAACAGGAATGGAGGTGTGTTTGTCTTCCCTTGAAACAGAGTTAAGGGAGTATCCACTTGAGAAACTTGTGTTTTTTCCTTCTCCTTTCCCTTATCTTCAGGAGGCATGTGGACATGATTATGAGTCTGATTTTTCCTTCCTACTGATTGAGAACTAGATGCTTTATTGACACTTTCACTAACTAATTTATCTTGTGACATAGAATTTGCATTATAAGATCCTAGAACTGCATTCCTAATGGTTGGGACTCTCAATAACTCAAATGCAGATAGACTTACCTTTAGTTTTCTAAGTTCTTCTACAATATACATGGCTGATTGTTCCTCACTCAGATCAACAGGGGTCTCCTTTGGGTATTCTATCACCTTGTCCTTATTTGCATCAACACCTCTCCCTTTTGGTAGGTCCATATGTCCTTGATCTTGAGATAAATATTGATTAGACACCTGAGGAAGTGACAGATTATTGTTGGCATGAGGATCTGGAGGTGTAGTGAAGTTGTTAGGTGGAATGAAAGTAGTGAAGGGGCCTCTAGGCTGTGGACGTCTATGTGGCAATTCCCTCAAATCATACTTCTTGATAGGTCTCTGGAAGGTCTGTACTTCTTCAACATAAGCCTCTTCTTCATCCTTGGGGCCATTGTCATTCACTGAATTTTCATCAAATAACTATGTAATTTCATCTCCATTGCTTACCTGGTCCGCCTCTTCCTTCAGCTAGTCAGATTCCTCCTTGGGCACATTCTCCTTACTTTGTGGAAAAGGAGCATGATTCAGTACCAACATTGATGAATCATAGGGAGTAGATGGCACCATTTCCTGACTATCTACATTTTTCTCCACTTCATATTGAAAAATTGAAGCTTCTATCTGGAATTCTTGACAATCTAACTCAGAATGTTGACTCGTTTTATGGAGCCTACACCATCCTGATAAAGTGGCCTCAACTAGATATACACCATTAGGAGGCTTCTCTTGATTAACTGGCTAATTGACTGGTTGATCCAATGGGGTGGGGACTCCTCCATTGTTAGGCCTTGTGTTCCAAGTCCTGTTCTGTCATGGTGGCTGCCTCCTATCGAACCCTTATCCACCACCTTGCCCTCTATCAAAGTTCTAGCCTGAGGATTGTCCTTTATCATAATTTTTTCCTTTTTCATTATTATACCCTTTGTCATTATTATATCCTCTTTCGTTGTTGTATCCTCTTTCATTGTTGTATTCTTTTTCATGGTTATATCCTCTTTCATGACGTTGCCCTCTATCAAAGTGCTGTCCTTGTTGATTTTCTCAATTTTTTCTATTCTGATTGGACTGCATATTTCTCTGAGCAACTTGCAACTGACTTTTCTGGTTCCTTAAGTAAGTTACCTCCATATTCAGCTTCTTCACTTGTTCAGACAATTCATCTAGTCTCTCCTTATCAGGATTACTGTATGGAGGCTGATTCACATTATTTTGTGAATATCCTACTACAGTGTTGACATTCAGTGATTGGTTTAATACTTTGGAATTCTGCAGATATGTGGGAAAACTAGCCTGAGGCTGTGTATGAAGAGGTTGACTTACATTTTTCTGAGGGTAGTTTATTGTGGGTGAAACTTGTCTCACAAGAGGTCTTGGGTGAGGGACCAAAGGCAATTGAGGTACTAGATTCATGATAGGAGTGTGGTTAGCAAGACCCTGGTTGAGAGATGGGACTTGCCCAAGGTGAGCGGTGGGTCCTAATGACGGTAAAAGCCTAGAAATTTTTTTCCTTAAGATAGTACTAACCTTCACAGCCTCAGCATATGCATCAAGTAGATTATCAGGAGGGTTGTTCCTCCACTTCATAAAGGTAGTTGTTAGACTATCAAGTCCCTCATAATAGACTTCTAAAGCAATTGCTTCGTCAACAACATAGGGAGCCTACAGTCGGGTATAGGCACGATGAAACCAGTTGTTAAAGGATCCTATAGACTCATGGACTTCTCTCTTAACATTAGTGAACTGAAGATAGAGCTCATTGGGACTAATGGGAATCCTAAAATTCTGCAAGAATGTAGTCTCTAGCTTAGTCCAATACTGGATAGACCCAATAGGTAAATGATTGTACCAAGAGAATGCATCCTCTCCCAATGAATAAGGAAAGAGTCTACATGCTACATCCACATGATTGATTCCTCTTTCCTTAAGACTAGTATAAAAGATCCTGATGTGCTCCTTAGCAGTTTTATTGAGATCATTAACATGGAAATTTGAACAAAAGTGTTCAAGGTTCTTGGGCATGACATTGTAATTGGAAAAACTCAATGGAGATGGGTTATTAGCTAGGAAAGCCATTGGTGGAGGTGGGGGTGGTAATGGCTGATTTATGACTGGCTGAGGTTGTGGAATGGGAATGTCCTTAGACTCAGACTCAGATGAACCTGATGAAGATGGGGATAATGGAGATGGCTGGGTGGATGATGATTATCCCCTTCTATTGGCCCTTCTTGACCTAGTAGGGACTGGTAATTCTTGAAATTCCTCCTCTCCTGGAGTAGATCTGGTTCTTCTTCTGAATCTTTCAGGAGAGATAGCATTCAAAAACTGATCTAGCTTACTTATTCAAGCCCTCCTTCTAGCACCAATTTGTTGATGGTGTTTTTTGCACAACAACAACTCAGACAAAATATAATATCCTATCTCTCTTGAAAGGTAAATCTCTATTAGCAAGCCTCAAGAGATAACCCCAAGGTCTCTAATGTCAAGTCTTGACAATGCATAAACAACTCAGTGATAAATGTGAAAATGCTAGTAAGCACAATGGGACCTTACTACAAGAAAAATACTGAATCTCAAGTTTATCAGATCTAGCAATGTGATGATACTTCAATCCTAAATCTAACCCAAATGATAAAGAAATGACAAAATCTATAAGGTTTCAAAGAGATTTCTAGATTAATGCTACTCCTAAGATTAACAATGCAACACTTGAAATGGACCAATCCCTCAAAAACTGATTTCTACTTGACCCAGATGGATCTGCAATCTTATAGAAATAATGCAATCTTCTAAAGTGTTAAGGTTTTCAGATCATGAACATTCATTCAAACAACCCTATTGCAATTGAAATGAATAAACCCGCACAATTTAACTAAGCACAGTGAATATAAAAGTCCAGGCTAACTTTGCAAAGAAACTAACAATTAGTTGGTTGCGAAAAGTATGAACCAGGTATTGCCGCAACACTTCAAATATCAAACCATAAACATCATTAAATCAAATCTAACTCTAAATATCAATTTTCCTCAAAACAATTTTAAAGATAGAATAACAAGAACCATGAAAGATAAGAAGAACAAAAGTATGGCACTAAATCACAATGTCATTACTTGCATCAAATTATCCATTGTAGCAACAATTCCAGCTTTCTGTTACAATATTTGCTTGAGAACAACTACTTGCTAACTCTTTCTCTACTTAATTCACTTCTATACTAGCTATCTCTCTATTCGTCTATGTCTATGTCTAGCCCTTACAAATGAGGCAAAATGCCATATTTATAGAGACCCCCCAAGATATATCAGCCTAGTTAGGGTTTTACAATAATAATAAGCCACAACAAGTGGGCCAAGAGAAATCCAAAAGGATATAAAATATGCATTAAATGCATGAACTTCATCCAGGTTGCCTGGGATCTCTAATGCGGCTTATACCAATGCATGCAAAATAATAGGGAAGCACAAATCTCGATGTAGCCCAACATTAACTATCTTCCCCTTTGTCTTTATTTCGATCCAGCATTTCATGCACCTTCAAAAGCACCTTATCCAAGTCGGCTACAGGTGGCAAAGGAAAAACCTTAAATTGGCTCTCAATTGATGTAATAGCCTCCCTTGATTGTTTCACCAATTTATCCCACTCAACCTTATATGTTTGATATTTATCAATAACAATAATGTAGGTGGCTGCGTCATCTAATTAGTGTTTAGTAATAGGATTATAATTGAATAGAGCATAAACATCATGCCACCACCTTCTCAATTGCTCTAAACTCAAATATTTAGGTGCAATCTTCCTTCTCCCTGTTATTATCTCAAAGAAAGCAATGCATCCATTATAAACACCAGTTAGGGTATCCTCAATTTGCCTCCTCTGCTTGTATATCTTCTTCAAAACCTTTTGCTTGATTTGCAAAGCCTCAAACCACTCCCAAGGTTTGGTAGCTTTGGAGGAAGGGAGAATTCCATCACTTACAATATTATCCTTGGTATACTCCATGATGGTTTTGGTTTTTTGCAACAAGACGTCTACATATTTCTTATCTTGAGCTAATACCTCCTTCATCCAATCAATTTCCCTCATAGCATCTTTCCCTATTGAAAGAATATTCTTGATAGCCTCATTTGCTCTAGTTTGCACCCCTTATAAGCAATTCACTGTAGCAAGAGTTGAAGCCTTCATTCTTTCAAGCTCAGTGATAGTTTCTTGGGGGAGGAGATTTTTAGCAGAGGACGAGGAACTAATGGATTGCAAGGGTTTCATCAGATCTTCCAAACATTTCTTGAGTCCCTCAATCTCCTTCTTCATCTCCTTTTTAGTCTTTATTTCTTTCCTCAATCTACCTAAGATGACTGCACTGGAACCCAGATAATCTTCAATGTCTTGCTCAATGGAAGTAGGCCCTAAATTGATAGTCTACAGGTTGTAATATTTTGCAGTAACCTCATCTATATTCTTATCTGGAGCAGGAGTTGCAATGTGAACCACCCTATTGCTTGCCTCATCCCTTTCAATCTTTGAAATGACCCTGGCCTTCTTTTTTCCTTTATCTTTTCCAATCTTAGCCAGAAACTCATCCCAATTGGGTGGAGTGTCCTCCACAACAACCTGCTTTCTCTTTATTTCCTTGTCCAACCAATCTGGAATAGTGGACTCCAATTGTACTTTACTCTATCCCACCTCCTCTTGTTGATCTTTAGGTGCTTCTTCATTCAAATTCTGCTTCTCAAGAATTTCTTCGGCCTTGCCCTCCTTTTCTTCAACATGCTCCTCTTTGTGCATAGGTGATGGAACCTTTTCTGCTTCTTCTCTTGGAGGTGGTTTGACCTCTTTAGTTCTAACTAGTGAATCCTCATATGCAACCAGGGAAGATTGCATCACTTTTTCTACTTCAGCCTCAACATTGTAAAGCTCACCCTCATGAAATTCTTCTCCTTCTATTTCCTGATGATCCTCAGCTTCCTTAGATTCACCTAATTCATCATTTTGAGCTTCAGGGACATCATCAAGCTACTCCTCATGAGAAGTAATCAGAGGAGGATCTACTTTGGGCACACTATCCTTGGGAGAAGGAGTCCTTGACTTCCTTGTATAGACCTGTGTCTTTTCTTTTGAGCTCTCTACATTTACCATAGGTGGATTAACTTCCTTTCCATCTTTAGAACCTGCCTTTTGTGAAAATCTTATGATTCTTCTCCTTTTAGGCATAGTAGCACCTACCTGAGGACTCTCCTTTTCAACTTCCTCCACTCCAGATTTCTTAGCCTTTGAAGTATGCCCTCTTTTCTTAACAATAGGCTTTCTCTATTTTTTTGCTTCTTGAGCCTTCTCCATTTGAATATCTTTGATTGTGATCTTGAAAGGGGAGTCCACCTTTCCTTTACCTTTGGGATCTTGCTCAGTTGATTCCTTGAAAGTAGAGTGAGGGTCCAAATCTCCCATCAAATTAAAGGTGCACTGGACACCTTCATTTTCGAACTCCCATATTTTATGCTTCAACCACATCTTGGTAAACTTGGTGACTAGATCCATCAACTATCTTAATTCTGTCTTTTCTTCTTCTAGCCAATCCACATCACCAATTGGCCTATCCTTTACCGCCTCATAAGCATGGGCTTGAATCAAGTCCCCATCATCCTCGAGTTGATCAGGAACTGCCTTCACATTATATAATCAGATTGATTCAACTCGAAACCAGGAAAAATTCTTCTTTTTGACCTCATATTCATCACTGCAATTGGCCCAGTAGTCTTCCAACTCAACTTTGTGATTATATTCTCTACTGGCCTTCTTTTGTACTTTACTTGTTATATCAAATCTAGACCTCTTGGAATGGAAAGAAAAACCAAGAGTACTCATCTCCTCCTATGATGCCTGAGCTGAAATAATGGAAGGGCATGCCTCTCCAATGCCTATCCTTAAAGGGAAGTCTCCACCAAAACCAGTCTTATATTTTTCCATTTTGACAATAGCATCAAAGTCACATATCTATCTGGTGACTTCCAAAAGTAAGATATGATCAATAGGATATCTTGGAAGCCGATATGGAGCCCTTTGACAACCATCAACCTAGATGTATGAGAAGGTTAGGAACTAGATGAACCAAGCACCATATTTTTTGATGAGCTCCTTGGCTTGATCCAAAATCCTTATGTGTTTTGCACCCTGAAGCAATGGGGTGATATGCATGGTGAATGCATCATTCATCCTTCTATAGCTCAAGCTCCCTAAGTTCAATTGAGGGTACACCTCATAAATAACATCCTTCCCAAAGATGCCCTTGGTACTTAATCCCTTGTATGGATGAAATCTTGCAAGTGCATAGACTAAGTATGAATTCATTGTGAAGGTCTTGGTTTGCAACACATTGGACAATTGCTCATGAATCACTCTACTTATAACACCTGGCCAATGATAGTTAATCTTTTCTTGTTCCATCCTCACAATAGCATGGCACATCCAATTCTGAAACACACCTATACTCTTTAATCCAACCTGTTGGAATATGTGCCTCAATTCTTACTAACATGTAACTCCTGCAGGGTAAATTCACTGTGACATTATTCATGTCTGTACGACTAGCTGTTATGAATTCTCTTGAAATGATCATGTTGCCAAGACAAAGTTGATGTCTTGCCAACAAGTCTATCACTGTGACCTTTCTGTGTTTGGTGTGACCTTTTGTCAAAGGAAACCTCTGGCCGAGAGTATGCTCTTATTGGGGGTCGGGGAAACACAAAGGGTCTCAAGTAGAAGTCCCAGCGATTAGTGAAAGTTTCACCGATGGCATATGGCTATCGGGGTAATCACAAGGGCTTCGGTAAGATGTCCCAATGAGTATGAAATGTCTCACCGACAAAGGTTGCTATCGGGTGTCAAAGCAGATGATGGAGTAGCTCAAGGGTTTCGGGGAGAAGTCCCAAAAACTGGAGAATGTCTCACTGATAGCATATGGCTATCGGGGTAACACAAGGATCTCGGGGAGAAGTCTCAGTGATGAAGGAAAGGTTTCACCGACATGAGTATTCACTTGTGGTCTCCGTGGTGACTCAAAGACTTCAGTATGAAGTCTTGGCGACCAATGGAGAGTCTCATCGATAGTTCAGAGTAACATAAGAGCACTCAGTGAAAGGTCTTGGTGAAGGTCAAATGTCTTGCCGACTCGGTAAGACATGAGTGCTCAGTGTGTGGTCTTAGCGAAAGACATAAGTCTTGCCGACTCGGTAAGACTTGGTTGTACTCGGAGTGAAGTCTCAGAAAAAGATGAATGTCTTGCCGACTGTCAGGTGCTTCAGTGAAGCTTAAGGAGACTTGATGAGAACTCTTGGCGAATGATAAAGTCTTGCCGATGGCAAAGTTGAACTCAATATGCCTTGTGAGCATCGGTAAAATGTCTTGCCGATGGAGGAATCTCTTGCCGATAGAAACACATTGGATGTTGATGGATTCAGTATGACTCATGGCATTCGTTATAACATTTTTCCAACTATTTGGACTTACACCGATATCAATATGAAGACTTTGTGGCATTGGGGAGACACTGTTAGTGTCTCACCGATATGCCAACAAAGTTGAACGCCCTTGACTAGATTGACCATCCTATGTGGAGCTTCGTGGATCAATCAGAGGAAGCGATTTTCAAATGAATGGCAGTTAGATTTCTACAACAGTTGTGACACTGGAGCTGAACTGCATGCAGGGAAAAATCAATGCTCAAGAGGAAACTCTCTATGATGAAGCAATGGTGGATAAGGATGAACAAAAGGTAAAAATTAGAAGTGATATGATTTAAAGGATCGATTCTGATTTGGAATTTGTGAGAGATTAAGTTGGATCCTTGAGAGCATTTCTGTAATAGGAAGAACAGTGAATGAAACTACTATGAACTAATACCAGAGAGTTGTACCTCTATTTTGTATGTAATTTGTTTGTTACTGTAATACAAAGAGATTTAGCTTGGTGTGGTGGGTTTTTTTCTGATAGGGTTTTCCCACGTAAATCTGGTGTTCATTTGTCTTTGTGTATTTGTTTTGTTTCTATAAATCTTTCATGCGTGTCTTATTTGGATTGTAATTAGAAAATTAAAAGTACTGTCTACATTCTTCCCTGTGGTTTTGATGTTAGGAAAGTGTTTCCCTACCTTTGCTTTCCTTACAAGTGGTATCAGAGCTTGGCCAGTTGTGTTGTCCTTGTGAGTGGGTTGGGTTTTTTGTGTCACTCCTTTTCCAGTGGGAGTTTGGTAGAGGTCTGATAATTACAGATTAAGATGGCAAGCACATCTGGAAAGATGGATATAGAGAAATTCAATGGTAGAAATTTTGAGTTGTGGAAACTCAAAATGGAAGATCTATTAGTGGACCGAGATCTTTGGACTGCTGTGACTGAAACAAAACCTCAGGCCATGAAGCAAGAAGATTGGGACCTAGCAGATAGAAAATCAAAAGGGATGATAAGGTTCTATTTAGAAGACTCTGTTCTTTTGAACGTTCATGAAGAAAAGACTACATCTTCCTTGTGGAAAAGACTGGCATCTATTTATCAGGGCAAGTCCTTGGTAAACAAATTGTTCTTGAGGAAGAAGCTGTACTCTTTGACAATGTAGGAGGGAGGATCTGTTGCTGATCATATGAACACGCTCAACATGCTGATTGCTTAGTTAGCATCTGTTAGTGTGAAAATTGAAGATGAAGATCGTTGCATGCTGCTGTTATGTTCTTTGCTTGATTCATGGGATCATCTAGTGATGGCTATTGGGAGTACAACATTCACATTAAAGATGGAAGATGTTGTTGCTTCTCTGTTATCAAAAAAAATGAGGACATCTTTTGAGATGGCAAAGGAGGCTTTGGCTGTCAAAGGTAGATCGAAGGAGAAAGGCAAGAAGAAGGACAAGAAGTCCAGATCGAAATCAGAAGGGAGATCAAAGTCTCTTGGCAAGAAGTCCAAGGTGAAGTGTTGGAATTGTGGGCAACCTGGTCATGTCCGAAAGGATTGCAAGGAGGAGAAAAAGAAGAAGAAGAACTCTTCTGGCAATGATTCTTTTCATAGTGATGCAGATGCCTTCATTGCAGCTTTGGCTACACGGGCATCAGATGATGTCTAGCTGATTGATTCTGGAGCGTCTTTCCACATGACATCTCATAGAGACTGGTTCACGAAGTATGAAAAATACAATGGTGGAAAGGTGTATTTGACAAGTGATTCATCTTTGGAAATTGTTGGTCGTGGAAGAGTCAGAATTCAATTCCCTGATGGAAGAGTGAAGGGAATCAATGATGTGATGCATATACCAGGTCTGGCTCAAAATCTATTTTCTATAAGTAAGCTGAATGATATTGGAGTGCAGGTCACGTTCTTTGGAAATGGTTGTAAGATGACTAGAGGTGCAATGGTGCTGGCTAGGGGTGCTCAAATTGGTACCTTGTATAAGTTGGATGCACATGCTATTCAATGCAATAGTGTCTCTGCAAAGTCACTTAAGGCCGCTCATGGAGAAAATAAGGAAAACGTTCCTAATGGTGTAAACTCCATGGAGGTTAAACTTCCAGCAAAGAAGACTATGCTCTGGCATCATAGGCTAGGCCACATTGGTGAAAAAGGTTTAAAAAACTTGAAAAATAAAAACCTAGTAGAAGGGCTTGAAGATTGTAACCTTGAGTTCAAATTTTGTGAACATTGCATATATGGAAAGCAACACTGTGTTTCATTTTATTCTAGTTCTCACAAATCTTCTGGTTTTCTTGATTATATTCATTTTGATGTGTTTGGTCTAGTGAATGTTCCTTCTTTGTCTAAATCAAGATACTATTTGTCGTTTATTGATGATTATTCAAGAAGAGCATTTGCATATTTTCTGAAAAGTAAATCATAAGTGTTCAGTCGATTTAAGGAATTTAAAAACCTTGTTGAAAATTAGACTGGTAGAAAATAAAATGTTTAAGGACTGACAATGGTGGTGAGTTTTATTTAGATGAATTTGAAAGATACTGTAAGGACCATGGGATTAAAAGACATAAGATGACACCTTACACTCCACAGCAAAATGGAGTTGCTGAAAGGTTCAACAGGACAGTAATGGAAAGAGCATGAAGTATGCTGAGCAGTGCTAGCTTGGAGGAGAAGTTCTAGGCTGAAGTAGTCTCTACAACATGTTACTTGGTAAATCGTTCTCCTAACCCTACTCTTGTTGAGAAGACGCCTTTAGAAGCATGGTCTAGAAAGAAGCCCTCTTTGAGACATATTTGTGTCTTTGGCTATGAGGCATATATACATGTGCCATTTGAAAAAAGATCCAAGTTGGAAAACAAAGCTGTAAAGTGTATTTTTATTGGCTATAGTGTTGGCATAAAAGGATACAAGCTTTGGAACCCTGAGACTGGGAAGGTTTTGTATAGTAGAAGTGCTATCTTTTGTGAGCTGAAGCCTTCTACATTGGATCTGCAGTCAGAGAAGAAATCATAAAATGAAAAGGATGTAGCAAAAATTCTTTTGACACCAGATAAAGAGGAATTGAAAAATCAAAATGTACTTGATACTGAGGAGAGCTCAAGTAGTTCTGAAAGTTCTGAAGAAGATGAAGAACCACCTCAGCCTCAGCCTGTGAGAAGGTCAACTCGTGAAATAAAGCAACCTGATAGGTATGGATTTTATTTGATTGAGTCTACTTGTGCCTCTGCTTTAATTTCTAGCACTGATGAACCTAGGACTATGAAAGAGGCATTTAAAATGTCTGATTCAAACTCTTGGTTGGAAGCCATGAATGAAGAAATGGCATCATTAGAAAAGAATGATCCCTGGAGTTTGGTGCCATTGTTTAAAGGCAGAAAAGTTGTGGGCTGCAAATGGGTGTTTAAAAAGAAAATTGGTTTGGATGGCAGTGTAGAAAAATATAAAGCGAGGCTGGTTGCAAAAGGTTATTCCCAGGTAGAGGGAATTGATTATGGAGAAATCTTTTCTCCTATAGCTAAGCTGACATCTATTAGATTTCTTTTGTCACTTGCAGCAATGTATGAATTAGAAATTGAACAGATGGATGTGAAGACATCATTTCTTCATGGTGATCTTGAAGAAGAAATTTATATGTCCCAACCGGAGCACTTTGTGGAAAAAGGTAAAGAAAGACTAGTTTGCAAGTTGAAGAAATATCTGTATGGTTTAAACAGTCTCCTAGAATGTGGTACCAAAAGTTTGACACTTTTGTTTTGTCATTGGGATTTGTAAGATCAAAATCTGATCACTGTGTGTATTACAAAGCTAAAAGTGATCAAGTTCTTATTATTGCTCTCTATGTTGATGATATGTTGTTCATAGACAATAGTAAGCTAATAATTTATGATCTTAAGTCTCAGTTTTCTGCAAAGTTTGAAATGAAAGATCTTGGTGCAACTGGGTATATTCTGGGAATGGAAATAACTAGGGACAAGAAGGATAGAAAACTTTGGCTCAGTCAGAGTAAGTATATCATGACTGTTCTAGAGAGATTTTGTATGACTGATTGCAAGCAGCTAGTTGTTCTAGTTATGCAGGGAACAAAGCTATTTGTTGAAGACTGTCCAAAATCTCCTACTGAGATGGAGGATATGACTAGTGTGCCATATGCTAGCATGGTTGGCAACCTTATGTATGCAATGGTCTGTACAAGGCTAGACATTGCCCAAGTAGTGGGAGTTCTTAGTCAATTTATGGCTAATCTTGGAAGGACACATTGGGATGCTGTGAAGAGAGTGTTTAGATATCTGAAGGGAACTTTAGACTATGCTTTGTGTTACCATGGTAACTTGGTTGAATCACAGAGGACTCTTAGTATTCGAGGTTATGTGGATTCTGATTGGGCAGGAGACATTGACAGCAGAAGATCCACCAGTGGATATGTTTTCATGATGAATGGTGGTGTAGTGAGTTGGATGAGCAAGCGGTAGGCTGTAGTCGCTCTGTCCACTACAGAGGTAGAATACATGGCAGCAACACATGCCTATAAAGAAGCAATCTAGTTAAAATGTTTGTTTTCTAACATTGGTTTTGATGCAGGAAAAATTACTATTTACTATGACAGTCAGAGTGCTATATGTTTGGTAAAGAATCCTACTTTCCATGCTAGGACAAAACATATAGATGTATAGTATCACTTTGTATGAGATATGGTGGAGGATGGGAAGGTCTCTTTGGAGAAAGTGGATACTCTGGAAAATGTTGCAGATGCATAGACAAAGCCTGTGAGCACAGACAAATATAGGTGGTGTGCCAGTTCGATGGGCCTCTTGGCCCATGAATTTTAGTAGTTTTTATTATGCTCTGGAGGTGTCAGTAAGATATTTGTCAAGTGGGAGCTTGTTAGAATATGTGCCTCAACTCTTACTGATATGTAACTCCTGAAGGGAAAAGTCGCTGTGACATTATTCATGTCTAGACGACTAGCTGTTATGAATTCTCTTGAAATGATCATGTCACCAAGACAGAGTTGATGTCTTGCCGACAAGTCTATCACTATGACCTTTTTGTGTTCGGTGTGACCTTTTGTCGAAGGAAACCTCTGGCCGACAATATGCTCTTATCGGGGGTTAGGGAAACACAAAGGGTCTCGGGGAGAAGTCCCAGCGATTGGTGAAAGTTTCACCGGTGGCATATGGCTATCGGGGTAATCACAAGGGCTTCGGTAAAATGTCCCAGTGAGTATGAAATGTCTTGCCGACAAAGGTTGCTATCGGGTGTCAAAGCGGATGACAGAGTATCTCAAGGGTTTTGGGGAGAAGTCCTAGCGACTGGAGAATGTCTCACCGATAGCATATGGCTATCGGGGTAACACAAGGATCTTAGGGAGAAGTCTCAATGATGAAGGAAAGGTCTCATTGACAGGAGTATTCACTTGTGGTCTTCGTGGTGACTCAAAGACTTCGGTATGAAGTCTTGGCGACCAATGGAGAGTCTCGCCGATAGTTCAGAGTAACATAAGAGTGCTCGGTGAAAGGTCTTGGCGAATGTCAAATGTCTTGTCGACTCAGTAAGATATGAGTGCTCGGTGTGTGGTCTCAGTGAAAGAAATAAGTCTTGCCGACTCGGTAAGACTTGGTTGTGCTCGGAGTGAAGTCTTGGCGAAAGACGAATGTCTTGCCGACTGTCAGGTGCTTTGGTGAAGCTTAAGGAGACTCGATGAGAACTCTTGGCGAATAGTAAAGTCTTGCTAATGGAAAAGTTGAAATCAAAATGACTGAGCATTGGTAAAACGTCTTGCTGATGGAGGAATCTCTTGCCGATAGAAACACATTGGATGTTGATGGATTTAGTATGACTCATGGCACTCATTATAACATTTTTCTGACTGTTTGGACTTACACCGATATCGATATGAAGACTTTGTGGCATCGGGGAGACACTGTTAGTGTCTCACTGATATGCCAACAAAGTTGAACGCCCTTGACCAGATTGACCATCCTATGTGGAGCTTCATGGATCAATCAGAGGAAGCGATTTTCAAATGAATGGTAGTTAGATTTCTGCAACAGTTGCGACGCTAGAGCTGAACTGCATGCAGGGAAAAATCAATGCTCAAGAGGAAACTTTCTATGATGAGGCAATGGTGGATAAGGATGAACAAAAGGTAAAAATCAGAAGTGATATGATTTAAAGGATCGATTCTGATTTGGAATTTGTGAGAGATTAAGTCGGATCCTTGAGAGCTTTTCTGTAATAGGAAGAATAGTGAATGAAACTACTGTGAACTAATACCAGAGAGTTGTACCTCTGTTTTGTATGTAATTTGTTTGTTACTGTAATACAAAGAGATTCAACTTGGTGTGGTGGGTTTTTTCCTGATAGGGTTTTCCCACGCAAATCTGGTTTCATTTGTCTTTGTGTATTTGTTCTGTTTCTGTAAATCTTTCATGTGTGTCTTATTTGGACTGTAATTAGAAAATTAAAAGTACTGTCTGCATTCTTCCCTATGGTTTTGATGTTAGGAAAGTGTTTCCATACCTCTGCTTTCCTTACACAACCACCCTACTAAGAAGAGTGATGGCATCATAATACTCCTTTTTAAACTTTGCCCTGAATAGCTGTTTAGGCAATTTAGAATAATGAGACTTGGGCTTCTCCAGCCAGGAATTGATGTGTTGCTGTAATTTAATAGTCTCTTCTTCATAGTACTTCTTAGCTGCCTCCATGTTGAATGCCATCATGTAGGACCTATCAAGCATGTCAAAAGTCTAAGCTATGGAAACAAGGTTTAGGTTTGCCACAATCCTCCCTTGAGGACCAATTATTCTCTGTGTATCACTGTCATAATGTCTAGCACACTCAAGGACCAATTCATAACACTGCATTGTAGAAGGAAAGCCAACTACATGCGCCAATCCTGATTCCAACATTCTTGTAGCCACCAGAGGAAGATCTTGCGCTGCCATTCTGCCTTTGAACTCCTCGTGGTCCCATAGTCCAACGTTCGTGTCAGTTACTTCTGACCAGATAGAGGTGATCTTGCTCTATGTGATTATGCTCTTGATGTCCATCTTAATTCTTTCTACTTTAGATACTGAAGACCCCTCCATGTCACTCTTAGCCTTTCCAACCACTACCTTGCTAGATTCTGCTTGCACTCAACAAAGGGAACAATAGTAAAGATCACATAAACAGATGTTAATCAATCAAAATAATCATTAAAATGAATCCCATATAAGCAAGGTATCATTAAATCTCAAATAAAATGACCATATTAAACTTCAGGTTTCAGGACCATCAGCGGAATCCAAGCCAAGGAGGAATTTCGAAGAATTCCGGGCCAGACAGATTCTAGTGGAATGTACATGAAAACACCTATTAGCAACTCAATCCAATCATTATCAATCAATAAAAAACATGTGAGATCTCAAAACAACATAAATTAATCATAAAATGCACCATCATTCACTAACACGCCATGTGTTATTTCATATTCTTTCACTTTCCACCAGATTTTGGGAAAATCTGCACGAGACGGATTTCTGCGAAGGAAGAGACATTCTGCAAATTTCGGAAAAACTGGGGAACACAAAATTTTAGAAAAATCCGGAGTCGACGAAAATCCATGAAGAAGATAAATCTCCGAAAAAATTAGATTCCAGGAAAATGAAGGAGACAAGGACAATCGGGAAAATCCACCAGAGCCAGAAAATCCCTAGATGGATGAAAAACCCGAACTTCAGCATTAAATCATGATTTCGCCCAGATTAATGGATCGATCATAAATTTCAAGAATCTAGGCTTGGGACAAGTTTGATATGGGCCTTCTATAGGTTTTCATAGAATTCTAGGCCAATTCGAAAGCAAGATAAAGTTAAATGGTGATGCCCTAAGTATCAAACCCTACAGATCCGCCATTGACACACATGAAAGCTCAGGATTCAATCATTTCAACTGCTAAGCCTTCACTAGGGGTTACTCACGACTCACAAGCAAGTTACCTCTAAATGCGAATGAAAGAGTGAACTCAAAACTTACTTGGGAAACCATAAATCAAACAATATCATGCAACCCTAGCATCAAACTCTCAGAACCACAAAAATTTGAACTCCAAGCAAACCCAAAACGCCAAAGCACTGCTCACTTCCATCAATCGAAAGCAAAGAAATTGTATACATACCATTTGATGAAGTAAAAATTTATTGTGACAATGAATATCAGCTTTTCAGCGCTCAACAAAGAACAACAGTGAAAATGCCAAAGAAATCCTCACCAAATCGAATAATTTGAAAATCAAATGCCTCAAATCAAGTTTAGCACCAAAAGAATGCACTCCTCAACTCAATCAAACACTGAAAATAAAGCATAATGGCACAAAATTCCTAAAGATCGGTTAAATGCATCCCTTACCAATGGTACAAATGACATTAATGTTGCCGACAAGACAACAAGGAAAATCTACGAACCCAATGACAGGACGAATTTCAAAAAAATTCAGTCCACACTGAATTCTGCAAAGACCAAAAATTCCCAAGTGACAGCATTCAGCCAGAGTTTGAATAGGATCTGGGAAAATCCGGCTGGGGTGGAAAATCTCGAACCGGGGTAATAACCCGAAACTCACTCAGAACTTAAGATTTTCAACGAATAACTTAGGGGAATCAATTAGGAAATCAAAATAAACATTTAAGCACATACCAAAGCAAGATAAATCCTCAAAATCAAAGGGCCAAGACACCAAAAACCAAAGCGAAAGAGGGTCCCTGCTTTCAGTGGGGCGTGTGTGCAAAAACTGAACAATAGAACCTATCATCCGCAATTTGTATCTGCACTCACTCCACCCCTTTTGTTGCACCAATTTTGACTCATTTGGAAAGTGATTTCATTTGGCTCGAGCCATTGTACAAAGAGGAAAAAGGCTTAGACCAAGTCAAAGCCCCTCTACTATTACGATTTGTAGCCCGTGAGCATCCACAAAGGCACAATTTGTTGTTGCAGGCTGCTATATCTCTTGACATTAATTGACACTTATTGCAGATTGGTTTGGGCTATTGGTGAGCCATTTGTCTTTTGTGAGGGATTTTGTATGCAGAGTCAACCTTAGAGAGCTGAAATTTTCCACAACCAGTGATGCACACATTTTTAATTTGTGTAGCGATTCAACCTATGCAATTCAATTTGCGCAAGTCATAATCATCCTGGCAATTCAATGTGTGGTGTGGTTCAAAATAGGCCACAAGTCATAATGTTGGTCAACATAAATCATGTCAAGCGCTGCCTAGAGGCATGTTGTTAGAGGTAGATCATGGGAGTTAATGTTCTTTTCTACTACAGTTACCAACAATCTCATCCCTCTCCAGGCGCCTATCACCAAGTCTCATCCTCTACACTTGGCAAGGTGCCATCCATCAACTTCTCCACTAGAAGTTTTTGTAAAAATAGGGAGTTTGCGACAACTTGAAGATTGGGTGAATGCTTTTTTCCACTAGAGGCTGCAATTTTTTGAGAACTGACTCATAGTTGAGCTTAGGCAAATTTCTTTGAAGATTCATTGCAATGGAGGCAAATGTAAACCTTTGTTTCTAGATACATGCATTTTCTTTCCCTATTTTTTTTGCATGCTCCTTGCTTTCTTCTGTGTTGATTCTTTAAACATTGTACGTGCTTTGTGAGCACCACATGATAAAGATCTGGGAAAATTTGGAGTTTTGTAAAAATCAAACTTATATAAAGTTCCATATGGGGATTTCTATTTAAAGCATCTAGAATAGGTTTCTTTCATTTTTCTCTGAATAAACAAATTTAGAATACTAAAAGTTGCTAATTACTGTCAAGCTCCACACTGTTCCTCCAATTGACAGCCAAAAGTGTTCTTCTATTCTAAATTCCTGTTTACATGAGATTCCAGAGTTGCATCCTCATGTGCTTCTAGAGCTTCTTTCTAGTAGGGTTCCTGACTACATGAGCTTCTAGAGTCACAACCTCATGTGCTTCCAGAGTTTCTTTCTAGCAAGGAATAATTGAGCATTGGATAAACAATAGCATCATCCCTAATGGAGGGCATCTTTGCAGTTCTTTAGTAGTTGCAACTGTCTTCTTTAGTTTGGATAAATTGTTGATAGCCAAATTACCGTTGTTGGCCCACCATCTTGATCGCCTTTGTAGCTTGTTCTATATTAGTCTTCACAAGATCTTGGATCAACATCATTGCTTTTCGACATGTGGACACGTGAGCAGTTTTCAGTGGCATCCATCATTGCATTCTTTTCCTTGATCAATTTTTGCTTCTTAGTTTTCATTTAGGGGGGGTGTTGGAGTAAATTAATCATCCTTAATTTACTCTAGTGCTTAATGTAAACTTAGGAAAAGATCATCTAGTTCTGATTGTGAGTGTTATTGCATTAATTATGCTTTTCAATTAGTTAAGTCACTTAAATGATTCATGCATTATGTTATCTCACTCATCTCTCAATCAGAACTCCACCATTTAGGGATCTCATGTTGAGTTCATTGGAGTCTACATAAGGATATTCAATCCTTCTTTGTATTCATTCAATAATCAATAATCATTATTGTTTCACATGTTTTCTCTTCAAAATATCATCTAGGGCTTGTGGGATCCCAATCACGGATTCTTTCACATTCCATATGATTGATCAATTATGTTAGAAATCAATCATATTCTTTAACCCATTTAACCAATTTTTACATGACAAATTGTTACAATGAAGACAATGAAGAGGACAGAGCAAACAAATGTTTGGAAGAAGTGCATTGAAACATATATCTATTTGTGCATGCAAAATATAAAATAAAAGAATAGAATAATCTACAATGCAAGATTCATATTCTACACTTATTTTTACTTCCATTAGAACAAAGAGAATGTAAACAAAACATTAAAAGAAAAAAAATGCTCCTACTATTTCCATTTCATGTCATCTTGATGACCCATCATTGCAAACCAATCCAAGAGATCCCACATGGGTCATATTGCATGAGTCTCCCTTGAAAAACTCCTAAAATTGGATAAGTCTAGGTGTTTCGGGTTTTTGGGCTATCACTTCCCTCCTTCTTGACATGCTTCTACTTATCAGTCCTCCTTTCCATCTCTTCCACCTTCATCCTCTTTTCCTTCCTAAGTGCTTCGAGTGTTGGCCATTGGCCTACCCTTTAAGCCTTACAACTTTCCCTTTGTAGGTCATAAGCCTACCACCTGACCACCGAAACTCTATTAAGTCTTTCAAGATTTTTCTAAGTGTTGAATTTCAGACTTCGAGGGTCAGGCTTTCCTCTTATCACCTACCATATTTCTACTTATCACTCTTCTTTTCCCCCTGATCCTTGATCTCACATTTTAGACATCAAACATCAGTCTTTCAAATTCTCTCTTACCTTTCTTTCAACATGAAGGAAGATCTCTCCTTGACCTCTGACCTTCAGTGGCTTCTTTCGGGTGTTGGGCATCAGTCCTCCCATCAACCCTTTTCACATCTGTGGAAAGGCGTAAGCCTGCTCCCCAAACCCTGATCCCTAATCTCATGTTTTGGATATCAAGGATTAGGCTTTTTGTCTATCACCTTCCATATTTCTTCCACCTGAACCTTGAAAATTCCTTCAAAATATTTGATAGACTCTATATCCTTCAGATGTCGGTGGTTGGGATTCCATCTTACTCCTTGCCTCTTACTCGGTAAGACGTAGCCCTTCCTCCCAATCACTGACACATAAAAAGGAGTAGCTTTAAGACTTCATTGTTTTAACTTCCCTTGTCCTAGTCTTCAACATGTGGTATGAGGTAGGCCCGAGGTCCGACTCTCGATCGATTCCAATTTTTGCTGTTCCCAGCATCGGTCTTTAGTTTCTCGGCTTGTAGCAAGAGGTATGAGGTAGGCCCGATGCTTGACCTTCGATAGAGATACATTTTTGGGCTTTCAAACCATTTATTTCATGATCAAACAAAGTTTCCTTTCAAGTTCGATGCCCCAAATTTTCATGATTTGACGTGTTTTTTCAGGACAACGCCATTAATGCCTAAGCAACTCTCTCACCTACTTTTTTGAATTTCAAGGTTTGAGGACATAATTTATTACACTTCTTGATGGTTGTGGTTGATCTCATGGGATCCCATGCTCATTAATGGCTGATTATTTTCCTTCCTTCTTGCCCCATACCTAGATTGTTGAATTTATAGAGGCATTTTGGAGGAATTTTTAGTCATAACATTTATTGCAGGATATGGTGCATGACTAGAGATTTTCCTCCTACACAGTTTCCCATGATTTGGTCACCTCAACTCTTTTCTAGATGGAATTTTACTATTTTCTAAGCCTAGTGAGGGTTAGGGTTTGGTTGGAGTCAACTAAGTTATGCCTAAGCTATAAAGGCAACACTTGTATATTTTTGAGGGGCTCTTCCTTGGATTTTCTCTAACAGGCTTATGCTATTCTAGCATTCTATAACTGTAACATTTGGCTTTCATGCCTTTGTATCAAAAAACATCATTTGTTTTCTCTCTTCTCTATGCTAATATCTTTTGTATTGTTTGATACCTCTATGCATGCATTTTTTTTATCATTTTCATAGATTGCATTATTGTGCTAGCTAGTTGTGGAAGTGCTAATTGTGGGTAACCCCTACCCCTTTTGATCTCTTAGACTTTTTTAGCTTCATGTTTCCCTTGCAAGTTTGGTAAAGTGGAGAATTGTGTGAGTTTCTCAAGTGATTTTATTGTTACCCTATGCAGTAAAATTAGGAAGAAACACTTCAAAGCTTGGTGTATCATAATTTTCCCTTAGCTTAGGCAACCTCCTCCCTTTTCCTCTCGTAATTCATAGTTTAGAGTTAGTGTAGAGCTTTACAACACTGGGTTGGACCAACCTTTGTTGCACTTGGTTTTGAGAGGAAGTCAACCTTCTTCGAAGATCTAAACTCATCCACAAGGTCCCACACCTTGAGGTTAGTTCCATTGTTTCACTTGAATGTTGAACTTCTAGTTTAGCAAGGTGCAATTCCACATGACAATAGTTTTTGGCATGCCCGGTGGGACAAGAAGAAGTTTCACTTCACCATTGTTGAGAGAGTGGTGTTGCTCTCAATAGTTCAATCTTGAAGAGGCACTCAAACAAAGTATGTGACAACTTTACACTTAGAAGAGGACTCTAAATCAAAATTTGGTGACTCAACTATTGCTGAGAATCACGTGTCAAAGTAGACCTGCACATTCATTCGAAGAATTTAAACAAGAGAATCTTCTAGAGGTATTTATCAATATATTGAACTACCATTTCTTGTTTCTAGAAGAAGAAATAGTTAGTATTTATCACTCGTTAGGAGAAATAGAAGCACATGTACTTCTCCTTGGGCTCAATCTACACCATTATTGGGTAGATTGTTTCAACCTAGAATACCTGTTGCTCATACACAAAGGAATTTATTCCACATGGCTAGAAATTATCCTTTTGTGCCTTTTAATGGGGGTAGTCTAGTTTGATGGGACATCTATCAACACTATGGGGTTGTGAAGGATCTAAGCCTTACTTTGCATGCATGCCCTTTACATTTCCATTCTACAAGATGTCTAGGTGATTGACTTACCTCCTTACTTCACTCTTTCATTCAAGAGATTTCATTGCTAAAATAGGTGGCTATCTATCCTCAGATTGGTCACATATGTTGTTTAGAACAACATATATAACCATTAATTTTGAGTCCATATCAAAGGATCACATAGAACTATATGTGCCTTGTGTTGCCAATGCTAACTATGCCACTTTTGACCATGATGAGCATGCTATTGTCCAAGAGCCAAGCACCCAAACTAAGAGCATTCTGGACATTCTATTGGATGAATGGGCAGCTGTAAACATTGAAACTGGCCCAAATAAGAATTTGGAGAAGGTGGGCCTAGATGTTTGTTTGGTCCATGAGCCAGATTCTTTCATTCCTAATCTTCAAAAGAATGATGTACAACTACATGAAGAACAACAAAATGAGGTTTGGAAAATGTTTTTTGATGGTTCAAGAAGTAGGCATGGAGCTGGTGGGGGTGCCATGCTTGTATCCCCACAAGGTGAAAAGTATTACTTAGCTTTTTATTTCTCTTTTAGCTATACTAGCAACACAGCTGAATATGAAGGCCTTATACAAGTTTTGGAGTGGGAAAGGAAAAGGAAAATAAGTTTTCTACAAGTTTTTGGTGACAACGAATTGATTGTGAATCAGGTAAGAGGCTGGAATGTGACCAAAAATGACTTTGTCAAGTCATATAAACATAGGTTGGGATATGATAGAAGAATTTGATGCTTTAAATCTGTTGTTCATACCTAGGAATCAAAGAAAACATGTTGATAGGTTGGCTGCTATAGGTGCCCAATTTGACATTCCAAATGATATTAAGAATGATAGGACAAAACAACATGTCAAGGTTTTTTTAAGGCCATTTGTTCCTAATAACAACATCCATTGGCAATTTTTTGAAAGTGATGAGCAAGTGATCAATTTCTTGCTCAAAGAGGTTGAGTTTGTAGATGAAACCAAACAAAGTGATGTAGGAGCATCCATCGGTGTAGGAAATCTTGCATCATCCAAAAAAATGATTTTCCTTATTTTCTTTAGTTGTTTTGAGTTCCATGATGGCACTTAAGGGGCATAACATAGCCAGGAGTTGAAAATAGCGAAAAATGATCACTTACTATTTTTAGTAAGTCAACCTAAATGGGCTTGTATGGACCCAAAAATTTACCTTGAGGAGCAAAACTAAAAAATATTTTCGGTCGCAAAAGAATCGTCTCAATACCCTACGCGGTTTGGGAGATATTAAAGTTTTCATCCTGGAAAATTTCTCCAATGCACCTCCAAATTCAGATATGAAAACTTTAGAGGCCCTAAAACAACTCAAAACGTTGACAAGATGACCTACAGTCAATTCAAATGTTGTAGATTTGTTCAAGAAATTTCCAATGATATGCAATAATAGAAAATCAGACACTCAGATCAAAAGTTACGGCCTCACAAAGTTGCCCCTCTAAAAAGTGAATTTCATTAAAATTTCTTTCTAGGCCAAAAATTAAATTGCAGGACTTTTGGCGCCAAAAAAAAGGGAAATTGGAACATTCTAGAACATTCTAGGGCTGTTATTAGGGTAAAATAAAAAGGGTTAAGTGGGGGGTTTGTAGTGTGGCTCCATTAGTGCAGATTGTGGCTCTGAATGATATATTTTGTTTTCAGAGTTGATTTTTTTGTAATGAATCAAGCCCATGAGGTTGTAGCATGTAAGTTTTGAATCAGTAAATTCATTTTTTGAAAATAATTGAAAGTGATTTTTTATTTTATTTTCTATTTTGCATCTTCTGTGTTGGTATCTATTGTGGTGATTTGTGTGGGTTTTGGGTGGTATGGCCCTATCACAAATCTACAATAATAATATGGTGACTAGATTATATAGTTGAGAACAAAAAATATTCCAAAGGGTTTGGTTACTTTGGAGTCCATTTTCAATTTAGACGATCAACTGAAAAGAGGAAAAACCAACATGCATGTTAAGTAGGAGCACTATAAAAAAGTGGAAACCTTCAAAGGTAAGCTTCTTAAAATTGGTAAAATTTATTCTCAAGAGGATAAAGAATCTTTTGTTGCACTTTGTTAAGAATTTTGTGACATTTTCACTTGGGAATATTTTGATTTAAGGGATTTGATCCCAAGATATCCCAACACACCATTGAGCTTGAGCCAAATGCAAAACCAGTGAGGCAAAAGAAAAGGCCTTTAAATCCAAAGCTTGAGCCACTCATGAGAAATGAATTGAAAAATTTGATTGAGAGCAATATTATCTTTCTAATAAAAAACACTTCATGGGTCTCTAATCTTGTCCCTATAAGGAAGAAGAGTGGAGAAATAAGACTCTATGTTGAATTTAGGGACTTGAATAGGGCCTCACTAAAAGACCATTATCTGCTACCCTCTATGGAGAAAATTTTGTAGTTGTTGTAGGTTCTAAAAGGTTTTCTTTTTTGTATGGTTATTTTGGGTACAACTAGGTGTTAGTGAAGGAAGAGGACTAGTATAAGACAACTTTCACCAAGTGGGAACCAATGGCATACAAGAAGATGCCTTTTGGATTGTCCATTGCTGGGGAAACCTTTCAAAGTGCGATGAAGATTTCTTTCCATGACCTCATGTACAAGACTATTCTTGTATATTTGGATGATATTAATGTTTTCTCCAAGGATTCAAAGGAACATTTTACTCACCTAAGGTATATTTTTGACAGATGTAGAGAGTTTGTGATATCACTTAATCCCAAAAAGTACATTTTTGTTATACATGAAGGTAGGTTACTAGGTCATGTGGTGTCAAAACATGGTGTGACCATTGACCCTAAAAGGTCAAGTGCTATTTTAGCTTTGCCTCTACCTAGCCATAAAAGGGGTTTGCAAAGTTTCTTTGGAAGGAAAAATTTTGTTAGGAGGTTTATACCTAATATTGTTGATCTATTAAAACCACTAACAACTATGTTGAAGAAAAATGTGAGTTTCAACTAGTCAAAGGAAGGAAGGGAAAGTTTCGAGGCTACCAAATAAGCCATAGAAATGACACCTACATTGGTAAATCCTAAATTTTCCAAGGATTTCATTCTCTTTGCTTATGGGAACACAAATACCATCTCAGCTATGCTAGTACAAAAAAAAATGAAGAAAATTTAGAGCAACCAATAGCATTCTTCAGTGAAGGCCTAGAAGGTTACAAGAAAAGGTAATCTTTTGTTGAGAAGCATGTAATTGTTGTAATTAGGAGCCTCAATTTTTTTTTCCATTTTGTTTCCAATAACAAGATTCAATTAATGGTTTCTCACCCAAGTGTTAAGGAGTTCTTGTTGAATAAGGATTTGAGTGACAAAAGGGCTGGGTGGGTCACCAAAGTAATGGAGTATGACATGGAAATCAAGGTCACAAAGCTTGTAAGAGATAATTTTTTTTGCGAACAACTAGCTGGTGATATGGACAATAGCAAGAAAGAGGTTGTAGAGGCCATCCTAGCCATCCAAGTGCAACCCTGAATAGCTCACATATTTCTCCCTAGAGGCTAGGTATGAGATATGGTTCATTTCCTCCAAAAAGGTGAGTTCCCACAAGGAATGGATAGGGCTAAGAGAAGGTATTTCAAGATGCAATGCATCCCATATGTACTCCTAAATAATATACTCTTCAAGAAGGATGTCAATGGTGTGTTGCTTAGATGCATTAATATTGATCAAGTTGGCAAGGTGCTCAAGGAGTTTCATGATGGAGTAGCTGGTGGACACTTTGCACCGAGAACAACTCTAAAGATAATGAGGGAATGGTATTATTGGTTTATTTTATTCAAATATACACATGAATGGGTAAGGAAGTGCAAGAAATGTTCCTTTTTCCCTAAAAAGGAAAGGTTGGTAGCTCTTCCTTTGCAGCCTATCCAAGTTGAGCATCCCTTCATGAAATGAGGTATTGAAT
Organism: Sequoia sempervirens; assembly: GCA_007258455.2. Taxonomy (NCBI): domain Eukaryota; kingdom Viridiplantae; phylum Streptophyta; class Pinopsida; order Cupressales; family Cupressaceae; genus Sequoia; species Sequoia sempervirens. The sequence continues at coordinate 5,730,441 of VDFB02056351.1, read as the reverse complement.
TTATTGGAGCCATTGACCCACCTTCTAGTGCAGGTCATAAATGGGTCCTCACTACCACCAATTACTTCACCGGGTGGACTGAAGTTGTGTCATTGAAGGAGGCTAATGAGACTGATATCCTAAGCTTTTATGAAGAGCTGATGACAAGGTTCAAAGTGACTGACTCTATTATTTCTAATAATGCTCTAGATTTTTAGGGTACAAAATTGAGTGAATGGGCTATCAAGAATGGCATATATTTGAGTACTTCATCAAAATACTGCCCTTATGGGAATGGTTTGGTTGAGTCAATGAACAAGAATTTGATAAGAATCATCAAGAGGACCATGAAAGATAATCAAAGGACTTGGCATACCAAGCTAAATTCTACCTTGTGGGTGAATAGAATCACTCCCAAGAGATCCATTGGTAACTCCCCATACATGTTGGTTTATGGAAAGGATGCAAAGTTACCATTATCAACTGAGCTACCATGTCTTGAGTTGGCTAACTAGTTGGAAATGTTAGATGGGGAGGACCTAATGATGATCAGGTATGTATAGCTGATGGAGTTAGAAGAAACCAAAGATAGAGAAATGAAGTGTATGGAGGGGCATCAAAATTAGGTAAAGAAGTCTTTTGACCAAAAGGAAAACCATAGGGTCTTCAAGGAGGCAGATGTAGTCCTCAAATGGGATGAACTTAAGAGTAGACTTGGAAGGCACACAAAATTTGATGCCATGTGGTGTGGACCTTACATCATTTCTGAGTTTAAACAACATAATGCCTTCCAACTATCTAAAATATATGGAGAGGAAGTACCAATCCCAGTTAATAAGATTCACCTCAAATGTTATTTTTGAGGTATTATTAGTCTTTTATACATATTAGATTAGGTTGCTGGTTTTCCAAGAAGTGTTTTTGCACACCCTACATTCTCCTTACAGGAATGTATATTTCTAGTTTCCTGATTTCCTCTAAGTGAGACCCATGCATGCTTTATTTTTCCCTTAGGAGGCCCAACTATTGAATATTTTCCCTTATGAATGTTTTCCCAATGGACTAATAAGGCCCTTGGATTCCATGATTAATAGGAAATCATCCCATAAAGTTTCCAAGAATGTTGATGTTTCATGCCATCTTGATGACCCATCATTGGAAACTGGTCTGAGAGATTTCACATGGGTCATATTGCATGAGTCTCCCTTGAAAAAGTCCTAAAATTGGATAAGTCTAGGTGTTTTGAGTTTTCGGGCTATCGCTTCCCTCCTCAACATGCTTCTTCTTATCACTCCTCCTTTCCATCTCTTCCACCTTCATCCTCTTTTCCTCCCTAAGTGCTTCAAGTGTCGGCCATCAACCTTACCCTTTAAGCCCTATCACTTTCCCTTTGTAGGCCATAAGTCTACCACCCAACCACCAAAGCCCGACTAATTCTTTCAAGAATTTACTAAGTGTCACATTTCAGACTTTGGGGGTAAAGCTTTCCTCTTATCACCTACCATCTTTCTTATTATCGCTCTTCTTTTCCCCTGATCCCTAATCTCATGTTTCAAACATCGAAAATCATGCTTTCACCTCCCCTCTTACCTTTATTTCAACATGAAGGAAGATCTCTCCCTAACCTCTAACCTTGGATGGCTTCTTTTGGGTGTCGGGCGTCAGTCTTCCCATTTACTCTATTTGCATCTATGGAAAGGTGTAAGCCTGCTCCTTGAACCTCAATGTCTGATCTCACATTTCAGAAATCAGGCATCAGTCTTTCTATCTATCACTTTCCATACTTCTTCCACCCAACCCTTGATATTTGACTAACTCTATATCCTTTGGATGTTAGTGGTTGAGCTTCCATCTTGCTCCTTGCCTCTTACTTGGTAAGAGGTAGACCTTCCTCTCGATCATTGACGCTCGATAGGGAGCAACCTTTGGATTTCATGGTTTCAGCTTCCCTCGTCCTAGTCTTCAACACATGGTATGAGGTAGGCCTGAGGTTCAACCCCCGATAGGTTCTAGTTTTTGCAGTTCCTAGAATTAGTCTTCAATTTTTTATGTAGAAGCATCCACAGTTGCTAGCAATCTTGCATCAACTAAAAATCCAAATTTTGGAATTTTCATTTTTATTTCATGTTATTAATTTGAATAAAATTAGAATAATTTAATTTAATAAAACAAATGCCACCTTTGTTATGCAAGTTGGAAAGTGGGGTAATGGACGTGTAGTTGCACTTTTTTGAAAATTTGAAAAAGCATACTTAGGTGTTGGGTTTGTGGGAGTTATTGAATGGAATTAAAAATAATTTATTGATTTTTTCATCTTTGAAACCACTCATTCCATGGAGGTGGTCATGAATTTTCCAATTGGAGGAAAAAATAAAATTTCATTTTTGATTTTTGGGGAGGGTGGTATTGCATGTTTTGGGGCATTCATTTGTGGCTGCAAGTTTTGGAGAAAGGGAGAGTTGGGAATGGTATTCTCTAAAGGGGTTTTTAAGAAATTTTGTTGTAGGTTGAGAGGATTATGGCAGCCATTAAATATTGAAGGTTTCATTGTTGAAGGTTGAATGGTTTCAGGTGATTGATTGCATGAGGAAATAACAGTTTTGGAGGTGCTCATGAATCATATAGGTTGTTTTTATTCTTGTAGATTATTTTTTTGTTATTTTCATATTATTTAAAGGGCATATGTTGTTTCCCTTCAGTCACTTGTTGATTGAAAACAATTATCTAATCATATTTCCATATTGTGTAGACTTTGTGTTGCAAACTTCAAATGAATTCATGAAATTGTGTTGCAGATTTTCTTGCATTGTTATGGTTGTTTGAGTGTAATTTTAGAGAAAAGGGTTTATTGATAATATCTCTTTCATTAGTGGTATCAAAGAAGGAGTTCCTAAGTGTGCAGGATGAACTGCCGATGTGAGGTAGTTTGCACCAAGACCTAAGGGTGGAGAGTGTTGAGGATTTATAAACAAATCGCCGAGTGAGGTAGTTTACATCTACAAAACCTAAGGGTTTTAAAATTTGTGTTAAGGATTTGTGAGGAATTAAGAATGGAAAAGAGGAAGAAGAAAATGAATTTTATCATTGGATAGATTTTGAGGATTCTTGGACTTGAGAAACTTAGAGAGAGAGAGAGAGAAAGAAGAAATAAGAGTTGGGATGATAGAATTGTAGCAACAAGTGGATGAATTAAGAGAAGAGATTGAAAGGAGAAAGAAAGAAAAAATAAAAGCTGAAGGTAATTTTGTTTATCCTTCTAATGATATTTTGATTGTAGGAAAAAAAGAAGATGCAAAAAGGTGTCATGCATGTGGCACAAAGGAAGAAGAAGAGGATGAATACAAAGAAATTGATGAACCTAAAGCTAAGGAATTTCTACTAGAATACATGAAGGATGAAATTAAAAGGGTTGCAACAACAAAAAAAGAGTTGAGTGAAATGTAGGACATTGAAGAAGAGGACACCAAAGTTGTAACAACAAATGATGAGGTAAAACTTGTATTTTGTGAGGTAATTGGTGATTATGATTTGCATATGAATTATGTGAATGGAATGGGTGAATATGAGGAAGTTGAAAAGTATGTTGCAGCAATAAGGAAATAATTTTTTTTAGAATTTAATGAGATTGAAACTAAAGATGACTTGTGTTTGAGTGAAATGGTAAGAGAAAGTGAGGAAAGAGTTGTAGTAGTGGAGAAAATTGAGGTAAATTTTTGTTTTTCTGAATATTGTTATGAAGATAAATGTGAGTATAGTGAGGATGTAGTAGAGAAAATTCCATTAAAGGGTATAGGGAGAGTGAAGATGATTTACTAATGCAAATTGCAACAGTAGAAGCAAAGTGGGATGCATTTGTTATAGGACAAGGAAGTGACACAATTACATGTCATATTAAAGGCATGAAAGAAGAGCATACAATTGAAGTTGCAATAGGTGATGATAAGGTAAAATATTTTCTTAATGAATTTAATAAGTATGATTTTCATGTTGAGATGGATGAGTTAGTGAATGTAGATGAGATGGTTCAATTAGAGTTTGTTAGAGATGATTGGTATGTAAAGAAGGGTTTGCATGGTGTTACAAAGTTAAATGCAGGTGCAATTTGGTGGAGGTGGATGAAATTTGGTGTGTTGAATCCCACAAGATTGGAGGAGAATGTGAGATACACTTGGAGGAGGTGGTTAGGGTATGGTGGAGCTGATTCCGCATCAAGGAAGAGGAGTAAAGAGTAGAGTTGTTAGAGGAGGTTACTTGTTCTAGCTAAGTGTTGGAAGAGGAGAAAGAAGATATTATTAGAGGTATGAATTCTAGCAATGGATTATGCTGCAAGTTGCTTGCAACTTGAAAGAGTAGTTCTACTACTCAACTCCATTTTGTGAGCCTATTGTCACAAAATTTCTACCATGGGTGTCTGATGCAGGAGTATCCACAGTTGCCATCAATCTTGCATCAACAAAAAATCCAAATTTTGGAATCTTCATTTTTATTTCATGTTGTTGGGTTCACTTGAATAAATTTGGCATAATTTAATTTAATAAAATAAATTCCACCTTTGTTATGCAAGTTGGCAAGTGGGGTAGTGGAGGTGTAGTTGCACTTTTTAAAAAAATCTAAAGAAACAAACTTGTATGTTGGGTTTGTGGGAATAACTAAATGGAATTAAAAATCATTTATTGATTTTTTACATCTTTGAAACCACTCATTCCATGGTGGTGGTCATGAATTTTCCAATTGGAGGGAAATAATCAGATTTTTCATTTTTTGAGGAAGGTGGTATTGTATGTTTTGGGGCATTCAGTTGTGGCTACAGGTTTTGGAGAAAGGGAGAGTTGGGCGTGGTATTCTCCAAAGGGATTTTGAAGAATTTTTTTTGTAGGTTGAGAGGATTATGGCAGCCATTAAATATTGAGGGCTCCATTGTTGAAGGTTGAAGGGTTTTAGGTGATTGATTGTAGGAGGAAAGAGCAGTTTTGGAGGTGCTCATGAATCACATAGTTTTTTTTGTTGTTGTTGTATATTGTTTTTGTGTTATTTTTAGCTTATGTAAAGGGAATATGTTGCTACCCTTCAGTCATTTTTTTACTAAAAACAATATTGCAATCATATTTCCATATTGTGTAAACTTTGTGTTGCAAACATCAAATGAATTCATGAAATTGTGTTGCTAATTTTCTTGCATTGTTATGGTTGTTTGAGTGTAATTTTAGAGAAGAGGGTTTATTGTGAATCCCTCTTTCATTAGTTTCTCAACCTACTTTAGGAGGTATGAGGTAGGCCTGACACTTGACCTCCAATAGAGACACATTTTTGAGGCTTCAAACAATTTATTTCATGATCAAACAAAGCTTCCTTTCGAGTTGGATGCCCCAACTTTTTGTGATTTCATGTTTTTTAGGATGATGCCATTAATGCCTAAGCAAATTTCTCACCTACCTATTTGACTTTCAATGATTGAGGACATCTTTTATTGCACTTCTTGATGGTTGTGGTTGATCTCATGGGCACCCATGCTCATTAATGATTGATTATTGTCCTTCCTTCTTGCTCCATATCCAAATAATTGAATTTATGGGAAATTTTGGAGGAATATTTGGTCATAACATTTATTACAGGGTATGGTGCATGTCTAGAGCTTGTCCTCCTGCATTATTTTCCATGATTTGGTCACCTCAACTCTTTCCTAGATGGATTTCTACTATTTGTTAACCCTATTGAGGATTAGGGTTTAGTTGGAGTCAACTAAGTTATGCTTGAGCTATAAAGGGAACACTTGTATATTTTCAAGAGGCTCTTCCCTAGATTTTCTCTAATAGTCTTATGCTATTCTAGCATTCTATAACAATAAAATTTGGCTTCCATGCATTTGTATAAAAAAAATCATTTGTTTTGCTTCTTCTCTATGCTAGTATCTTGTGTATTGTTTGATACCTCTATGCATGCATTTTTTTATCATTTCTACATATTGCATTGTTGTTCTAGTTGGTTGTGGAACTTATAATTTTGATCTCTGAAAATTTTAGCCTTCATGTTTCCCCTATAAATTTGGTATAGTGGAGAACTATGTGAGTTTCTCAAGTAATTTTGATGATAGCCTGTGTAGTAAAAGTAGAAAGAAGCACTTCAAAGCTTGGTGTATCACTATTTTCCCTTATCCTATACATCCTCCTTTTCCCTTTTCCTCCTACAGTTCATAGTTTAGGGTTAGTGTAGAGCTTTACAATGTTGGGTTGGACCAGCCTTTGTTGCACCTAGTTTTGAGAGGAAGCCAACCTTCTCTAGAGATCTAACCTCATCCACAAGGTCCCACACCTTTATGTTAGTTCCATTGTTTCACTAGAATGCTAAAATTCTCGTTCAACACGATGCATTTCCATGTGACAAAACATACCAAAACTCTCTTGATGCCATAGATTTGCTCCAAATTTATTGATGAAGAGGATGAATGCAGTTGCAACTCAAAGATTTTAGTAGCATAAATTTTCTTTGAATCCAATATTCACTCTTTTGAAATGGCTTGAGGAATGAGAGATTTATAGGTTTGATGATGATAAATAGAGGGTTGAGAT
>VDFB02056351.1:5661181-5723796 GCA_007258455.2 Sequoia sempervirens | reverse complement strand
GGGAATACAAAACATGATTGTATTGCTAGAGAAATCTTTCTGACCTGAGTAACTAACCTCAAACATTTTAGATCAGGCTTCTAGATTACCTCTATCAACATGAATAGATGCAAGCATGATAGTGCAAGCATACTACAATCAAGCTTCCTCATTGTACTCAAAATGCACTGATATGGTAGTACGTTCACATAGATGTACTAATTAATCTTTTGATATTCAAGTATAATTAAATTTAACTCTCATTGTTCAACAAACATTACTCCTTAGGCATCAGTGATCAAAAATTGGCATCAAGGACACTACTTCTTGAAATTACTCCTTTGACATCAATGACAACATATGTTCAACAAGTTTCCTTTTTAATATTTCCTCCTTAAGAGAACTTAAGTTATAATTATTTAATAATTTAATAAATCACCCAAGTTTCAGAAAACATCAAAATGAGAGAAATACATGAATATGTCATTAAGGACCTAGGATGATGAACTAAAGCAAGTTGGTGTCAATTTAAAAATAACATCTCTTGAAAAAATGAAATTATATTTTGAAAGCATCATGAGCTCACCAAGACCCTTTTAACTCATTGCTATAAACAAAACCATTACTAGATAAATCTTGTGCTCTCCAAGAAGTTTGGAGTTCTCCCTTGCACACTAATTAGCCTATGGGAAAACTCAAAAAAGGATAATTGTTCACAAATTGATTATGCTTCAGAAGGAGACATTGCAAACACTAATTAGCCTATGGGAAAACTCAAAAAAGGCTAATTGTTCACAAATTGATTATGCTTTAGAAGGAGACATTGCAATTAACCATTAAGATATTCAATGTAAAATGGTGGAGATAAGAAATCATGTAGAGATAATAGTCAAAGTTGTAAATAATGTCTTTGGGCTAAGTTTTTAATAACATGACTAAATAATTTTAGAGTAATGTCATGTATTTAATTTGGTTTAGATTTTTTTTTTGTGTTTGAAATGTGTTTAATAGGGTTTAAGTAACATTTTTGGGCTAAATTATTTTAGGATAAACCCTAATTTTAGTCTCAACATATTACAAACCTTAATCCCTAAATTTAGGGTTTAGGGATTACAATTTAGGGCTTAGGGTTTATGTTTTAAGGTTTAAAGTTTGGCCTAGGGTTTTAGAGCTCTATAAATGTATTTAAATTAGAAATAGGAAAACAACTCTTTAAAAAAATGCTTATACTAGAGAGGTTCCTACCTCAAAACCTTGTCAACTAGCTCTCACGAGGGTGTCATATGTGACTATCCAATTTTATTTCCTTGTCCAAGACATTTTTCACCATTGAAACAAAAAGAAATAAGGTCAACATGCAAAATTTTAGAATGGATATCCATTCCTAAACAAATATACAATACCAGTGGATGTCTATTAATAACATAACTTTGAACCAAAATGAATATTTGTTATCCTTAAAAAAAAACCTGCCCAACAATTTTTCCACTAAAAGTGGACCCAACTTCTTGCATTTATCCTAAGGTCTTAAGAAAGGTGTATTTTCATATGGAATCTATGTTGAGGTCAATCTATGTAGCCTTGTTCATTTCAACATAGACCACCCTCCCTAGAGAGGAGATCACAACATAATTTAGAAATGAATAGTAGGGAAAATACAAACTACAAAATTCAACCCACATTGGAGGGCATGGTGGTTGAACACAAATTCCTAGTGAGGAAGAAAATTAAAAATATGTTACACACTTAGCAAGGGAAATGTCGAAGGACAATGTCCACATGGTTAGCTTCTACATGTAAAGTAGAAGAGAATTTAAAAGCCCTTGATTAAATTCTGGATAACATCTAATTTAAAACCATGTTAGGGGACACAAACATCATTCACCCAACTTCTTAGCATACTTTCAAATCAAATCCTTCCCCCCCAAAAAAAAAAACTATAAGAATAAATTACTCTAATTACTTGCACACATTATCTAAATCTAGAATCAAAAGGACAACATAGATCTATGTGATTTTTAGAATCCATACCTTCTAGAATACTTTTGGAATGAACTTTTAAGATTTCTTTGTAGGCAACACCATTTGTTGCTTCTATGCCACCTACTTTAGTATTAACAATTGAAAGAAAAGGTTTGGGTGCAATTATATAAAAAGGTAAGAGCACATAAGATGAGAAACCCTAAAAGTTTTTACAATAATTGAAAGAAATATAAAAATATCTCATTACACTATTTGAATGTTATATGAGAAAGTCTTTATATTTTAAAAGGGAGATTAACACCAAAGCTTTGTAGTTCAATTGATGAATATATCATGTTAGAAACTACTTAAAAAAAATACTGTTATTTATATAATTTAATTATTCTTATAAAAAAGAGCTAGATTTAGACTAGAATCTCTAAGAGCAAGTTCCCAAGCGACTGCTCAACTTATTTAAGAGTTATTTGTGGAGCTGCTGGCCCCATGAATGCTTAATTTTTCTACTTATTTTTTAGCAGACAACTTAAATTTGTATTAATAGTATTAACAATAATTTGTACAATAAAAAAAAGAAAAAACAATGAAAGCAAATATTAAAAAAGTGGGAAAGAAATTTATGGAGCCACGTGGATTTTTATCAATATGCAGTTGCTGCTTATTTCCAGCCCCCCTTTTTAAGCTGTTTTTTAGCTGCTTCATTAAATAGGAAAAGATTCCAAATTATCCTTCCCCAACAATAAAATTTATATATGAGAAGATTGGGAACACTCCCACTGCCTAAATTTAAGCAGAAAATAGAATTAAACAGCTGCATAGGAACATAAGGTAAGAGTAAAGAGGATATATATGATTCCTGGATATAAGAGTACTTAGGCTGCATTGAAAACTGTATGCTAAATTTAGATAATATCCAGTAGACATTGAGAGGGAGTTTAGAATGTTAGTGACTCCAGTGAATTTGTTATACCAAACTATTTCTGAAGTTGATTTGTACTGCATATCTTACCCGTGCATGCAGGTGTTCGAGTGAAGACAATGGTGAGCAAGAAAAAATCACGCTCTGTCTAAATAAAGGAATACGTTACAAAGCACAGTGAAAAGAGCACAGGAAACTTGATCCACGAGCCTTCACCAACTTTTCAACTCTCCCTTGCCACCAAACTTCCTCAGTATGAGATACAAAAGCATACGGTATTATCTCTGCAATTGAAGCAGCGAGATATCCTCTAATTTCTCCGTGAGAGGTAATCAATCCTGACATTGTCCCTACATGTCTAACTAGATATACCTTTTTCTATGAGATAATAGAATTGCATAGCCCACCACCTGGAATGGTATTTGATTCCCACTAATGACCAACCATGCTGCATTGCATCATTCTTTTGACTATCATTATAGGGATGAGTAATTAGGATTCCTGTGCCACCTAAAAGAGAAAAAAAGGCATCACCTTTCTACGTGTAAAATTTCAGACGAAAGAAAAGGAAGAATATTTACACTTAGCAGCCGACCCAAAAGGCGAAAGAAAAGCAGAATGGGTGAAGGAGCAGAAGATGAAATATTCTCCACAAAGATTACATGGGTCGCAGGGTCGAAATTGGCAGGGAAATTGGATCTGTTTACCTTCTGATTAGTTGTTAAGGACTGTCATTATCATCAGGACGTCTTGTCATAATCTTTCTATGCATAGGCAAATTCAATCATAGTTTAAGAACGAAAGCTTAGAAAAACAGCAAAATCAATTACTTGTCGATGGGTTGTAACAACTCCAAAGACGTACACAGAAGCGTCGAAGGTGGTGTTCGACCTCTGCCTCGCTGCTTGTCCACCCCAATTGAGAAACAACAGCAAGGCCACAATTATTATCACCTAGTATCAGTCAAATCCTCCACTTATGGCAGCCTGCATCTGAAAATGAATGAGGAGGAAGATGCAGATGATTTTTTGCCTAGAAAACAGGAGTACCCAGATGGATTTTATGATCGGTACAGGCAGAATTTTGATAGGTCATCCAATGTGGCAGCTAAAACATGGCCTGAGGTGAACACCCTTCTCTCTGATTACAAGATCCCCAGCAAACAGGAAAATGACCAAGAAGAGGAGGAAGAGGAAGAGGAGGAGGAGGAGGAAGAAGAAGAGCCAGAGACGATCAATACATGGGAGCTTATGCAAGGGCTTGAGGATGCAAATGATTGTGCACAGTCTATACAATCTGATAATAGTGTACAGGGGTTCCACCCAAATGAAGAAAATGCAAGGAAACCGCTGTGGATGCATTTTGTAGATGATTCATCAGACACCCTCTTTGATCCAGATATTGTTTGCGGATTCAGAGAAGCATTTGACACCGCTTCTAAGGTTTCAGTGGCACATGAAAGCCTTAATGAGCCCGAAACCCCTGTTTCTTCTTGCAGCCGAGGAAGCAGCAGGTTTAGGTGCAATAGTTTTGCTCGGCCTATTAATAAATCTCCATTTAGGCTTGATGAGGGAAAAAATCCTGATTCTGAAAACCACCAGGGTTTTCTGAGGGCTCCCCCCCGAGACGCAGAAAGGGTGGTTTTGTATTTTACCAGCTTGAGGGCAATCAGAAAGACCTATGAGGACTGCTGTCATATTAGGTTAATTCTTCAGGGCTTCAGAATCTTTGTTGATGAAAGGGATGTGTCTTTGCATGCAGAGTACCGTGAGGAGTTGCAAAGATTGTTAGGCAATCAGAGAATTAGTGTTCCCATGCTGTTTGTGAGGGGAGAATGCATAGGTGGGGCTGACAAAGTCATACAGCTGCATGAAGAAGGTGAGTTGGAGAAGTATTTTGAGGGTTTCCCAGTTCAGACTTCTGTTAGCATATGTGATGGATGTGGGGATTTGAGGTTTGTTCCATGTGTTACTTGTAATGGTAGCTGTAAATATTATACCGATGAGGATGAACTCATAAGGTGCCCTGACTGCAATGAGAATGGATTGATAAGGTGCCCCGAATGTTATTGAAGGTTTGAAGGTCTGTGTAGAAGGAGAATGAATATTGAGTAGATGGTTGATTATTTCCTGACGCTTGAATGTGAAATATGTGAAATACTATGTTGATTGTATTGCTTTATTGTTCTCTAATTCAAGACTTGCAGGCGGCATGGGTCTATAACTACACATTTTTAAATAGAGGGAGGAGAGTTTGGATTCTGAGGAATGCCATCTTGCATTTACCTTATCTCTGCATTTCTGGTATTTTCTTCGCTCCCCCCACCCACAAGACTTGGTTTTGCTGTTTTCCTTGGAGTTGGGGAAAGGAAGAGGACAAGATTGTGCTTAGTTTCCAAGTGAATTAATTGGAGTAAGTTGTTGCAAAGTTCTTCAAGACTCGCCCTTTCGGTATTAAACGAAAAGATGTCGACACGCTTATTGTAAGTTCCTCAGGTTATATACTGAATGGTACATTGACACACAGATGATCTCAAATCATTCATTCTAAGATTTCATTCCTGATTATTCGGAGTCGCACGAGATTTGTTTCTATATTTGAAATATTGGATAAAATATTGCCGTCACTACAAATGGAAGGAGATGAAGGATATGGGGAGTATCTCCTGCACGGCAACCGTATTTTGAACTTGTAGAAAAGAAAGTACGACAATCCATTATTCTTGGTGGCTTCTCCAGAAGGGAAGAATCTCGAGCAAATCGGTTAGACATATTTGTTTAAATATTAAAGATGGAATGTTACAGCTGTAATTTTCGTGTACACCTTTTTCCTATGATTTCTTTTATTAATTTTATTTATAAACAATACCATTAGTATGTAAAGTCAGCCAGTCTTGTCTATCAAACTGATAATAGCTGAGTTTACTTCTCACTATCCAAAATGGCCAGTTAAGTTGTTAAATGTAAAGGTTGAGTATAAGTAATTCCTTAGTATATAAATTTAAAATTCAGAATTTAGGGGCCAAGTATAAGAAGAGCAAAGTCTTGGAGAATGGAGTAAGAAGTACACCAATAAATTTGTTTGTCCACCAACCCTCCATTCATCGATCTAGAGTACTTTGAGGAGCTCAATGAGGACCCTCGTCTTTCCCTTTTGTATTCCCCTTCCCACATTTATAGCTATAATTGTGGCATAATAGTTGACCTTTATCTCTTCTTTCTGCATAAGCTTTTCCAATTGTTACCCTTGATTTTGTTACTAGAATTCCTGGCTTTGTTTTGTTAACAAAGGGCTTCATACATCTCTTTGGACAGAAGTATACATTTTTTAAGCCCTTGATCTATCTAGATCCTTCATCTTTGCCTCTATTCCATCTTTTACTTCTTACAGACAAACCAGGGTCTTGGTGCTCCTGTTGGCATCCTATGCGTTCTCTGTCTGCACACACTAGAAGAACCATTTTGTTGCTTCTTTATATCATTCTGAATCCAAATTTACACTAACTATAGATATTAAAAATGTTAAGCTTGATTTAAAATCTTGTCTTCTTGCATAATCTAAGCCGCTTTCTTACCTCCTAAACTGATGCTAATATCAGATTACACCTAATATCAATTTGAATGTGGTTTGTGGTTAGGATCTTTTGATCGATTACATCCTAATGACCGATTTAGCACACCATGAGAAAACATATTTTCAACACCTTTCCCATACGATAATTTGGTCTATTAGACAGTAAAATTTCTTCGTGCTGTTTGTCATCTTGCAATACTTTCTTCTAAATCTGTTTCAGAGATGGAATTCTTACCTTTGTCCAAAACATCTTGCATCTACCTGTCAATAGTAATCTATTTCTTTTGTCCACTTATGATTTGTATCAATATACAGAGACAATCAATTGTGAGGCTTACACTAATAAGTTGAGCTACACTATATTAAGGCTTGCGAGTTCTGCTTCAATTCATTTGACATTTTTGAGCCCCCCAGCATGAGTAACCATTGTAATTAGTTGCTAGAATCCCATTTACAGCTTATCTATGACCAGGTTTCACATATTTATGAAAATTGAGTTGGAACCAGCTTTCTGGAATGCTATGCTTGTGAGATTTAATAGGGAAAACCCTCAATGGGCTGTCTTTCAGTTCGACAAAGTAATCTAACTTTAACTCAGTCTTCAGACATTGTATTATTGGTTGAGCTTCCTTTCTGTTTGAGATAACACTCTTAGCTTTTTCTATGGGTGAAGCTTGTCTAGAAAACTTTCAATATAGTTCCTCAAATGCTGTTCTAGACCTAGTTTGCTTTCTTTCCTGTTCTGTTTAAGCTGCTGCATTTTTAGACGGTCAATATTACCCCACAAGTAAAGCTTGGCATACTTTCTGATCCCAATATTTAGCTAATCCCTCTTAGTTTTCATTGTTGAGTAAATTCATTTGAGTAATATATAAATTAAATTACTGCTTCTTTTATTGGCATGTCTTTTGCCAAATAATTTTTTCTGCAAGCCATTCAAGAAAGAGATCAGTAATAGATTCTTCATCTATTTGCCAAAGAAATTTTATATGTGGGATTTTGGATCATTATAAGAATATTTTGTGCTGACACCTTGTCTTAATGAAGAGTTTCTCCAATGTTTTCTACCTTGTATGAGATAGTTTTGAATCTTGTTTTAATAAAGGATTTCTCATTTGAAATTGGATGGTAATTTAGATAAATCCCACATTCCATTGGAAAAAACATTATTATAGATGCTAAGCACACTTACATTCGATATCAGTTTAGAACTTCTTCCACTTTAAGATTCATAGTTGATTTCTATTTTGGTCGCTTCTACAATTTCACATTACTTTTGTTCTGAAATTTACAGAAATCAGCTAGGTCGCAGAAAATATATCATTTACAAATGGGAGACTGACTGCAAGAAACCTGCTAGATAACTATCACTATAGCATTATTCCACTTCCTAAGTGAGAAAGCTATCAGTTATTTACTATTTTTTGACAGATTGACCATTGCTATATAACAAAAGCATAATAAAAAAATACCTTGCAAATCAGAATACATATTTGAACCTTATGGTAATCTGCTAAGGAGAGAGAGTGAAAGGGGGCCAGGCGGAGTGCGGGAGAGAGAGGCGGGCAGGAAGGAGTAGGACCATTTATGTATCTTTTCTAACTACCTTAGAGAGAATATGCTGCATCTTCCATGTGACAACTACTAGTTACTCATGGTTGGTTTGAGTTAGCAACCATTGGTGGTTCTCCATCCTTGATAGCATCCTGCTCACCCAAAGCTAGCTTGTGTCCCTTTTATCGGCTGGTTGTCTCATTCCATTTCCACTTGTCATCTTTCCTGTCGTTTCTTTCGTTTACAGTATCCTCATGGCCATTGCATTTTAGTTATCAGGGTGTCCGTGGTCATCTCTTCTGGTTGCCAAGTTCTCAATTTCATCACTTCCATTTGTCATGTTCTTGGTGGTCATTAATACCAATTGACTTGTGTATATTGGTACAAGTTTTGAGACCAAGATCTTGAATGCATCTTTTGGTTCTTTATCTGCACTTCTATTAACATATTAGTGGGTTGGACGTCTTGTGTGTTGCTACGCTGCTTCTGCTTATGGTTTTTCCAATTGAGCTTCTATGGTGCAGCCTTGAATTCAACTGGTCACTGTCTAGCATTTGAACTCATGCCATTACACTCTTACATTCCTTCTTGCCATGAGAAACTATTCATCTAATTGACCATGCCATTTACAAAGGACAACTATTATGGAAGAAGCTAGACAATTTTGTGTGCATCTTTCTCGAAACAAAACCACTCATTTTTATTGCATGCACCAGCTACTTTAACTACATTGAACCACATTATGGTGATTGCATTAAGATTTTCAGCAAGAAATCCATGTATGATTAGGCGTTGTTTGTGCTACACATAGAACTTTCCATGTCCTTAAATATTCATCTCGTGGCTAGTGCACTCAAATGTTTGATGCTCATTGGATAACCATGATATTAAAATTTGTCTATAGATAAATGCTCCATACATTCTGTTGGAGTAAATTAATCATCCTTAATTTACTCTAGTGCTTAATGCAAACTTAGGAAAATATCATCTAGTTCTAATTGCGAGTGTTATTGCATTAATTATGCATTTCAATAAGTTAAGTTAACTGATTCATGCATTATGTTATCTCACCCCTCTCTCAGTTAGAACTCCACCATTCAGGGATCTCATGTTGAGTTCATTTGAGTCTACATAAGGATATTCAATCCTTCTTTGTATTCATTCAATAATCAATAATCATTATTGTTTCACATATTTTGCTGTGTAATTTCCCATTCATGTGTGATAGGTTTTCTCTTCAAAATATCATCCAGGGCTTATGGGATCCCAATCACGGATTCTTTCATCGTATCAGAGCTCCAGATTTGAAGATTCTTGTTCGCTTTTTTAAGAATTTTTTTACATCAGAAGCATTGTTGGGAGTCAATCAACATGTTCATTCACAAAGAAGGCGCGATATTTTGCACTTTGGTGTGCACACCATTATTTTGCAGGCCATGCCTTAGAACCTATCACCACAATTTGTATCTGACTCACCCACCCCTTGTCAGGCACCAACTCATCTCGAAGGATTTCATTTGCCTTGCTCCATTGCAAAGAGGCAAGGGTTCGACCAGCCAGCCTCTTCTACTATTTACGATTTAGGCCCTGTGAGCATCCACAAAGGCACGATTTGTTGTTGCAGGCTGCTATATCTCTTGACATTAATTGGCACTTATTGCAGATTGGTTTGGGCTATTGGAGAGCCATTTGTCTTTCGTGAGGGATTTTGTGCGCAGAGTCAACCTTAGAGAGCTGAATTTTTCCACAACCAGTGATGCACACACTTTTAATTTGTGTAGCGATTCAACCTATGCAATTCAATTTGCGCAAGTCATAATCATCCTGGCAATTCAATGTGTGGTGTGGTTCAAACCAGGCCGCAAGTCATAATGTTGGTCAGCATAAATCATCTCAGGCACTGCCTAGAGGCGTGTTGTTAGAGGTAGATCATGGGAGTTAATGTTCTTTTCTACTACAGTTACCAACGATCTCATCCCTCTCCAAGTGCCTATCACCAAGTCTCATCCTCTACACTTGGCAAGGTGCCATCCATCAACTTCTCCACTAGAAGTGTTTGTAAAAAGAGGGAGTTTGTGACAACTTGAAGATTTGGTGAATGCTTTTGTCCATTTGAGGCTGTGATTTCCCGAGAACTGACTCATAGTTGAGCTTAGGCAAATTTCTTTGAAGATTCACCACAATGGAGGCAAATGTAAACCTTTGTTTCTAGATACATGCATGTTTCTTTCCCTATTTTTTTTGCATGCTCCTTGCTTTCTTCCTTGTTGATTCTTTAAACATTGTACGTGCTTTGCGAGCACCACATGATAAAGATCTGGGAAAATTTGGAGCTTTGTAAAAATCAAACTTATATAAAGTTCCATATGGGGATTTCTATTTAAAGCATCTAGTATAGGTTTCTTTCATTTTGCTCTGAATAAACAAATTTAGAATACTAAAAGTTGCTAATTACTGTCAAGCTCCACACTGTTCCTCCAATCGACAGCCAAAAGTGTTTTTCTATTCTAAATTCCTATCTACATGAGATTCCAGAGTTGCATCCTCATGTGCTTCTAGAGTTTCTTTCTAGCAGGGTTCCTGACTACATGAGCTTCTAGAGTCACAACCTCGTGTGCTTCCAAAGTTTCTTTCTAGCAAGGCAATATTGAGCATTGGATAAAAAATAGCATCATCCCTAACAGAGGGCATCTTTGCAGTTCTTTAGTAGTTGCAACTTTCTTCTTTAGTTTGGATAAATTGTTGACAGCCAAATCACCATTTTTGGCCCACCATCTTGACCGCCTTTGTAGCTTGTTCTATATTAGTCTTCACAAGATCTTGGATTGACATCATTTCTTTTTGACATGTAGACACATGAGTAGTTTTCAGAGGCATCCATCATTGCATTCTTTTCCTTCATCAGTTTTTGCTTCTCAGTTTTCATTTAGGGGGGTGTTGGAGTAAATTAATCATCCTTAATTTACTCTAGTGCTTAATGTAAACTTAGGAAAAGATCATCTAGTTCTGATTGTGAGTGTTATTGCATTAATTATACATTTCAATCAGTTAAGTCACTTAACTGATTCATGCATTCTATTATCTCACTCATCTCTCAATCAGAACTCCACCATTTAGGGATCTCATGTTGAGTTCATTTGAGTCTACATAAGTATATTCGATCCTTCTTTGTATTCATTCAATAATCAATAATCATTATTGTTTCACATATTTTGCTATGTAATTTCTCATTCGTGTGTGATAGGTTTTCTCTTCAGAATATCATCCAGGGCTTGTGGGATCCCAATTACGGATTCTTTCACATTCCATATGATTGATCAATTATGTTAGAAATCAATCATATTCTTTAACCCATTTAACCAATTGTTACAATGAAGACAATGAAGAGGATAGAACAAACAAATGTTTGGAAGAAGTGCACCGAAACATATATCTATTTGTGCATGCAAAATATAAAATAAAAGAATAGAATAATCTATAATGCAAGATTCATATTCTACACTTATTTGTACTTCCATTAGAACAAAGAGAATGTAAACAAAACATTAAAAGAACAAAAAAATGCTCTTACTGTTGCCATTTCATGCCATCTTGATGACCCATCATTGAAAACCAATCCAAGAGATCCCACATGGGTCATATTGCATGAGTCTCCCTTGAAAAACTCCTAAAATTGGATAAGTCTAGGTGTTTCGGGTTTTCGGGCTATCACTTCCCTCCTTGACATGCTTCTGCTTATCACTCCTCCTTTCCATCTCTTCCACCTTCATCCTCTTTTCCTTCCTAAGTGCTTCGGGTGTTGGCCATCGACCTACCCTTTAAGCCTTACTGCTTTCCCTTTGTAGGTCGTAAGCCTACCACCCGACCACTGAAGCTCTATTAAGTCTTTCAAGATTTTCCTAAGTGTTGCATTTCAGACTTCGGGGGTCAGGCTTTCCTCTTATCACCTACCATATTTCTACTTATCACTCTTCTTTTCCCCCTGATCCTTGATCTCACATTTCAGACATCAGACATCAAGCTTTCACCTTCTCTCTTACCTTTCTTTCAACATGAAGGAAGATCTCTTCTTGATCTCTGACCTTCGGTGGCTTCTTTCGGGTGTTGGGCATCGGTCCTCCCATCTACCCTTTTCACATCTGTGGAAAGGCGTAAGCTTGCTCCCCAAAACCCAATCCCTATTCTCATGTTTTGGATATCAAGGATTAGGCTTTTTGTCTATCACCTTCCATATTTCTTCCACCTGACCCCTGACAATGCCTTCGAAAGATTTGACAAACTCTATATCCTTAAGATGCCAGTGGTCGGGCTTCCATCTTGCTCCTTGCCTCTTACTTGGTAAGAGGTAGCCCTTCCTCCCAATCACTGACACCTAAAAAGGAGTAGCTTTGAGACTTTGTTGTTTTAGCTTCCCTTGTCCTAGTCTTCAACACATGGTATGAGGTAGGCCCGAGGTCCGACCCTCGACCGATTCCAGTTTTTGCAGTTCCCAGCATCGGTCTTCAGTTTCTCAGCTTGTAGCAAGAGGTATGAGGTAGGCTCGATGCTTGACCTTCGATATAGACACATTTTTGGGGTTTCAAACCATTTATTTCATGATCAAACAAAGTTTCCTTTCGGGTTCAGTGCCCCAAATTTTCATGATTTGACGTGTTTTTTCAGGATGACGCCATTAATGCCTAAGCAACTCTCTCACCTACTTGTTTGAATTTCAAGGCTTGAGGACATCATTTATTACACTTCTTGATGGTTGTGGTTGATCTCATGGGAACCCATGCTCATTAATGGCTGATTATTGTCCTTCCTTCTTGCCCCATACCTAGATTGTTAAATTTATAGAGGCATTTTGGAGGAATTTTTAGTCATAACATTTATTACAGGGTATGGTGCATGTCTAGAGATTTTCCTCCTGCACGGTTTCCCATGATCTGGTCACCTCAACTCTTTTCTAGATGGATTTTTACTATTTTCTAACCCTAGTGAGGGTTAGGGTTTGGTTGGAGTCAACTAAGTTATGCCTAAGCTATAAAGGCAACACTTGTATATTTTCAAGGGGCTCTTCCCTGGATTTTCTCTAACAGGCTTATGCTATTCTAGCATTCTATAACTATAACATTTGGCTTTCATGCCTTTTTATCAAAAAAACATCATTTGTTTTCTCTCTTCTCTATGCTAATATCTTTTGTATTGTTCGATACCTCTATGCATGCATTGTTTTTATCATTTTCATAGATTGCATTATTGTGCTAGCTAGTTGTGGAAGTGCTAATTGTGGGTAACCCCTACCCCTTTTGATCTCTTAGACTTTTTTA
Organism: Sequoia sempervirens; assembly: GCA_007258455.2. Taxonomy (NCBI): domain Eukaryota; kingdom Viridiplantae; phylum Streptophyta; class Pinopsida; order Cupressales; family Cupressaceae; genus Sequoia; species Sequoia sempervirens. The sequence goes on along the minus strand of VDFB02056351.1, from coordinate 5,710,479 downwards.
GCCTTCATGTTTCCCTTGCAATTTTGGTAAAGTGGAGAATTGTGTGAGTTTCTCAAGTGATTTTATTGTTACCCTATGCAGTAAAAGTAGGAAGAAACACTTCAAAGCTTGGTGTATCATCATTTTCCCTTATCCTAGGCAACCTCCTCCCTTTTCCTCTCGTAATTCATAGTTTAGAGTTAGTGTAGAGCTTTACAACATTGGGTTGGACCAGCCTTTATTGCACTTGGTTTTGAGAGGAAGCCAACCTTCTCCAGAGATCTAAACTCATCCACAAGGTCCCACACCTTGAGGTTAGTTCCATTGTTTCACTGGAATGTTGAACTTCTAGTTTAGCAAGGTGGAATTCCACATGACAATAGTTTTTGGCATGCTCGGTGGGACAAGAAGAAGTTTCACTTCAACATTGTTGAGAGAGTGGTGCTGCTCTCAATAGTTCAATCTTGAAGAGGCACTCAAACAAAGTATGTGGCAACTTTACACTTAAAAGAGGACTCTAAATCAAAATTTGGTGACTCAGCTATTGCTGAGAATCACGTGTCAAAGTAGACCTGCACATTCATGCCAAGAATTTAAACAAGAGCATCTTCTAGAGGTATTTATCAATATACTGAGCTACCATTTCTTGTTTCTAGAAGAAGAAATAGTTAGTATTTATCGCTCGTTAGGAGAAATAGAAGCACAGGTACTTCTCCTTGGGCTCAATCTACACCATTATTGGGTAGATTGTTTCAAGCTAGAATACCTATTGCTCATACACAAAGGAATTTATTCCACATGGCTAGAAATTAGCCTTTTGTGACTTTTAATGGGGGTAGTCTAGTTTGATGGGACATCTATCAACACTATGGGGTTGTGAAGGATCTAAGCCTTACTTTGCATGCATGCCCTAACATTTCCATTCTACAAGATGTCTAGGTGATTGAATTTCTGCCTTACTTTTCTCTTTCATTCAAGAGATTTCACTGCTAAAATAGGTGGCTATCTATCCTTAGATTGGTCACATATGTTGTTTAGACCAACATATATAACCATTAAATTTGAGTCCATATCAAAGGATCACATAGAATTGTATGTGCCTTGTGTTGCCAATGCTAACTATGCCACTTTTGACCATGATGAGCATGCTATTGTCCAAGATCCAAGCACCCAAATTGAGAGCATTCTGGACATTCTATTGGATGAATGGGTAGCTGTAAACATTGAAACTGGCCCAAATAAGAATTTGGAGGAGGTGGGCCTAGGTGTTTGTTTGGTCCATGAGCCAGATTCTTTCATTCCTAATCTTCAAAAGAATGATGTGTAGCTACATGAACAACAACAAAATGAGGTTTGGAAAATGTTTTTTGATGGTTCAAGAAGTAGGCATGGAGCTAGTGGGGGTGCCATGCTTGTATGCCTGCAAGGTGAACAATATTACTTAGCTTTTCATTTCTCTTTAGCTATACTAACAACACAACTGAATATGAAGGCCTTATACAAGTTTTGGAGTGGGCAAGGAAAAAGAAAATAAGTTGTCTACAAGTTTTTGGTGACAACGAATTGATTGTGAATCAGGTAAGAGGTTTGAATGTGACCAAAAATGACTTTCTCAAGTCATATAAACATAGGGTGGGATATGATAGAAGAATTTGATGGTTTCAATCTGTTGTCCATACCTAGGAATCAAAATAAACATGTTGATAGGTTGGCTGCTATAGGTTCCCAATTTGACATTCCAAATGATATTAAGAATGATAGGATAAAGCAACATGTCAAGGTTTTTCTAAGGCCATTTGTTCCTAATAACAACGTCCATTGGAATTTTTTTGAAAGTGATGAGCAAGTGATCAATTTATTGCTCGAAGAGGCTGAGTTTGTAGATGGAAACCAAACAAAGTGATGTAGGAGCATCCAATGGTGTAGGGAAATCTTGCATCATCCAAAAAAATGCTTTTCCTTATTTTCTTTAGTTGTTTTGAGCTCCATGATGGCACTTAAGGGGCATAAGATAGCTAGGAGTCAAAAATAGCAAAAAAAGATCACTTACTATTTTTAGCAAGTCAACCTAAACGAGCTCGTATGGACTTGAAAATTTACCTTGAGGAGAAAAACTAAAAAATAGTTTTGGTTGCAAAAGAATCGTCTTAATACCCTGCGCGGTTTGGGAGATATTAAAGTTTTCGTCCTAGAAAATTTCTCCAATGCACCTCCAAATTCAGATATGAAAACTTTAGAGGCCCATAAACAACTCAAAAAGTTGACGAAACAACCTACAGTCAATTCAAATGTTGTAGATTTGTTCAAGAAATTTCCAATGATATGCAATAATAGCAAATCGGACACTTGGATCAAAAGTTATGGCTTCACAAAGTTGCCCCTTTAAAAAGTGAATTTCATTAAAATTTCTTTCTAGGCCAAAAATTAAACTACAAGACTTTTGGCGCCAAAAAAAAGGGAAATTTGAACATTCTAGAACATTCTAGGGCGGTTATTGGGGTAAAATAAAAATGGGTTGGCGGGGGTTGTAGTGTGGCTCCATTAGCGCATTGGGTGGCTCGGAATGATATATTTGTTTTCAGAGTTGATTTTGTTGTAATGAATCAAGCCCATGAGGCCAGCAAAGTACGTAAGTTTCTGAATCAGAATTCATTTCTCCAGCAAATAATTGAAAGTGAGTTTTTTTTTTCTATTTCACATCTTTTAGTTGGTATCTATTGTGGTGATTTGTGTGGGTTTCGGGTGGTATGGCCCTCATCACAAAGCTACAACAGTAATATGGTGACTAGGTTATATAGCTAAGAACAAAAAAATTTCCAAAGGGTTTGGTTACTTTGGAGTCCATTTTCAATTTAGACGATCAACTAAAAAGAGGAAAAACCAACATGCATGTTAAGTAGGAGCACTATAAAAAAGTGGAAATCTTCAAAGGTAATCTTCTTAAAATCGGTAAACTTTGTTCTCAAGAGGATAAAGAATCTTTTGTTGCACTTTTTCAAGAATTTTGTGACATTTTCACTTGGGAATATTTTGATTTAAAGGGATTTGATCCCAAGATAGCCCAACACACCATTGAGCTTGAGCCAAATGCAAAACCAGTGAGGCAAACGAAAAGGCCTTTAAATCCAAAGCTTGAGCCACTCATGAGAAATGAATTGAAAAATTTGATTGAGAGCAATATTATCTTTCTAATAAAACACACTTCATGGGTCTCTAATCTTGTCCCTATAAGGAAGAAGAGTGGAGAAATAAGACTCTGTGTTGAATTTAGGGACTTGAATAGGGCCTCACTAAAAGACCATTATCTACTGCCCTCTATGGAGCAGATTTTGTAGTTGTTGTAGGTTCTAAAAGGTTTTCTTTGTTGTATGGTTATTTTGGGTACAACTAGGCGTTAGTGAAGGAAGATAACTAGTATAAGACAACTTTCACCAAGTGGGAACCAATGGCATACAAGAAGATGCCTTTTGGATTGTCCAATGCTGGGGAAACCTTTCAAAGTGCGATGGAGATTGCTTTCCATGATCTCATGTACAAGACTATTCTTGTATATTTGGATGATATTAATGTTTTCTCCAAGGATGCAAAGGAACATTTTACTCACCTAAGGTATATTTTTGACAGGTGTAGAGAGTTTGTGATATCACTTAATCCCAAAAAGTACATTTTTGTTATACATGAAGGTAGGTTACTAGGTCATGTGGTGTCAAAACATGGTGTGACCATTGACCCTGAAAGGGTAAGTGCTATTTTAGCTTTGCCTCTACCTAGCCATAAAAGGGGTTTGCAAAGTTTCTTTGGAAGGAAAAATTCTATTAGGAGGTTTATACCTAATATTTTTGATCTATTAAAACCACTAACAACTATGTTGAAGAAAAATGTGAGTTTCAACTGGTCAAAGAAATGAAGGGAAAGTTTTGAGGCCACCAAAGAAGCCATAGCAACAACACCTACATTGGTAAATCCTAAATTTTCCAAGGATTTCATTCTCTTTGCTTATGGGAACACAAATACCATCTTAGCTATGCTAGTACAAAAAAACTAAAGAAAATTTGGAGCAGCCAATAGCATTCTTCAGTGAAGGCCTAGAAGGTTACAAGCAAAGATAGTCTTTTGTTGAGAAGCAGGTACTTGTTGTAGTTAGGAGCCTCAATTTTTTTTTCCATTTTGTTTCCAATAACAAGATTCAATTAATGGTTGCTCACCCAAGTGTTAAGGAGTTCTTGTTGAATAAGGATTTGAGTGACAAAAGGGCTAGGTGGGTCACCAAAGTAATGGAGTATGATGTGGAAATCAAGGTCGCAAAGCTTGTAAGAGGTAAAAGTTTTTGCGAACAACTAGCTAGTGATATGGACAATAGCAAGAAAGAGGTTGTAGAGGCCATCCTAGCCTTCCAAGAGCAACCCTGAATAGCTCACATAATTCTACCTAGAGGCTAGGTATGGGATATGGTTCATTTCCTCCAAACAGGTGAGTGCCCACAAGGAATGGACAGGGCTAAGAGAAGGTATTTCAGGATGCAATGCATCCCATATGTACTCCTAAATAATATACTCTTCAAGAAGGATGTCAATGGTGTGTTGCTTAGATGCATTGATATTGATCAAGTTGGCAAGGTGCTCAAGGAGTTTCATGATGGAGCAGCTGGTGGACACTTTGCACCAAGAACAACAACTCTAAAGATAAAGAGGGCATGGTATTATTGGTTTATTTTATTCAAAGATACACATGAATGGGTAAGGAAGTGCAAGAAATGTGCCTTTTTCCCTAAAAAGGAAAGGTTGGTAGCTCTTCCTTTGCAGCCTATCTAAGTTGAGCATCCCTTCATGAAATGAGGTATTGAATTTATTGGAGCCATGGACCCACCTTCTAGTGCAGGTCATAAATGGGTCCTCACTACCACCGATTACTTCACTGGGTGGACTGGAGCTGTGTCATTGAAGGAGGCTAATGAGACTGCTATCCTAAGCTTTTATGAAGAGCCGATGACAAGGTTTAGAGTGACCGACTCTATTATTTTTGATAATGCTCTAGATTTTTAGGGTACAAAATTGAGTGAATGGGCTATCAAGAATGGCATCTATTTGAGTACTTCATCAAACTATTTCCCTTATGGGAATGGTTTGGTTGAGTCAACGAACAAGAACTTGATAAGGATCATCAAGAGGACCATGGAAGATAATCAAAGGACTTGGCATACCAAGCTAAAGTCTACCTTGTGGGTGGATAGAATCACTATTGGTGTATGGAAAGGATGCAAGGTTACCATTATCAGCTGAGCTACCATCTCTTGAGTTGGATAACTAGTTGGAAATGTTAGAGGGGGAAGGACCTAATGATGATCAGGTATGTATAGCTGATGGAGTTAGAATAAACCAGAGATAGAGCAATGAAGTATATGGAGGGGCATCAAAATTAGGTACAGAAGTCTTTTGACCAAAAGGAAACCCATAGGGTCTTCAAGGAGGGGGATGTAGTCCTCAAATGGGATGAACTTAAGAATAGACTTGGAAGGCACACAAAATTTGATGCCATGTGGAGTGGACCTTGCATCATTTCTGAGTTTAAACAACATAATGCCTTCCAACTATCTAAAATATATGGAGAGGAAGTACCAATCCTAGTTAATGGGATTCACCTCAAATGTTATTTTTGAGGTATTATTAGTCTTTTATACATATTAGATTAGGTCGCTGCTTTTCCAAGAAGTGTTTTTGCACACCCTACATTCTCCTTACAGGAATGTATATTTCTAGTTTCCTGATTTCCTCTAAGTGAGGCCCATGCATGCTTTATTTTTCCCTCAGGAGGCCCAGCTATTGAATATTTTCCCTTATGAATCTATTCCCAATGGACTAATAAGGCCCTTGGATTCCATGATTAATAGGAAATCATCCCATAAAGTTGCCAAGAATGTTGACATTTCATGCCATCTTGATGACCCATCATTGGAAACTGGTCTGAGAGATTTCACATGGGTCATATTGCATGAGTCTCCCTTGAAAAAGTCCCAAAATTGGATAATTCTAGGTGTTTCAAGTTTTCGGGCTATCACTTCCCTCCTCAAAATGCTTCTGCTTATCACTCCTCCTTTCCATCTCTTCCAACTTCATCCTCTTTTCCTCTCTAAGTGCTTCAAGTGTCGGCCATCGACCTTATCCTTTAAGCTCTATCACTTTCCCTTTGTAGGCCATAAGTCTACCACCCAACCATCAAAGCCTGACTAATTCTTTCAAGAATTTACTTTGTGTCACATTTAAGACTTTGGGGGTAAGGCTTTCCACTTATCACCTACCATCTTTCTTATTATCACTCTTATTTTCCCCTGATCCCTAATCTCATGTTTTGAACATCGGAAATCATGCTTTCACCTTCCCTCTTACCTTTCTTTCAACACGAAGGAAGATATCTCCCTAACCTCTAACCTTTGATGGATTCTTCTGGGTGTTGGGCGTCAATCTTCCCATTTACTCTTTTTGCATCTACGGAAAGGTGTAAGCCTGCTCCCTGAACCTTAATCCCTGATCTCACATTTTAGATATCAGGCATTAGTCTTTCTATCTATCACTTTCCATACTTCTTCCACCCAACCCTTGATATTTGACTAACTCTATATCCTTCAGATGTTAGTGGTTGAGCTTTCATCTTGCTCCTTGCCTCTTACTTGGTAAGAGGTAGACCTTCCTCTCGATCATTGACGCTCGATAGGGAGCAACCTTTGTATTTCATGGTTTTAGCTTCCCTCATCCCAGTCTTCAACACATGGTATGAGGTAGGCCTGAGGTCTGACCCCTGATAGGTTCCAATTTTTGCAGTTCCTAGAATTAGTCTTCAGTTTTTTATGTAGAAGCATCCACAGTTGCTAGCAATCTTGCATCAACAAAAAATCCAAATTTTGGAATTTGCATTTTTATTTCATTTTTTTAATTTGAATAAAATTGGAATAATTTAATTTAATAAAACAAATGCCACCTTTGTTATGCAAGTTGGCAAGTGGGGTAATGGACGTGTAGTTGCACTTTTTTGAAAATCTGAAAAAGCATAATTAGGTGTTGGGTTTGTGGGAATTACTGAATGGAATTAAAAATAATTTATTTATTTTTTCATCATTGAAACCACTCATTCCATGGAGGTGGTTATGAATTTTCCAATTGGAGGGAAAAAATTACATTTTTGATTTTTGGGGAGGGTGGTATTGCATGTTTTGGGGCATTCATTTGTGGTTGCAAGTTTTGGAGAAAGGGAGAGTTGGGAATGGTATTCTCTAAAGGGGTTTTGAAGACTTTTTGTTGCAGGTTGAGAGGATTATGGCAGCCATTAAATATTGAAGGTTTCATTGTTGAAGGTTGAAGGGTTTCAGGTGATTGATTGCAGGAGGAAATAACAGTTTTGGAGGTGCTCATGAATCACATAGGTTGTTTTTATTGTTGTAGATTTTTTTTTGTTATTTTCAGATTATTTAAAGGGCATATGTTGTTTCCCTTTAGTCACTTGTTGATTGAAAACAATTATCTAATCATATTTCCATATTGTGTAGACTTTGTGTTGCAAACTTCAAATGAATTCATGAAATTGTGTTGCAGATTTTCTTGCATTGTTATGGTTGTTTGAGTGTAGTTTTAGAGAAGAGGGTTTATTGATAATCTCTCTTTCATTAGTGGTATCAAAGAAGGAGTTCCTAAGTGTGCAGGAAGAACTGTCGATGTGAGGCAGTTTGCACCAAGACCTAGGGGTGGAGAGTGTTGAGGATTTATAAACAAATCGTCGAGTGAGGTAGTTTACATCTACAAAACCTAAGGGTTTTGAAATTTGTGTTAAGGATTTGTGAGGACTTAAGGATGGAAAAGAGGAAGAAGAAAATGAATTTTATCATTGGATAGATTTTGAGGATTCTTGGACTTGAGAAACTTAGAGAGAGAGAGAGAGAAAGAAGAAATAAGAGTTGGTATGATAGAATTGTAGAAACAAGTGGATGAATTAAGAGAAGAGATTGAAAGGAGAAAGTAATAAAAAAGAAAAGTTGAAGGTAATTTTGTTTATCCTTCTAATGATATTTTGATTGCAGGAAAGAAAGAAGATGCAGAAAGGTGTCATGCATGTGGCACAAAGGAAGAAGAAGAGGATGAATACAAAGTAATTGATGAACCTAAAGCTGAGGAATTTCTACTAGAAGACATGAAGGATGAAATTACAAGGGTTGCAACAACAACAAAAGAGTTGAGTGAAATGTAGGACATTGAAGAAGAGGACACCAAAGTTGTAACAACAAATGAGGAGGTAAACCTTGTATTTTGTGAGTTAATTGGTGATTATTATTTGCATATGAATTATGTGAATGGAATGGGTGAATATGAGGAAGTTAAAAAGTATGTTGCAGCAATAAGGAAGGAATTTTTTTAGAATTTAATGAGATTGAAACTAAAAATGACCTGTGTTTGAGTGAAATGGTAAGAGAAAGTGAGGAAAGAGTTGTGGAGAAAATTGAGGTAAATTTTTGTTTTTCTGAATATTGTTATGAAGATAAATGTGAGTATAGTGAGGATGTAGTAGAGAAAATTCCATTAAAGGGTATAGGGAGAGTGAAGATGATTTACTAATGAAAATTGCAATAGTAGAAGCAAAGTGGGATGCATTTGCTATAGGACAAGGAAGTGATACAATTACATGTCATATTAAAGGCATGAAAGAAGAGAATAAAATTGAAGTTGTGATAGGTGATGATAAGGTAAAATATTTTCTTAATGAATTTAAGAAATATGATTTTCATGTTGAGATGGATGAGTTAGTGAATGTAGATGAGATGGTTCAATTAGAGTTTGTTAGAGATGATTGGTATGTAAAGAAGGGTTTGCATGGTGTTGCAAAGTTAAATGCAGGTGCAATTTGGTGGAGGTGGATGAACTTTGGTGTATTGAATCCCACAAGATTGGAGGAGAATGTGAGATACACTTGGAGGAGGTGGTCAGGCTATAGAGGAGCTAATTCCACATCGAGGAAGAGGAGTAAAGAGTAGAGTTGTTAGAGGACGTTACTTGTTCTAGCTAAGTGTTGGAAGAGGAGAAAGAAGAAATTATTAGAGGTACAAATTCTAGCAATGGAGTATGCTGCAAGTTGCTTGCAACTTGAAAGAGTAGTTCTACTGCTCAACTCCATTTTGTGAGCCTATTCTCACAAACTTTCTACCATGGGTGTCTGATGTAGGAGTATCCACATTTGCCATCAATCTTGCATCAACAAAAAATCCAAATTTTGGAATCTTCATTTTTATTTAATGTTGTTGGGTTAACTTGAATAAATTTGGCATAATTTAATTTAATAAAATAAATGCCACCTTTGTTATGCAAGTTGGCAAGTGCGGTAGTGGAGGTGCAGTTGCACTTTTCAAAAAAATCTAAAGAAACAAACTTGTATGTTTGGGTTTGTGGGAGTAACTAAATGGAATTAAAAATCATTTATTGATTTTTTACATCTTTGAAACCACTCATTCCATGGTGGTGGTCACGAATTTTCCAATTGGAGGGAAATAATTAGAATTTTCATTTTTTGAGGAAGGTGGTATTGTATGTTTTGAGGCATTCATTTGTGGCTACAGGTTTTGGGGAAAGGATGAGTTGGGCGTGGTATTCTCTAAAGGGATTTTGAAGAATTTTTTTTGTAGGTTGAGAGGATTATGGTAGCCATTAAATATTGAAGGCTCCATTGTTGAAGGTTGAAGGGTTTTAGGTGATTGATTGTAGGAGGAAAGAGCAGTTTTGGAGGTGCTCATGAATCACATGGTTTTTTTTGTTGTTGTATCTTGTTTTTGTGTTATTTTTAGATTATGTAAAGGGAATATGTTGCTACCCTTCAGTCATTTTTTTACTGAAAATAATACTGCAATCATATTTCCATATTGTGTAAACTTTGTGTTGCAAACATCAAATGAATTCATGAAATTGTGTTGCTAATTTTCTTGCATTGTTATGGTTGTTTGAGTGTAATTTTAGAGAAGAGGGTTTATTGAGAATCCCTCTTTCATTAGTTTCTCAACCTACTATAGGAGGTATGAGGTAGGCCCAACACTCGACCTCCAACAGAGACACATTTTCGAGGCTTCGAACAATTTATTTCACGATCAAACAAAGCTTCCTTTCGAGTTTGATGCCCCAAATTTTTGTGATTTCATGTTTTTTGGGATGATGCCATTAATGCCTGAGTGAATTTCCCACCTACCTATTTAACTTTCAAGGATTGAGGACATCTTTTATTGCACTTCTTGATGGTTGTGCACTGGTACATTTTGATCCATTTTTCGACGAGCATATGCCAGGCTGGAATTTCAACGTTTCAAATGCCGTCAAAATTCTGATGCAATAATAGCGATGAATGACCGTCAAAATTTTGACAGACGCTCATCGAAAAATGGGTCAAAATGTACCAGTGGTGGTTGATCTCATGGGCACCCATGCTCATTAATGATTGATTATTGTCCTTCCTTCTTGCTCCATATCCAAATCATTGAATTTATGGGAAATTTTGGAGGAATATTTGGTCATAACATTTATTACAGGGTATGGTGCATGTCCAGAGCTTGTCCTCCTACATGATTTTCCATGATTTGGTCACCTCAACTCTTTCCTAGATGGATTTCTACTATTTGTTAACCCTATCAAGGGTTAGGGTTTAGTTGGAGTCAACTAAGTTATGCTTGAGCTATAAAGGAAACACTTGTATATTTTCAAGGGGCCCTTCCCTAGATTTTCTCTAATAGTCTTATGCTATTCTAGCATTCTATAACTATAAAATTTGGCTTCCATGCATTTGTATCAAAAAACATCATTTGTTTTGCTTCTTCTCTATGCTAGTATCTTATGTATTGTTTGATACCTCTATGCATGCATTTTTTTTTATCATTTCTACATATTGCATTGTTGTTCTATCTGGCTATGGAAGTGCTAATTATGGGTAACCCCTGCCCCTTTTGATCTCTCAGAATTTTAGCCTTCATGTTTCCCCTATAAATTTGGTATAGTGGAGAACTATGTGAGTTTCTCAAGTAATTTTGATGATACCCTGTGTAGTAAAAGTAGGAAGAAGCACTTTAAAGCTTGGTTTATCACTATTTTCCCTTATCCTAGACATCCTCCTTTTCCATTTTCCTCCTAGAGTTCATAGTTTAGGGTTAGTGTAGAGCTTTACAATGTTGGGTTGGACCAGCCTTTGTTGCACCTAGTGTTGAGAGGAAGCCAACCTTCTCTAGAGATCTAACCTCATCTGCAAGGTCCCACACCTTGATGTTAGCTCCATTGTTTCACTAGAATGCTAAACTTCTTGTTCAACACGATGCATTTCCATGTGAGAACACATACCAAAACTCTCTTGATGCCATAGATTTGCTCCAAATTTATTGATGAAGAGGATGAATGCAGTTGCAACTCAACAATTTTAGTAGCATAACTTTTCTTTGAATCCAATATTCACTCTTTCAAAATGGCTTAAGGAATGAGAGATTTATAGATTTGATGAGGATAAATAGAAGGTTGAGATTGACTTGGAAGGGGTGGCTATGACTAAATGAGAGGAACAGTGGAAACTTGTAGTGTGTACTATCTTGTTAGAAAGTTGCTTTCCTGCACATTGATCTAGGAAACTCTCAAATTATGTTCATAGGTATGAAGTGAATCATGACCTCCACTATAACTAGAAAGGGTTCAAGGGTTTGGATGGGCTAGAATTATAGTGTTATTACCCTCCTAGGGTCAAAAACCTCTCACAAAGTTAACATGCATTACTCCCCCTGAGAACTACAATTTCTTGGGTCCAAGGGTGCCCCTACCCTAACTAGAGATAGCCTAGTAGGGCTCGAGAGGAGTGATGAGTAGAGCATAAATGCCCTAAAATTTGATCAATAATTCCATATGATATAATTGATGACATAGTGGTGTTATTGACATTCTATCTCAGTTTTGGTTGATTGTGATAAAAATTGAGGCCATGCTCGAAAGTGGAACCTAATAAGATTAGTATTTCTTTTATCCAAGAAGAAGCTATCTAAAGATAGAAGAAGATTTGAACTTGAGAGGGATGAGTGTTGGCAGTTGTTATCATTGATATCAACACTTGAGGAGATTTGTGTAAGATTGTTGGTAGTGGTTATCATTGATGTTAACATAGTAAATTTTTTGTGGTTGTTATTGGTGTGAACACTTGGGAAGTAGGAGAGATTGTTGGCATTGGTTGATTCTAATGTCATTATTGTAGTGCTTTTTGTTTGGAATTGGTTGTCATTATTGACAACGTTTAGTTTGGGTTGTAATTGATGAATGTGTTGAACACCCAAAATATTGAGGGTGGGGGGTGAATCAATATTCCTTTAAACCACTTAAACATATTAAGATCAAATAATTATAGCATATTCAATTGCAGTAATGAAAGAAAGCATGAAAACATCCAACAACATCATATAACACATGAACACTAGGATTTTTATGCAGAAAACTCAAAATGGGAAAAACCATGGTGAGGATTAGCTAACAATATATTATAACCGGTTATAGTATATTACAAAAGTGCTCACTACAGGTGAACTCACTATCCAAGTGGACTCATTACCCATTGAAAAAATAAAAGAGATAGAAGAGATTGTGGCATACAACCAAGTGTTGAACTATTACAAAATGCATCTACAATATGCTGGAGTACAGTTCTATTGAAGCTCAAAATAAAGACTCAAAACCCTTCATACTGATCTAACTTAATGCTCTGCTCTTCTCTACATTCACACAATTCATACTCACATAACTCTTATCACATAGCTTCCATCTTCAAAATACTGAAAAATATCTAACTTATATATCCACTTCACTCATAACATCAATTAGGTTGGTCTAATTAGATGTATCCTTCAGAATATACAAAATATAACTTGTCGGCTCAAAAACCTTCCATACACACATCATGCCAAGATTTAAATCTCAAAACACTTTGAAATAGGTCAGAATGGACCTATAATTAATCCAAGATAACTTTGTAATACTTATTTAAGCTTTGCATACCTTCAAACCTATTAGGTTGACACCATAGAGGACCTAATATAAAAATTCTCCAATTGTATACCCATATTTAGACACACTGACCCCAAAACATCATGCCAACTAGAATACACACTCATTTGACATTTTTCAACACTTCCATAAATCCACAAAACCAAAAACCAATCTGTGGAGAAGTGCGGATTCTCCAACTCATGTGCATAGAACTAGAAAACACTTGTAACTATCAAGTCAAACTTTTGTTACTCATAACCTTCACACCAAAAGCCAAAATGAGATGAAACTATCAAATTAGATGCTTCTACTAGACAAAAAAAAAATTACTAGAACCACAAAGCAAAGCACCGAATGGAAAACCAATGCGGACCCAAAAAAATGGATGCTTTAAACACATAATTACAGATACTAACACAATAATTTTTCATCAAAATTGTCTTTACTGTATTAAACCTTCTTACAAAATTAAATTATACAAACATTCTAAAACATGTTAGATCCAACCAAAATGATATGCACCATGATCTCCAAAGAAAGATGCAATATTGACATCAATGAAAACATTGCAATGCATAAAAATATACCTTGTGCTTATCCCACATGCTCATGTTTCCAACAACAACATCAATGAAAAACTCCTCATTCTTCCAACAATATCGTCATTGATGGAAACATGCCTAAACATCTCCAAAATATTCTCCCCCTTTGACATCAAGGGCAAAGGGCACATACAACAACTTTTCTACCACATACCAGATCTCCCCTTGAGAAATATATGCATATGTATAGACTAAAAAATTGAATTGACTCCCCTTAAGTTATGTACCAGAGCAAAACCAAAAACTTATATTGGAAACCACTCTATATACTTGGCATATGTACAAAGATTTTGAGACTGAAAAATGGAAATGCATAAAGAATAAGGAATATTGTCAACCAGAGGAAGTTGAATCTTGAAGCTTCTACACATGTGTTTGCTAGGCCTATTTACCTTCTTCCCAAATCTTCTTTTTTGTCCCAAGCATCCTGCATTGTGTCTCTGGCTCCATTATAATTTCTTCTCAGGTTCTTTTGGAGTGCTAGGTAGAGAATTCATTTGTGTAGCCTTGTTAGCACTCAAAAGGGCACTTGAAACAAATATGAATTTGGAATTTACCAAGTCCCTAATGTTCACAAACTACAAGATGATCTTTTCCTTTTGTCCTTGTAGTTGGAGATATTTCTCATGCAAGTCCTCAATCGTTGATCTTACACTTCCATCTAGGTCTTGTGCAGGATCATATGCACTTGAAGCTTTATATGTTTGTGACTCAATCAAGTCCATTTCATCTTTGATACTCTTTGTGGCTTTGGGCCACTTCATACAAAATCAAAATAAGGATTTGGCCTCAACCATGCAAGCCTATGCATCCTTAAGACTATCTTGGAATTTGTTGTGTGCATGTGCAAACTTTTCTGTGATTTCCAATAGCCTCTTCTCACTCATATTTTTGTCCATTTCTCCTTCCAATTCATTTTTCAACTTTTCTTCCAAACTAGAGGCACATTCTTTAAATGAACCAATCAACAATTTAAGGCTCTCCATACTTGACAATAAATTATAATTGTAGTCCTGGGTATGGCCTCCTATAGTGTCTTTACTACCTCCTCAATTAACTCTCCACTCTTTTGGTGAGTCTCTATTGTCTTCTTTCTAGTAGATGCATGAAATACATCTCTTAACTAAAGCTTGTGGAGTGGGAAAATCTTGTGAAGGTCCACATTCTCTTGTTGCATAGGTAATTGTAGTAGTTGGGCTGATACAATAGGCTAGAAATTGAGTTGCATGCTTAGTATGTTCTTCAATGAATCTTTGGTGGTGCTAGAGGATTCACTATTATCCTTCACACTCTCTATAGTCTTTTCCTTCAAGTCATTTTCCATCTTACCAAAGCTCACTGGTGTCTTTGCTTCAACTTTTGCATCTCCGAATGTATCTTCATTCTTTTCCTCATGTTCCTTCTTATTTTCCTAGTCATCCTTCTTTGCATCACCATTCTCCTTTTCACCATCCTTGGTTACATTATCTTCTCTAGTAGACCAGTCTGTGTTGTCTAGAGTAGTAATTGTCTCCAGTTTTCCTTGTATACTCTCAACTTTTTCTTTGGATACCGGAGGAGGAGTATCCTCCTTTGCAATGTCTTCTCTGATTATTGCTTCTTCAACATTTTTTTCTGTCATTTCTTCAACTTTCAGAGGTGTATTATCCTATGCATCTTCTTCGTTTGCCTCATGCTCATGTTGAGCATCATCCATATGCACATCACCTTCAATATTTTATTCTAGAGCAAGTTTCTCCACATTCACTTCCTCTTTGCTCTCTGGTGTCATTCCCAACTTTTGTGCTATCTCTTCTACCTTTGCAATACTCTCCTTGAGTCTCTTGAGATCATTTTGATCTCTTCCCATAAGGGTCATCAACCTCTACTTAGTTCTAAGTTCCTTGTTGAACACCATAGCCAAAGTTCCTTTGTTTTCCTCAGAGAGAGGAGCACTTATCTTTTCCAAAGCATAGTCTCTTAACCTTACCTCTTCTTCTATAGCTTCTTGCCTTCTTTCTATCAAAACATTCCATAAATCTATAGGTACTTGTTTCTTTATGTTTCACATGTCAACCTCAAGAACAACAATATACTTAATGATGGCTTCTACAATGGTGGCCTCATCCACCTCATCTGTTTCATTATATAGGGCTATAGTTTCTGCTAACATCTCATTTTGTAATATACCATTGAAAAGTGCTGCTAACTTCATGGGAGTGTGTGTTCTTACTAGATCTTTCTTCTTCTGACTTGCTTATGCTTTCTTCTTCTCCTGCATGTGGACTACAAAATATTTCTTTTCCTTCTCTATTTCTTCTTCACTATCTGTATCAATGATATAAAATTTCTTTCTTTTAACACTTGCTTCACCTTGTGAAGCTTCACTTTTCCTTTTGTGGACCAACTATGGTCCTTCCTCCTCCTCCTCTTCTTCTTCTTCATCCTCTTCAACATTTACACTTGTGACTTTTTCTCTTACTGCTTTCTGTTTTTTCCTCTTCTTGGTAGGGGTTGTAGGTGGTGTTACTAAAGTAGCCTTATTCTTCTCAAACCTTGTACTCTACACAACCATAGGGGACTTCTCCTTCACGAGAGTACTTTCAAATGGTTTTCTCTTTTCTCTTGTAGGGGGATTAGTCCAGAAGGACTTTTGAATAGTAGGAGGGGTGGTAGCTATTCTACTAGATCTTCTAGTGCTTGATGAACTTCCTGAAGCTCCAACCCTTATTCTTGCTTTCTCTACTTGATCCTTTGTGAAGCCCATGTCCACAAATTGTACAAACATCTTTTCAACCTTCTTTATTATTGGTTTCTTCTGCTCCATTTGTACCTCCATTGAATTTTCTTCATGGGTGTCATATCTTCCTTTTGTGGTGTCCTTAGGCTTGCTAAGCATAAAATCAACTGAGGCAATAATCTCTTGTTTAGTAATCTCATATCCCATTGCTAGTATCCACATTGTCCTTGGTTTAACTGCTTTAATGATGCATTCATCTATTGATACCATGAATATGATTTCATCTTTTGAGACACTACAAAGAAAGCTTCAAGAGATTCATCTTGTTCCTCTGCATCACCAAGACCTCTCAAAAAGTCTCTAATTTGATGTGCAACTAGTCTTCCTTTTAAGCATACAACACTTTTAGTACCAGACAGTTCGCTCAAGAAGTAGAAAAGTAGACAAACAATCAGGGTACCATACTTAAATGAACATTTATTTTCCTTGATCTTCTCCAAATTTTCCATTAGTTGTTGTATCAAGAACTCAAAAATATCATATTCAACTCCCTTTTCCACTATCTCATAGGTATTGTTTGTTGCGGTGGCAAATACAAAGTTTTCTTTGTTTGTGAAGAAAAGATTGTAACCTATCATCATAGCTGCATACTTCATAGCTGGATTTCTTATCTTATTCACTGTCAAGGCCCTCTTGTCATATGTAGCACTTGTTAATTCTGTGACCACTTCATTTTTCACTGATTTGAGTATCAGAATAGGTTCGGTGGAGCACAAACCTAAAACTTCTCTAATTACATCCTTTGTGATTATCCCAGGCATGTCAATCCAAAAACATCTATCATGATTTTTTCTCAATGAAATTCTAACCCATTTATCATCAAAGAAAAAAATTGGAAACCCTTCCCACACATCACATTTATTCACAACTAGCTTTTGATATTCTAGTTTTAGGGTAAAGTTGTCTCCAATAAGTTCATTCACCCATACTTCTCCTAGCTTAGAATGATCATGCTCCTCTAAATTGCTATGAATATAAATCCCTATATCCTCTATATGTAAAACACCATAAGGAACATGCAAAAATGCTCCTATTGGATCAACCTCTGTGGATTTAATAGGATGTTGCTTAAACTTGGGTTGTGGCTTATCAGTAAATTCAATAACCCTATGTGTAGCAATTTCAAAATGAATTCAAATTGCTTTCAACAAAGTTCTCTATGAAACTAAGGAAAACAAAGATTGTAAATACCTTTTCCTTTGCTTTTCTGATTAGGTTTTGAATGCACCATATCACAAATCACCTTGATCACTCCAAATATTTTCTTCGTTGCTCTGCTCCTTCTCAATAATCATTGTGAATGAATTTGGCTAAGTAAAATCACTTTATAACCCTTTAAACTGACCTAATTTCACATTGAATGCTTCAAATGATAAAGCTAGCAAACCCTTCACAATGTGCACAGTTACCTTCAAATGCTTCGCAATCTTCTACATTTCAACATTTTCTACCAAAATTTTCTCCAAAAGATCAAGCATGTTGACCTACACCACATATCCTCGTGTTGAAGCATCAACACCATTTTATTTGGAAGGGGATGAAAGATTTTCATTACATCTCCCCCTGAGCTAAAGCTCTCAACTTAGTTTTTAGAGGAAACATCTGCATTAGATGCTAGTACAAATTCATCCTTAACCTCGATCTCTTCATTGTACTAGATCATCCAAATCTTATCCATCTCCTTGTTTTTTTGGATCAATATTTTGTACTAGATCATTCTTCTTTACTAGATTATCCTTCTTCATATTTTTGCTTTTGCAAAACTTAGAAATGTGTTAAGGCCTATTGCGATTGTAGCATATGACATTCTTTTGACCAATCTTATTTCCATTCACTCTAGATTTGCATTGACTAGCTTTATGCCCAAATCCATAGCATGTATAATAATATCCATTGAAAGATTGAACCATTATACCATTGTTATAACCATTCATCATTTGACTTTTGCACTCACTAGCTCTATGACCAAATTTTTTACATGCAAAACATTGAATAGAAAAATGTAGAAATCCTTATTCATTCTGCTTCTACATTCCATAGCCTTATGCCCAAATTTATTGCAAGAATAATAGAAACCATTAAAATATGGGTACCTTTGTGCATTTGGTTGTCTAACCAGTGGTTATCTAGCTACATTCCTTTGATTCCAGATCTATTTGCCATTGCTCTTGTCTTTAATTTTTTTTTCAACATTTGATGTTTGACTTGATTTTAAACTTTCACCCTTTTCAAATCATAAACCTTCTTTATCTTTAGAGCCTTTTTGATTTGAAATAATTTCATCAAGCTTTGGAGAACTCATCTTGAATTTGTCTTCATGACTCCTTGCTTTCTCTAGGTCTGATCTTAGCTTCACAACTTCTTGTTCAAGCCTTGTGCATTCTTCAAATTTTATTTTCACCATTGTATTCAAGCATTCTTCAACTCTCTTTCTTTCTTCAATTTGCACCTTCTGACAGGTAATGGTTTCATTTGCTCATTTCAACTTCTCACTGACCTCCTTATTCCTTTCTCTAAATTGCTTGATTTTCTCCCTCAATTTTTTGATGCATTCATTTGCTTCTTTGACATTTTCCTTTATATCTCTATTTTATCCTTTAGTTCTTTCAAGATCTTCAAGAGAAAATTTGAGTTCTCCATTCATATCAAATATGAAATCTTCTTTTGTAGACCCAACAACAAGAATCTCTTATGAAGGAGTATGTAATCTTCTAACAACCATGTGTTCAACCTCCAAGATCTTCCTCAAGTGGTTAAGCTCCTTCCATGGAACCAAGCTCTAATACCAATTGTTGAACACTTGGATTACTGTGAGTGCGGGGTGAATCAGTATTCCTTTGAACCACATAAACATTTAAACATCCAATACTTATAGCATATTCAATTGCAATAATGAAAGAAAGCATGAAAACATCCAAAAAAATCACATAACACATGAACACCAATATTTTTACGTGGAAAACTGAAAATAGGGAAAACCACGATGAGAATTAGCTCACAATATATTATAGATAATTATAGTTTATTCAAAAATGCTCACTGCAGGTGGACTCACTACCCACTGAGAAAAGAAAATACATAGAAGAGATTGTGGCACACAACCAAGTGTTGAATTGTTAAAAAATGCATCTACAATATACTAGAATACAGTTCCATTGAAGCTCAAAATTCAAACTCAAAACTCTTCATACTAATTTGATTTAATAATCTACTCTACTTTGCATTCACACAATTCACACCTAGAAAAATATTATCACATATCTTCCATCTTCAAAATACTAAAAATAATCTAACTTATATATCCATTTCACTCATAACATAAATTAGGTTAGCCTAATTAGATGTATCATTCAAAATATACAAAATATAACTTTTCAGCTCAAAAAACTTCCACACATGCCTCACGTGAAGATTCAAATCTTAAAACTCTTTGAAATAGGTCAACATGGACCTATAAGAGATCCCACATAACTCTGCAATACTCATTTAAGCTTCGCATACCTTCAAACCTATTAGGTTGGCACCACATATGACCTAATACAAAAATTATCCAACTGTATACCCATATTCAGACACACCAACCTAAAAACATCATGCCAATTGGAATGCACACTCATATGAAATCTATCAACACTTCCAAAAATATACAAAGCCAAAAACCAATCCGCGAAGAAGTGTGGATTCTCCAACAAATATACATAGAACTGGAAAAAACCTATAGCTGTTAATCCGAACTTCTATTACTCATAAATTTCACACCAAAATCCAAAATGAGATGAAACTCTAGAATTAGATGCTTCTACTATCCAAAAAAAACATATTAGAACCAAAGAGCAAAGTATCAAATGATGGACCAATGCAGAACCAAAAAAATGGATGCTCTAAACAAAAAACCATTGATATTAACACTTAGTAATTTTTCATCACAATTGTCTTTACCTGATCAAAAGTTCTTGTAAAATTTCCTTATACAAACATCCTAAAACATGTTAGATCCAACTAAAATGATCTACACCATGATCTCTAAAGCAAGATGCAATTTTAACATCAATGACAACACTGCAATGCATAAAAATATACCTTGTGCTTGTCCCACATGCTCATGTTTCCAACAACATTAATGAAAAACTCCTCATTCTTCCAACATGATGATGGTGTTGCTAGAGTTCATGGTTGGATGTCATGCCTTGTTTAATGATAATGGAAGATGTATTGTGTATTGTTGCTATCAGCAGAATTAGTTTCATAATGATATATTAAGATGAGGAGTAGAAGCATTAAGATGAGGATTATAAGTGTTGCTAATGATGGAGAGATGTTGCTAATGGTATATAGAAGTTGTGTTAATACTGATTTGGAGAATGCTCTACATTCATCCACTATTGAAGATATGGTCTTGTGATTTGGGATTAAAATTCTGTGTTTTGTGGATGTTGCACTCCTATCTTTTCAGGTCACTTGTGTTTCCAAGGAGGTTTCTATGAATTGTAGAAGGTTGACAATGTTATTGGTTGTTTGACTAGTTTGGAAAATACTCCACATTTCTCCTCATTGATGTCTTTGCTACTACAGTTAGTTAATGTGTTTTTAATGTCTATGCAATGTCTTAGTTCCAATTTCATGTGTTAAAGTGGCCCGCAAGTTGATTTATTAATGTTATATCTTTTGTTTATGCATTTTGTGCTTCTTGGATGATGTATTTTGTTTCTGTTTGATCTATGGTGGCTATTGGTGACATGAATGTATGAAAGAAGTGTATGAATTGGTGTTGGATGTTCATGGAACATCCCTATGTGATTCACACATTGTTGGATGATCTCCTTGGTGCCACATTGTGCCTTGAGTTGGTTTTCTAGGTTATTTGTAGATATCTAGCCAACATGGCTTGTTCTCTTGCTTTCACTAAATGATTAAGGGTTTGCACCAGCATATGAAGTTGTACTATGATCTATTTGGGTCCTAACCTATCTTTTTGGGGAACGCATTGAGTTTATTCAAGTGGAAGTATGTTTTGGCGAACTAGTTATGTGCATCATGTTTCCCTATTTTTGACTTGAGTTGATGTGTGCTAGCATGTGAATTGTTTGGGACCACATTGGAAGATGTAATAAGTTTGTTTTTGTTCCTCTATATCCCTTGGATAAGACCACATTGATTTTTTGTGGTTGACTTAGTGAAATCATTGTTTATCTTTCTTTTGGACAACCTAATTGATGTTTTGACGCCTTGCAGAGGATATAAATGTAAGAAATTTTTAGATGCAAGAAGTGAGCAAGTGTGGAAGAGTGTGTGTGGAATGTAATTGAATATATCACAAAAGGAAGTGTGAAATTATGTGAAAGAAATATCATATGTGCCATAATGCCTTGGTCAATAGAGTGTTGTGTTGACAAATATTGTAATTTTCTATAAACTACTTGTATCTTGCTCTAAGATAGTGAATCTCATTAGGTCCTTGTATCTTTCCCTTAAAGTTGTGTATGTTTTAGTTTTTCAAGTCCTTTGTATCTTTCTCTAAGGTAGTGTGCCTTTTTGTAAGTATTTTTTGGTAGTGAGCCTTTATATTGTGAGTTAACTCTCACCGTGGTTTTTCCCTCATTGGGTTTTCCACATAAATCTGGTGTTATCTTGAGGATGTGTGTTTATTGTCTCTTTTATGATTATTTTCTATCTGGTTAAGGTTAAAATTGCTATATCTTTCATTAATGAAGATTGTTGAGTTTGCTAAAGGTTTAAACTATTGCTAATCTGTTTAAGGGTTTTTATTTGGTTAAGGATTTTTTATTGTGCTAAAGAATTCAAATTCTAGAGGGGTTCAAGTTTTTGCATATATTGATTCACCTCGCCCCTCTTAGTATCTAGTGTATTCAAAAATTGGTATCAAATCCAAGTTCCTTTGAAGAAGATTGACCACTTGAGGTAAAGGTTTGGGATGACACATGATGGGGCTTATAAGGGCCCTAGGTTTGATGGGACTAATTAAACTTCCTAGAAATTGAGAATGGAAGGCCATCTAAGCTCTCTAGGGTTTGGTGTATGACAATCAATCAAAGATGGTTATGTTGCTCTTTCTTCTCCTCTAACTAATTCAACTAAAATCAAGTTATATGAGAACAATGCCAAGGATAAAAATGCTATATTATGTGGGTTGGCCAATTCAAATTTTTTGAAGGTGATGACTTGTAGCTCTGGTAAGGATATCTTGGAAAAACTTAGAAGAATCTATAGAGGGGATACCAAAGTGAAGCAGGCCAAGATACAAAATTTCAAGAGTAGATTTGAGACCTTAAGAATGTGAGAGGATGAAGACATTGCAAGTTATATGCTCCGTGTACATGAAGTTGTTATTGACATCACTGGTCTTGGTGGTGTAGTCAAAGATGATGAGATTGTAAAGAATGTTATGAAATCTCTCCCTAAATCCTATAGTCATAAAGTGTCTACTATTGAAGAGTCCAAGGATTTGGATCAATATTCAATTGATGAAATGTTTGGTGATCTAACTACCTTTAAAATGAGAGAATTTATAAAAGATGTTCCAAAGAAGGAAGCTACATTCAAATCCAATAAAAAGAGAGAAGATGAAGCCATTGATAAAAATGATGACTTTGATGAGGTTGAAGCAAACTTTGGAAGATGATTGAAGAAAGTTGCTGAAAAATACAAAGGTAAGCTACCTTTCAAGTGTTTCAATTATGGAAGGATTGGTCATTTTGCATCTAAATGCCCTTGCAAAGAATCAAATGATGATAAAAAAATAGATAAGGTTAAAATAGGTCTCTACTCTAAGGAGAGTAGATGTTCCTTAGAATATGAGGAGAATGATTCAAATGATGAAACCATTTTTATGGATCTTAGTGACAAAAAGTGTGATGTTGAAAATTGTAAAAAATATGGCTCATTGAGTCATGGAGATATATTTTCTTTTGAACCAGATCTAGAGTCAGTGGAACCTAAAGGTTGGGACTTCAATTTAGATAATTGGGAAATTGGCTTTGAATAAAAACTCCAGTCTGCTCTAGAAGACCTGAATGAAGCAAGGGCACTAAATTAGAAATATAAGAGCTTGCTTGAAAAATCAAAGAAAGAAACTAGAAAATTGAAAGCTCAAGTAGAAGAAGGTAAAGAATGTGGAATCAAACTAAAAATGATAGAAGATGTGATCTTTGATTTAAAAATTAAGATTGAAGAAAGAAAGAAGATTGAAGATTCCTTGAATACCAAGCTCAGTGACAAAACAACTAAATGAGGAGGAGAAAGCTTACATTGAATATTCTAAGAAGAATGCCTCTAGAGATGCAAAGACAGATCAAGATGGCAAGAGAGAAGGTGGATTCATTCCCATTTGGAAACAAATAACATCTAGAAGTCTTCCACCCGCAAGACAACATGCTTCTACCAGGTTCAATCAATCTTTTCTCAACTTCTACTTTTCTTGCAATAATTTTGGGCATAAGGTTGTTGATTGTAAATTTAGAAAGAGAAGTAATAATATCATGAGTATAAGATCATTTGTGCCTCAAGGAAACAATGCTATTTCATTTCATGGATATTGCTATAGTTGCAACAACTTTGGTCATAAAGCCGTTGAGTGTAGATCTAAGGTGAAAATAAATAATTTTGTTCTGGAGCACAATATTGTGTGTTACAAAAGGAATAAGATGGGACATAAAGAAAATTATTGTAGAAGTGGTTTTGTAAAGCCACCAGTTCAAAAAAAGGATGAAACTCCTAATCAACAAAGAATGTGTAATGAAAAAGGTCTGGAAGGAAGAACAAGTTCAAGAAAATAAAAAGGATGATTCTACACTTGTGCATTCTGCACAAGATCCTAAGACAAACTGAGATAGAGCATTATCTTAGCGAGATATTTCATTTGTAAAAGCTTTTAGTCCCCTGAAAAGAGTAAGATGTTGAAGATTTCAACATGGAAGAAGAATTGGTTAAGATCTATTGGTGTGTAGATCTGTTATGCAAGAATGAACATTTTTTAAGGTTTTGGTGCAAATAAATGTTTCATAGAGAGTCATGATATTTTGGTTCACATCTCTCTGTAGATAAATATTTTATTTTGCGATTAAAAATATAAGTTGGTCATAGTGTGAAGGTTTTATATTCAAGAATTCATGCCATTACACCTTGTACAGTGAAGGATATATGTGGCACAGTTCTAGTTTGTGTTTTGGAAAAGTAAAGTGTTGATGAAGGCATGTAGTTTTGTGAACATGTACAAGGATACTCTCAAGTTGAGGGTATTGATTTTGAGGAGAAATTTTTCTCTAGTAGTCAGAATAGAATCAATAAGGATGTTTATTGATTTTTTTTCTCATAAAAACTTCAAGGTCTATCAAATGGATGTCAAGTAAGCATTCTTGAATGGTGATCTAGAGGAAGAGGTATATATTGAGCAACCAGATGGTTTCCAGTTGTCAAAAGATTTGGATATGGTGTATAGACTCAAGAAAGCTTTCTATTGTCTCAAGACAGCTCCTAGAGCTTGGTATGCCTAGTTGGATAAATACTTACTTTAGCAAGGTTTCAAGAAAGGTATTGCAGATAGAAATCTTTACATTAAGGTTTAGGAATACAAGTTATTGATGACATCATCCTTGGTGGAAATGATGTTATGTGTAAGAAGCTTGTAGAAAGAATTTGAGATGTCCATGGTTGGCGAGTTGTATTTCTTCCTTGGGCTTCAAATGTTTCAGCAAGATGGTGACATCTTTATTTCTCAGACTAAGTATGTAAATGAGATGTTGAAGAAGTTTGGCATGGAAGATTCCAAACTTGTAGGTAATCCTATGGTAACTGGTTGTCACTTGAGAAAATATGATAAGTCTCCAGAAGTTGATCAATCTTTATATAGGTCTATGATTGGAGGTTTGTTATACTTGCCTGCTTCTAGACGTGATATCATGCATACAATATGTTTGGTTGCTAGATTTCAAGCTAATCCTAAGAAATCTCATAAGAAAGCAGTGAAAAGGATATTTAGATATTTGAAAGGAACTCCAAATTATGGGTTAGAGTATAAGAAGGATAAAAAATTCTCTGAATTCTTATACTAATGTAGACTGGGTAGGATGTGTGGATGACCAAAGAAGTATATGTGGAAGTGCATACTTTTTGGGAGACAAATTGGTCTCTTGGTTTAGTAAGAAGCAAGATTCAGTGTTCTTATCCATAGCAAAGGTTGAGTATATTGTTGTAGCATCTTGCTTTGATACCAAATGTCATGCCCCATAATTGACTAAACTTAAACCAAACATGAATATCATTTTTTTTTAACTTACTAAAGTTATTCAAGTTCTATAGTTAATCGAGAGTTGATAACATCAAGTTTATGATGTCATCACATCACTTAAAGCATCCTAGATTACAATTGAGCTAAGTAGACACATAAAAATGACCTAGGCCTGCAAGATCTATTTTTGCCACATTCCTCCTAGCATAATTAAAATATTTAATTATGTCCTATTTTCCACTTTTAGCTATTAATTAAATAATTTTTAATTATTAATTAATTCACGTCTTTTATTCCTCTTGATTATTTAAATAAATAAATTATATTTATTTATTTAAATGCGTCACTAATTGTCTAATGTTTCTCTATGATTAAATAAATTCATTAATTTATTTAATTATTTTCCACCTTGGCATTTTCCCAATTTTAAATAAAATTATTTATTTAAAATGGTCCCACTTTCTAATTTTCCCTCTCTTAGTAAATACTTCAAATTAATTATTTACTATCACATGGTCCCACTTTTTGAATTACATCAAATTTTTAATTCAAATTGACAACTTTCTTCTAATAAATCAAGTAATATCTAATATTATTTGATTTTCCAACTCTTTTTTTTTGTGCCATCCTTATCTTCTTGTCACATGTAATCTTGTCCCTTGATTTGATTTTCTAAAATCAAATCTTGTCCATTCATTTCAAATGCACCCTAATGTTGCCCTAACCCTAATTGTGGGTTGTCACATTGAATCTTGTCCATTGATTCTAGGGCATTTGTTAATCTTCAATCTTGGCCATTCATCCAAAATTGCATTTTTTATAAAATGACAATTTTGGCCTCATTTGAGACACTTCATCTACATCTCATGCAATCTTCATCTCACAAGCTCTTGACATTTTGGCAATTTGACATCTTGGCATTTTAGGCATATTTGAGGCTTGCTTACTAGTTGCATAGTGTAGCATTTTAGATCAAATCCTTCAACATTTGCTTAGGGAATTGACATAGTAATAGATTTCTCACACAAAATATGAGGGAAAACTACATATTGCAACAAATAGAGAAGGTGCAAAGGAGGTCAATCATGGAGGTTGGAGACACTAGGTAATATCTTTCTTTGTTTTCATGTTATTTCCTCTTTTGTACTTCATTGTTTACTTTAGGTTTTGTTTATTTATGCACTAATCTGCTAACCTGAATATTTCCCATAGTTACATTGGTGAACCTGACGCCAAAATCGTGCATTTTGTTTGTTTCTGTATGACATTTTTTGTTTTGTAGGTACAAGTACGATGCGATGCATTTTCTATTTCCTATGATGCATTTGACTTACCGTGATGCATTCAACTAATAGAATGACACATTCACCATCTCACAACACATTTTCTTTGTAGGTCAACACATTTGTCTATAGATTTTAAACTTTGGCCCCAAGACGTATTTGCTATGCAGAAAGATGCATTTGCTTATCAATTTCCAAATTTTGCCTTGTGATGCATTTGACACCTAGAACGACACAATTGCCTGGTAAAAATTTTCTTTCAGGTTTTTGCAAGTTTTTCAGATTTTTCCTTTTCCATTTAGTAGTTTAGGGGTTTTTGTAGGCTACTAATCTACTGTTGTAGCATGTGGCTTTAACTTTTCGTGGGTCCAAGGAATCTTTTAAGACTACTAACAAGTGGTTTTGTAGGTTTGAATGTACAAGGATTTTATTTTTAAACCCCTTGTGTTTGTTTTAGATTAGAAAACACTTCCATTGGTGCTTTAAAAAGACCAACTATTTGTCTCATCTAGATTTTGTTAGGAGGTTAAAGAACATTTCTTTATTATGCTTGAAGGTGGTAGGTGATTATGCTCTCACCTTATGCAAAATAGGTGATCAGAAAGCCAGACCCATCTATTTTATGTTTTGAACCTTAGAGGGGCTTGCCTCGAAAGAGGGAATGACTCCAACCGATTTTTCGCTCGGGCCAGTATATAAAAGGATGAGTCTAAATCGTCAAGTCCTCACGATATGTAGGCCTTATCTGTGTAGTGTCATTCAAAAATGGGTACCTACCTTTTCTTTTAAAGGTATAAGAGCCCCTAGTAGATTGATTAAAGCCTTAAGTGGCTTGCTATACGCTTGTGAGGTGACATGTCCCTGAGTATTTACTAGAAACTTTTCTTTTAGTGGCCAAAAACCCATCTATTTGCTAGCACAACAATGGTTGTTGCAAAGGCATCCACATTCTCATAGTTCTTAGTAGAGGTGATAAGTCTACCATGGGATATTCATGGAGACTTGAAGCTTGGTTGACCTGAGAAGTGAGTGCAATGTATCCTATGTGGCCAAGCTTTTGGATTCACTTGCTAAGAATAAGTGTAGTTGGACAAACCCACGTGGAATCTAGCAAATATAGTCCTTTCCTAACCTAGGGTTGTACTTGTCTTCATTGTGCATTTTTTCAAACAAAATATTGTGTTTTCCAAGTGTTTTCTGAGACATTAAATAAAAAAACACCATTTCATAGACTTGGAAATAGTCATTCAACTTGAAACAATTCAATTTTTTTTCCAAATTTACAAACAAACTAGACTTATTCTGCCTGCAACACATTTTCCGCACCACATTCGCTTTGCTATACTACATTTGACACTTTTTGTAATGCATTCGCTTGTATAAGCCGTATTTTCTACTCTGTGCAACACATTTTCCTATACTGCACCACATTTGATTTACAAAACACCACAATTGCTTTCTTGAGCTGCATCTGTTATCTGTAGTGCCATATTTGTTGAAACTGTGATGCATCTAACAAAATGCAACACATCTGTGACTTGAAACGACACATTTTCCACCAAAAACAAAAAGACTATCACATTCCAAAACCTAAGATCAAACTTGTCCAATCTGCTATCAAACATCTTTTTCCAGCAACCTAAGTTAAAAAGCAAACCAAGAATTGCTCAAATCCTTCATTCTTTTCATTCTTTAGCTTGCATTCTCCAATAGGTCCATCCTTACAAAAATTTTAGTTGCATCCTTAGAATCCTTCATCATCATTTTCAGCCATAAACCAGTCTTTAGGTCCTCATTTCATTTGCAGATTTTGGAATAGGGAAACTTACCATACTTTGCAAAATCATTTCCTTCAAGAGTAGGTTATCATTGGACTTAGTCAACATTATTTCCCTTAGTCATTGTCCTTTTGTGAGACTTTCCAAATCAAAAGTATAGTTAGGAAACCTCACTTTTTCATCTTGTCATCTTGTCCTTTAGTCACATTAGTAAGTCCTTTGATGATCCAAATTGAGACATAGATCAAGCTTTGGGTGGTTGGGTAACCTTTTCCAAATTACTTTGACCTTTGCATTTGCATACCTTAGTCCTTATTTTGCATACCTTATTCCTAAAAATCCAAACAAAAAATAGTCCTCATTGTCCTTTAACATTTTCCATTTCCCTTAGACAACATTTATCATAATTGCATTTGCATCCCTTACTAAAAAAAATAACTCCAAAAACAAAGTGTCATTATCTAGTTGTCATTTTCATCCTTCTTCCTAATTTGAGCAACTCCTTATATGGTTGATACTAGGCTTCAAAGAAAAAGAAGACAAATGGCTAATTTTGGACAAGACACCAACACTTGCATCTTTTTCAATGACATGAATCAAACATGAACCAATACACATTCTTTATCAATCCTTTCAGCGACATGAACATGCCATCTTCTTCATGTAACCCCTTCGAATCATTCATACATAGAGATGAAAATGGACATGTATTTATGGAAGATTTAGTAGTCACCATGCAAAATCCTAACGTAGCCTCCTTTGTGGAAGATTTAGTCTTACATGACCGACAAAGATATCTAGCCATGCTCTTGGACCAAGGGGCTAAATTGCCATGTGGCTTTGACATTAACACTCTAAGAGAAGCATCACCTGATAAAAATTCCAACAACAAGAATGCAAACAATGCCTCCAATACTAGTCAACCCCAAAACAATGTAAACAATACCTTTGTTAGTGCCACCTCACAAATTTCCACAAGCACTATCAATGCTACCTCTAATGACACATCCAATCAAAATACTTCCAACATAATCAATGCAACATCCATTGGAGGGACACCACCTATGTCACAAGCCATGTCACAATCAATGCCTACAATGTCAACAACGTCCTCACAGTCAATTGGAGCTACCTTTGGATCCTCAAAAATGGGGGAAATCTCTTCAAACCCCCTATTTGGAGCTTCATCTAGTGCCATGGGAACATTATAATCAAATCCTTTTATTGGGACTTCGAATAATTCCTTTGGAACAAATTCATTCAACCCCTTTGGGGGAAATAAATGATGGATTTCCATTCCAGGACCACAACCCAATTTCAACATGTCATCACAAGTTAACACCAATACCCACATCCCCCAAAGGAAAAACACCAACATTCCCCATGGACAATTCTACCAATTTGGATAAGGAAATCAGATTACACAACATATGACCTCGTTTGGGCACCAAAATATTCAAGGTCAACACAACCCACAAATATCGACTAATATGGTTGGAGGACACATTCCCACATATTTGTCACACATTCATACTCATCAACACATCCCTAATCAAAACTTGCAATACCAACAACATTCAAATCAAAACAAACCATACATCTCATAGCAATGCATTCCACAACAATATCAAAACACATATTCACAACAAATGGGGACTCATGGAGTACCTATCACTAGCATGTGTGATGCAATGAACAATCCCATAATTGACGCACTTACAGCCCAAATCATGACCTTACAAAAAAAAGTGTAGAGTATGCAAATGCAATAGAAAAAGACGCACACATCATATGACCTATGTCTATACCCTTTCGACACAAGTCTATACATGCCACCATTCCCTCCTGGATACATGGCACCAAACTTGACTAAATACAAAGGCAAGAAAAACCCCCTTGAACAAATTTGAGAATTCACGACCAATTGCGTGGACATTTCCTATGAACATACTTACTTGATGAGACTCTTCCCTAAGAGTCTTGTAGGCCCTACACTTGAATAGTTTGCCACTTTACAAAAGGGAATAAAATCATGGGACGAACATGCAGAAAAAATTGTATGAAACTATGCTAATAACATTGACACAGATGTCTCCATTACCAACCTATGCACACTTACACAAGAAGAAGCTGGTGAGAATTTCATTCCATTCTTTCAAAGATGGAGAAGTTTAGCAAGTTGTTTCCATATTGACATACCCGAGAAAGAAAAAGTTGACATGTTTGTCCAAACTCTCCTAGGCCCATTGAAATACAACTTGCAAGTCCACTACTACACAACCTTCACAAAATTAGTCGAAAAGGGTGTCCAACTTGAGAAGGCCCTTATTGCTAAAGGAGAACTAAAATATGGCCCTAAGAAGACAAACACAAACCCACCTGCGGACAAAAATAAATAATGGGTCAAGAATAAACACATTACCAATGATGGTGTTGTTGACGCTAAGGTGGTAAACACAATGGTCCAGTACTCACTCTTAAAGGAGCTCAACCACAAAACACACCAATGATTACACCAACACCTACTGCTAATGCCATTCAAAATAGTCACAACAATCAAAACAGTCAAAACCAAGGGCAGCCACGACAGACCAGACAATTCCCAAAGAGACACACATATACTCCCTTGGGTGAACCAATCAAAGACGTCCTTAAAAAACTCCTTCAAAATAGTGTCATCACATTAGAAGACCCTAAGCCATATGACCCCAGACATTTCAAGCCATCATGGTGGGATAAAAACGCTTTCTGCTATTACCACTATGCTAAAGGGCATAAAACCTCTTCTTTCTGACAACAAAGAAATTTGGTACAAGACCTCATTGAAAATTGCACAATTGAACTAGGTGGACAACAATTCATGTCAAATGTAAACTGTAATATTAAAAAAAACCCACTACAGGACCATGGTTCAAATAATCCCTCTATGTCAAGTCCTAATACTAATAATAACCATGCCAATTATACCCGCATTGCCTTCGACTATTCTGGTGGGCCCATTATTAATCACCTTCAAGCGACCGAAAAATATGTCAATACCATTACTGTCAAAAGAGCACCTAAATGTAATGTCACTACCCATGGTGGTAAAGTCACCATAGCTGATCCTCCTCCCCCTAGGCAACTAAAAATCATGATACCCGGTCCATCTGCCAAATAGTTACAATCTGGTCCATCCGCCAAATAGTCACAACCTAAGGGACAATTCAACCTCATTGTCCAATTAGGAAGAAAACTTGCTCAAATCTCTATACTTGAGTTGTTACGCATTTCTCTTGCGCGCAAGTCCATACTTGACAAAACTTTACAAGAGTCTTCCATCCCTCATGCCATTGATGTCAACTAGTTTGAAGCCATGGTGGGATACCTAACCACTTCACATCATATAACATTTTTAGACCAAGACTATTCGTCACCAAAATCCAATCATAATGACGCATTACACATCAAAGTCTTTATTCATAAGCATAAGATTAGACAATTTTTAGTAGATGGTGGAGTAGGGTTGAACATATGCTCGCTAAAATTGGTTAAGGCTCTAGGCTTCTTTGATGCTTGTATAGATGCTACCAAAAGCATTGTTATAAAGGTGTATGATGATGAAAAAAATTCCTCTCAGGGAATTATCACACTTCCTATCCGAGTTGGGCTGGTTATTGTGAATACATGTCAAGTCCTGGATCTTGAACTACCCTATAACATTTTGCTTGGTTGACCTTGGATTCATGCCTTAAAAGTTGTTCCATCTACCTACCACCAATGCCTGAAGTTTCCTTTTGATGACACCGAAATCACCATACACAGAGACCTTGATCCTTTCCAGTATTGCACCAATCTAAGGGGTATTTCAGAACATGAAGTTCCCATTAACTGAGAAGCTTCAACCTCCTCTTCTTCCAAATTCATCGACCCATCCACACTCACCAAATTGTCCACATCCACTCCTTCCACTTCTACCACACCATCTCCCTCCATTTAAAAGGCTAATCCCAATGTGAAGATCTAGGACCAAGGATGTGGAGAGTATAAATTGAGCACGACCTACTGCATCACCAAAATACCCGTCTCCTAAGGCCAATGGTCGACCTTGTTTCAGAATGGAGCCTAAAGAAATCTTCAAAGTTCCTCCAATGTGAATTTTTATAAAATGGGGTGACATGAACAAAGAAGACATCGAAGACCTATCGACTTTGATCTGTAAAGACCCAAAAGATCCATCCCCATTACCAGTCTAGATGTATGACAAAGACTATGATATAATGAAGGAAAAAGGCTATGATGGAACTAGTGGTCTTGGAAAAAATAAAACTAGAATGTGAGAACCTATAATGCCTTCCTGAAGACCAAAGTATCTTGGGTTAGGGTTTGGGCTACCCAAAAATGATGATCGACATACCAATGTACTTTCGGGTGAGAGCGTGAATGCTTCAGAAAGTGTTGAGACTATTGAGGAATCCCATACTGAAATCGACTCCCATGAATGGGAATTTGGCTCCCAATGATCCTTGAGTAACTGTTGCCTTGAACCTAGAGAAAATACATTCAAAGAAAGATTTTGGAAAATGTTTAAGATTGATCCAACACAAAATAATGAAAACCCTAAAATCCCAAGGAAAAGAGAAGATTGGGATAGACTCTTTTTCCCAAGGAACAATGACAAGTCTCAATTATTTTCTAATCCCATTGGCCATAATCCTAACATACCTGTCCAGCCATCTAATAGTAATGACCATCATTTGGATTCATCTGAATTTCCATATGACACTATCGACACCAATGTCAATACATTTGTCCCTTATTTTGACAATGAGTATGAAACAAGTGAAGGAGAATATTGGATAGAATCTGAATGGGAGTTGGATGATGGAAATTTTATCTTTAACCTCTCTGAATTCATCTACATGCTTTCTACGTCCTCCCCACCATTTTCCAATACTGATGATGGTATCTCCTTAGTCTACCCACAGTTAATTAATTGGGATCAACAAGGCCTGCCAGTTATATATATTTTAGAATGATGAGGCCATAGCATAATTCATGGGACTTCGTGATGGTATACCAAATGGAGACCACAAGGCTGGATTTTCTATTGACCTAGATTGTGTAGCCTACTTAGGGGAGATTGCATCATCCTCTAGTCGTAAAATTAAAATTAAAAATAAAACAAAAAATGACACGTCTTTAGGTGAAAACCGAAAGGCACCTTTTGATGATAAAAAAGTAAAAATAAAGGATGTATCTGAGGGTTAAAACCTCTTCAAGGCACCCAAGGATGGAGGATTGGACTTTCTCTCCATGACTCAGGAAAAATTGGCAATGCTCATAGAGGACACCATGGAAGTCAACATAGCTACAACAGACGATCCCAAAATTGTCCTCTTTGCAACATCTTTGATAGAGGAAGAGAAACCTGAATTTCACAAATTCTTTTCCAAGCGTAAGATTAACTTTGCATGGTCTTATGCCCATATGTATGGGTTGGATCCAGAACTTGTCTTGCACCATTTTCCATAACTTTCAGATGCCAAGCCAGTAAAATAGAAGCTGTGAAAGATGCACCCACAAATTTCCTTGTTAGTCAAAGTAGAACTTAAGAAGTTTCTAGATGTGGGATTCATACGATCAATAGACTATGCCGAATGGATTTCAAATCTTGTACTAGTCACAAAGCCAAATGGTCAAATCCACATCTGCAGAAACTTTCGTGACTTGAACAAAGCATGTCCACAGGATGACTTTCCATTACCAAACATAGACATCATAGTTGACCTTATAGTAGGC
This sequence comes from Sequoia sempervirens, assembly GCA_007258455.2. NCBI lineage: Eukaryota > Viridiplantae > Streptophyta > Pinopsida > Cupressales > Cupressaceae > Sequoia > Sequoia sempervirens. Next base: position 5,676,008 of record VDFB02056351.1, on the reverse strand, counting down.
TACAAGATGCTATCCCTCATGGACGATTTCTCAGGTTATAATCAGATTTGGATTCCCCTATAGATCAGCATAAAATGACATTCACATGTCCTTGGGGTACATACTACTAGAACGTCATGCCTTTTGGTCTCAAGAATGCAGGTGCCACATACCAGAGAGCCATGAAAACAATATTCCATGACATTATGCACAAGCTAATGGAAGATTATGTGGATGAACTTTTGGAAAAGTCTTTGACACGTAAGGATCACCTCAATGTGTTAGAAAAAATATTCAAAAGACTAGAAGAATACAAGGTTCGCTTGAATGCTAAGAAATGTGTCTTTGGTGTGACATTAGGAAAAATTTTGGGATATATAATTTCTTGCAAAGGCATTGAAGTTGATCTTGCCAAAGTAAAAGCAATATTAGACATGCCTCCTGCAAAAGGGATAAGTGAACTCAGAACATTGCAAGGAAAATTGCAATCTATCCAATGCTTCATTGTACAATTGGCAGACAAGTGTCAACCATTTCAGTATCTCCTACGCAAGGGTATCCCCTTTGTGTGGACTGATAGATGTCAAGAGGCCTTCCAAAAAATAAAGGACTATCTATTGTCACCTCCTATCTTAATGCCACCCATCAAAGGAAAACCTTTGATTATGTACATTTCTGCAACAACTTTAGCATTGGGGGCATTATTGGCACAAAATGATCATGATGAGAAGGAAAGGGAAATATACTACATCAGTTAGACATTGGTCGGATATGAGCTAAATTACACATCCATTGAATGTGCCTATCTGGCAGTTGTCTTTTCTGCTAAAAAATTAAGACATTACATGTTGAATCACAAGACACAACTTGTAGCAAAGATTGATCCCTTGAAATATCTCCTAAGTCACATAACATTGACAGGTCGCTTGGAAAAATGGGTTATGATCTTGAGTAAGTATGACATATAGTATGTGGAACAAAAGGCTATAAAGGGACAAGTGATAGCAGATCAACTGGAAGATGCACCTGTACAAGGTGATCATCCATTGGTAGCAGACTTTCCTGATGAGTCCATATTTCACACAGAACCTAAATCACCTTGGAAACTTTACTTTGACGGGTCTCATACTAGTCATGGCTTGAGAGTAGGAATACTATTTATCACACCACAAGGAGACTCCATCCCTAAGTCATTCCACATTGCTTTTCCATGTACAAATAATATTGTAGAATATGAGGCACTTATCACAGGACTCAGAATGGCCATAAAATGGAAAATAAAAAATCTGCATGTCCTCAGAGATTCTCAGTTGGTCATCAACCAAGTCAACGATGAATATGACACAAAGGATGAGAAGTTAATGCCTTAAAAATGAATGATTGACAGTTTTTAGTCATACTTCCACATGCTTGCTTTTGAATAGATTCCTAGGGCACAAAACAAGGTAGCAAATACAATGGATACAATTGGATCTCTCCTAGACATTCCAAGCAACGTGCCTCAATTTGAGTTCTTGGTGGAACAAATCTTAGTTCCTGCATATGACATTCTAGAATTAGAAATGGTTTGTCAGCTTGTTGGTCCCAACTCACCATGGTATCAAGACATTTATGACTATCTCCAGTCCCAGACCCTTCCCCCAACCTATCCAACAACCAACAAAAGTCCTTTATCCGTAAAGCCACCTGATACACCATCATCAATGACACTCTATATCACCGTAGCTTTGAAAATACCCTTCTTCGATGTCTCAACACTGATGAAGCACAAAAAAACTTACGTGAGGTACATGAGGGTATATGTGGATCTCATTTGAGTGGTCTTACTTTAGCCAAGAAGATCATGAGACTTGGGTATTACTAGCTGACAATGGAAAAAGATACACTTGAGTTTGTCAGAACATGTCGCCAATGTAAGATACATAGTGAATTGATTCAATATGCACTAGCACAGGAACTTCGGTTGAGCACTTCTCCGTGGCCCTTCACACAATGGGGACTCGACCTCATGGGAAAAATCTATCCTACCTCTTCCAATGGCCATAAATTCATTATCACCACCACTGAGTGCTTCACTAAGTGGATCGAAGCCATCCCCCTCACATATATAACCAGTAAGTAGATTTCCAAACTCATTCTCAACTACTTCATCTATCGGTATGGTGTTCCCTAGTCCATCATCACAGACAATGGTCATCCCTTCAAAAATCAAGATGTCCATGAATTGTGTGAATGCTTCCATATCCAACATCATTTCTCCACGCCATACTACCTGCAAGGAAATGGTCAAGCTAAGGCATCCAATAAGACAATCATCAAAATTCTTAAGAAGAAAGTCAATGATGCTGGCCATGATTGGCACATCCAACTTAACCCTGCTCTGTGAGATTACCACACCAACATTCGCATACCTACAGGAGCCACCCCATTCACCTTGGTCTTTGGAGTTGAAGCCATCTTGCCCATTGAGGTTGAACTTCCATCTTTACAAGTATTCTTGAAGGGTTTGATCATGATGAAGAGTATAGACAATCACGACTGCATGAATTGGAAATGTTAGAGGAACAAAGACACAATGCCTTAAATCATTTATAGGCATATCAGAACCGCCTTTGTCACAGTTACAACAAGAGAGTCATGGTCTAAAATTTTGAAATTGGCGACCTGGTCCTCATGCAAAATCCTAAGAATCAGTCTAATAGAGAAAAACCTAGCAAGTTCGAGCCCAATTGGTTGGGTCCTTATATCATCATGACCTCATTTGGTTCTGGAGCATACCAGCTAGCTATTCCAAACTATGAACAATTGACAAAGCCCATCAACAATCTGCATCTTCAAAAATTCTATGCATAGCATCAGAGAGATGGGCTGAAAACCATCAAAAATATAATTTTTTTTTTTGAAAAAGATATAAAAAATTCACCCTGATGAAAACTTGGCAAACAAGTGTCTTGGTGACACCAAAAAAAAGAAAAAAATGACAAAAATAGCAAAGAGAAACAATTCATCCAATAGTGAAAACCTGGTAAATAGGCGCTTTGGATAAGTACCATGGTGAAAACCTGGCAACAGGCACCATGTATAGTCAGTCTTTGCTTCGCCATCTATTGTCACTCTATCTACCTTAGTCCATAATAATAAATACCCACTTTTCTGACACTATCATGACACCCATCACAATGCCTTGTCATTTCTTTCCATGGTTGACATCAGGTCTTGCCATACTGTCCATCAGTCATCCCACACATGACCCTTTCCATGTCCTTCAAATTTGGCTAGTCCTGGACCTAACTGGGGCAACCCCTTTATCATCCAACTGCAGTGGGTATCGCATAAGGTCCTGCCAATCAAAAAATGTTTTAAAAAAGACCTAAAAATCATAAAATATCCTGAAAAAAGACCTAAAAATCATAAAATACACTGAAAAAAGACCTAAAAATCAAAAAAATGTCTTGAAAAGGAAAGACCTAAAAATTGAAAAATGTCCTGAAAAAAGACCTAAAAATTGAAAAATGTCCTGAAAAAAGACCTAAAAATTGAAAAACGTCCTGAAGAAATACAAAAAAATCAAAATATGACAAAAACACAAAAATAGAGTCATACCTTGTCAAATCGGTCATGTCAGTCAGTCCATGTCATTGTCGAAATACATTGTCTTTGCGCATTTGCTATGTAGGCAGGGCTCATGTTTGGGCCCCCAAGACATTAGGTCAGTCCTTTTAGGCTTGTCCAAATAAAATCATGACTCAATCTTTGGTCATCAAGACAAAGTCATTGGCCGTGTCAAACTACGAGGTCGCTGAGTGTATGATGTAGGCAAGGCCATCAATCGATGAGCCCCCGAGGCCACACTAGGTCAGTCCATTAGGGTTCATGACACTGCACTGACACACACGTCAAATGTTTTCAAGTCAAATAAGTCACTCCAAAGAGACAAAATCCTACAACAAACTATGACAATCATTTAATCAACATGTCAATTACATCAGCATGTCACCTGACATGTAGTCAATTCTATCAGTTCATAAGTTAATCCTATCAAAACAAGTCAAACTCAGTCAACTTTAGTCACATTCAGTCAAAGCTAGTCAAACTGTCAACTCTTGGTTTTTCTTTTGATGTGGTCTTCTGAAGAGTAGCTCCTGTCATTTATTTATGCCTTAGGATGTGTCCTTCCTAGGCATTGTCACTGTCATCTAGCATTTTGGGGGGATCCTCATGACATTTGAGGATTGATCCTCTCAACATCAACGTCATTTAGAATGCGTCCTTCCTGAATTTGGAAACTTTAGTATTCGTCATCTCGACATCATCAAAACTTGGCATCTCGACATTCAAACACCTGGAATCTCGACATTCAAAACATTTGACATTCAGACACACTTTGCAAACACTTGGCAAACATTATCTTGGCATTTTGTCCTTTGATTTTTCATCATGATACTAATTTCTTGACGATGTCCTAATAACAAGGATTTAGAGAAGCAGCGACACATCATGATGATTGGATTGTCTTGTCCTTTTCAAATGGCCATGTTGCTAGTCCCTCGAGGATGTCCTCGTAACAAGATTTAGAGGAGTAACGATGTTTCATGACTTGTCTTTATTGTCTTTCTTGTCTTTTTTATGTTTGTAGTTGGTTGTGAGAAAAAAGGGAAATTGTGCTCTTAGTATGAGTCATGATCATCCTTGTCTGCAACTGCTTGTCTCATGTGATGGTATGACCTTGCACACCTTGATCTATGTCATATCATGGTGTTTGTTGGCCATTACAATAATCCGCCCAATGATGATTAAGAGCAACAATTATTAGTCCTATGGTAGTATGTTGAAGGATTCGATCTCCACACTAACATCCATCTCCTTCTATCTTGTCATTTTTCCTCATCCATCTCTTGATGATATCCCGTGACATACAAAAATAATTGCATACATGATCATACAGACATTGCATTAGTCCATCATACATATTACATTATGCATCGAATATTCATTAAGGCATATAGTCATTAAACATCCAAATATTTCCATTCATCATCCATATCATTAGTACACATACATCACATCATAAGACATCACATATTGCATTATCCATACATATGTAGTCATACATTAACACATCTATAATCATAAACATGGCATCCATTAGAATCAAAACATTACACATCCATATAGAACATCATATCATCATGGCATATAAGCATAAAATAACCATCATAACTACATACATCACATGACATATAAAATGCATCATCATAATTATCATCATAAATTTATATATCATAGACATAAATCAACACATAAGGAATCATCACATAACATAAAACATATAGGCCACATCAAAACTGCATCATATATATACAATCTCAAAAATCATGTCACATGATAGAGTCATGAGATATCCCAAAAATAGAGCTTGCAGGCTCGATGATTAAAATATAAGTGTCATCACATAATGTTTGAAACATGATAACAAGATAAAAATCATAGTGTCTATGTTGTACTCTCCTCATCCCCTTGAGGAGAAGACCGTGGTGACCGATGCTCGGTAAGAGGAACTGACGACATCATGGACACGGATGGCTAGGTCTGTGTGGTAGATGGATCTGTAACCAAAGGCTAACTATGCTCTAACCTGTGACTTGAACCAGATGACCCATGGCTGTGGCTAGACCTATTCCCTAAAGAATTCCTATGGCTATGGTGGGATCTATGACCTGATGTATTACCTGAAGAAGTAGAGCCACTCACACTGCTCTGACTACAGTTACTGTGTGTACAACTGCTACTCCCTGATCCAGTCCCTGATCTGCTCTATGACCTCGACAACCTAGGCTCCCTCTGATCAATTGGCACTACTCTCTCATATAGCATCCTATACTGGCCTTTGCTAGCACTAACCTTGGCTAACTCCCTCACCACATCACCAACTGGTCCAACACATAACTCTGCAAACCCGATGCAACAACTCTTCGTCCATTGTTGGATTTTGGCCTAATCCCTCTCAACTCGTGTAATCTCCAGCTTTTCCCATAGGGATCTAATCTCTGTGGTGGCCTCATCTAGTCTCCTCTGCATGCCAGCCAATCTCTGGTCTACAGTCGCATCATGAGGCAATGGTGGTCCTCTTGGTATGTCATCATCTCCCTCCACCATCCTCTCCCTGAGTTGCCACTTTGCCTCAACCATAAAATCCTCACTGTCAATATCCAGTTCCTCATCCCCAAATCCCTCCTACCCTTTCCTGACATCCAAGGCCTCCTTTTCTATATGCACCTCAGCCTCTGGTTGTACCTCGTCCCATCTCACCTCCTCCTTCCCGAGCCCCTCACCTCTCTCCTCCTCTGGCACCTTAGGAATGACATCAAATGACACTCTCTCCACACACTAACTGACCCTCCTACCCTGTCTCCCACCATCTCCCCCTCTCCTCCTCCTCCCTCCACCCCCACCATATCCTCCATCTCCTCCGTCATCTCCTTTTCATCCTCCACCTCTCCCCTTGTCTCCTCTTCCTTTGTATCCTTATCCTCCATCTCTCCCCCTCCCTCTGACACCGGCTCTGCCTCCATGGCCACCTCGTCGCACCCATGGTATAACTGATCATCGATCAATGGGTGTTAGCCTGTCAGGATATGTCAATGGTATCGGTCTATGTGCCTGCCACCAAGTGTCAAAATCGCCTGTGGTCTCAGGATTTTACGGACCTCCTCTCCACACCCACTGCTAGGTTGCTAGCCCATCAATCTGCTGTTTGGTTATAGGTATGATATGGCCAACCCCCATACAATATCATGCGATGATTGGGTATACTCTGCCATACCCATTGGTACATCCTGTCACTCACCAAACTGTCGTAGTACTTGCTGGGGCATGTACATCTCAATGATCAACTATGATTGAACTGTGTGCCTAATGAGATACCTGAACTGCTTGTAGAATGAAAAATGCTCACCCTCATCTACCCAGTGAACACAGCCCTTGTATGGTCTCCAGACAAAAGCCATCAGTGTATCAATCCTGTGTCATCAATAACTTGTCTCTCCAACCCTCATCTATTGAAGAGCTCTCACATACACATAGATGTATGGAATCCCCTCTACTAGTTGTGGTTTTTGAATAGGTGGATCGAAGATAGGGATACGCTCCCAAGCCCAGATCATAAGCAAGGTAGTGCCGCAGTTGATACTATGCACTCCTCTATATGCCACCTCATGAAGCTAATGATATAGCATCCCCAAAAGACAAGGCCTCTAGGCAAAAATAGTCCTGTCCTATCGCATCCTCACAAGTACATCTCCCTAGCTGATTGGGAACCCGTGTCTGCGATGGTATGGTATCAAAACACCAAAAATAAATGTGCATAACATAGTATGCCATCAAGGATAATGCTCTGCCATGAACTCCCAATGAATCTCATAACCCTCGATGCCTAGCCCCACACCGTCCTCAACCTCGTAAAACTTAGTGATAGCCTGATGTCCCTAGTGTGGATCATATACAACTCGCTCCCCTCAGATTGGCAGGTGCAGAATCTGGTATATGTCCTCCAGCATCACATTGGCCTCTCTTGTAGGAAAATGGAAAGAACATGTCTTCGAATGCCATCTCTCAGTCAATGCTATCAATAGTCCCCTATTTTGTTGCATAATAGGCATATAGGTGACATAATATAATTCAAGTTGCATCAGTCGTCTATGCTCTCTATCTCATAGCTAATCCCATAAGGCATACGTGGAAGGCCTAAACTCGAGCGTATAGATCGATGGTAATTATTTCTGCACGTGCAAAAATGAGAGTTAAAACATCATTAAAGCATCATTATTACCATCTATCTAATTTAACATAACTAGAAATTGGGTCTAAAACTAAGTCAACTCTGGTCAACCTTGGTCAAAGTCAAATGCGTCATGTCAACAACATTTTTGTCGCACTAGGTCAATTGTGTCGCTTAGCCCTTCAATTGTGTCATGACATAGCGTTTGCGTCACACAAGCCCACAAATGTGTTATCCTTTAGCACATGCATCGCGTCCGCCTTCATATTCATCATTGTCAAATCACTTGCGTCGCTTGGCCTTGCATTTGCATCGTGACATAGCGATTGCATCTCTATACCTATCATTTGCATCTCACTATGGAAAATGCGTCTTTCCAGTCCAAAAATACGTCATTACCTATTGGACCCCTAACGTTTTTGTTGCAATGCATCAAATGTGTTGAACGCGATTGCATCACAACACATTCGTCACCCTAACTTCTAGCCGTAAAAATGCATGTAAAACGATAAAATGACAAAGTGGGCAAGGTGTACTTACTAGTGGCTCTGCGCCCTCTGGCCATTTGAAAGTCTAAACGATGTATCTGCGGTGCTCGATCTCTAGAATCACCATCTTTGCACGATGCCTCCTCTCTCTGAGCTCCCAAATCTCCAAAGGAAAAAGTGAAAATGAAATGACTTTTTACCCCTCTTGAACCTATTTATAGGGTAAAATGTGGGATTTTTTTGAAAATTTTATTATTGGAGACTCTTTTGACCACCTTTGATTGACCTGTTGGCTGCTTTAAACACCTCAAAATCTGAAACCACTTGCGTCATTGATCTTCTAGGCATCAAATTGACTTGTCAGGACACTTTCCAATTTTTTTTTGTCTCTGGGCCAAAATTTGAAAAATTTCCCGAGGGGGCATAGATACTATGTACCTTCGCTAGGGCATGTTTCTGACTGAATTTTCTTTGTCACAATGCGACAGGCTGCATTATGAAAAAGAGGGGCAAAATGTAGACACATAAAAATGACCTACGCTTGCAAGCTCTATTTTTGCCACATTGGACTCCTAGCATAATTAAAATATTTAATTATGTCCTATTGTCCACTTTCAACTATTAATTAAATAATTTTTAATTATTTAATTAATTCATGTCTTTTATTTCTCTTGATTATTTAAATAAATAAATTATATTTATTTATTTAAATGTGTCACTAATTATCTAATGTCTCTCTATGATTAAATAAATTCATTAATTTATTTAATTATCTTTTGTCCATTATTTCCTCTTGATTATTTAAATAAATAAATTTTATTTATTTATTTAAATATGTCATTAATTTCTAATGTCTTCTCATAATTGAATAAATTCATTAATTTATTTAATTATTGTCCACCTTGGCATTTTTCCAATTTTAAATAAAATTATTTATTTAAAATGGTCCCACTTTCTAATTTTCCCTCTATTAGTGAACCATTGATTTTTGGCCTTCTAGGGTTTTTCACCTAAAAGGAGAGAAGTAGGCAAAAAATGCTAAGGGGTTCATTCAAATAATGTTATGTATGATGTTTTCTAAGCTGAACGAAGTAAACTAAATGCAATTGAGTGATTGAAATGAATGAATTTGAATGCAAAACTAAGATTTAAACTATGTTGAAAAACACACTGTGATATGCAAACAATGAACTAAATGAAGAAATAATGCAAAACAAAAAGAAATAAGATGAAACATAGTGCACCTGGGAAATGTTTGGTGAATCTAGAATGTTGTGGATACTGACTGAAATCACTAAAATTTCACAGTGGGACTCATTCGCCTAGGGTGGCAAATTAGTCCTCCTACTGGTGAAAAAGTGTTAGAAACTGGTTTCTGACTGCTGGGATCCAGAATTTGACAAAATTCAGATTTTCAATCCTAAGGTGGGACTCATTGGCCACTGGTGGCGAATAATTCCTCTCCCAATTTTTTGAAAAATCAGGAGACAACTCTATAAGACCAGATCTAGAAATCTCTAATTATCGGGTTGTCGAAGTCAATTCTGTAGGAAACAGACAAAAAACCTTCTCCAAGCTTGAAATATGAATGAGTTGACTTGAAGCACCTAGTTGACTTGTTTACCAATCTTCAACACCAAAAAGCTTGTTAAATCTGCATACCTAGGTCAAACCCTTGATAATGCAAATTTGAAATAATGTTAATGGATGCTCCAAAGTGCTTGAATATTGCTTGTTCATTGATGTTGTAGAATGCTTGAATGCTTGAAATGTGAGATGAAATGATTTAATGAGTGAGAAGATGTAAAATGAGGTGAAAATCACATATTTATACACACTTGTGCCTTACTTAATTGTCCATACCTCATCATAGGCCGACATCAAGTGTTTTTGAATAAAAACCCGAAAGGAAATTTTAAAAATTTTGAATTTGGAGCTAAGGGGGGCTCATTCACCACCCATGGAAAATGGGTCCCACCTAGGACCTGGAAATAAGTGTCAGGAATTAAGTTGTATTTAATGTTATTTGTTAGGTTAACATTCAAAAATACACTTAATTAAGACTTATGAGGGCATAAAGGGGTCAAATAAAGCATGAGAAAGGGATAAATAGTGAAGATGTGCCTAGAAAAGCATGAAATATTGTTACAAGACTTTAGAACACTTCAAAATAGGACTTGCTTAGTGATGAAAACATGATTTTTAGGTGAATTGCAATAAATAGAGTCTAGAAGAATGTAGAAATGTCTTACAACACTTCACAACACCTTCACAAGATGTCATTATTTGAATTTTAGTACCTAAATATGCATGTTCAAGCCATGTTACAACATAAAATTAGAGAAAAATATATCAAATACCATGAAACAAGACCGAAAAGGCCATGAAAATGACAAGAGGCCATTTTTTATGACACATTTAGCCCCCACTTTAGTGAGAGGATGAACTTGCTTCAAACTCACACTAAAGTAGCCATGAACATTGAGAGGAGGGTTCAAATGTACTTATGTTAGAGAGATGGAATGACAACAATCAAGAGGGATGATCAAGCCGCCAAAATGAAGATCCCATGGCAAATTAAGCATAAGAACAAGGGAACACACAAGTGTTGAGATGAATCGAATCGAATGAAGATTTGATCGTCAATCCAACTAGTTGTGGATTAAATCTAGGCTAATTGTTTGAAAAAAAAAGTGTACTCACTCTGGGGCCACCAAACTTCTTACTGTCTGAGGGGTGAGAAAACCAAAAAAGGTAAGATACATACACTAGTTGGTATGCACTCACAAACACAAAGGTGACTATGGGGAAAAGTCATGCCACTAGGTGGGCTTCCTGCTCAACCATATTAAAGTTATGCCTCCTAATAAATTTGACAAGGCGCCACAAAGAAAAATGTCATGAACAAAAATAAAGGTACCATAGGCACGCAAGTTGTGTTATGCAAGGTGGCAAAAGTGTAAAATGCAAAAATGTAAAGTGTAAAAATGTAAACTGTTAAGTGTAAAATGTTCAAAGGAGTCTTGTTTAGTTCATGTAAGGTCAGTCACTTAGGGGACATTGTGTCTAATGTCTCCAAGAGAGGAGCAATCAAAAAATATTATATTCACAACTTAGGGGATACAATGCGTCACATCAAGCCACCAAGAGGAATGTAATATGTTGAGATAGATCACTATTATGAAGGACATCACACCCAATGTCATCCACAAAGTGACAAATACATCATATAAAGGACAAGGCTACACTAGGAACCAAGAATACAAATAAATTAATCGTAATGTATGCCCCCCAATTTAAATGAATTGCTACACATCGTTTAGTGAGCAATTACTTTAAAGTAGAGAAGAAAAGAAAAAGAAAAAGAAAAAGAAAACAATACATGAGAGCCAAATTGGAAAGCCCTATGCCAAGTCATATGTTTTGAAGTTAGGCTACATCATGTAAAGAAAAATAAAAAAAAAAGAAAAGGGAGTTGCCCCCCAGAAAAGAAAGCACACCAAACACATAAGGGATCTATGGATTTGGGGTTAGTATGTTCGTTGCTATAATTTTTTTATTAAATAGCTAAAAAGTGTCATCATTCCCCAAAGCACATAGAACTAAAAGAATGACACAAAGAGAGTGAAAACAAAACAAAAAGAAAGTTTGCTTTGGTCAACATGGAAGAGACATTATAGTCTCAATGCTTTGTATTGTCCCCAAAAGGAAAACACAAGTGAAATGAAAGAAAATGAAAAGGTGAAAGAAAATGAAAAAGCTTTTGGGTCAAAATTGAAGGATAAATTTCGGTCTCAATGCCTTGCATCATCCCTAAAAGGAAAACAAAAAATAAGAGAGAAAAACACAAAGACCTTTTGGGTCAACATGGAAGAGACATAGGGTGTCTCTACGCTTTGCATCATCCCCAAAAGGAGAACACAAAACAAAAGTGAAAAAGATAAAGGAACTTGTGGGTCAACATGGAAGAGACATAGGGTGTCTCTACGCTTTGCGTCATCCCCAAAAGGAGAACACAAAAAAAAAGTGAAAAATAAAAAGGACCTTGTGGGTCAACATGGAAGAGACATAGGGCATCTCTATGCTTTGCATCATCCCCAAAAGGAGAACACAAAAAAAAATTGAAAAAGACAAAGGACCTTTTGGGTCAACATGGAAGAGACATAGGGTGTCTCTACGCTTTGCGTCATCCCCAAAAGGAGAACACAAAACAAAAGTGAAAAAGATAATGCACAATGAATAGAAGAATAGAGAGATGAATAAAAGAAGTGTACAAAGAGAGGGAACGTCAAACACATGATATGGGGGACCATGATATGCACATGAAAGGAAAACATAAAGGAAAGAAAAAAAATGCTAATTAGGCACATGCAAGTCAACCAGATCTAACAAGTCATCTGCCTCCCAATCATGTTCAGTGTAATGCGAGGGTGGTTGACTATCCAAAGGAATAATTGCAAGCGTCGAACGAGGATTCATACCAGGTTCTTGACTTGGTGGAGAAGTTTTATATTTTAAGCTCATTGTAGATGAAAATAAAGAGTTTAAATCATTATGCACTTCTTCATCTATGTTTTCTATCATCGTATCATCATCATGATCATCAAGATTAATGAAAATGGGAGGACGAAGGGTGATTTCTTAGGATGGATGTATCAAGAGTTGAGGTTGTTGGATTGGTTCATTTTATTGTGATTGTTGCACTGGACTGTCTTGTGGTAGGTCAGGAGAAGGAGGGTGGTCATCTATTACTTCTATCAAAGGTAGAGGTTGATTTTCTTTATCTTCTTCCATGCGAGATTGATGAGCAAGGAGATGACGATGAAACCTATGTTCCCTAGCATTGCAGTTTCATTTAATTCTATTTTGGAGTTGTTGAGGTGTAAGAGAGGATTGAGTCATCATAGGTTCTTCTACTTTCGAAGAGGGAAGAACAAAAGAAACAGTAGAAGATGGGTCAACCACTTTCACTTTTTCTTTATACACTTGTTTAATATGAGGAGGCATGATAGGAGTTGTTTCAGTTTCCCTTGGTCATTTAAATGATGGCTGGGAAGTATCGAGGGGTGGTTGTTCATGAGGTTGTATGGTTTTATTAATGTCGGACTCAGGTTGAAGCATGGTTTCATCTATGATAGGAGGTGTGGAAGTAGACGGGGATGCATTACGAAGAGATAATTCGGCTATCTTTTTGGCTTTGAATTTTTGGTAGGTTAACAAAAAGAAGTCATTTTGAGGTGTGATGGGTTCCATGGGTTTAGGCCAAAAGGCTTCTAATGAAAAATTACCTTTGGAAGATAAGGGATTAAAGCCACTATGGTGTATGGTAAATATTTCATTGCCATGTGGAAACTTAAAACACTTGTGAACAACTGATGGGACCAATTTCATTGAGTGAAGCCAAGGGTGGCCTAGCTGAAAAGGAAATTGGTCAGATTATGGAATAATTGAAAATGTTACCTCCAAAGTTTTAGGTCCAATCTGTAAGGGGAGTACAATCAATTCGATCATAGGGCATGCAAAAACAGTATGTGTCTTAATCCATGCAATTGGTTTATTATAATTGTCTTGATATAGCTCATGTAATACTAGAAACTCTTCTATGATCACATTCTCACCACAAGTGGGATCTATTAATATCTCATTAGTGGGCTTATCATAGATTCTGCCAGCTATGTAGAGAGGACCATCAAGAACCTTTTGTAGTATGTCTGTAACAGAAAAAGTGATATCAAGAGATTTAGTGGTTTGGCCCTTACGAGGGATAACGTCTATCATAGCTACAAGTTGATCCATAGGACTATCTTCAGAAGGTTGCATGTTTGATTCACATCAGGTTCACCAAAATGAACCGTTAATTTTTGGCACTTAGGACTTCTCTAACTCTTCTAGGGTTTTTCACCTAAAAGGAGAGAAGTAGGCCAAAAATGGTAAGGGGTTCATTCAAATAATGCTATGTATGATGTTGTATAAGTTGAAAAAAGTAAAATAAATACAATTGAGTGATCTAAATGAATGGATTTGAATGCAAACCTAAGTTTAACTATGCTGGAAAACACACTGTGATATGCAAACAATGAACTAAATGAAGAAATAATGCAAAACAAAAAGAAATAGGATGAAACAGAGTGCACTTGGGAAATGTTTGATGAATCTAGAATGTTGTGGATGCTGAATAAAATCACTTAAATTTCACAGTGGGACTCATTCGCCCAAGGTGGCGAATTAGTCCTCCTATTGGTGAAAAAGTGTCGAAAATTGGTTTTTGACTGTTGGGATCCAAAATTTGACAAAATTCATATTTTCAGTCCTAAGGTGGGACTCATTGGCTATTGGTGGTGAATTAGTCCTCTCCCAAATTTTTGAAAAATCAGGAGTCAACTCGGCAAGACCAGATTTGGAAATCTCTGATTTTCGGGTTGTCGAAGTCAATTCTGTAGGAAATAGACAGAAAACCTTCTCCAAGATTGAAATATGAATGAGTTGAATTGAAGCACCTAGTCGACTTGTTTACCAATCTTCAACACCAAAAATCTTGTTAAATTTGCATACCTAGGTCAAACCCTTGATAATGCAAATTTGA
>VDFB02056351.1:5234130-5649910 GCA_007258455.2 Sequoia sempervirens | reverse complement strand
CTAATGGATATTTTAGCTTTGCAAGTAAGGAGAAGTCTTCAACCTAATATTCAATGATCTTCAAACCCTCAAAGTGTCTAAATCTACAAACACACAATGAAAGAGAAAGAAATGGTGAATGTTAGGGCATGGGGGTTTTCCTTAGTCAAACCCCTTTTTAGGTAATTAAACCAAAATGAAGAAAGAATGTAATGAAGCATGAAACAATGGAGTTGATACCTTGCCATGATGATTGATCTTGATTTTCTATAGGAAAAGATGAAGAATCTTCCCTTGAATGTCTTAGGAAGCTATCTTGATGACTTGCAATGTTAAAACCTTAGCTTGCTTGACTTGAGGACATGATGAATGATGAATGAATAGGTATGTGCAGGATCATGATGGGCCAAAAGGTGGCGATATGATGGGTATGTGGCTAACGACTTTTTTTAACCCAAAATTGATGAAACAAAAAGGGTTTTTAAAGGATATTCTCAACTTTCCACCAATATAAATTATCTTTACTTTGAATTTAATAAATTATTATTATTCATTTTCTATTTAAATTATGACTAAAGTCTGATTGATAGGTTGATTGAAAAACATCTATAGCTTTCAAATGGTATCATATTTTTTTTGAATGCAGAACATGTCACATTCTATGCTTCACATACTATAGGATTAAGAAAAAAATAGATTTCATGAAGTTTTGACCAAGTTAAGGTAGTTAGACATACGATTTTTTATATTTTTAAAAGTTGTAATAAAAAAAGTCATAATTAATTAATTACTTGGAAAAAAATTTAAAAAAAATATGCATCACAACCGGATGTGAGTCCTCTACTTATATCTAAAATCTTATAAAAAAATATTATCATTTTATTGTGGTTATGGTGGTCAGACAGACACCTACTTCATATTTTTTCCCTAAAATTTAAGTACCACTGCATTGAAATTTCAAATTTTCACCAAATAGATTTTTTTTTTAAAAAAACCTAGTAGTTTAGAAACTACATTCAATTTACTATAGATTCTATTGTTACATATTTTTGAAATAATATGGATAACCTATTCAAATTTTTAGGTCAAGTTGCCTAATTCTATTTTTTCTAAATTTTTTGCCACTTAAGGGCCTATTTTTTCGATGATGATCCTGTACATACCCGAACAATGAATGTGTTAAGATCCTCTTTGAATTAGGGGTTAGAGTCTTGTATTTATAGGAAATCCATCTTATTTTCCTATTAATTGGATCCCTAAGGCCGACATGAAGGAAGAATAAACTTAAAATCCAAAATTTCCCTCTCAAACCTTGAAAATAGGCCAAATTGGACTAAGTCACCATGCTGGGTGACTTAGTCCCACCTGGCAGGGACTCATTCACCCAGATGGGCGACTTAGTCCTAGAGGGGCCCTTTTGACAGCTGGAATGTTGGAGAATGAGGAATTTTAGTTCTTATGTTGATTTCATCGGGTATTTGATCAAAGTATGCCTTAATATGGAGCCATAGGGGCCTATTAATGATGATGTAAAGGTCAATTAGGGCTTGGCACACAAAATTCAATGTGAAAGTGTGATTAAATACACTTTACAACACTAAAATGAGGTCCACATAGCCTAGAAAGGCACAACATCCAATGTGAATGTGTAAGACACATTAC
Source organism: Sequoia sempervirens (assembly GCA_007258455.2). Taxonomy (NCBI): domain Eukaryota; kingdom Viridiplantae; phylum Streptophyta; class Pinopsida; order Cupressales; family Cupressaceae; genus Sequoia; species Sequoia sempervirens. The sequence goes on along the minus strand of VDFB02056351.1, from coordinate 5,648,269 downwards.
AACACTACATTAAGATAAGGTTTAAGTTATAAGCCTTCTAGATTGATGTGAATATGCATTTAAATACATTTTACAATGTTGTATTAGGGGAAAGATAGGTCCATTAGTCTAGAAAAGTGTGAAAGTATTTTACAACACTTTACAACACCTTTACAAGACATCGTTAAATGCATTTTATTTAGTTTACAAGGGTCCAAGACCTAGTGTGGATGTGAAAAAAAATTCACAACACCAAATCAAGGCCTCATTAAGTTCAATTTTTCATTAATTATTCCCATGTCAAGCAAGCAAAAAGGGATACTTTTGTTGTGTCCACAAACTCTATTTTTTCATGTGTGTAGTTTTTTTCTTAACCTAAATAATGCAAAAGAAATGAAATGCAAAAGGAAGAAAAGCACAAAACAACACCACAAAGATAAGCCTAATTGAACTTGAATAAAATAAAACAAAATGGAGTTAGTTACCTTGCCCAAGTTGATCGAATGGTTGGTCTTGTTGATTCAATAATTTGTGTGCTCCTTCAAATGGAAAATCACATGAAAATAGATGCAAAATGATGGTGAGATGATGGGGATTATAGTGATGCAAGTGGGTATTTGAGTGGATGCACAAAGTGGATGCAAGGTGAACTCAAAGATTGCAGCAATGGAGTATGGTGTGAGAGCTTGAAGGCTTAATGGCTTGATTGCTTGAATGTTGAATGTGTCGCGAATGAGGTCAAAATCCTCTAATTTTAGGGGAAAGGCCTCTAATGAATGGAGGGCTAGGATTTAGCCACCATGGAAAAGATGAAGGGCTATGGTGAGTTAACGCCTCACAAGCCCTCACATCTTTCCAAGTGGAAATGAGGTGTCAAGAGGGAATGTGATGTGGAGGTACTTGAAAGTACCTTGGGATTGGAACAAGATCTCCTCATAAGGGAGGTCCTTGTCCCCATGTGGGAGATGTGACACATGAGGAATTTAAAATTCCTCAATAATCCACATAGGGAAGAGAAAAGCCTTGGAAGAACAAATGTGAATTTTTAATTCACATGGGGAAGAGGTTTCCTTGTCTAAATGAAGAAAGCATTAATGATGGTTGACTTAGGGACATGCCATAAATGGAATGGGGATTAGGTTGACCTAATCATATGATTAAGGTTGTGAAAATAGGTGATTAAGGAGGCTAATGAAGGATTAAGGAAAAGTTGCAAGTTATGGAGGATGTGACATTAATCCTAATTAAGGGTGTGCACATCCAAATCATGGATAAATTAAACTAATCCAGATTAAAGGGAGATTGTGGAGGATGGGACATGGAGAGAGAAAATTGAATTTAAAATTTATTTAAATTCAAAAGGGTAAAGTGACCAAATATTTATTTAATTTAGAGAAGAATGGGCATAAAGGAAAAGTATTTAATTATTAAATTAAATACCTTAGGAACATTAGGAAAAAGGTAAATATTAATTAAATAAATCATTTGATTAATGTTGATGGGGGATGCGAAATAGATGAATAAAGGGAATGAATTTGACCATACATGAGTGGCCAAATTTGGATGTCTACATTTTTCCCCTCTTTGAAATATTGTTAGAATAACAGTGTTTTGAAGAAACATAAAATGTAGATGGCTCGATAGAGGAAATGACTAGAAGAGGATTCCCCAGCATGAGAGAAGTTGTGTAAGCTGCCCAGATGATGGAAAATAAAGGGAGATTCCCCGGTCTTGCAAGAGATTGGACATGGCAAAGGAATAGAGGTTAATGATAGGGTATTCCCCCTTGAGAGGGTAGATGGGAAAGACAAAGGGCCCCTGGGAAACTTTTTGATATGAGGAAATAGAGGGTACCATGCGATAGAGCTCAAAAAACCATGAAGATTAGCTTTTGAATGAATGAAAATGGACACACGGTGTGCAAATGGTGGCCTACAGAAGAATAAGGATTAGTTAATTAAAAATAAGGTTAAATAATGAGTAAAAATACCCAAAACTTAAAAAGGGTAAAAAGGGAGGGAAATGGTAATATATAGTAATTTTAGAAATTACTATTCCTCATTTGCACACCTGGCAGTTGAGTGAGAGAGAGAGAAGAGGAATAACGTGATGAGGATAGGTGACATGGCAGGAGAGGATGAGGGGTTCATGGAGGACAAGATCATCCACTGAGGTGATGAGGTGTGGCAGTTTTACCATGAGTGCGTGGTGTCCAGCCAAGTTAGTTCCAAAACCCTTCTTTATGATTTTAGCTAAATTTTGAAAAAAAATTAAGCATTTGAACATTTGGGTTTTGGGAGTTGGGTAGGTTAGGAAAATGGGTTGTCGGTGAAAAGTAATTTAGCCCAAACTTTTAGGCAAAATTTCCTGTGTAAGGCAATTGGTATGGGGAGGCGAATTCGCTTGTTTTAGGGGAAAATTTTCCTCAATAGAGGGAAAGGCATCTAGAAAAGGGTGAGGTCGTAGGGATGAAGGGGGGATTCACCCAGGAATCTAGCGAATCTACCCAGAATGGAGGGCGTGGGGATTTGATGAGAAAAGTCACCCATATTACAAGTGAAGTCGCCCGCTAGATGGGCGACGATGGGCCAACTCACCTGTCTAGGCGACGGCGAGCGGGTTCACCCATTAGACGGGCGAACTCGCCTGTCTGAACGGTGGGCAACCAAATGGGCGGATTCACCCATTAATTGGGCGAATTTGCTCAAAGGGTGAAACAAAGACAGAAAGGGTGAATTCACCCAAATTGGGAAAAATTTCCCAAAAGGGCGAAACACAAACAAAAAGGGTGAAACAGAGACAAAAAGGGTGAATTTTCCCTAATTGGGTGAATTCACCCAAAGGAAGGAAAAGGGTAGAAATATACAAGAAGACAATGTAGGGCAGGGGAGGAAAAGAGGAAGAAAGAGAAGGAAAGTGAGGAGATTGGATAAAAGATGATTGACATGTTATTTGATGTGGGTGTAGCATTTTGACACCTTGCAGACATAAGAGAGGCGTTCGGCAATCTTGGAGGCGATGATTACAACTATGAATGGTGAGGACCATGTGGCACTAGCACAGGCAGGCTTACTGCATATGCTTGGATATCCCACTGTCAGAGCACACCAAGCACTATTGACCGCACTGATGGAGCGATGGAGCTCTGAGATGTCCACATTCCATCTCTAGATAGGGGAGATGACGGTCATGCTAGAGGACATATGGGGGATTCTACAACTACATGTAGCTAGTCACCTTGTGAGTTGGACAAGGATAGAGGGAGAGGAGCGAGACTGGAGCCTATGGGTCCTTTTCGGGCGAGTAGACTTACCGATTTAGGGAGCAAAGTTGGATTTGGATGGATGCTTAGGACTGGGAGTTCTAGCATTACTGTTATATCTTTATGGGTTGATTAGTGGGACCTATTGATGGGTGTTTCTGCACACTTTCTCAACACAGGCAATGTGTATGTGCACTACCTGTCTTAAAAGGAAATCTTCAACAACAAGTTGCTGAAAATCTCCCCAAGGTTTCTCAGGTGTCAGGTCATGACTTGCATGGAACTCCTCAATTGATGTTTGATGTGATTTTGTTGGTAATCACAGGGAAGACTTACATAGTTGGATGTGGAGTGGATCTTAAAATCAGAAGTTTCTAAGATGGGAGTCAAGGTGCATTTTGCTGTAGGTTCAGACAATAGTCTAAAACTTCAATGTTTTCTTCAAGTTTTGGCTTTACAATGTGCAATGAAGCTTAGCACAGGTTGTTTCTTAAAAAAAGGGGAAAAATAGTAGGAAAGAGGGAAGGTTCCTGGATCTGCAACTAACTATGAATAGTAATCATGGAGTTCCTGTCGTGGACAACTTATATCAAACAAAATTTCACTTAACCAGAAAATTTACAGTCTCATGAAATTTGTGCTATCTTCTAAGGCCTGCGGATATTTCATCATTCATTCACCATATACATGCATGAACAAAGATAAAAGTGTGGAGGAGCTTTGAATTCAAGCCCAAACTAACTTTACATAGCCATTTACTACCAACAAACAACAAAAAGTGCGGACTAGGAAGACATCTACACAATAGAATTTTTCATAACTAAATAACAACATAACCAAATCTATCTAAGCAGTTTAAAACTAACTTAAAACAGCAATGTAAATCTAAATAAATCATCTAACAATGGAGATTGAATCATGAAACATGTGAAGAACTTAGAAAATGCACCAAGTCAATGTATTTTCATTATAAATTTTTGCAGCATGTCTTTACAACAACTCAACTCTCTTCTACAAAGCGATGAGACCCCCTATCTATAGTGCCCCAAAAGTAGAATGAATGGCCAAGATTCACTACAAACTAGGGTTCTACCTACCCCCCAATATATTACAATTTAAAATATAATTTTGTCCATATCCCTATTTTGTCTTCTAGTGACAACACTGTAGCTTTTTTTCTTTTGTTGATTGCTCTTTTTGTTGTAGCTATTCCTTCAGAAGCTCTTCACTAACAATAGGGTCACCCTCCTACTTCTTCAAAGCTGCATACTCCATGAGTTTCAAGATGACCGGTTGGATTTTTTTGACTTCTATAATCTCGAACCACAACACCTAATAACTCCATTCCTTGGAGTTGTCTTCAAGCCTCTTCCAATCTTCATCATATTTGGCGGTGTGATCCTTGAACAACTCTGACTAGATGAAGGAACGAGTGGAAAAACTCATGAAATCCGTGGTTATCTCATATGACATCCCATCCTCCATCCTTTTCTGGAAATGAGGCTTTATTTTCTTCAGATCAATTTGCACCACGGGCATGTCAAATCCCATCATTAGCCTCAAATATCGGTCGCAATCTGCTCTAAATTATTTGACCCATTCAATATCTTGATCCACTTTATCAATTACCTACTCCAACCTTTCTTTCTAGTTATCAAAGTCCCGCTTCCACACATCCACTAGCCAATGGTTGTCCCTTTTGAAGGCGAGCTCATTTTCCCATGTCGTGCTTGGCAGCTGGAGGATAGCCTCGATCTTTGGATAGGTGGATCGTAACTTGCTGGGAACTCAAAACATAGCCTCTTTGTGTTCTTGAGGGACTGTTGTAAATCCAAGAACTTGTTGGCTGTTCGAGCAACCTAACTAATACCCATGTTCCTGACGTATAGAACCTGTCGAAACCAACTCTCTGTAGTTTTTTCTAAGTTCTTTCTTTTTTCAAGCTTGTCAATCTATTCCTTGGACAGTAGTTGGGGTGGAGCAATGGACGTGGTAGGCATGTCTTCAACTGAAGACCATTGTTGGATGTAATCTGTCAAGGAAGCTACCTATGCTTTAAGCTCATCCTTTGAGACCTTATCCTGTTGTATTAGGTGCACCACTGTAGCCACTGACTCCTCGAGGTGCTCCACCTTCTATTCTCTAGTAGCAGTTCCCAAGTTAATGGTGGAGATATTATAGCTTACTCCCTCTTGGCCTACCACTAGCATTGCCACTTGCACAGTTTGAGACCCAGAAGCATCTATCGTCACCTTGGACCTGACTTTGGGCCTCTTCTCCCTTTTGGTTGTGATCTATGCTCAAGCTAGGATAGCCTCTAGCTTTGCTCTTGGATCCTTCAGAGTAGGAGTCTTCTTTTCAAGCTGCCTCTCTAACCATTCGGGCATAGTAGATTTTCCCTTAGGTGATTCTCGATCACCCTCACCTTCCCTTGTTTGGATTTCCATTTGTTCACCTATGGGAGCCCTTTCCTCCATTTTATTTTTGTCTCATTCTTCCTCATCGGAGTCTTGGAAGAACATGCGACGCTTAACGGGAGGCTTAGTAGGCAATCGCTCCTGTGGGCTTTCTTCTATCTCAATTATTTTTCCCTTTCCTTCCTCAGTTTGCTCATCCTTGTGTACATGCTCCTCTGGCTTGTCTTCTTCCACATTTCCTTCTTCTCTATGAGGAGATGACACATCCTCTTATTGTTCCCATGTAGGAAGCTCCACATTTTATGTTGCCCTGTCACCTTCTTGCTCTTCTTCTCTAGGCGGTGGCCTCTCTGCCTCTTCTTCATTGTGCTTCAATTGTCTGGCCATTTCCTCCTCAAGATCATCATTGAAGGTCTGTACAATAGTTCTACCACCTGTACCCTCCTCCTCATCTCCACTTTTAGAAGACCTTGTTCCTTCTTCTTCCTAGACCACCCTATCAATTTTTTAGTGTTCATACTCCAGGTGTTCATGGTACTCATCAACTTCCTCCTCTATTTCCTTCAAGGCTTCATTCTCCTGCTTCTCCCATTCTTCAGAAATTAACATTGTAGCCTCCATTGCTGGTGGTCTCATTGGAAGTTGCAAAGTTGTAGCACTGGTGAGGACCCACGCTAAGGCAGCTTGAATGGTGGGATCCACAAAGATCTAAGAAATTTCAGAGGGGAAATTTTGCATGTGCCGCAAGAAAGCCTCTGGTAATGCTAGTGTGGGCATTGGTGTTGTCACTGCTGCCAATGGGAGTGATGTAGTAAGTGACATGGTGGCGGAGGAAAGCGGAGAAGTTGCATCGGAGGAAGAGTCAACCATTATTATGGACCCAACTGGGGGAGAGGAGGTGAGATGGACTGAGATATCCACTGCAAGTGGGGATGTAGCGACCATGGCATGGGAAATAGGCGTAAGGGTGGTAGAGACAAGGAGAGTTGGAGGAGGTCTTGTCCAATTTGTCTACCCTTCCTCACCCTCTTGAAGGGGATCTTCTTGAATTAGTGGCTACTCTGCGATGCTTCCCGTCCATTTGGGCCTCTTGGAGGGTGAACCTCCTGAGTCTTTCCTTGAATAAACTTTGGGGTATGGAGACTGTTCCACTTCAATCCCTTTCCTCTTCTTCGATCTCATGATCAGAGGAGATTTGGATGTCCCACCTGTTGAAGTTGTAGTGACGACATCCTTAGTGGCACTAGGCTCACTCTTGAGCCCTTCATATGTTAGGAAAACCCCTTGTTGCTTCAATTGGGCTACTTGTCCATCAACCCATTCTTTAGTACGAGCCACGATTGGTTTAGTTACAATGTAAAGGTCATCGACCTCCTATTCATCCCAGTCTATCATTGGCAGTGGTAAATTAGTGACTGCGGTGTACCTAAGGTCCATGATGGTGCTCTCATCCTCCTCGACCTGATCTGGTATGGGAAACAACTACACCCTTCTTACGAAAGTATGCGGTCATCTGCAAGTAATGCCTCACACACACCTCTTTATCATCCTAGCAATCTACCCAAAAATCTTCAACATGATGTAGGTGGTCATACCCTAGTCCTAGTGCCTTTCTTATATGCCCATATGGGTCCATTCGCGAGTGAGCAGTGTGTAGGCAGAAATGGTACTCTGCCAATTCCTTCTCAGAATTCCAAGCACACTGGGAAGTTTGCAATTTGTAGATTCCTTGGATGAAAGCTAAGGGATAAGGGATCCATGCCAGGTGTTTACCACCAAGGACTAAATGTATATGTTATAGCTGCTAGGAAGGTTCTAACAATATGATCCCATCATTGGGGTACTGGGGCAGCTTATTTGGCCTTTCCGTGAAACCCTGAGCGTGAATATATCTGAATTTGGGGTACTGTAAAAATAAGAAGGTGTACTACTTCAAGAATGCCCGAGCACTATGAGAGACCCTTCTCTCAAAATCTCCTCTTAGCAACCTGATGATATGGCCGATGAAGGCATCAGTCACCCTGTAGTACTCCTTGAAATTCTTGAATTGTAGCTGGGGATGTCTATCATAAACCTTCAATCTTCGGCCCGGATCCTCATCGGGTGCCACAAACAATCAATCTATTGCCTCATCTCATCCAGTGAGTAGACCAGATAGGTCATGTAAAACTTATAGCTCTTCTTCATATTCATAAACTGCTTGTCGAAGCAGTTGCTGAAGATGCCTCCCCAGTAGAATGAGGCTTTCGTGGTGACATCTTCATCCCCACAAAGGATTTTTTCAACAAAATACACCATCCACTCTTGGAAAAATGCAGCAGTAGGGAGGACCATCACCCTTCTCAACATGGTTACTAGGTCATGGTAGTCCTCAAAGAAATCACTGTGAAAGAGCTCTCAAAGAATCTTTGCAGCACTGCCTCTTTTCTCCTTGAGCCAGTACTGATTTATTAATTTCTTGCAGCCCATCGGGTTTTCATCCCAAGTTTCCTTTCCTTCCTCCATGGTGGGCATCTCCATCTCCTCAAAGGTAGGAATGTGAAAATTTCTAGTAATTCCCTCAACTGACATATCAGCGAGGATGTTCCCGTCTCTATTGACAATGGTTCGTGTATGTGGCTAGTAGGCCTGTCGGCAAGCCATGACCAATTTAGGGGCTATGAGAGATGGGGGGAAGCCTGCAGCTTTTGCAATCCCACTTTGTCTGATTTATCTTGCATTGTCAGTCTTCGGGTGGATTCTAACCCTTTGTTTGAATTCATCAATATCGACGTGGCCGATATTAGTGTCTATGATCTCCTTCCAGTTGGTGATGATTTTTGAATGTAGAGGCTCACCCTAGAACTGGTATTTCATTTGGTCTTTGTCCTCTCTTCCACGAGGAGTCTTGCCTGCTTTCTTTCCTTTGTCTTTTTTTGCAGCCGCCCCCGAGGGTCCTGCACCTGATTCCATATATCCTGCAAACATAGAAGTAATGAATACAACCAATTATGAAAGCATTAACATTAGTCAAAATCTCATGGACGAAATCCAATTAGACATCATATGATTAATAAAGTTAAATCTTTACTTTCAGATGTCGTTAGTCACTTTCTAAAGGGATTTTGGGAAATCCGGGCCCAAGGGGCCGAACTTCCCTAGCAGGAATGTTGTTTTGAAAGGGCAAACAGGCCAGGGAAATCCAAGTGATTTCTCCCATCTTCATGTTTTGATGATTTGAAAGACTTGTATCGAAGAGGGTCAAATTTTAGCACGTGGGTCGAGATTGGTTTTCAAATTTGAGGTTATTTTGACCACTTTAGGAGGATCTGAAGGTACAAGGCGAAAAAATTATCTAGATTTTGCTATTTGAAATGACAATTGTGGTGCAGAAACCCAATGGGAGCGACCCGGCAGACCAGACCCAGGATAGCATCTGGCTGATAGGTTTTCCTTGTTAAGTTTTTGACAATCAGGAGGTCAGAACTCGGAGGTCGGGAAGACGAGGCATCTTTTCCTTGTATGTCAGCCGAAAGGGCACGAAATCTCAGTCGTCAGGGCCCAGCGAGGGTATGGACGCCAAGGTTTGATGTTCGTTAGTTTTCACGGTGAAAGGGTGGTTGGGACCCAAGAAGTGGGAAGACGCTGTCAGATGGCCATTTCGAAGGGGCAAAGTCGCCTCGGAAGTCCGCAGACCAGGACCCAGGGACATGTTTGGTTCGTGTGTTCGAGTTTAGCCCTCGATGGAAAAAGGTGGGACGGGCCCCGCAGGGAAAAAAGGAGAATTCTCTTCATCATTTGGAACCAGCAGGGGTGAGGCAGAGTCCTAGGGATGGAAGTCCGGTGGACTGGACCCGGAGCAGAAAAAAGCAGTCTTAAAATGTTCCAATTTTCAACGGGCAGAAATTGAGGAGCCAGGGCACGGGGTTCGGGAAGGCGGGAGCCTTCTGCCATTCGAAATGGTGAACACCCTGGGGAAACCTGGAAAGGGAGACCTAGTGAGGCGGGCCTGAATGAGATGGAGGCTGAACTTTGAGGGTTTGCTAAGTCTCACGGCAATCAGCCGATGGATGTTCAGGTTGGCGGGCCTGAGAGTGGACTTTGCCGCTTGAAAAATAAGTTTTTGTTTTCTAAGTTTAGCAGCAACGGGCTAGTGTAGGCCCGAAGGGCACGATTGCCCTGTGTGAAGAATGGCGGTGGCAAGGTTTAGTTCCGGTTTGATATTAGGAAACAATTTGGAGGGTTTTTTGGATTTTCAAGACATGGGTTTTGCGGGTTTTGTCATGTTTTTACAATTATATGCATTTTAGCCCATGTTTATTCATTATATTAAGCGCAAAATCATAAAAAACCACTCGAGAGGGTGAACGAAAAACCTACCTCAAAATTCTAATGGGAGAAGATGTGAAATCCACTAAGGATGCCTGAATGATGATCTCAGACTGTAGGGCAGCGAGTGACGAGTGTACTGATCTCCTCTGGCAAGCACTTTGATCTCTTTTGGAAAACCTAACAAATGAAAATGATAGGTCAGCCCCTTTATTTATACCCAGACATGCATTTAATGGCCTCATTTAATGCCTGTACAATCAGCCATTGGGTTGGTGAGTTCAAATTTATGGATGGTAGTGGGAGGTTCGGTGCCTAGGGCTCAGAATGACGCAACCCGACAATCATTTCTAAATGCACCTTGGAAATTGATAGTGAAGGGGATCTCAAGATCTAGAGGACAGAGCGCCATTGGGGTTTTGCCGTCGAGAACGGCGAAGTCAGCAAGGAGTTCTAGACACAGAAGTCTGAGGGTTCGAGCTTGGAGGGCACAAAAGCAGCTGAAAAAAATTCTCAATTTAAGTGGACAGTGAAGAAGGGGTCAGGTCCCAGGGCTCGGGAAGGCAGAAGCCTTCTACCCTTTTGGAATGATGAACACCCAGAGGAAACCTGACTAAGGAAACCCAGTGAGGCGGGCCTGCTAGGCCCCAAGGCCGCTGGCACAAGTAAACTGCCAAGGAGAGTCTGCGAGGCACTAGGACTTAGCCAAAATGAAGGGGATGAAACACATTCAACTCAAAATAAAGACTTTGGAAAAACATTGACCACTTAGGACACCAAAATGGGGCACACAAAAAGAGGCAATGACAAAACGACCCGACAAGGCGAAAGAAAAGAGGGTCCTCATTCCGAACGGGGCATGTGTGCTGAGGGCACAACATGATCTTGATGCCAAATAGGAATGGTAGGTTCTATAGCCTTAAGATGATTGAGGTTGTCATGCATATTGTGGAGCTGAGGGAAGGAGAGTTCGTATGGGGTGCATGTGTACTAGTGCAGCTATACAAAGACATGCATGTGGTGTACTATCGACGAGTGCTCAACGTGACAAATGTGACACTGTTACAAATTTGGGCCTGGGAGCACATCAGTATGGCTAGGTTGGGGATATTGGTGGCAGGGACATAGGATGAGATGTTGCCAGTAGCATACTGGTACAGGTTAGAGTACGACTGGTAGTTTCATTCCCAAGACACCAGTGATCTAGAGGCATGGAGGAGGAGATTAGACGATTTACAGGAGGACCAGATAGTATGGAGGCCATACATGACATGACTATTTTCTAGATGGAGTCAGGATGAGAGGAGACATAAAGGGTACTTCTTCACGGTATCCTACTTGGCTGAGAGGGATCCAGGCATCGTGGAGCTCCACAGGGAAAACAGAGTGATGAGATAGTTCAGAGTAGAGTAGGAAATTCCCCTAGGACCTCAGAGGTTTGGAAGAATTACCCAAGAGCGGTTATAGGGTGATCGGATCACCACGGAGTTTTCTAAACAACAGTGGGAGGAGTTTCAACAAGTTCCCTACCCTTGGAGAGGAGTGGAAGATGCTAAGATGACGGTGAGATACTCTGTGTGGTAGGCATGTCACAAACCAGCCCAGATTATGACGGTGCACCAGATCAGAGGGGCACTATGTTATGGTTCAGAGGATGAGAGGAGGTTGGGAGAACAACGGAGAGTCAAGAGGAGAGGAGGATGGCAGAGGTGAGTACAGGAGGAGGCTGAGGTAGAGGAGGAGAGAGAGGACCAACAGGGGAGAGGATAGGAGGAGGTTATGGAGGTGGATGCCCCAGAGGTAGATCCACTAGCCACAGTACCATACATACCACCACCATCAGAGGACCCAACTGTACTATTAACAAGGGCTCTAGCGAGGCCATGGATTGCCAAGAACAAACTCAAAGAGGCAGAGACAGAAAGGGAGAGGCTATAGGCTAAGGTGGCCCAATTGCGGGAAAAGGTGACTAGGTTGGAGGTAGAGGGACATAGGCACTATAGAGAGTTGGTAGACTATGTATCCATATAGATACAGGATGTTGAGAGGGAGAGGGAGGACCTAGTGAGACAACTAGCAAAGCTACAGTGAGAGAGGAGTGAGTTGAGGAGGAAGCAAGATGAGCTTCAAGATAGAGTAGAGGTGGAAAAGTAGAAAACTAGGGACATAGGGTTAGTGCTAGAGGGAGTGGAGACAATGATGACACAGATGCAGACCTTGCAGGGTGAGAGAGATGTAGTAGAGGCACAAATACATGCTCTACAAGATGAGAGGGACACAATAGCAGGGTAGATGTAGAAATTTCAACGAGAGAGGGATGCAATAGAGGAACAGGTACAGGCTTTGCAAGGGCGAGAGAGACACAATAGTGGATCAGGTAACATGGATACAGGCATAGGATGCTTGGGAGCAGGAGAGGAGATAGATGGTTGGGTTACGAGACAAATACAGGATGGAGCAAGATGCGGCCAGGATACAGGTGTTGGAGAGGGATGAGCACATGCGGGAGGAAATCTATTATACGACAACCTACTTCATGATGGTTCCAAATCAGGCACGACATGTACCTCCCTACGTCAGAATGGTGCCACAGATTCTAGCACCATCACGGTCACTAGGGATGCATAAACGGGGATATAGCAGCTATAGAGAGATGCCACCATGTAGGGGGTCAGTGCTATATTCACCATAGAGGTTAGATGTAGGCAGCTCAAGGTAGAGAGGAAAAAGGATAGATGATAGGATACAAATATTTAACAGGTGTAGGGCGGATGTGCAGTACAGAGCGGCTGAGACCACATTTGATTCAGAGCCTTGTACTTGTATTTTATTCGATTATTATTAATGTAGATGGAAATATATTATGGATCATCCGATGGATATTATATTTTCATATGATATGAGATAACCCTTATTGACACTATGTTGTACTTATGTGATGGACGATTTATTTATGCACATGTGTATGTATGCAACTTTATTATGGATGATTATGATAATGATGTGATATATGGATATGTTTATGATGATTTATGCTTATGCTTATGTGGATGACATGGATGAGATACATGATGCCTAACATTTATGATGCAGGATGTAATGGCTAAGTGATGATATTATATGATATGGCTATGGGCCTAATGATTTGTTATGCAGGTGGTGATTTATGTAATGTGTTCATGAGGTGAACTAATATAAAAGTGAATTGATAATAAGATGAATCTAAGATGCTTAGAATAACCAATCAAGATTAATCTAAACAATTTAAAATGACTATGACATGATAATGCAAATGGGATGACATGCAATGTATGCAATGAATTGATAATGAAATACTCATAAGATTCTTAGAATAACCAATTGAAATTAATCTAAATAACATAAAATAAATATGATATGAAAATGCACATGGGATGAAATACAACACCTTGGAGCTACGGTGCCAGATGGGATGCAATAAATTACTTACAAACACTAATAAGTAAATGAAATGAACATGGAAATGAGTGTAAATAAGGGCTTTCATAGTGATGGAAGTGGATGGTAGGCCGACTTTATTTACGTATCACACTTGCTTTAGCTTATTGGCAAGTACTTACCCTGTAATGATTGGAAAATTAAAGGAGGATAGGTGTAAAACTGCACCTGTCAAGAATCGTAGGTACCCTGAGAAGAAAAGAAGTTTGGGAGATGAATGTTTGCACAACCAAAATCACAAGTCATAGGATAGGGATAAAATAGATGGAGGATGAATGCAATGCAATGAAATAGAAAATGAAATGCAATCCTAATGCTTTTCCATTTTTGGAGCACTAATTTTTGGCTATAGCATAAGACACAATACGCTAGGGTATGAGAACCAAGGTGATTAGCATCTAATGCATGAAACAAACACAATAGATAAGAAGGATATCCCAACACCCCAAATTCATAATGAATTTGGTCAGGCCAAGCACAAAGGATTCCCAATGTAACACAAGACCATAGGGATCTTGGTGGGTACTACATAGGACAACCAAGCAGACAACAAAAAACAAAAAGATCAAGATATGCCCCTATGTTGACCAGTCAAAATGCACCATAATGTGATGGATCATAGCGGCCCTGACAAGTCACAATAGGAAGCTCAAATGATAAAAAAAATGCCAAAATTATCAAAAGAAAGCAATCAATTTCAAATATCCTTTGTCATAGGATCAAAAGGTGGATGGGATTGATGTGGTCTGATGAGGAAGGATGCATCTCATTAAGACCAAAGATGGAGACTAACTAAAATATTAACATGACGTAGGATAGTCAAAACTAATTGAATCTCACGATGCTAGTTGATCTCATTTGTTAAGAACTAGCTTAGATAGGGACATAACTTGATGACATGACACAAGACACAAGACAGACACACCCTAAAGACCTAGGGGCTCGGGGGTCGATCAAAGATTAGCCTTTCCTATGTGAAAGTGCAAAGCCCTTGTAGTTCAATAAAAGACCATGGATAAAAGCAAAAGGAGGACAATGGAGACAATTGATGGAAAACAAAGATCAGATGGACCAAAAGCCCCGAGGGTAGATCAAATGATCAACCTTTCCTACGTGAAAGTGCAGGGGCAACATAGTTTGAAAAAGACTGATGAAAAAAGACAAAATATGATAAACAAAATATGGACAACTGAAACAACAGGATGGATGAAAGCCCGAGGGGCTAATCCAAGTCAATTTGCAAACCGAACTATCTCAGATACTACAAAAATAATGAGGATATCCATCAAGGGAGGAAATACCATGGCCAGATGAAGGTGTAAGTAGTTGGGATCATTACAAATGCCACAATAGGATGAAACCTAGATGAGAACCGACACGATGAAGGACCCTAGATGAAGGTGAGAGACCGACAGACAAGGAGATACGACACAAGTTCAGATCAGGATGAAAGCTTATAATCATAGAGATTAGATGAATATCTTTCAATGCTCAACCAAAATACACCAAGTGGCAGATGAGGGGATGTGGATGGGAGGACTGGCTCAAAAGGATGCTAAGGTGAGATGTGAGGATAGGATGGATGAAAGCATAAAGTAATTAGGATGCAAGGTAGATAATGATTAAGCCCTGTATGAATGGCACCTGTTAGCAAGTTTTCATCAAACGTACCTATCCAAGGTGCCACCAAGGGTGGTTTTCACAATAGGATGAATTATTTCTCTTTACTATTTTTAGATTTATTTATTTATTTATTTATTTTATTTTTATTTTTTGACAATTTTTTACTTTTTTTTTGGTATCTTTTGGATTTTTGTAGGATAGGATAACCCAGTTGACTTAGGTGTAAAACCTTTTCAGGTGTATGATGTTAATAGGATCCTCTAGGGGATCTCCTTCAAGTGTGGAAAGTATATATACCCCTGATCCATATTTTGTTGAGATGACATAGGGACCTAGCCAATTTGCCTCAAATTTCCCTTTCTTGTCTTGGTCTTGCTAGGTATGTTGATTCTCCTTAAGAACTAGATCACCAACATTGAATTGGCGAGGAAAATCCTTCTTGTTGCAGCTTCTCTTAAGACGATTCTGATATGCTTGAAGATGATTGTATGCTTTGATCCATTTTTCATCTAGGAGTTCCAACTGACTAAGTCTTGCAACCTGAGCATCTTCATCACTGATGAGGTTCTTCAAAGATATTCTCAATGATGGGATCTTGACCTCAATCTACAAGATGGAATCAACACCATAAATGAGAGAATATGGAGTGGCACCGGTAGGAGTATGGATGGAGGTGTGGTAGGCCCAAAGGGAAGGATTGATATGGAGGTGCCAATCTCGACCAATGTTTTTAACCACCTTTTTAAGGATTTTGATCAAAGTTTTGTTGGTTGCCTCCGCTTGGCCATTACCTTGAGGGTAATAGCGCATGGACCAACGATGTTGAATATGAAAGGTGTCACATAGGTGTTTCATGGCCTAGTTTTTAAATGGATTTCCATTATCGGTAATGATGGTGGATGGGATTACATATCTGCATAGAATATGGAAAAGGATGAATTTGGATATTTGAATACCCATTATTTGAGAGAGTGGCATTTCTTCCACCCATTTGGTGAAGTACTCAGTGGCAGTGATAATGAAGGTGTGGCCATTAGAAGATGGAGGGTATATCTCATCGATTAAGTCAAAACCCCACTAAGAGAAGGGCCATGGTGCTATGAGAGGCTTCAAATCTTGAGACGAAGCATGTATCAAATTTGCATGTTGTTGGCAAGGTAAGCACTTCTTCATGAACTCACAAGAGTCATGCTCTAGTGTAGGCCAATTGTAATCAGCTCTGAGTATCCTCTTGGCTAAGGCCATGCCATTTGAATGGGCCCCAAAATACCACTATGAACCTCAATTAACACAGTGTGGGCTTCAGTCTCATTCAGACACCTTAGAAGGGTTCCATCATACCCATGATGATAAAGAGTATCACCTACGATAGTGTATCGGGAAGTGTGTTGGATGAAATATTTTTGTTGGTTATGTATAAGGTTGGGAGGTAAGATGTTATCATGAAGATAGGTTTAGATGTTGTGATACCATGGTGACTCGGGATCTACAATGTTACACACCATTTCTCTCTCAAGGATGTCATAAGTAGGAATTAAGAGTTGTTTGACTAGGAACTCACAGTCTGTTCGATCTTTTGGCATGTCAATCAGGGAACCAATAGTAGCCAGTACATTAGCTGCTTTGTTTTGGACTCTAGGGATTTGCTCAAACTAGATAGAGGTGAAGTTCTTCTTGAAGTCATCCACCATGCACTTGTAAGGAAAAAACTTGTCATCTCTTTTCAAAAAATCATCATTACCATGTTTGATGATCAACTGGGAATCACCAAAGACTCCCAAGTGAGTAATGTTCCATTGGATAGCGATCCTAAGACCAGTGAGGAGAGTTTTGTATTATGCTATGTTTTTCGTGCATTGGAAAGTTAACATAAATGACTTTAGGATATAATCACCTTGTGGGGTGACAAACAAGATACCTTCCCCAGCTCCATTGTGAGTGTATGACCCATCAAAGTAGAGTGTCCATGTACTTGCTTCTATGACCGTAAGAACCTCTTCATTAGGAAATTATGTTACCAAGGGATAGGCATCTACCAAAGGAGCGTCTGCAAGCTGATCCACTATTACTTGCCCTTTAATCACCTTTCAATCCACATACTCGATATCGAACTTTCTCAATAGCATAACCCACTTAGCCATGCGGCCAGTCAAAGTAGTTTTGGATAACAAATATTTGAGTGGATCAACCTTTGATGTCAGCTTCACTAGATGGTTGAGCATATAATGATGGAGTTTATGTGAACTGAAGACTATAGCTAGGTAGGCTTTTTCCATCAAAGAATAGTTGAGTTCATATCCTACTGGGGTCTGACTGATATAGTAGATAGTGCATTCTTTTGAGGACTCATCATGTTGTGCTAACAATGCCCCCAGTGCAACTAAAGTGGCTGAAATATACAAAAAAAACAATTTACCTGGAATTGGAGGCATAAGAATGGGTGGATGAGCCAAGTACTCTTTGATTTTATTGAAACCCAACTGACATTTAGAATCCCACTTGAAGGATGTATCCTTTTTTAGGAGATGGGTGAATGATTGGAATTTGTCGGCCAACTGAGCTATAAACCATCTAATGGACTGTACTTTTCCTTGGAGGCTCCTGAACTGTTTTAGATTGCGCGGTGGAGGGATTTCCATGATCACCTTGAATTTAGCGGGATCAAATTTTATGCCTCTTCTAGAGACAATGAAACCTAGTAGTTTTCCTGAGGTGACCCAAAATACACACTTCTTTGGGTTCAGATGTAGCTTATAGTGCTCTAGACACTCAAAAATCTTCTTCAGGATCATCGAGTGCTCTTCCCTTGTTCTTGATTTCCCCAAAAAATCATCGACATAATCCTCCATTATTATGTGAATAAGGTCATGGAAGATGACTGTCATGGCTCGTTGGTAAGTTGCCCCCGCATTCTTGAGGGAAAAAGGCATGACATTGTAACAGAAAGTTCCCAAAGTTGTAGTGAAGGTAGTTTTATGTTGATCTTCAAGTGCTATTATGATCTGGTTATATCTAAAGAAACCATCCATGAGGGATAGCATCTTGTGTCCTATAGTTAAATCAACCAACATGTCAATGTTTGGTAAGGGGAAATCATCTTTAGGAAAGGCTTTGTTGAGGTCCCAAAAATTGGTGCAAATCTTGATGTTCCCATTTGGTTTAGCAACTGGCACTATGTTGGAGATCCAGTCAGAGTAGTCAATGGGCCTTATGAATCCAGCTTCCAATAGTTTTCCCAACTCCTTTTTGACTAACAAAGCTACTTGAGGATGCATTTTCCTGAGTTTCTGCTTGACGGGTTTTGCATCCGAGTGGACATCCAAATGATGTACTACTAGAGTGGGATCCAAACTTGGCATATTCAAATAGGCCCATGCAAAATTAATGATGCCTTCTTTGAGAATTTAGACGATGGTAGAATACTCTTCCTCTAATAGTGACTTGGCTACATAGGTGATTTTTGGATCTTGTTGGGTTCCCAAATTTACCTCTTGTGTTTCTTCGATGAGAATAGATGAGCATTCAGATAGTTGAGCTCCCACAATGGGAAGATGAACATCCCCATCTTCCAGTGCCTCATCGATGTTTTCATTATTAGATACACCCATCATTTTGACTTTTTATGAGTCAAGAAGCACTCAGAGAGGTTTTTTCTAGGTGACACTTTTTTATTCTATTTCCTTGTATTTTTTCAGTTAGGGCATTCATTCTCCCCCAATACGATAAGATGCACATACATATCCACTGAGGGAAAGGTATCAATAGGTGTGCTACCATGTAGGTCCCAGTCAATAATCTCGGGATGGTGAAGGGAAAGGCTAATGGAGCAGATGGATAGGCAATCAAACATGGAGGAAAGTTCCACGTGATCCACATCATCATACACATGTATGATGGATTCTTCTTCTGGTATGTCTTCGAGGAGACCATTGTTCACACTAACGTTGTTAGAAGCACTAGTTGATGGCATAGGACCATTTTGTTTTGTGTCATGGCCTAAACCCAACTATATTGATCATACTAGAGGCTAAATAGGTTTTTTTCTTCCTTTCTCTTCTATTCCAAGGCCTCCCCCTTGATAATTATACTTGTCTACTAGCTTTATAGAATAAGGATACGTCTCCTAGAAATATTCCTTTAAAGGGGGAGAGGGTTCAAGTTCCTCTTTTTATACCCATTGGCTAATGTCATCTTTCGATGTGTCTTGTCTTAACCTAGGAGAGTGGAAGGTGTTGGATTCTACATTCTTAGAGCTCAAGCCGATTCTCTTCTCTTCTTGCTACGACACAGACTAAGAAGGTTGGCCATATGTATGTGGTGATGGTGGCATGGTTTCCACATTTAATGTTGTATGCATTTCATAATCACCACATCCCTTGTCAATGATCTGGACTTTGGTAATTGTTGAATCAGATGTGGATAATGGAGTGGATGATGTTGTGGTTAGTGTGTTGGAAGATGGAAGATATGATGATGTTTGAGGTGGTCCCATTTCTACTCCTGGACAATAATGAGAATGGGGAAAGGAAGCTTCTAGTTCGCGACAATATTCAAACGGTTGTGGATCCACGTGTATTTTAACTTCTATCCCATTAAATGGGAATTTTATACACTGGTGGTATGTGGATGGAATGGATTGCATGGTGTGCATCCATGGTCAACCAAGGAGAAGGTTGTAAGGGAGGTCCAGATCAAGGACATGACAGGTAGTGTATTGTACAATGGGCCCAACCTGAATTGGAAGAAAAATTGTTCCCTCAAAATCACATTCTACATTATCATATGCCTTGATAGTGATGACCTGATTATTTAAGTTAGTGTGGGTATAGCCTACCTAATTTATAAACTTTAGCATGTATAGATTCAAGCAGAGCCATTATCTACCAAGACCATTTTTCACCTTATGACAGGCTATAAGAACCTTGAGATGGAGGGGGTAGTTATGGTTGGAATCAATGCAAGGCATGTCATTTTGACTAAAGCCTAGCTGATATGTGGTTGAGATATTTCCTACCAATGCTTGAAATTGAGTAGGATCTATCTCATTGGGGACGTGGGTATCCTGTAAGGATTTGGTTAAAATTTCTTAGTGCACAAGAGAAGACTTGAGCAAATCCAAAATGGATATCTAGGCAGGGGTTTTTCCTAGATGATCAAGAATATTATATTGGGAGCTTATAGGAGGTGGTTGGGTGGATGTAGAGGCTCCAATGACTATGATGTGAGAGTGGCGGGTCATAACAACACACTGTAGATCTTTTCCTTTCACACATATCATAGACACGTTGTTCTGCTTGCTCAATATGCATGACGATACCATAATAATTAAATGGCACATTTTTGTAACTGATGTTATTTGTACTGTTACCCTGATTATTGTTGTTACTCGATCCTAGATTTTCATTTGATGTGCTAGCTCCCTAGTTATGCTTTGGGAATGAATTTTGGTATATCTGAAGCTGAGCATTGGACAAGGAAGCATGGTTGGCATCCACATGTATATCACCTTGATCTATAAGATCCTAGATGTAGGTTTTTAAGCCTTGACACTTATTTAATGAATTCCCTTTGATTTTGTGGAACTCGCAATACTCGTTTCTTTATACTAGGCAGGTTTGGGCTTGGACTCATCGAGAGGCTTGGTCACAGGATAAGTGATCAGGTAATTAGCCTAAAGAAGCCTATTGAACATGACACTTAAGGGATCTCCTAATTGAGTGAATTGACATTTGTTATTCCCTTGATTATTCTGATTGGACTGTTGAGGAGGATGAGGTTCCCTCTATGGAATTGATATGCCATTAGGAATCGATGGATGAGGAGGGATATACTGCGGTTTCTGGAAACATTAGCTACTTGGACATGTTTGGTGTCAGTGACACCATCATTGACAACTTTTCTTTTTTTTTTTCCAGTAGCGAGGTTTATCCCCGAACGAATTTTCCTTATCAAAATTAAAAAATTTAACTAACCCTTTGGCAATAAGTGCTCTCTCAAGGATAGGACCCTTCTCCACTATTTCCATGAAGGTTGTGACACAGTGAAGCCTAAAATTAGGTGCCATGTCTGAATGAGAGTTTTTGACAAAAAGGTTAACCATGTCTTTTTCTCTAAGTGGGGATTTCACCTGACTAGCCAATGCTTGCTGCCTTTGGAGGTAGCTTGCAAAATTTTCTCCCTCACGTTGCTTCTCTTTTAGGAGATCCAAAGTATCAACGTATTTCTCCAAATTAAAGGAGAAGTGGGAGAAATTTTTTTTTGAAAGATCTACAAAATACTTGATGGACCCCTTCTCGAGACCCATAAACCAGTCAAGAGCTATCCCCATTAAATTCCTTGGAAATAATCAGAGGAGGTAATTGTCGTTGTGTAAGAATTCTTGAAAATGGGCATAAAACTCCTAAATATGAGCCTTGGGATCTTTAGTTCCTTTGTACTTATCAAATTTTGGCATCTCAAAATGTTTGGGGAAAGGAACTAATGAAATTGAGGGATCAAATGGATAGGGACAAATGTCTTCAAACTTAAATGATTGTTTGCTAGTCCCTACTTGCAAGTCTTTTAATGCAGCTCTGACTTCTTCCCACTCTTTATTGGTAGGCGCTGGGGGAGTCAAATTGGTTGGATTGGATTGATTGTAGGGAGGATATTGTTGGTATGATGAAGATGGGGTGGAAACGGTCTGATCATATGCTGGTGGAGGTGTATACAGAGGTGTCTACTAGTACTGATTGGTGTAGGTGGATTGCGGTTGTGGGTTGGCGTAAGGTGGATATGAAGATGGTGGATTTTGATAATAGGAAGTAGAGGTCGCTTGCTCATAAGGTGGTTGTTGTTGATAATAAGAGGTAGAGGGAGCACCCTATTGGTACTGTGGAGGAGCTTGGTAGTATGTTGAGGTGGAAGTACCTTGCTGATATGGTGGTTGTTGTTGATAATAAGAGGTGGAGGGAGCACCCTATTGGTAGGGCGGTTATTGTTAGGTGTAATACGGGTTGGATTGGTAATTGTAAGTGGGATTTGGCTATCGGGTAGCATATGGGGGTGGTTGTGCATTGGATATTTGATACTAAGGATTGGAGTGTGATTGTTGAGGGTTGGTGTAAGGTGGCTATTGAGAATGTGGAGGGTTATGGGGAACTGGATTAGGATTGGGATTTGATGGGGTAGCATAAACGACATATGTGCTTGATGGATGATAAAGGTGTACTGTGTAAGAAGATTGCATTACATTTTTGTGGGAACTTGAGTATGTTGGGGTGGTTATTGTTGATGAGATGGTTGTTGGAAGAGAGGGTGAGATGGGATATGTTGCTGCTGAGGGATTGACATAGAGGCACCTTGCGGTGGTTGTTGAGGTTGTGTCGTAGCCTGTGTCACCTGATCTAGGGGTTGTGTAGGAACATTAGTATGTTGTTGCAGAACTAGAACATTTTGTTATGGAACTGGAACATTTTGTTGCAGAGGTTGTTGATGAGGTAGTTGAGATGGGATAGCAATGATAGCAGTATGTTGTGGTGGTGCTTGTGAGGGGATATTAGTGTGCTACGACAATGCTTGTGATAAAGTGGATGGCTCAGGATTAACGAGAGGTTGTTGGAATGTGGGGACGTTTCCTTGGGGCAACTGTTGAGATATGAAGGGAAGAGGTGGTAAATTGGCTGTGGGTGTAGATCCCAGAGGTGGCATCAGTGTGAGGAAAGGATTTCCCCCAATTTTGATGGGTGGTTGACATGGTTGATTAGGCAGAAGTGGTGGTGCAGAGGGTACAGGGATCGGACCTTGCTGGGAAAACATGGAAGCTGGTGGAGTCAGAATATTATGTGGCATACCATAAGCAAGGGGGTTGTTTGGATCAAGTTGTGCTCCCGGGACTAAAATTGTAGGAGCGTTTTCGACTTGATAAAGTACAACATTCCAAAACTTGGGTTGATACCAATTGTCTATGGGTAGACCCTCGGGGATGTATGAATTTCCTGGCATGTTCTGTGAATTATGGGGATCTAGAGGTGTTGTGAGAGACTGGGTGTTGACATAAGTTGTGACATGTCAAAGTCAGGTGGTGGTTTGACTCCTTTTATGAGAAAGGTAGCAAGGATTTTTTCCCCACGCTCATTAAGGAGGCAATCTATCATTTGAAAATTGGCGGGATTTCTAAGGTACTCATCAACTATGACTTCAGGTTGATTGACCATGTTCTCATCTCCAGGTGCCAAAGTGTTCTGGGCATCAATATTGGACTACGATGAGGCACCGTTGTTGGGATCCTGAGGGATGTTATGTTGGAAACCTTAACCTTGTTGTTCAACCATTTGTTTCATTGCTTGTGATCGGGTTTGAACGAGCATGAAAGTGCAAAACTACTAGATGAGCTAGGGTGAAGTTACACTCTAGGATGCAGTGCAAGGATGACCTGGGTGATGATTAGAGGATTGATTAGACTGGATGAAGGATTGATTGATTGGATGATTAGATGAGGGATAATATTAGGTTGGATTGGATCGATCGATGAGATGAAACGATTGTTTGGATTAGGTGATTGATCAAATAGGATAATGAAACAGATTCTAAACCAAGTTTAGAAATCACTCTTAGTGAACTAAAGTGTTGATTGATCAGATTGAAGGATAGATGGATGATTACTGCACCGAATCTAGCTCAAGATGGAAGTAGATTGATTGGGAAAAAGAAGATAATTGACTTAGGATGGATGAAAATCTTGAGCAGATGTGAATGATGACGATCAGATTTAGACACCTAAGCCAACTTAGATAATAACCTCTAAAACGAGGTCTAGGGGATTTGGATCGATGAAACAATGATGGATATCTGATCTAGAAATGTTCTAAGATGTACCTATATGATTTGAATGATGAATGGATGACCTTTGGAAAATGCAAATGGACTAAAGTGAGGATTACAACGAACAGAGGATGATAAAAATTATTCGATCACAGGAAACGACTTGGAAAACAACAAGCTTTTAGTTTCCCAAAGGATTCACGTTCTGCAATTTGTGTGGGAAACAAATACACCTCTATATGTGGAAACTTCACCTATTTGTGACATAACTTTTCCTCTTCTTGGTGAGAAAATTCATCTCTGTGTCCATCAACTTCGCCCATTCAGGGGGGAAAATTCACCCCTGTGTCTGTCAACTTCACCCGTTTAGGGGGGAAAATTCACCCAAATCAGGGATGACTCAAGAAACAGGCAAATCTGCTAAGAAAATTTGTCTATCTAGGAGAGAAAATTCGCCCAAACTTAGATCAAGATAGGAAACAGGCAATTTTTACAATCAAGTTAGCCTAAATAGCTATCAAGTTCGCCTAGATAGTAGTCAAATTTGCCTAAACCCTCAGTAAAGTTGCCTAAAACCTGGAAAACTTGCCCAAATAGCAAGAAACCTCACTTGAATAGCTATCAAATTCACCTAAAGGGTAGTCAAATTCACCTGAATAGTTTCAAATTCTCCTAAATAGCTTGCAGAATCGCCCAAAACTATGACTTCACCTAAAGTATGATAGGTTTGCCCAAAAAATTGTAGTATCGCCTAAACTTGATGAAAACGAGCGGACTTGATTTGCAAACTCGCCCAACAGGGTGAAAAAAATTCCTATTTCTTGAACGGTACAGGTGGGGAATAGATTCACCTAAAAAGAGGATCACCTGTTCGACAAACAAACTTGCCCAAATCTCAAAACAAATGGAGGAAGACTTAGACAAAGAGGAAAAATCATCCATTTACAGAGAAAATTCACCCAAGATGGTAGCAAACTCGCCTATATTTAGAAAATGGGCGAACTTGATGGAAAAACAGATGACAAAGTGACTCGAACTGAGAGCAGGTTCGCCCTTGACAAGGGAAAATTCACTTTTTTTGAGAAAATGGGCGAATTCGACAGAAAATGACTAACGAAATGTTCTGACTAACGAAATGACTTGAACCAAAAATGGGATTGCCCCTGTGGACAACAGGTTCACCCCAAATGAAAGAAAATTTGCTTATTCTTGGAAAAAAGGTGAATTTGATAGCAAACAACTAATGGATTTTCCTAAAAGCTAAATGGACTTGCCTGTTCCAAAGAACGTGCGAAAATAGGGTCACCCAAAAGTAACCCATAGGAAAATTCACCTTTGACAAAGGAAAATTCACCAAAAATGACAGACCTAGACTGGGCTGGATGTGAAACGACTAACTGTGGAAAAGGACAAAATCATAGCAAACAATAGGAAAAAGGCAAGGCTGACTCAACTGAAACGAAATGCACTGGTATCACACATAGAAGACTCTCCAAACAACATAGTCCTATAATTAGTGATATGGGATTACAAACTTGATGTAGGCCCACCACCTTGAGCAAACAACCCAAGGTTATACTTCATGATGTCAAGGTGGTTCTCTGGATCACCCTTTCTCACAAAGGCAGATAGCTAGCATTCTAGTGGCATAGGGTCATCAACAAACACCACATACTCACCTTCACACTCTCACTCAAAGACTATCGTAGTCCACCATGAGGATTCCTATCTCAACCCAAAGGAGTAAGTGGTGAGTAACTTCGGGGTATAGTGCACATCCCCTGCACTACACCAAGTTGTAGCTAAAACACGGGTCTCTATCTAGGCAAAACAAGGCTATCTAGGGAGTCCCTAATATATGCATGATACATGGGACACAACCGTGAACACCAGTCCATCACAAGTGTGAATCGGGAGCCCAAGTGAGGTACTGGAAACTTGGACCAACTCTTCACGTCTTATCTAGGTATCACATAGCTTTGACGCTCCGCTAAACACGACGCGACTGGATTGAGGTACAACTTTCGCTCTCCCCCCTTTATATACACTGTCAGTAACACATGGTTGGAATTGTCCTCCAGGTGATGAAATATCAAGTAGATCCCACTAAAGGAAGAAGATACTACACATTTTCGGTTGGTCCCTAGGCTCGCACGTAGTGCAAGGGGAGAGCTTAGACGTACTAGTCCTTGCTAGGTAGACACAACTGGACTAGAGTGACTGCGATTTCTCGTCACCCAAGATCGCCAAGTGGCTCAAGGGGATTGGATACATCAACAGTCACCCTCAAGCACGGAAAACAAGATTAATTGACCCTCTAATTAAGTCTATGTGTGCCTAACTAATATGATTTAAATAACAAGCAAACTAATCTAAAAGAGCTGGGACCGAACGTTCTATAGAAAATGTTAGTAGTTTCGATCCATCTACCTTGATCGAATGGGGAATAGCTGCACAAAACATTAGTTAAAACCTAACACACTCACAAATAGACAAGTTAGCAAGTTAGTACCTAAAACAAAGCCAAACGAAAAATTTGAAAACTAAAAGTTTTAGTCTCTGGTTTACCTCATATTCACCTCCATTTGAGGAAAATTCGCCCGTTCTGGGAGGAAATTTTTCCCTTGTACTGAGCAAGTTCACCTGTTTACTGATCAAATTCACCTATCTACACTCAGAGCAAGTTTTCCTGTTCTAGGAATCAGAAGCAAATTTGCCCCTTTGCAAGTGTGAATTCACCTGTTCTCCAAGGCAGAGTGAAAATTCACCCAAACTTGTGAAATGGGTGAATTTGATTGGATCATCTTTGCTTCTGTTGTGAGCAGACTCACCTGAGGCCTTCAAATTTTCATGTACTTGAGAAATGGGTGAATTTTCTAGGTGCAAATTTGCCTCTATTGTGAGCGGGTTTTCCTATCTCTGTAGATTCGACTATTTTTTGATGCAAGTTCGCCCCTATGAGGTGAAAATTTGCCCATTCAAGGCGGATTCACCCCTGCATGTAAACCTGGACTTGCAAAAACTCAAACAACAGAGAACATGAAAGAAACGACCTGTGACGTGGGTCCCACCGGAGATGCCAGATATGTGTGTAGTGTTTTTCTTAACCTAAAATAATGCAAAAGGAAGAAAAGCACAAAACAACACCTCAAAGATAAGCCTAGCTGAACTTGAACAAAACAAAACAAAATGGATTTAGTTACCTTGCCCAAGTTGATCAAATGGTTGGACCTATTGATTCAATTGTTTGTGTGCTCCTTCAAATGGAAAATCACATGAAACTAGATGCAAAATGATGGTGAGATGATAAGGATTCTAATAATGCAAGTGGGTATGTGAGTGGATGCAAGATGAAATCAAAGGTTGCAACAATGGAGTATGGTGTGAGAGCTTGAAGGCTTGATGGCTTGATTGCTTGAATGTTGAATGTGTTGCAAATGAGGTCAAAATCCTCTAATTTTAGGGGAAAGGTCTCTAATGAATGCAGGTCTAGGATTTAGCCACGATGGACAAGATGAAGGGCTATGGTGAGTTGAGGAATCACAAGCCCTCACATCTTGCCAAGTGGCAATGAGGTGTCAAGAGGGAATGTGATGCGGAGGTACTTGAAAGTACCTTGGGATTGGGACAAGATCTCCTCATAAAGGAGGTCCTTGTCCCCATGTGGGAGATGTGACACATGAGGAATTTAAAATTCCTCAATAATCCACATAGGGAAGAGAAAAGCCTTGGGAGAATAAATGTGAGTTTTTAATTCACATGGGGAAGAGGTTGTCATGTCTAAATGAAGAAAGCATTAATGATGGTTGACTTAGGGACATGCTATAAATGGCATGGGGATTATGTTGACCTAATCATATGATTAAGGTTGTGCAAATAGGTGATTAAGGAGGCTAATGAAGGATTAAGGAAAAGTTGCAAGTTATGGAGGATGTGACATTAATCTTGATTAAGGGTGTGCACATTCTAATCATGGATTAATTAAACTAATCCAAATTAAAAGGAGATTATGGAGGATGGGACAAGGAGAAAGAAAATTGAATTTAAATTTTTTTTAAAATTCAAAAGGGTAAAGTGACCAAATTAAATAAATCAAAGCATTTATTTAATTTAGAGAAGGGGCATAAAGGTAAAGTATTTAATTATTAAATTAAATACCTTAGGAACATTAGGATAAAAGGTGTATATTAATTAAATAAATCATTTGATTAATGTCAATGGGGGATGTGAAATAGACGAATAAAGGGGATGAATTTGACCATATGAGAGTGGTCAAATTCATATGTCTACAGTTCCAAACCATCACCTTAACCCTAACCCTAATTTCAAACCATAACCCTCACCTTAACCCTAACCCTAATTGAACCATAATCCTTATTAAACTCTATCCCTAATTGAACCCCAACCCTAACCCAAACTCTATTTGTTCCTAACCCTAGATGAGTCCTAACCCTAACCCCAATGCTTACCATAACTTTTACCCCAAGCTATATTGTATAACCCTAATGTTAGCCTTAACCCTAATTGAAACTTAACTTAACCCTAACCATAATTAAACTCTAATCAAGAACCCTAACCCTATCATAACCCTATCCCTAATTGAACCCTAACCTTAATTAAACTCTAGCCCTGATTGAACCCCAACTCTAACCAAAACCCTATTTGTTCCTAACCCTAGTTGAGTTCTAACCCTAACAATAACATTTACCCCAAGCTATATCATATAACCCTAATGTTAACCTTAACCCTAATTGAAACCTAACCTAACCCTAACCACAATTAAACCATAATCAAGAACCCTAACCCTAACATAACCTTAACCCTAATTGAACTCTTTTGAACCCTAATCCTAATTGATCCCTAGCCCTAACCCTAACCCTATCTTTTATTGAACATTATCCCCTAATTGTAACCCTAATCTAAATCCAATCACCCTAACGTGAACTCCAAACTTTATCTTAGAATTCTAATGGAACCATAGCCCTAATTTTATGATAAAATATAGTGTGCACTAATTTGTTAAATATAAGTATGGTAGTCTTTATTTTTATGAATAGGCAGCTACCTATATTAATTCAAATATAAAGATACATATTCACAAAAAAAAAGGGTGGGTGGTAGAAAGGCACGCCCCAAGAGTCAAATGGGCAACACCGAGAAAAATAGTTTTAATATATATTAATTTGAAAACTTATTTTCTTTGTATTTAATTTTGTAATTTTAAATTTATTTTAGATGTGCACTTATTATAGGAAGTTTTTATATTAGATTATATATCTAAGTTTTATTTTTGTAAAATAATTTCTTTAATAAAGTCTTAAATCTAAAATATTTCTATAGAGATATACATTATTTTTTGAAATGCTTTCAAATTTTTTTAAAATATTGATTTTTTTTATGTGTAATAGTAAATTTAAGATATTTATTTTTTATTTAGGTTTCTCATTTTTAATTCTAAATACATTAATTTAGAATTTTTAAAAAGAAGTTTCTAAAATTTTAAAACTTAAGTGTGAAATAACTTTTCTCAAAAAGAAATTTCTAAAATTTAGAAACTTATTTTTATGTCTAATAGATATCTCTTTTTAAGTATGAGAGAATTTTCTAAAAAGAAGTTTCTAAATTTTAGAAACTTCTTTTTATGTCTAATGGATATCTATTTTAAAAAGATCTTGGATATTTAATTTTTTAAGTATATTAATTTAGAAACTTACTTTTATATGAAATAGTGAAATTTAGAAACTTCTTTTTATGTCTAATGGATATCGCTTTTAAAAATATCTTGGATATTTTATTTTTTAAGTATATTAATTTAGAAACTTACTTTTATATGAAATAGTGAAATTTAGAAACTTTTTTTTTATCTCTAATGGATATCTCTTTTAAAAAGATCTTGAATATTTTTTTTTTTAAGTATATTAATTTAGAAACTTACTTTTATATGAAACAACTTGAATTTAAAATATAAATATATTCTAGTTATCATATTTTAAATGGACTTTTGAATGATATTGAGCTGATCAGTGGAATTTGACGGCCACCTCTACCTGTCATATGAATTTTTTTTGACGGTTTGTTCATTTAAATGCCTGTCACTTTACGTTTTATCAAAAAAATTAACTGTCAAACAAATTTAAATATCAATTTCAAATCTATTAAAAATAAAAATAAAAGCTCGAATCACTAATCACTATAAACAAAATGCTGTAAAATAAATGTTGAAAAAATAGTGAAAATTTGTGTTATGTTATTCATATGGATATCCTATATATATTAAAAAAAAAGCTAAAATTAGAAAATATTGATAATTATAAATAAATGTAAAAATCTTAAATTTACTATGACAATTAACAAGAAGTTTCTAAATTCATATAGAAAATAAATCTTGTTAAAATATTCAAAAAGTTAAAAAACAATTATATTCTATTTTGAAAAGATTTTGTATTAATATATATTTTTATAATAAAGATTATAAATCATATATATTAATATAAAGCAATGATAACTATTAGTAAACATGTTAAAATCTTAAATTTTATTGTTAAAAATATTTTAAAAATTAGAAAGAACTATATTTAATCTTGAAAAGATTCTATTTTGAACAGATTTTGAATTAATAAATATATTTATAATATTATAAATTATATATATATTAATATAAAGTGAAATTACAAAGAATTATTCCAATTCTAAACTAATTTATATTTTTATCATAAACATTATATATATGACACAATAATTTTTTACGGTTTAATAATAATTTTAAAAGTCATATTTACGGTTATATAAAAATATAGCAAGTCAAATAATACGGTCTACTAAATTTTTAGGTTGTAATATACGGTCTAAAATGCAAAAAACGGTCAAATAGACCATCAAATTCCAGGACTGGAGCTGATCATATAGATTTAGATGTTAGTCTTTATATTATATGGAGAAGTTTTAAAATATGATATATTTGAAATAAAAGAAAATTTGATAACCATTATTTCTATTTTTAACATCCATTTAAACATGATTACTTTTAAAATTATATATTATATATGTAAAATAATTTAATGTACTTATATTTTAGCATGATTATATCTTATTTATGTGAAAAAAAAAATTGAAAAAATATTACATTTGCAAACACCTTCTTTTTAGAAAAAAGACATTAAAAACTATTGCATTCCCTTGGCTCCTTGGATGACGTATGATTTAACTTATCATTTCTTATGTTTTGTTTCAACGATGCATTTGCAGAGTTCTTTCGTAATAAAGAAAACAACATGCAAATAGAAAACTTTCCCCCAAACTAGGAAATTCTCTGTACAGTAAGTAAATGGCATTACATTATGCTGCAAACATGTGGATTTTCATCGTTGAAAGCATCTGCCAATTTATCGTCTACAACCAGAGTAGGGAGGCTTTTGATAATAACTATGGCTGATACCGTTGTATCCATGCTTATAATAATTATAACTCGAACCAAGCGTTTGGTTTTCGTAATAACTATTGACAGTGATATAAAAGCTGGACAAGAAACCAGCGGCTCTTCCATTTCCATCAGTTACATTTCGATGACCGTTCATTTCAGAACTCACACAACTCTTTCTCTCATTTCTAACAACACAAACCACTATCTATTCCTCCTGTTAACAGCTGGTAGAATATGAATCATTTCTTTTTTCTTAAAATATTACATTCGTTAGTTTCTTATAGGGGTTGCTGCCATTGTAGGGTTACGTCTCTCGGTGTAATTAGTAGTAGTATAACAAATAGGATGCATTATGTGTTATGGGGTGTTTGAAACAATTGTTTTATTATTATTAGATGGAGTTATTATTGGGTGATTTCATAATATGCATGTGTGGGTAGGTGATAGTGAAAATATTTATATTTTAATGTTCTTGTGGGAGTTAATGATTTAAATTGGGTAGAGCCAAAAGTAGTGTTTTTGCAATGATGCATTATATGATTAATCACTATTTGATTTCATTTGATGTTGATTATCAGACTTCTAGTTGAATATTATTCTTGAAATGTTATTTGCATAATTGATATGCTTCGGCTATATGAATTGGATACGGTACTGACACTGTATGTTGAGTGTATAGGTAGATTTTGAAGCCAATAGTCGATGGTGACAACTTAGCCACTCTATGTCTTACCTATGTTATGTTGGACGAAGTCCTAAGGTTCATTATCCATGAAAAAAATTGTGATTTTCATGTTATGTGATAATGTGGAGTATAATTTTTGTTGTGTCTTGTGTAAATTTTAATCGCGTGTTTTAAAATAGATTTTTAAGTGATTTAAATGGGTTTAGGATGTGATTTATGTTGAAAAAAATAGCCTAGGTCTTAAGTATAGGGGTTAGAAGGTTATTTTTACCATTTGTGACTTTATAAAAAGTGTTTAGACCCTCCTTAATATCCCACTTTCAAAAGTGGCGAAAATGGGGAGGTGGTTGGGTGGTTGAGGTAGTTTTGGAAGGAAGTTACTTATCCCTTCCCTTTAAAACTCTCCTTTCATGGAGAGGGGAGGGGGTTCCTTGCTCATTTGATGTTTTGGAAATTTTGTGATTTTTCTTAGGAGTTCTTGAGAGGGAGAAAGGGAGAGTGTGTTGGAAGAGGAGGAGATCAAAGAGAAGGCTTGGAGGAGGAGGTTTCTATCCAAGAAGCCAACCATTAGTGGGATATTGTGAATTAAGGTAATAATGTGTAAACTTGGGTTCATGGGGTTTGATTTGGGCTTTCTTGAAGTTATGTGCTTTGTTATTTGTTGTGTGTTGTCCTTTTCTTGTGTGTTTTGTAGTGTATTTGACCCCCTCTTGTGAAGAGAAGACTTTGGTCCTCCATGTGCAAGGGGTTCAAGTGGGCGCGGCTTCCAAAAATTGGGGCATCTTCATATTTTGGGATATGAGTATCCCTTGTACATTTTGGCCATTATCAGGGTATGAGTACCCTTGCTTATTTGGGGATATGAGCATCACATTTCTTTGTATAGATTGGTTTGCTTTCAAATAGATAAGGGTGTTGATGTGGTGTTGATGTGGAGATTTGACTATGATATTTTTGTATATGTTTCCCCCTTACAGGTTGAGCCCCTACTCCCCCTATGTGGTTTTCCTTTATGGAAAACCAATGTGTTTGATAAGTGTTTTGTTTATTTGGAAATGGCCTAATGTGAATGTCTTTTGTGTGTACATGTGAAGCATTTTTGAGTTAAAATGTGTTTGTGTTTTGTGTTGAGTTTCTTCATGTAGCTAAGTGTTTCCCCATGCTTGGGAGTGGGTTGTCTCACAACCCTATGGATGGGTGGAAAACCCATTGGCAGATTGTGGTTTTCCTCTTGTTTCCTTTTCAGGTTTTGGAGGGGAGAATGAAGATGTGTTTTAAGTGTTCAAGTCCTTGGGAAGGAAATTAAATATTGTGTTGGGATCAAAGAAAAGAAAAAACTCTCTTTTTTTATCATATTTATATTTTTCAATGTTGTAAATCTTATGTAAAGTAATAGAGTACAAGGAAAGGAAAAGTTCCTTGTTCTGATGCAAAATTAAAAGTGTGTTTTTCCTGAAAAAAATGTGATTTTGATTTGAAAGAAAGACTCCTATGATTTATATTATATATATTTTTCAAATGTGTAGACCATTTTATAAAGAGATAGTTTTGTAATGTCATTAATTTTTTGTAAGCATGAAACTATAGATTTATTTAAAGGATAATGTATTTATCTATTTAGTTGATTTGCAAATGAAAGGATAGAAAGGAAATATTATTTCTTGTCTTATTATTACAAGAGAAAAAAGAGTAAGGGAACTTGTATATACCGTGTAAAATATTTTAGTTGAAGTAATAGTAGTAGTTAGGTTGTTATACAAATCATTTAAAAGAATTTTTCAAGAAAAATCAATTTTCCAATTCGAGATAGGAACAATCTTAGATTTAAAGAAAGAAACGAAGGAAACCACAAATTATAATGCTCAAATAGAGCAATAGGGCCAACACTAATTACTTTTTTAATGCATTATTAAATTGAACTGGTTACTGTCTTAAAACAAAAAAATATATTAACAAGTTTGTTCTTGAATAGTGCAAAGGAAACATATCCAGTCATAAGTTCTCACGCCTCTTTCATACATGTAATAATTGTTAGGATATCAAGGAATTAACACTTATGTTTTCTAGCGGCCGCCTATCATAGCATCAAGATGGCTAGGGAGTTGAGGATCTCTAAACTTTGGATCGAAGGTGATTCATTAAATATTATCAATTGCCTTAAGAAATCTTCTCCCCCTTCATGGTCCATTCAAAAATTTATTGCAGATGCTATCTCCTTTTGTGGTGAATTTGAAGAAATTTATATCTCCCATGCCTATAGGGAAGCGAATGTCGTGGCTGATTGGCTGGAAAATTATGGTGTGTCATCAGCTAAAACATTGGGGAGGATGAAGTCCTTCCCATTGAGTTGAGTACTCTTATTATTAATGATCTTCATTAATTTTTCTTCATTGCCCACCTCCTTGTTCTCGGGTTTGCGTGGGTTTTATGAATTTGGTTGTTTGATGGGACTTATCGCATAGTTTATGCTCACTGGAAATTGTAGCTTCTTCCAGCTGAGTTGTTTTAGAGTCCTTCACATTATTTCCTTCTGGACTATTCTAGACTACCTCACACACTTTCTGGGTAGTTCTATGGTTATTTCATTTGCCTTGTTTTGTGAGTGCTCTGCAAGTAATTCGATGATGGGTAGGGATAGGTGTCGAACAGATCCGCTCTCTTGTAATGATACCATAGCTAACGCTAGAGTTTGGGAAATTCTATAGAAAGGGGGTGTTGCTCCTTACATGGAGAGACTGAAGGGTTTTAAATCCTTGGTCTCTAAGGAGTTTGTGGAAGCTGGCATGGTCGTGTGGTGAGTTTGTATGGTAGGGATACTACCATTAATGAAGACCTTATCACGGAGGTGACGGGCTTGTCAATGGAAGGCAAGAAATTTTACCGAGACAAGAATATGTCACAGTCTGCCAGGCAGAATTTTCTTTGTGACAAGGAAAGGGCTAAAATGGTTCATTTGGACTATGGAGGTTATAACTGAACTAAGATCAAACCCATATGGTAGGGGGTTGTTGTGGTGTTAATGCACTACTTCACTTTGGATGGAATATTTACGGCGCTCTACGGTCATCACTTTGTTCTACTCAACCACTTTCAGCATGGTAAGCTGGTATCTTTTCCTTTTTATCTGTTGTTTTCTATGGAAGAGAGTATCTCGAATCATAGAAGAAACCCTAGGAATCCCTTTCTTCATGAAGGATTAATGCTCCTAATTGTTGAGTTTATTAAGGCTAATTGCATTGTTAGTACTCCTCGGTCCCCTGTTGTGAAGAAAAATGGGAAAGAAAGAGGGAAATGCAATATTCATGAGATTTAGGAGTCCGCTGGTACAAAGGCTAATGATGAGTTGGAGGGCTGGTCTAATGGCTTTGATACTAATTTGGATTACACTTTGTCTATAGGTGATGTTATCCCTTCTTCCTCCAAAGTTGCTCCTTGTGTGAAGTGCAAGCTAAAGATTCAGGAGAGTGTTGTTGACAATTCTGCAGGTAAGAAGCTTAAGGGTCACACCAAGGAGGTGAACGTTAATATTGAGGAGGTGGCAGGAAATATTCAAGGTGAGTCTTTGGGTGGTGGTGGGTCCCCTGCGGCCGGTAAAAAGAATTTGGTTGTAAATCTTGAAGATTCTACTTGTAAGGAAAGCTAAGGTGCGGAAACAACTCTCCTAACATCAAAACCTCAGGGAAGAATGTAGAGATACTTTCAAATTTTTAATTACAGTCCAATTAAGATACACTTGAAAGAAATAGCAGAAATAGAGAAATGAACATACACACATGAACACCAGACTTACGTGGGAAAACCCTTACGGGAGAAAAACCCCTTTGTATTACAGTAATGGAATTACATACAAAGTACGGGCTTCACTCTCTGATGTCAATTTACAACAGCATAATCCTTGATCAACCTTGTACAGAACATTCAAGTTACAATACTCTCAGAATTGAATTCACACTAATCACTCATCGAACTGTTCATCCAACCATCTGTCCAACTATAGATCAAACCGATCACAATCTTCAATCTCTGAGTATATACATGACGCCCATGGTTTGTCGATCTTCCTCTCAGTAATGGCCACAACAGTCCAACTGCTAGCGATTCCCATTCTTCTCCCTAATTGATCGAGGACAAACCACGTAGGATAGTCAATTGGTCAAAGGCGTTCAAAACATATTCGCATGTCAGTGAGACACTAACCGTGTCTCCTCGATGCCACAAAGCCCTGATTGTCATTATTGCCAAGAGACATCACCTTCGACAAGAGGTTGCACCGAATGCAAATCCATATTATGAAGCTCTATCGGCAAGAGTTCTCCTATCACCAAGAGTCTCATAGATCTTTAAGTCATACCGATATCCATCAAGAAAAACTGTCAACGAGACAAGTCATATTGCCAAGAATTCATACCGAAGATCTCCACATGTAGCACTATCGGAAAGACTACCACTTTCGGTGAGACATCATACCGAGCTCATAACAATCAGTGAGACTACCGCTTTCACCAAGAGATCACACTGAGCCTTCCAATCATACAGAAACAAAAAACCACCGGCAAGACTTACCGCTATCGCTGAGAGGTAATACCGAAGTCTTCAAGTCACCCCGAGATCATCCTTCACCAGGAGTCATACCGACAACATCCCACAGCATCGGTGAGACAAACACCCATCACCAAGAGTTCTTACCGAACCCTTATGTGTTACTCTAATGACTCCAAGTGCATAACTATCGGCAATACTTTCCATATCGATAAGACTTCATACCGAAGCAAGCCTTTGGGCCAAGAGTCTCCCCGATGACTTCAAATATAAATTTTTCTGTGAGACTTTCCATATCGATAAGACTTCATACCGAAGCATATGAGTTACTCCGATGACTCCAGTCGCTATGAATCTCCCTAACCATCACAAGGAAATAAGCTGTCAGCCAAAGATCTCCCCGAGCGGTGAGAGATAGAAACTATCACAGCGATAGCTCCATTTGGCATGACAATGACAAGGTCTCAACGACCTAAACATTTCACAAGATTAAACAACTGCTAGTCGGCCAGACAGAGTGAATGTCACACTGACTTGGCTCTTTTAGAGGTTTCAGCTTGTGAGATTGAGGCACATTATTTCAACAATCTCCCACTTGACGAAGATCACATAGGTACCTCCAGAGCACAACAAAACTATTGACATTCATGGGCACTAAGGCCCATCGAACTGGCACACCACCTGAACTTGTTTGTGCTCACTAGCTTTGTCAATGCATCTGCAACATTCTCCAGAGTATCCACCTTTTCTAACGAGACCTTTCCATCCTCCACCATATCTTGTACAAAATGATACTGTACATCTATATGTTTCATCTTGGCATGGAAAGTAGGATTCTTTGCCAAACAAATTACACTCTGACTGTCACAGTAAATTGTTATTTTCCCTACATCAAAACCAATGTTAGAACACAAATTTTTTAACCAAATTGCTTCTTTGCAGGCATGTGTAGCTGCCATGTATTCTACATCTATTGTGGACAAAGCGACTATAGCCTGCCGCTTACTCATCAAACTCACTGCACCACCATTCATCATGAAAATATGTTGCAATATTGTGTCTCAATCTCACAGGCTGAAACCTCTGGAAGAGAAAATTCGGTGTGACATTCTGTATGTCTAGTTGACTGGCAATTTGTAACTTTGATGAAATGTTTTGGTCGTTGTGACCTTGTTTCAGTCTTGCCGAATGGACCTATCGCTATGACATGATGATTGTTGTAACCCTCTACCGAGTGGATTGGTCTTGCTGACAGGTTGATGTCTAAAGGTGATCAAGGAGACTTGTGGTGAAAGAAGATTTTAGGGAGAGACTTGGACATTCAGTATGTCTTATACCGACAAGAGAAGTCTCATCGATAGTTATACACTAGTGGTCATCAGAGTAACTCATATGTTTCGGTATATAGTCTTACCAATATGGAAAGTCTCGCCGACAGCTTTACACTTGGAGTCTTCGCGGTAACACAAAGGCTTCAGTGTGAACTCTTGGCGATGGGTGTTGGTCTCATCGATGTTGTGGGGTGTCGCTGGTATAACTCCTGGTGAAAGATGGTCTCGGGATAACTCAAAGACTTCGGTAAGAACTCTTAGCAATAGCGGTAAGTCTTGCCGACAGTTGGTAGTTTCGGTGTGACTTGAAGGGCTCGGTATGATCTCCTAGTGAATAGTGATTGTTTCACTGAATGGAATATTGATGTCTATATGACTTGGGGACTTCGGTATGATGTCTCATTAAATAACAATGGTCTTTCCAAATAGCGATACATGTGATGGATATCGGTATGATGTCTTGGTGACAAGGGAAAGTCTGAGCAACAACTTGTGAACTCAGTGTAACATCTTGCCGATGGTCAGGGCTCTTGGTGATAATGATGATTTAGCTTTGTGGCATCAGGGAGACATGGTTAGTGTCTCACCGACATGCGAATACATTGTGAACGCCTTTGACCGATTGGGAGACCATCCTACGTGGTGTGTCTTTGACCAATTAGAGAAGCCAAATGGGAACCGTTGGAAGTTAGTCTGTTGAGGTAGTTATGTGAGGAAGTTCAACAGACCAGTGACGACATGAATATATTCTGAAATTGTGGATGATGTTCGATTTGATGATTCATTCGATGGATGGATGTTCGATGAACAGTTGGGTGAATAGTTTGAAGGGTGATCAGTGTGAAGTCTATTCTAAGAGTATTGTAACTTGAATTCTCTATACGAGGTTGATCATTGAATCTATTGCTATAATTTGACATCAGAAAGATAAGTCTGATCTTTGTTTGTAATCTCCATTACTGTAATACAAAGTGACTTCTCTTGGTGTGGTGGGTTTTTCTCCCGTAAGGGGTTTCCCACGTAAATCTGGTGTTCATGTGTGTATGTTCATTTCTCTGTTTCTGTTATTTCTTTCAAGTGTATCTTAATTGGACTGTAATTGAAAATCTAAAAGTATCTTTGCATTCTTCCCTAAGGTTTTGACGTTAGGAGAGTTAGTTCCGCACCTTAGCTTTCCTTACAAAATATATCCACTAGTGGATCTTCTTGCTGTCAATGTCCCCTGCCCAATCAGAATCCACATAGCTTTGAATACTGAGAGTCCTTTGTGATTCAACCAAGTTCCCATGGTAACACAGAGCATATTCTGAAGTGCCCTTCAAATATATGAACTCTTTTCACAGCATCCCAATGTGTCCTTCCAGGATTAGCCATAAACCGACTAAGTACTCCGACTACTTGGGCAATGTCTGGCCTTGTACAGACCATTGCATACATAATACTGCCAACCACACTAGCATAAGGTACACTGGTCATGTCCTCCATCTTAGTAGGATATTTTGGACAGTCTTCAATGGATAGCTTCGTTCCCTACAAAACTAGAACAACTAGCTGCTTACAATCATTCATGCAAAATCTCTCTAGAACAGTCTTGATATACTTACTTTGATTGAGCCAAAGTTTTCTATTCTTCCTATCCCTGGTTATTTCCATTCCCAGAATATACCTAGCTACACCAAGATCTTTCATTTCAAACTTTGCAAACAACTAAGACTTAAGATCAGAAATCATTAACTTACTATTGTCGATGAACAGCATATCATCAACATAGAGAGCAATAATAAGAACTCGGTCACTTTAAGCTTTGTAATTTAGACACAATGATCAAATTTTGATCTTACAAATCCCAATGACAAAAAAAAAGTTTTAAACTTCTGGTACCACATTCTAGGAAACTGCTTTAAACCATACATAGATTTTTTCAACTGCAAACCAGTTTTTCTTTACCTTTCTCCACAAAGTGTTTAGGCTGGGACATATAAATTTCTTCTTCAAGATCACCATGAAGAAATTTTGTCTTCACATCCATCTATTCAACCTCTAGAAGTCATACGCTACTGTAAGTGACAAAAGGAATTTGATAGATGTCAGCTTAGCTACAAGAGAAAAAATCTCCCCATAATCAATTCCCTCTACCTGGGAATAACCCTTCGCAACCAACCTTGCCTTGTACTTTTCCACACTGCCATCCAGACCTATTTTCTTTTTAAATACCCATTTGTAGCCAATAGCTTTTCTACCTTCAGGCAAGGGCACCAAACTCCAAGTATCATTCTTTTCTAATGATGCCATTTCTTCATTCATGGCTTCTAACCAAGAGTTTGAATCAAACATTCTAAATGCCTCTTTCACAGTCCTAGGCTCATCAGTGCTAGAAATTAAAGCATAGGCACAAGTAGAATCTATCAAAGAGAACCCATACCTATCAGGTTCCTTCTTTCATGAGTTGACCTCATCACTTGCTAAGGCTGAGGTTGTTCTTCTTCTTCAGAACTTTCAGAACTACTTGAGCTCTCCTCAGTTTTAGGTACATTTTGAATTTTCAATTCCTCTTTCTCTGGTGTTGGAGGAATTTCAACTACATTCTTTTTGTTTTCTGACTTTGTCTCTGACTACAGATCCAAGGTAGAAGGCTTCAGCTCACGAAAGATACACTTCTGTTGTATAGAACCTTCTCCATATCAGGATTCCAAAGCTTGTATCCTTTTATGCCAACACTATAGCCAATAAAAATACATTTAATAGCCTTGTTCTCCAATTTAGACCTTTTCTCATTTGGCACATATGCATATGCCTCATACCCAAAAACACGAATATGTCTTAAAGAGGGCTTCTTACCAGACCATGCTTCCAAAGGTGTTTTCTCAACAAGAGTAGAATTGGGAGAATAGTTTATCAAGTAACATGATGTAGCAACTACCTCAGCATAGAACTTCTCCTCCAAGCCAGCACTACTCAAAATACTCTGTGCTCTTTCCATCACTGTCTTGTTGAACCTTTTTGTAACTCCATTTTGCTATGGAGTGTAAGGTGTATTTTTATGTCTTTTAATCCATGATCTTTACAATACCTCTAGAAATCATCAAAACAAAATTCACCGCCATTATCAGTCCTTAAACATTTTATTTTTCTTCCAGTTTGATTTTCTACAAGGTTCTTAAATTCCTTAAACCGACTGAACACTTATATTTTACTTTTCAAAAAATAGACAAATTCTCTTCCTGAATAATCATCAATGAACGATACATAATATCTTGATTTAGACAGAGAAGGAACATTCACTGGACCAAAAATATCAGAATGAATGTAATCAAGCAAACCAAAAGATTTGTGAGGATTGGAATAAAATGAAACATGGTGTTGTTTTCCTATATACAATGTTCACAAAATTCGAATTCAAGGTTACAATCATCAAGCCCTTCAACCAGGTTTTTATTCTTCAAGGTTTTTAAACCTTTCTCTCCAATGTGGCCTAGCCTATGATGCCAGAGCATAGTCTTTTCTACTAGAATTTTAACTTCCATAGAGTTTACACTATCAGGAACTTTTTCCTCTTTCCTCCATGAGTAGCCTTCTGTGACTTTACAGAGACACTATTACATTGAACAGCATGTGCATCCAGCTTATACAAGGTACCAATACGTGCACCCCTTGCTAGCACCATTGAGCCTCTAGTCATCTTGCAGCCATTTCTAGAGAACGTGACTTGCTCTCCAATATCATTCAACTTACTAACAGAAAGTAGATTTTGAGCCAGACCTGGTATATGCATTACATCATTGATTCCCTTCACTCTTCCATCAGGGAATTGAATTCTGACTCTCCCACGGAAAACTATTTCTAAAGATGAATCACTTGCCAAATACACCTTTCCACCATCGTATTTTTCATACTTTGTAAACTAGTCTCTATGAGATGTCATGTGGAAAGATGCTCCAAAATCAATCAGTCAGACATCATGTGATGTCTGTGTAGCCAAGGCTGCAATGAAGTCGTCTGCATCACTCTGAGAAGAATCATTGTCAGAAGAATTCTTCTTCTTTTTCTCGTCTTTGCAATCCTTTCATACATGACCAGGTTGCCCACAATTCCCAGCACTTCACCTTGGACTTCTTGCCACGAGACTTTTATCTCCCCTCTTATTTGGATTTGGACTTCTTGTCCTTCTTCTTGCCTTTTTCTTTCGATCTACCTCTAACAGCAAGAGCCTCCTTCACCATCTTAGAAGATTTCCTTCTCATCTCTTCTGATAACAAAGAAGCAACAACATCTTAAAAGTGGATGTCATACTCCCAATAGTCATCACCAGGTGATCCCAAGAATCTGGCAGAGAACATAATAACAGCATATAGCGATCTTTATCTTCAATCTTCACACCAACAAATGTTAACTGAGCAATCAGCATGTTGAATACGTTCAAATGATCGGCAACAGATCCTCCCTCCTGCATTCTCAAAGAGTATAGCTTCTTCCTCAAGAACAATTTATTCACCAAGGACTTGCCCTGATAAATAGCTGCCAGTCTTTTCCACAAGGAAGATGCAGTCTTTTCTTCATGAACATTCAAAAGAACAGAGTCTACTAAACAAATCCTTATCAGCACCTTAGACTTTCTATCTGCAAGGTCACAATCCTCTTGCTTCATGCCTGTAGGCTTCGTTCCAGACACAGC
Organism: Sequoia sempervirens; assembly: GCA_007258455.2. Lineage (NCBI taxonomy): Eukaryota > Viridiplantae > Streptophyta > Pinopsida > Cupressales > Cupressaceae > Sequoia > Sequoia sempervirens. The sequence goes on along the minus strand of VDFB02056351.1, from coordinate 5,605,754 downwards.
AAGCCACAAATCACGATCAACCAATAGATCTTCCATTTTGAGTTTCCACAACTGAAAATTACTGCCATTGAATTTCTCAATTTCAATCTTTCCTGACGTGCTTGCCATCTTAACCTATAATTTGAATTACCAAAACTTCTATAAGACTCCCATTAAACAGAATTGACACAAAAAACCCAACGTACCCACAAGGATAACACAACTAGCTAGGCTCTGATACCACTTGTAAGGAAATCTAAGGTGTGAAAACAACTCTCCTAACGTCAAAACCTCAGGGAAGAATGCAGAGATACTTTTAAATTTTCAATTATAGTCGAATTAAGATACATTTGAAGAAATAGCAGAAACAGAGAAATGAACATACACACATGAACACCAGATTTACGTGGGAAAATCCTTACGAGAGAAAAACCCACCACACCAAGAAAAACCCCTTTGTATTACAGTAATGAAATTACATATAGAGTATGGGCTTCACTCTCTGATGTCAATTTACAAAAGCATAATCCTTGATCAACCTTGTACAGAACATTCAAGTTACAATACTCTCAGAATTGAATTCACACTGATCACTCATCGAACTGTTCATCCAACCATCCGTCCAACTGTAGATCAAACCGATCACAATCTTCAATCTCTGAGTATATCCATGATGCCCATGGTCTTTCAATCTTCCTCTCAGTAACAACAGCAACAATCCAACTACTAGCAGTTCCCATTTTGCTCCCTGATTGGTCGAGGACAAACCACATAGGATAGTCAATCGATCAAAGGCGTTCAAAACGTATTCACATGTCGGTGAGACACTAACCGTGTCTCCCCAATGCCACAAAGCCCTGATTGTCATTATCGCCAAGAGACATCACCTTCGGCAAGAGGTTGCATCAAACGCAAATCCATATTGTGAAGCTCTATCGGCAAGAGTTCTCCTATTGCCAAGAATCTCATAGATCTTTAAGTCATACCGATATCCATTGAGCAAAATTGTCGGCGAGACAAGTCATATCGCCAAGACTTCATACCGACGATCTCCACATGTAGCACTATCGGCAAGACTACCACTTTCGGTGAGACATCATACCGAGCTCATAACAGTTGGTGAGACTACTGCTTTCGCCAAGAGATCGCACCGAGCCTTCCAGTCATACCAAAACAAACAACCATCGGCAACACTTACCTCTATCACTAAGAGGTAATACCAAAGTCTTCAAGTCACCCTGAGATCATCCTTCACCAGGAGTCATACCGACAACATCCCACAGCATTAGTGAGACAAACACCCATTGCCAAGAGTTATTATCGAACCCTTATGTGTTACTCTGATGACTCTGAGTGCTTAACTATCGGCGAGACTTTCCATATCGATAAGACTTCATACCGAAGCAAGCCTTTGGGCCAAGAGTCTCCCCGATGACTTTGAATGTAAAGCTTTCGATGAGACTTTCCATATCGATAATACTTCATACCGAAGCATATGAGTTACTCTGATGACTCCAGTCGCTATGAATCTCCCTGACCATCACAAGGAACTAAACTATTGGCCAGAGATCTCCCCGAGCGGTGAGAGATAGAAACTGTCATAGCAATCAACATGTCATAGTGATAGATCCATTCATCATGATAGTGACAAGTTCTCAATGACCTGAACATTTCACAAGATTAAACAACTGCTAGTCGGCTAGACAGAGTGAATGTCACACCGACTTGGCTCTTTCAAAGGTTTCATCCTATGAGATTGAGGCACATAATTTCAACACTAATCGGGGCTCTGCATCTATGGATTGGGGGAAGGCCAAGCTTGGCTCTGAGGATGTTCATGTGGAGGAACCACTGATTGGTTTGCATCAGGGCAGGGGTGTGTTATGGGGTGCAATGGATTTTTCTCATGCGTTGGGCCTTGTTAAGGAAGGGGCAGATATTTCTTTCAATCTGCTTATGTGGCTTGTTCAAGAGATTCAAGATCTCCATAACAAGCATGATACCATTTCCAGGAGCAATATCTCAACTCTTCGAAGTCTCAAAGAATAGGAATCTATTTATAGGCTTTCTCATTCTTTGAATTCTAGTGTTGGTTGTATGGTGGATGAACTTGCTGCTATGAAGACTGACTATGGTCCAAGAGTGGCAGTGTTGGAGAGACAAAACAAGAAACTCTGAAGGGACATGGATACGCTCATCAACATAAGTAGGGAGAAGCTGGAGGCATCGGCTGAGGGGATGATTTTCCTTAATCAGAAGGCTAGGGAGCTGGCTGGGAAGGGCTTGTTTGATGACCAGGTGAACTCAGATCATGGGGAGGAAGCTAGAATGGATGTACATTCAACTGATTTGGTTGTTGGCCCGAGTGTTCGTACTAGGAGAAAAACTAAGAAAGGTAAGAAGGATGTTGCTCACGATGTGGAAGAAATCATGGAAATGCCTGACAGGTTGGCGGCCAAGGATTTGGGGGCTACAAAAATGCTTAAAGAATTATGTTAATGGTCATTTGGCTTGTCTTTCTATGTTTTGTTTTTTTACTGATGTAAACTTCTTATGGTGGGTTGATGGTTTTCTTTTTTTTTTTATTCAAGGGGTAAACACTTTTGACCGGAGCTATGAACCGGATACAAAAATTCAACAATACCACCCCAACGGGGTTTGAACCTTGGTGGCAAGAACAACAATGCCACCTATAAACCATCACACCATGCCAATATCGGCTAGGTTGATGGTTTGTTAATCAGCTAGTTTTTTTGTGTTTTTTCTGGGTGGGCAACCTCTTATCTTATATTTACTGCCACTTCCTCTTTTGTTTAGGGTTTCTAGTCCCTTCAAAACCTTTTTTTTTTTTAATCAAAAACACTTATGTTTTTTGAACACGATAGGTTGTTGAGTTCTTAAACGAATCATTAAAACTAGTTTAGAACAAGGAAAAATAAGGAATTCTTCGTAGTCCATCCCGTATCAAATCCTAAATTACAATGCAACTATAGGTGTAGGTTAAATGACTATTAATGTTGAGTTGTAGTATTCATCAAGCCACGTTTTGTTAAAGATTACAAATTAAAATGGAGCAAATTTAATCACCAAGTATCTAGGTGCCTTTAACAGTGATCATTTATGTAGTCGTGTGAACAAGATCATGGACCGACAACCTACGTGGTTGGCCTTGGCTTTCACCACAGGCCACAGCCAGTTTGGGTGGGGTCATCACTGGGGGGTCATCACCCCAATGGGTGACATCAACCCCAGTGATCATTTATGTAGTCGCATGATCAAGATCATGGGTTGATGGCCTGGGTAGTTGGCCTTGGCTACCACCACAAGCCGCAATCAGTTTGGATGGTGTCGCGACTAGGGGTTTGTCACCCCTATGGGTTGTGTCAACCCCATTTCCACCTATTTTTTTTGCTTCAAACTTTCCTTTTATAACAATTGACATGCATGGTAGGAACCACTAAATGCAATCCGAAAAGGAGAAAGTAAATCTACATGTTGGCTATGGAAATTCTCCTTTTGCAATCGATTAAATCGATTACCTTGATCTAACAATTAGAAACAATAATATACTCTACCATGAAAAGTGGTTGAATCATCCAATGCATTGAGCAACCCAGTCAAACTTGGTACTTTAGGCTATTTGGAGGAGGCACATGAAACTGATAGGTAGTTGGGTAAGATCTTAATCAGTAGCGACCCATTAGTTAAATTGTTTAAGTTCAATGTGTCCCAATTATTTAGATGGCCATCAATAGATTATGTTTAGGCTCAAAGATTAGTGCATTCGGGTGGTGTAGTTATAGTAATTCACATTGTTTATAGAGGGTTTTAGGATAGCTTAACTAAAAGCATTACTCAATAAAGTGTCTTGCCTAATTCATAAGTCTCCCTTTAGGTTATTAAATTCTATAAACTTTAGAAGATAAGAGGAACATGGAAATAAAGTGGTTTTTTATTTGCAAGGTTCTAACGAAGGAATACTTAATGGTTTTAGAATTATGTTAGTTCACAATAGATATATCATAATTATAAACATAAATGTAGATCATTATAATTTTGAGGATTTTTTAAAAGTTCTTGTTGGTTTAGTCCCACTCAAGAGGCTTGAGACCTATGTCCAATTTTGGGAGTTAGCATCAATTAAATAATAATAATAATAAGAATTCTAACTCTAAGCACCATAATAGGTGGATATGACCAGAATTTCTTAAGTTGGTAGTTTAGGCCAACTTCCTGTTTCAAAACTTTTTGTGAGGATAAAACTAAGTACTTAATGTAATAAACTAATAAAGTTGAGTTGGTTAAGTGTGAAATTTATCCTATCAAATAGATTGAATTAGATAAGTCAATTTTCCATGTGTGAATTTAGAAAACTACCGAAGATTTAAGAAGTAAAAATTTTAGTTTCAAATATTTCAAACTAAGGATTGTATGTTATCTTAAACTTGGATTAGAAGGTTAGATTATTCAAATAGGAATTAATTAAATTTGTGCACCTTAATCTAGAAATATTAATTAAAATAATTAGTGAAATTTAATTATACTGAGACCTTGAAAATTTAAATCTTTTTTATCTCTTAAGTTTTGGCATAATGATAGTTCTTCCTTTGTTGAAGTTAATAAAGTTAGGAAGTTGCTCTCTTCTACCCTTTAATTTTCAAGATTTTGTATTATGTATGGTTATTTCTTTAATGTAGCTTTTCTTATTATCTTCAATAGTTAAAGTTCTATTTATTAAAGTTATGTATTAAAATACTTCGTTGTAGCTTGATTAGAGAGACAACTATAGTTGGAAAGAGGAAATCGGTATTTGATAGCATTTCAATGGTTTAATGGATTGATCCTTAGTTGCACCTTAGTACACCTAGGAAGGAATGGTAGTGATAAAATTTGGAACACTTCGCTCAATTGTAATCGAGGATGGTTTAAGTGATGTGATGACATCATAAACTTGATGTCACCAACTCTCGATTAACTATAGAACTTGAATAACTTTAGTAAGTTAAAAAAAAATGATATTCATGTTTGGTTTAAGTTTAGTCAATTATGGGACATGACATTTGGTATCAAAGAAAGATGCTACAACAATATATTCAACCTATGCTATGGATAAGTGTAACTATGGGAAATATTTAGGTTAGCAGATCTTAGTGCATAAATAAACAAAACCCAGAGTAAACAATGAAGTACAAAGGAGGAAATAACATGAAAAAAAAGAAAGATATTAGCTAGTGTCTTCAACCTCCATGATTGACCTCCATTGCACCTTCTCTATTTTCTGCAATATGTAGTTTGTCCTCAGATTTTGTGTGACTAATCTATGACTATGCCAATGCCCTAAGCAAATGTTGAAGGATTTGATCTAAAATGCTACACTATACAACTATGCAACTAGTAAAAGCCTAAAATATGCCTAAAATTCCAAAATTTCAAGAGCTTGTGAGATGAAGATTGCATGAGATGTAGATGAAGTGTCTCAAATGAGGCCAAAATTGCCATTTTATAGAAAATGCAATTTTGGATGAATGGCCAAGATTGAAGATTGACAAATGCCCTAGAATCAATGGACAAGATTCAATGTGACAACCCACAATTAGGGTTAGGGAAAAATTAGGGTGCATTTGAAATGAATGGACAAGATTTGATTTTAGAAAATCAAATCAAGGGACAAGATTGCATGTGACAAGAAGATAAGGATGGCATAGAAAAAGAGAGAGATGGAAAATCAAATAATATTAGAAATTACTTGATTTATTAGAAGAAAGTTTTCAATTTGAATTAAAAATTTGATTGAATTCAAAAGGTGGGACCATGTGACAATAAATAATTAATTTGAATTATTTACTAAGAGTGTCATAGAAAAATGGCCCCTTGTCATTTTCATGGCATTTTAGGTCTTGTCTCATGGTATTTGATATATTTTTCTCTGATTTTATGTTGTAACATGGCTTGAACATGCATATTTAGGTACTAAAATTCAAATAATTTCATCTTGTGAAGGTGTTTTGAAGTGTTGTAAGACATTTCTGCATTCTTCTAGACTCTATTTATTGCAATTCACCTAAAAATCATGTTTTCATCACTAAACAAATCCTATTTTGAAGTGTTGTAAAGTCTTGTAACAAGATTTCATGCTTTTCTAGGCACATCTTCACTATTTATCCCTTTCTCATGCTTTATTTGACCCCTTTATACCTTCATAAGTCTTAATTAAGTGTATTTTTGAATGTTAACCTAACAAATAACATTAAATACAACTTAATTTGGACACTTATTTTCAAGTCCTAGGTGGGAACCATTTGCCATGGGTGGAAAATGAGTCCCCCTTGGCTTCAAATTCAAAAAATTTAAAATTTCCTTTCAGATTTTTATTCAAAAACACTTGATGTCGGCCTGTGATGAGGTATGAATGGTTAAGTAAGGCATAAGTGTGTATAAATATGTGATTTTCACCTCATTTTACATCTCCTCACTCATTCAAGCATTTCATCTCACATTTTAAGCATTCAAGCATTCTACAACATCAATTCAAGCAATATTCAAGCACTTTGGAGCATCCATGACATTACTTCAAATTTGCATTATCAAGGGTTTGACCTAGGTATGCAAATTTAACAAGATTTTTGGTGTTGAAGATTGGTAAACAAGTCGACTAGGTGCTTCAATTCAACTCATTCATATTTCAATCTTGGAGAAGGTTTTCTGTCTATTTCCTACAGAATTGACTTCGACAACCCGAAAATCAGAGATTTCCAAATCTGGTCTTGCCGAGTTGACTCCTGATTTTTCAAAAATTTGGGAGAGGACTAATTCACCACCAATAGCCAATGAGTCCCACCTTAGGACTGAAAATATGAATTTTGTCAAATTTTGGATCCCAACAGTCAAAAACCAATTTTCGACACTTTTTCACCAATAGGAGGACTAATTCGCCACCTTGGGCGAATGAGTCCCACTGTGAAATTTAAGTGATTTTATTCAGCATCCACAACATTCTAGATTCATCAAACATTTCCCAAGTGCACTCTGTTTCATCCTATTTCTTTTTGTTTTGCATTATTTCTTCATTTAGTTCATTGTTTGCATATCACAGTGTGTTTTCCAGCATAGTTAAACTTAGGTTTGCATTCAAATCCATTCATTTAGATCACTCAATTGTATTTATTTTACTTTTTTCAACTTATACAACATCATACATAGCATTATTTGAATGAACCCCTTACCATTTTTGGCCTACTTCTCTCCTTTTAGGTGAAAAACCCTAGAAGAGTTAGAGAAGTCCTAAGTGCCAAAAATTAACGGTTCATTTTGGTGAACCTGATGTGAATCAAACATGCAACCTTCTGAAGATAGTCCTATGGATCAACTTGTAGCTATGATAGACGTTATCCCTCGTAAGGGCCAAACCACTAAATCTCTTGATATCACTTTTTCTGTTACAGACATACTACAAAAGGTTCTTGATGGTCCTCTCTACATAGCTGGCAGAATCTATGATAAGCCCACTAATGAGATATTAATAGATCCCACTTGTGGTGAGAATGTGATCATAGAAGAGTTTCTAGTATTACATGAGCTATATCAAGACAATTATAATAAACCAATTGCATGGATTAAGACACATACTGTTTTTGCATGCCCTATGATCGAATTGATTGTACTCCCCTTACAGATTGGACCTAAAACTTTGGAGGTAACATTTTCAATTATTCCATAATCTGACCAATTTCCTTTTCAGCTAGGCCACCCTTGGCTTCACTCAATGAAATTGGTCCCATCAGTTGTTCACAAGTGTTTTAAGTTTCCACATGGCAATGAAATATTTACCATACACCATAGTGGCTTTAATCCCTTATCTTCCAAAGGTAATTTTTCATTAGAAGCCTTTTGGCCTAAACCCATGGAACCCATCACACCTCAAAATGACTTCTTTTTGTTAACCTACCAAAAATTCAAAGCCAAAAAGATAGCCGAATTATCTCTTCGTAATGCATCCCCGTCTACTTCCACACCTCCTATCATAGATGAAACCATGCTTCAACCTGAGTCCGACATTAATAAAACCATACAACCTCATGAACAACCACCCCTCGATACTTCCCAGCCATCATTTAAATGACCAAGGGAAACTGAAACAACTCCTATCATGCCTCCTCATATTAAACAAGTGTATAAAGAAAAAGTGAAAGTGGTTGACCCATCTTCTACTGTTTCTTTTGTTCTTCCCTCTTCGAAAGTAGAAGAACCTATGATGACTCAATCCTCTCTTACACCTCAACAACTCCAAAATAGAATTAAATGAAACTGCAATGCTAGGGAACATAGGTTTCATCGTCATCTCCTTGCTCATCAATCTCGCATGGAAGAAGATAAAGAAAATCAACCTCTACCTTTGATAGAAGTAATAGATGACCACCCTCCTTCTCCTGACCTACCACAAGACAGTCCAGTGCAACAATCACAATAAAATGAACCAATCCAACAACCTCAACTCTTGATACATCCATCCTAAGAAATCACCCTTCGTCCTCCCATTTTCATTAATCTTGATGATCATGATGATGATACGATGATAGAAAACATAGATGAAGAAGTGCATAATGATTTAAACTCTTTATTTTCATCTACAATGAGCTTAAAATATAAAACTTCTCCACCAAGTCAAGAACCTGGTATGAATCCTCGTTCGACGCTTGCAATTATTCCTTTGGATAGTCAACCACCCTCGCATTACACTGAACATGATTGGGAGGCAGATGACTTGTTAGATCTGGTTGACTTGCATGTGCCTAATTAGCATTTTTTTTCTTTCCTTTATGTTTTCCTTTCATGTGCATATCATGGTCCCCCATATCATGTGTTTGACGTTCCCTCTCTTTGTACACTTCTTTTATTCATCTCTCTATTCTTCTATTCATTGTGCATTATCTTTTTCACTTTTGTTTTGTGTTCTCCTTTTGGGGATGACGCAAAGCGTAGAGACACCCTATGTCTCTTCCATGTTGACCCAAAAGGTCCTTTGTCTTTTTCAATTTTTTTTTGTGTTCTCCTTTTGGGGATGATGCAAAGCATAGAGATGCCCTATGTCTCTTCCATGTTGACCCACAAGGTCCTTTTTATTTTTCACTTTTTTTTTGTGTTCTCCTTTTGGGGATGACGCAAAGCGTAGAGACACCCTATGTCTCTTCCATGTTGACCCACAAGTTCCTTTATCTTTTTCACTTTTGTTTTGTGTTCTCCTTTTGGGGATGATGCAAAGCGTAGAGACACCCTATGTCTCTTCCATGTTGACCCAAAAGGTCTTTGTGTTTTTCTCTCTTATTTTTTGTTTTCCTTTTAGGGATGATGCAAGGCATTGAGACCGAAATTTATCCTTCAATTTTGACCCAAAAGCTTTTTCATTTTCTTTCACCTTTTCATTTTCTTTCATTTCACTTGTGTTTTCCTTTTGGGGACAATACAAAGCATTGAGACTATAATGTCTCTTCCATGTTGACCAAAGCAAACTTTCTTTTTGTTTTGTTTTCACTCTCTTTGTGTCATTCTTTTAGTTCTATGTGCTTTGGGGAATGATGACACTTTTTAGCTATTTAATAAAAAAATTATAGCAACGAACATACTAACCCCAAATCCATAGATCCCTTATGTGTTTGGTGTGCTTTCTTTTCTGGGGGGCAACTCCCTTTTCTTTTTTTTTTATTTTTCTTTACATGATGTAGCCTAACTTCAAAACATATGACTTGGCATAGGGCTTTCCAATTTGGCTCTCATGTATTGTTTTCTTTTTCTTTTTCTTTTTCTTTTCTTCTCTACTTTAAAGTAATTGCTCACTAAACGATGTGTAGCAATTCATTTAAATTGGGGGGCATACATTACGATTAATTTATTTGTATTCTTGGTTCCTAGTGTAGCCTTGTCCTTTATATGATGTATTTGTCACTTTGTGGATGACATTGGGTGTGATGTCCTTCATAATAGTGATCTATCTCAACATATTACATTCCTCTTGGTGGCTTGATGTGACGCATTGTATCCCCTAAGTTGTGAATATAATATTTTTTGATTGCTCCTCTCTTGGAGACATTAGACACAATGTCCCCTAAGTGACTGACCTTACATGAACTAAACAAGACTCCTTTGAACATTTTACACTTAACAGTTTACATTTTTACACTTTACATTTTTGCATTTTACACTTTTGCCACCTTGCATAACACAACTTGCGTGCCTATGGTACCTTTATTTTTGTTCATGACATTTTTCTTTGTGGCGCCTTGTCAAATTTATTAGGAGGCATAACTTTAATATGGTTGAGCAGGAAGCCCACCTAGTGGCATGACTTTTCCCCATAGTCACCTTTGTGTTTGTGAGTGCATACCAACTAGTGTATGTATCTTACCTTTTTTGGTTTTCTCACCCCTCAGACAGTAAGAAGTTTGGTGGCCCCAGAGTGAGTACACTTTTTTTTTCAAACAATTAGCCTAGATTTAATCCACAACTAGTTGGATTGACGATCAAATCTTCATTCGATTCGATTCATCTCAACACTTGTGTGTTCCCTTGTTCTTATGCTTAATTTGCCATGGGATCTTCATTTTGGCGGCTTGATCATCCCTCTTGATTGTTGTCATTCCATCTCTCTAACATAAGTACATTTGAACCCTCCTCTCAATGTTCATGGCTACTTTAGTGTGAGTTTGAAGCAAGTTCATCCTCTCACTAAAGTGGGGGCTAAATGTGTCATAAAAAATGGCCTCTTGTCATTTTCATGGCCTTTTCGGTCTTGTTTCATGGTATTTGATATATTTTTCTCTAATTTTATGTTGTAACATGGCTTGAACATGCATATTTAGGTACTAAAATTCAAATAATGACATCTTGTGAAGGTGTTGTGAAGTGTTGTAAGACATTTCTACATTCTTCTAGACTCTATTTATTGCAATTCACCTAAAAATCATGTTTTCATCACTAAGCAAGTCCTATTTTGAAGTGTTCTAAAGTCTTGTAACAATATTTCATGCTTTTCTAGGCACATCTTCACTATTTATCCCTTTCTCATGCTTTATTTGACCCCTTTATGCCCTCATAAGTCTTAATTAAGTGTATTTTTGAATGTTAACCTAACAAATAACATTAAATACAACTTAATTCCTGACACTTATTTCCAGGTCCTAGGTGGGACCCATTTTCCATGGGTGGTGAATGAGCCCCCCTTAGCTCCAAATTCAAAATTTTTAAAATTTCCTTTCGGGTTTTTATTCAAAAACACTTGATGTCGGCCTATGATGAGGTATGGACAATTAAGTAAGGCACAAGTGTGTATAAATATGTGATTTTCACCTCATTTTACATCTTCTCACTCATTAAATCATTTCATCTCACATTTCAAGCATTCAAGCATTCTACAACATCAATGAACAAGCAATATTCAAGCACTTTGGAGCATCCATTAACATTATTTCAAATTTGCATTATCAAGGGTTTGACCTAGGTATGCAGATTTAACAAGCTTTTTGGTGTTGAAGATTGGTAAACAAGTCAACTAGGTGCTTCAAGTCAACTCATTCATATTTCAAGCTTGGAGAAGGTTTTTTGTCTGTTTCCTACAGAATTGACTTCGACAACCCGATAATTAGAGATTTCTAGATCTGGTCTTATAGAGTTGTCTCCTGATTTTTCAAAAAATTGGGAGAGGAATTATTCGCCACCAGTGGCCAATGAGTCCCACCTTAGGATTGAAAATCTGAATTTTGTCAAATTCTGGATCCCAGCAGTCAGAAACCAGTTTCTAACACTTTTTCACCAGTAGGAGGACTAATTTGCCACCCTAGGCGAATGAGTCCCACTGTGAAATTTTAGTGATTTCAGTCAGTATCCACAACATTCTAGATTCACCAAACATTTCCCAGGTGCACTATGTTTCATCTTATTTCTTTTTGTTTTGCATTATTTCTTCATTTAGTTCATTGTTTGCATATCACAGTGTGTTTTTCAACATAGTTTAAATCTTAGTTTTGCATTCAAATTCATTCATTTCAATCACTCAATTGCATTTAGTTTACTTCGTTCAGCTTAGAAAACATCATACATAACATTATTTGAATGAACCCCTTAGCATTTTTTGCCTACTTCTCTCCTTTTAGGTGAAAAACCCTAGAAGGCCAAAAATCAATGGTTCACTAATAGAGGGAAAATTAGAAAGTGGGACCATTTTAAATAAATAATTTTATTTAAAATTGGAAAAATGCCAAGGTGGACAATAATTAAATAAATTAATGAATTTATTCAATTATGAGAAGACATTAGAAATTAATGACATATTTAAATAAATAAATAAAATTTATTTATTTAAATAATCAAGAGGAAATAATGGACAAAAGATAATTAAATAAATTAATGAATTTATTTAATCATAGAGAGACATTAGATAATTAGTGACACATTTAAATAAATAAATATAATTTATTTATTTAAATAATCAAGAGAAATAAAAGACATGAATTAATTAAATAATTAAAAATTATTTAATTAATAGTTGAAAGTGGACAATAGGACATAATTAAATATTTTAATTATGCTAGGAGTCCAATGTGGCAAAAATAGAGCTTGCAAGCGTAGGTCATTTTTATGTGTCTACATTTTGCCCCTCTTTTTCATAATGCAGCCTGTCGCATTGTGACAAAGAAAATTCAGTCAGAAACATGCCCTAGCGAAGGTACATAGTATCTATGCCCCCTCGGGAAATTTTTCAAATTTTGGCCCAGAGACAAAAAAAAATTGGAAAGTGTCCTGACAAGTCAATTTGATGCCTAGAAGATCAATGACGCAAGTGGTTTCAGATTTTGAGGTGTTTAAAGCAGCCAACAGGTCAATCAAAGGTGGTCAAAAGAGTCTCCAATAATAAAATTTTCAAAAAAATCCCACATTTTACCCTATAAATAGGTTCAAGAGGGGTAAAAAGTCATTTCATTTTCACTTTTTCCTTTGGAGATTTGGGAGCTCAGAGAGAGGAGGCATCGTGCAAAGATGGTGATTCTAGAGATCGAGCACCGCAGATACATCGTTTAGACTTTCAAATGGCCAGAGGGCGCAGAGCCACTAGTAAGTACACCTTGCCCACTTTGTCATTTTATCGTTTTACATGCATTTTTACGGCTAGAAGTTAGGGTGACGAATGTGTTGTGATGCAATCGCGTTCAACACATTTGATGCATTGCAACAAAAACGTTAGGGGTCCAATAGGTAATGACGTATTTTTGGACTGGAAAGACGCATTTTCCATAGTGAGATGCAAATGATAGGTATAGAGATGCAATCGCTATGTCACGATGCAAATGCAAGGCCAAGCGACGCAAGTGATTTGACAATGATGAATATGAAGGCGGACGCGATGCATGTGCTAAAGGATAACACATTTGTGGGCTTGTGTGACGCAAACGCTATGTCATGACACAATTGAAGGGCTAAGCGACACAATTGACCTAGTGCGACAAAAATGTTGTTGACATGACGCATTTGACTTTGACCAAGGTTGACCAGAGTTGACTTAGTTTTAGACCCAATTTCTAGTTATGTTAAATTAGATAGATGGTAATAATGATGCTTTAATGATGTTTTAACTCTCATTTTTGCACGTGCAGAAATAATTACCATCGATCTATACGCTCGAGTTTAGGCCTTCCACGTATGCCTTATGGGATTAGCTATGAGATAGAGAGCATAGACGACTGATGCAACTTGAATTATATTATGTCACCTATATGCCTATTATGCAACAAAATAGGGGACTATTGATAGCATTGACTGAGAGATGGCATTCGAAGACATGTTCTTTCCATTTTCCTACAAGAGAGGCCAATGTGATGCTGGAGGACATATACCAGATTCTGCACCTGCCAATCTGAGGGGAGCGAGTTGTATATGATCCACACTAGGGACATCAGGCTATCACTAAGTTTTACGAGGTTGAGGACGGTGTGGGGCTAGGCATCGAGGGTTATGAGATTCATTGGGAGTTCATGGCAGAGCATTATCCTTGATGGCATACTATGTTATGCACATTTATTTTTGGTGTTTTGATACCATACCATCGCAGACACGGGTTCCCAATCAGCTAGGGAGATGTACTTGTGAGGATGCGATAGGACAGGACTATTTTTGCCTAGAGGCCTTGTCTTTTGGGGATGCTATATCATTAGCTTCATGAGGTGGCATATAGAGGAGTGCATAGTATCAACTGCGGCACTACCTTGCTTATGATCTGGGCTTGGGAGCGTATCCCTATCTTCGATCCACCTATTCAAAAACCACAACTAGTAGAGGGGATTCCATACATCTATGTGTATGTGAGAGCTCTTCAATAGATGAGGGTTGGAGAGACAAGTTATTGATGACACAGGATTGATACACTGATGGCTTTTGTCTGGAGACCATACAAGGGCTGTGTTCACTGGGTAGATGAGGGTGAGCATTTTTCATTCTACAAGCAGTTCAGGTATCTCATTAGGCACACAGTTCAATCATAGTTGATCATTGAGATGTACATGCCCCAGCAAGTACTACGACAGTTTGGTGAGTGACAGGATGTACCAATGGGTATGGCAGAGTATACCCAATCATCGCATGATATTGTATGGGGGTTGGCCATATCATACCTATAACCAAACAGCAGATTGATGGGCTAGCAACCTAGCAGTGGGTGTGGAGAGGAGGTCCGTAAAATCCTGAGACCACAGGCGATTTTGACACTTGGTGGCAGGCACATAGACCGATACCATTGACATATCCTGACAGGCTAACACCCATTGATCGATGATCAGTTATACCATGGGTGCGACGAGGTGGCCATGGAGGCAGAGCCGGTGTCAGAGGGAGGGGGAGAGATGGAGGATAAGGATACAAAGGAAGAGGAGACAAGGGGAGAGGTGGAGGATGAAAAGGAGATGACGGAGGAGATGGAGGATATGGTGGGGGTGGAGGGAGGAGGAGGAGAGGGGGAGATGGTGGGAGACAGGGTAGGAGGGTCAGTTAGTGTGTGGAGAGAGTGTCATTTGATGTCATTCCTAAGGTGCCAGAGGAGGAGAGAGGTGAGGGGCTCGGGAAGGAGGAGGTGAGATGGGACGAGGTACAACCAGAGGCTGAGGTGCATATAGAAAAGGAGGCCTTGGATGTCAGGAAAGGGTAGGAGGGATTTGGGATGAGGAACTGGATATTGACAGTGAGGATTTTATGGTTGAGGCAAAGTGGCAACTCAGGGAGAGGATGGTGGAGGGAGATGATGACATACCAAGAGGACCACCATTGCCTCATGATGCGACTGTAGACCAGAGATTGGCTGGCATGCAGAGGAGACTAGATGAGGCCACCACAGAGATTAGATCCCTATGGGAAAAGCTGGAGATTACACGAGTTGAGAGGGATTAGGCCAAAATCCAACAATGGACGAAGAGTTGTTGCATCGGGTTTGCAGAGTTATGTGTTGGACCAGTTGGTGATGTGGTGAGGGAGTTAGCCAAGGTTAGTGCTAGCAAAGGCCAGTATAGGATGCTATA
This sequence comes from Sequoia sempervirens, assembly GCA_007258455.2. Lineage (NCBI taxonomy): Eukaryota > Viridiplantae > Streptophyta > Pinopsida > Cupressales > Cupressaceae > Sequoia > Sequoia sempervirens. Next base: position 5,590,224 of record VDFB02056351.1, on the reverse strand, counting down.
TGAGAGAGTAGTGCCAATTGATCAGAGGGAGCCTAGGTTGTCGAGGTCATAGAGCAGATCAGGGACTGGATCAGGGAGTAGCAGTTGTACACACAGTAACTGTAGTCAGAGCAGTGTGAGTGGCTCTACTTCTTCAGGTAATACATCAGGTCATAGATCCCACCATAGCCATAGGAATTCTTTAGGGAATAGGTCTAGCCACAGCCATGGGTCATCTGGTTCAAGTCACAGGTTAGAGCATAGTTAGCCTTTGGTTACAGATCCATCTACCACACAGACCTAGCCATCCGTGTCCATGATGTCGTCAGTTCCTCTTACCGAGCATCGGTCACCACGGTCTTCTCCTCAAGGGGATGAGGAGAGTACAACATAGACACTATGATTTTTATCTTGTTATCATGTTTCAAACATTATGTGATGACACTTATATTTTAATCATCGAGCCTGCAAGCTCTATTTTTGGGATATCTCATGACTCTATCATGTGACATGATTTTTGAGATTGTATATATATGATGCAGTTTTGATGTGGCCTATATGTTTTATGTTATGTGATGATTCCTTATGTGTTGATTTATGTCTATGATATATAAATTTATGATGATAATTATGATGATGCATTTTATATGTCATGTGATGTATGTAGTTATGATGGTTATTTTATGCTTATATGCCATGATGATATGATGTTCTATATGGATGTGTAATGTTTTGATTCTAATGGATGCCATGTTTATGATTATAGATGTGTTAATGTATGACTACATATGTATGGATAATGCAATATGTGATGTCTTATGATGTGATGTATGTGTACTAATGATATGGATGATGAATGGAAATATTTGGATGTTTAATGACTATATGCCTTAATGAATATTCGATGCATAATGTAATATGTATGATGGACTAATGCAATGTCTGTATGATCATGTATGCAATTATTTTTGTATGTCACGGGATATCATCAAGAGATGGATGAGGAAAAATGACAAGATAGAAGGAGATGGATGTTAGTGTGGAGATCGAATCCTTCAACATACTACCATAGGACTAATAATTGTTGCTCTTAATCATCATTGGGCGGATTATTGTAATGGCCAACAAACACCATGATATGACATAGATCAAGGTGTGCAAGGTCATACCATCACATGAGACAAGCAGTTGCAGACAAGGATGATCATGACTCATACTAAGAGCACAATTTCCCTTTTTTCTCACAACCAACTACAAACATAAAAAAGACAAGAAAGACAATAAAGACAAGTCATGAAACATCGTTACTCCTCTAAATCTTGTTACGAGGACATCCTCGAGGGACTAGCAACATGGCCATTTGAAAAGGACAAGACAATCCAATCATCATGATGTGTCGCTGCTTCTCTAAATCCTTGTTATTAGGACATCGTCAAGAAATTAGTATCATGATGAAAAATCAAAGGACAAAATGCCAAGATAATGTTTGCCAAGTGTTTGCAAAGTGTGTCTGAATGTCAAATGTTTTGAATGTCGAGATTCCAGGTGTTTGAATGTCGAGATGCCAAGTTTTGATGATGTCGAGATGACGAATACTAAAGTTTCCAAATTCAGGAAGGACGCATTCTAAATGACGTTGATGTTGAGAGGATCAATCCTCAAATGTCATGAGGATCCCCCCAAAATGCTAGATGACAGTGACAATGCCTAGGAAGGACACATCCTAAGGCATAAATAAATGACAGGAGCTACTCTTCAGAAGACCACATCAAAAGAAAAACCAAGAGTTGACAGTTTGACTAGCTTTGACTGAATGTGACTAAAGTTGACTGAGTTTGACTTGTTTTGATAGGATTAACTTATGAACTGATAGAATTGACTACATGTCAGGTGACATGCTGATGTAATTGACATGTTGATTAAATGATTGTCATAGTTTGTTGTAGGATTTTGTCTCTTTGGAGTGACTTATTTGACTTGAAAACATTTGACGTGTGTGTCAGTGCAGTGTCATGAACCCTAATGGACTGACCTAGTGTGGCCTCGGGGGCTCATCGATTGATGGCCTTGCCTACATCATACACTCAGCGACCTCGTAGTTTGACACGGCCAATGACTTTGTCTTGATGACCAAAGATTGAGTCATGATTTTATTTGGACAAGCCTAAAAGGACTGACCTAATGTCTTGGGGGCCCAAACATGAGCCCTGCCTACATAGCAAATGCGCAAAGACAATGTATTTCGACAATGACATGGACTGACTGACATGACCGATTTGACAAGGTATGACTCTATTTTTGTGTTTTTGTCATATTTTGATTTTTTTGTATTTCTTCAGGACGTTTTTCAATTTTTAGGTCTTTTTTCAGGACATTTTTCAATTTTTAGGTCTTTTTTCAGGTCTTTACATTTTTCAATTTTTAGGTCTTTCCTCAAGACATTTTTAGGTCTTTTTTTAGATTTTATAATTTTTAGGTCTTTTTTCAGGATATTTTATGATTTTTAGGTCTTTTTAAGGACATTTTTCGATTAGTGGACCTTGTGATACCCACTGCAGTTGGATGATAAAGGGGTTGCCCAGTTAGGTCCAGGACTAGCCAAATTTGAAGGACATGGAAAGGGTCGTGTGTGGGATGACTGATGGATGGTATGGAAAGACCTGATGTCAACCATTGTCAGCCATGGGAAGAAATGGCAGGGCATTGTGATGGGTGTCATGATAGTGTCAAAAAAGTGGGTATTTATTATTATGGACTAAGGTAGATAGAGTGACAATAGATGGCGAAGCAAAGACTGACTATACATGGTGCCTGTTTGCCAGGTTTTCACCATGGTACTTATCCAAAGCGCCTGTTTACCAGGTTTTCACTATTGGATGAATTATTTCTCTTTACTATTTTTGTCATTTTTTTCCTTTTTTTTGGTGTCACCAAGACGCTTGTTTGCCAAGTTTTCATCAAGGTGATGATTTTTTATATCTTTTTCAAAAAAAAAAATGTATTTTTGATGGTTTTCATCCCATCTCTCTGATGTTATGCATAGAATTTTTGAAAGATGCAGACTGTTGATGGGCTCTATCAATTGTTCACATCTGGAGTAGCTAGTTGGTATGCTCCAGAACCAAATGAGGTCATGATGATATAAAGACCCAACCAATTGGGCTTGAATTTCTAAGGTTTTTCTCTGTTAGACTGATTCTTAGGATTTTGCATGAAGACCAGGTCACCAATTTCAAAATTTTAGACCATGACTCTCTTGTTGTAACTACAACAAAGGTGGTTCTGATATGCCTATAAATAATTTAAGGCATTGTGTCTTTGTTCCTCTAACATTTCCAATTCATGCAGTCGTGATTGTCTATACTCTACATCATGATCAAACCCTTCAAGAATACTTGTAAAGATGGAAGTTCAACCTCGATGGGAAAGATGGCTTCAACTCCAAAGACAAAGGTGAATGGGGTGGCTCCTGTAGGTGTGCGAATGTTGGTGTGGTAAGCCCACAAAGCAAGATTAAGTTGGATGTGCCAATCACGGCCAGCGTCATTGACTTTCTTCTTAAGAATTTTGATGATTGTCTTATTGAATGCCTTAGCTTGACCGTTTCCTTGCAGGTAGTATGGTGTGGAGAAATGATGTTGGATGTGGAAGCATTCACACAATTCACGGACGTCTTAATTTTTGAAGGGATGACCATTGTCTATGATGATGGACTATGGAACACCATACTGGTAGATGAAGTAGTTGAGAATAAATTTGAAAATCTTCTTACTGGTTATATATGTGTGGGGGATGGCTTTGATCCACTTAGTGAAGTACTCATTGGTGGTGATAATGAATTTATGGCCATTGGAAGAGGTAGGATGGATTTTTCCCATGAGTTTGAGTCCCCATTGAACGAAGGCCCATGAAGAAGTGATCGACCGAAGTTCCTATGCTAGTGCATGAATCAATTCACTATGTATCTTACATTGGCGACATGTTATGAAAAACTCAAGTGCATCTTTTTCCATTGTCAGCCAGTAATACCCAAGTCTCATGATCTTCTTAGCTAAAGTAAGACCACTCATATGAGATCCACATATACCCTCATGTACCTCGTGTAAGGTTGTTTGTGCTTCATCAGTGTCGAGACATCGAAGAAGGGTATTGTCAAAGCTACGACGATATAGAGTGTCATTGATGATGGTGTATCAGGCGGCTTTATGGATAAAGGACTTTCATTGGTTGTTGGATAGGTTGGGGGGAAGGGTCTGGGATTGGAGATAGTCATAAATGTCTTGATACCATGGTGTGTTGGTACCAACAAGCTCACAAACCATTTCTGATTCTAGAATGTCATATGCAGGAACTAAGAGTTGTTCCACCAAGAACTCAAATTGAGGCATGTTGCTTGGAATGTCTAGGAGAGATCCAATTGTAACCATTGTATCTGCTACCTTGTTTTGTACCCTAGGAATCTGTTCAAAAGCAAGCATGTGGAAGTATGACTGAAAACTATCAATCATTCATTTGTAAGGCATTAACTTCTCATCCTTGGTGTCATATTCATCATTGACTTGGTTGATGACCAAATGAGAATCTCTAAGGACATGTAGATTTTTTATTTTCCATTTTATGGCCATTCTAAGTCCTGTGATAAGTGCCTCATATTCTACAATATTATTTGTACATGGAAAAGCAATGCAGAATGACTTAGGGATGGAGTTTCCTTGTGGTGTGATAAATAGTATTCCTGCTCTCAAGCCATGACTAGTATGAGACTCGTCATAGTAAATTTTCCAAGGCAATTTAGGTTTTGTGTGAAATATGGACTCATCAAGAAAGTCTACTACCAATGGATGATCGCCTTGTACAGGTGCATCTTCCAGTTGATCTGCTATCACTTGTCCCTTTATAGCCTTTCATTCCACATACTATATGTTGTACTTACTCAAGATCATAACCCATTTTTCCAAGCGACCTGTCAATGTTGTGTGACTTAGGAGATATTTCAGGGGATCAATCTTTGCTACAAGTTGTCTTGTGATTCAACATGTAATGTCTTAATTTTTGAGCGGCAAAGACAACTACCAGATAAGCACGTTCAATGGATGTGTAATTTAGCTCATATCCAACCAATGTCTTACTGATGTATTATATTTCCCTTTCCTTCTCATCATGATCATTTTGTGCCAGTAATGCCCCCAGTGCTAAATTTGTTGCAAAAATGTATAGAATAAAATGTTTTCCTTCGATGGGTGGAATTAAGATAGGAGGTGACAATAGATAGTCCTTTATTTGTTGGAAGGCCTCTTGACATCTATCATTCCACACAAAGGGGATACCCTTGTGTAGGAGATATTGAAATGGTTGACACTTGTCTACCAGTTGTGCAATGAAGCATTGGATAGACTGCAATTTTCCTTGCAATGTCCTGAGTTCACTTATCCCTTTTGGGGGAGGCATGTCTAATATTACTTTTAATTTGGCAGGATCAACTTCAATGCCTCTGCAAGAAACTATATATCCCAAAAGTTTTTTTGATGTCACACCAAAGACACATTTCTTAGGATTCAAGCGAACCTTGTATTCTTCTAGTCTTTTGAATATTTTGTCTAACACATTGAGGTGATCCTTACATGTCAAAGACTTTTCCTAAAGGTCATCCACATAATTTTTCATTAGCTTGTGCATAATGTCATGGAATATTGTTTTCATGGCTCTCTGATATGTGGCACCTACATTCTTGAGACCAAAAGGTATGATGTTCCAATAGTATGTACCCCAAGGACATGTGAATGTTGTTTTATGCTGATCTTCAAGGGCACTCCGAATTTGATTATAACCTGAGAAATTTTCCATGAGGGATAGCATCTTGTATCCTACCGTAAGGTCAACTATGATGTATATGTTTGGTAATGGAAAGTCATCCTTTGGACATGCTTTACATTCAAGTCACGAAATTTTCTGCAGATGTGGATTTGTCCATTTGGCTTTGTGACTGGTACAAGATTTCAAATCCATTCAGCATAGTCTATTGACTGTATGAATCCCATATCTAGCAACTTCTTAAGTTCTACTTTGACTAACAAGGTGATTTGTGGGTGCATCTTTCACAGCTTCTATTTTACTAGCTTGGCATCTAGAAGTTATGGAAAATGGTGCAAGACAAGTTCTAGATCCAACCTAGACATATCGGCATAGGACCATGCAAAGTTAATCTTACGCTCTAAAAAGAATTTGTGAAATTCAGGTTTCTCTTCCTCTATCAAAGATGTTGCAAAGAGGACAATTTTGGGATCTTCTATTGTAACTATGTTGACTTCCATGGTGTCCTATATGAGCATTGCCAATTTTTCTTGAGTCACATGGAGAAATTCCAATCCTCCATCCTTGGGTGCCTTGAAGAGGTTTTCACCCTTAGATACATCCTTTAATTTTACTTTTTTATCGTTAGAAGGTTCCTTTCGGTTTTCACCTAAAGACATGTCATTTTTTGTTTTATTTTTAATTTTAATTTTACGACTAGAAGATGACGTAGTCTCCTCGAAGTAGGCTGCATAATCTAGGTCAATAGAAAATCCAGCCTTGTGGTCTCCAATTGGTATACCATCACGAAGTCCCATGAATTATGCTATGGCCTCATTATTCTAAAATATATCCATAACTGGCGGGCCTTGTTGATCCCAATCAATTAACTGTGGGTAGACTAAGGAGATACCATCATCAGTATTGGAAAATGGTGGGGAGGACATGGAAATCATGCAGATGAATTTAGAGATGTTAAAGATAAAATTTCCATCATCCAACTCCTAGTCGGATTCTATCCAATATTCTCCTTCACTTGTTTCATACTCATTGTCAAAATAAGGGACAAATGGATTGACATTGGTGTCGATAGTGTCATATGGAAATTCAAATGAATCCAAATGATGGTCATTACTATTAGATGGTTGGACAAGTATGTTGGGATTATGGCCAATGGGATTAGAAAATAATTGAGACTTGTCATTGTTCCTTGGGAAAAAGAGTCTATCCCAATCTTCTCTTTTCCTTGGGATTTTAGGGTTGTCATTATTTTGTGTTGGATCAATCTTAAACATTTTCCAAAATCTTTCTTCAAATGTAGGTTCCCTAGGTTCAAAGAACAATTCTTCAAGGCAACAGTCACTCAGGGATCGTTGGGAGCCAAATTCCCATTCATGGGAGTCGGTTTCAGTATGGGATTCCTCAATAGTCTCGACACTTTCTGAAGCATTCACACTCTCACCCGAAAGTACATTGGTAGGTTGATCGTCATTTTAAGGTATCCCAAACCCTAACCCAAGATACTTTGGTCTTCAGGAAGGCATTATAGGTTCTTACATTCTAGTTTTATTTTTTCCAAGACCACTAGTTACATCATAGCCTTTTTCCTTCATTATATCATAGTCTTTGTCATACATTTGGACTGGTAATGGGGATGGATCTTTTGGCTCTTTACAGATCTAAGTCGATAGGTCTTCAATGTCTTCTTTGTTCATGTCACCCCATTTTATAAAATTACACATTGGAGGAACTTTGAAGATTTCTTTAGGCTCCATTCTAAAACAAGGTCAACCATAGGCCTTAGGAGACTTGGGTATTTTGGTGATGCAGTAGGTTGTGCTCAATTTATACTCTCCACATCCTTGGTCCTAGATCTTGACATTAGGATCATACTTTCGAACGGAGGGAGATGGTGTGGCAGAAGTGGAAGGAGTGGACGTAGACAATTTGGTGAGTGTGGACGGGTCAATGAATTTGGAAGAAGAGGAGGTTGAAGCTTCTCAGTTAATGGGAACTTGATGTTCTAAAATACCCCTTAGATTGGTGCAATACTAGAAAGGATCAGGGTCTCCATGTATGGTGATTTCGGTGTCATCAAAAGGAAACTTCAGGAATTGGTGGTAGGTAGATGGAATAGCTTTTAAGGCATGAATCCAAGGTCAACCAAGCAAGATGTTATAGGGTAGTTCAAGATCAAGGATTTGACATGTCGTATTCATAATAACCGGCCCAACTCGGGTAGGAAGTGTGATAATTCCCTGAGAGGAACATTTTTCATCATCATACGCCTTTATAACAATTCTGTTGGTAGCGTCTATACAAGCATCAGAGAAGCCTAAAGTCTAAACTAGTTTTAAGGAGCATATGTTCAGCCCTGCTCCACCATCTACTGAAAATCGTCTGACCTTATGCTTATGAATAAAGAATTCGATGTGTAATGTGTCATTATGATTGGATTTTGGTGACGAATAGTCTTCGTCTAAAAATTTTATATGATGTGGAGTGGTTAGGTATCCCACCATGGCTTCAAACTAGTTGACATCAATGGCATGAGGGATGGAAGACTCTTGTAAAGTGTTGTCAAGTATGGCCTTGCACGTAGGAGAAATTTGTAACAACTCAAGTATAGATATTTTAGCAAGTGTTCTTCCTAATTGGTCAATGAGGTTGAATTGTCCCTTAGGTTGTGACTATTTGGCGGATGGACCAAATTGTGACTATTTGGCAGATGGACCGGGTATCGTGATTTTCGGTTGCCCAGGGGGAGGAGGACCAACTATGGTGACTTTACCACCATGGGTAGTGACATTACATTCAGGTGCTCTTTTGACAGTAATGGTATTGACATATTTGTCGATCGCTCGAAGGTGATTAATAATGGGCCCACCAGAATAGTCGAAGGCAGTGTAGGTATAATTGGCATGGTTATTATTAGTATTAGGACTTGACATAGAGGGATTATTTGAACCATGGTCCTGTAGTGGGTTTTTGTGAATATTATGGTCTATAATTGACGTGAATTGTTGTCCACCCATTTGAATTATGCAATTTTTGATGAGGTCTTGTACCAGATTTCTTTGTTGTCAGAAAGAAGAGGTTTTATGCCCTTTAGCATGGTGGTAATCATAGAAAGCGTTGTCATCCCACATGATGGCTTGAAATGTCCTAGATCATATGGTTTAGGGTCTTCTAATGTGATGACACTATTTTGAAGGAGCCTTTTAAGGATGTCTTCGATTGGTTCACTCAAGGGAGTATATGTGTGTCTCTTTGGGAATTGTCTAGTTTGTCGTGGTTGCCCTTGGTTTTGACTGTTTTGATTGTTGTGACTATTTTGAATGGCATTAGCAGTAGGTGTTGGTGTAATCATTGGTGTGTTTTTCGGTTGAGCTCCTTTAAGAGTGAGTATTGGACCCATTGTGTTTACCACCTTAGTTTCAACAATGCCATCATTGGTAATGTGTTTATTCTTGACCCAGTATTTATTTTTGTTTGCGGGTGGGTTTTTGTTTGTGTTCTTAGGGCCATATTTTAGTTCTCCTTTAGAAATAAGGGCCTTCTCAAGTTTGACACCCTTTTCGACTAATTCTGTGAAGGTTGTGTAGTAGTGGACTTGCAAGTCGTATTTCAATGAGCCTAGGAGAGTTTGGACAAACATGTCAACTTTTTCTTTCTTGGGTTTGTCAATATGGCAATGACTTGCTAAAATTCTCAATCTTTGAAAGAATGGAATGAAATTCTCACCAGCTTCTTCTTGTGTAAGTGTGCATAGGTTGGTAATGGAGACATCTGTGTTAATGTTATAGGCATAGTTTCATACAATTTTTTCTGCAAGTTCCTCTCATGATTTTATTCCCTTTTGTAAAGTGGCAAACTATTCAAGTGTGGCGCCTACAAGACTCTTAGGGAAGAGTCTCATCAAGTAAGTATGTTCATAGGCAATGTCCACGCAATTGGTCATGAATTCTTGAATTTTTTCAAGGGGGTTTGTCTTTCCTTTGTATTTAGTGAAGTTTGGCGCCCTGTATCTAGGAGGGAATGGTGGCATGTATAGACTTGTGTCGTAAGGGTATAGACATAGGTCATATGATGTGTGTGTCTTTTTCTATTGCATTTGCATACTCTCCACTTTTTTTTGTAAGGTCGTGATTTGGGTTGTAAGTGCGTCAATTATGGGATTGTTCATTGCATCACACATGCTAGTGATAGGTACTCCATGAGTCCCCATTTGTTGTGAAGATGTGTTTTGATATTGTTGTGGAATGTGTTGCTATGAGATGTATGGCATGTTTTTATTTGAATGTTGTTGGTATTGCAAGTTTTGATTAGGGATGTGTTGATGAGTATGAATGTGTCCTCCAACCATATTAGTTGATATTTGCGGGTTGTGTTGACCTTGAATATTTTGGTGCCCCCAAATGACGTCATATGTTGTGTAATTTTATTTCCTTGTCCAAATTGGTAGAATTGTCCATGGGGAATGTTGGTGTTTTTCCTTTGAGGCATGTGGGTATTGGTGTTAAGTACTTGTGATGACATGTTGACGTTGGGTTGTGGTCTTGGAATGGAAATCCATCATTTATTTCCCCCAAAGGGGTTGAGTGAATATGTTCCAAAGGCATTATTCGAAGTCCCAATAAAAGGATTTGATGATGATGTTCCCATGGCACTAGATGAAGCTCCAAATAGGGGGTTTGAAGAGATTTCCCCCATTTTTGAGGATCCAAAGGTACCTCCAATTGACTATGAGGACGTTGTTGACATTGTAGGCATTGATTGTGAAATGGCTTGTGACATAGGTGGTGTCCCTCCAATGGGTGTTGCATTGATTGTGTTGGAATTATTTTGATTGGATGTGCCATTAGAGGTAGCATTGATAGTGCTTGTGTAAATTTGTGAGGTGGCACCAACAAAGTTATTGTTTGCATTGTTTTGGGGTTGACTAGTATTGGAGGAATTTTTTGCAATGTTGTTGGCATTGTGATCAGGTGATGTTGCTCTTAGAGTGTTAATGTCAAAGCCACGTGGAAATTTAGCCCCTTGGTCCAAGAGCATGGCTAGATATCTTTGTGGGTCATGTAAGACTAAATCTTCCATGAAGGAGGCTACATTAGGATTTTCCATGGCAACTACTAAATCTTCCATAAATACATGTCCATTTTCATCTCTATGTATGAATGATTCAAAGGGGTTACATGAAGATGGCATGTTCATGTCGCTGAAAGGATTGATAAAGGATGTGTCTTGGTTCATGTTTTGATTCATGTCATTGAAAAAGATATAAGTGTTGGTGTCTTGTCCAAAATTAGCCATTTTTCTTCTTTTTCTTTGAAGCCTAGTATCAACCATATAAGGAGTTGCTCAAATTAGGAAGAAGGATGAAAATGACAACTAGATAATGACACTATGTTTTTGGAGTTTTTTTTTAGTAAGGGATGCAAATGCAATTATGATAAATGTTGTCTAAGGGAAATGGAAAATGTTAAAGGACAATGAGGACTATTGTTTTTTTGGATTTTTAGGAATAAGGTATGCAAAATAAGGACTAAGGTATGCAAATGCAAAGGTCAAAGTAATTTGGAAAAGGTTACCCAACCACCCAAAGCTTGATCTATGTCTCAATTTGGATCATCAAAGGACTTACTAATGTGACTAAAGGACAAGATGACAAGATTAAAAAGTGAGGTTTCCTAACTATACTTTTGAGTTGGAAAGTCTCACAAAAGGACAATGACTAAGGGAAATAATGTTGACTAAGTCCAATGATAACCTACTCTTGAAGGTAACGATTTTGCAAAGTATGGTAAGTTTCCCTATTCCAAAATCTGCAAATGAAATGAGGACCTAAAGACTGGTTTATGGCTGAAAATGATGATGAAGGATTCTAAGGATGCAACTAAAAATTTTGTAAGGATGGACCTATTGGAGAATGCAAGCTAAAGAATGCAAAGAATGAAGGATTTGAGCAATTCTTGGTTTGGTTTTTAACTGAGGCTACTGGAAAAAGATGTTTGATAGTAGATTGGACAAGTTTGATCTTAGGTTTTGGAATGTGAAAATATTTTTGTTTTTTCCAGGAAAATGTGTCATTTCAGGTCACAGATGTGTTGCAGTTTGTTAGATGCGTCATAGTTTCAGTGAATGCAGTGCTATAGATAATAGATGCAGCTCAAGAAAGAAATTGTGATGTTCTATAAATCAAATGTGTTGCACAAAGTAGCAAATACGGTTTATCAAAGTGAATGAATTACAAAAAGTGTCAAATGTAGTTTAGCAAAGCGAATGCGGTGCAGCAAATGTGTTGTAGGCAGAATAAGTCTAGTTTGTTTCAAGTTGAATGAGTATTTCCAAGTCTATGAAATGGTGTTTTTTTATTTAATGTCTTAGAAAACACTTGGAAAACACAATATTTTGTTTGAAAACATGCATAATGAAGACAAGTACAACCCTAGGTTAGGAAAGGACTATATTTTCTAGATTCCACATGGGTTTGCCCAACCATACTTATTCTTAGCAAGTGAATCCAAAAGCTTGGCCACATAGAATACATTGTACTCACTTCTCGGGTCAACCAAACTTCAAGTCTCCATAAATATCCCATTGTAGACTTATCACCTCTACCAAGAACTATGAGAATGTGGATTCCTTTGCAACGACCATTGTTGTGCTAGCAAATAGATGGGTTTTTGGCCACTAAAAAAAAGGGATCTAGTAAATACTTGGGGACACGTCACCTCACAAGCATATAGCAAGCCACTTAAGGCTTTAATCAATCTACTAGGGGCTCTTATACCTTTAAAAGAAAAGGTAGGCACCCATTTTTGAATGACACTACACAAATAACATATCGTGAGGACTTGACGATTTAGACTCATCCTTTTATATACTGGCCCAAGTGAAAAATCGGTTGGATTCATTCCCTCTTTCGAGGCAAGCCCCTCTAAGGTTCAAAACATAAAATAGATGGGTCTGGCTTTCTGATCACCTAGTCTGCATAAGGTGAGAGCATAATCACCTACCACCTTCAAGCATAATCAAGCAATGTTCTTTAACCTCCTAATTAAATCTAGATGAGACAAACAGTTGGTCTTTTTAAAGCACCAATGGTAGTGTTTTCTAATCTAAAACAAACACAAGTGATTTCAAAATAAACTCCTTGGACATTCAAACCTACAAAACCACTTGTTAGTAGTCTCAAAAGATGCCTTGGACCCATGAAAAGTTAAAGCCACATACTACAACAGTAGATTAGTAACCTACAAAAACCCCTAAACTACTAAATGGAAAAGGAAAAATCTGAAAAACTTGCAAAAACCTGAAAGAAATTTTTTATGAGGAAATTGCGTTGTTCTGGGTGTCAAATGCATCGCAGGGAAAAATTTGGAAATTTATAAGCAAATGCATCTTTCTGCACAGCAAATGCGTCTCGAGGCTAAGGGTTAAAATCTATAGACAAATGTGTCGACCTACAAAGAAAATGTCCCGCGAGATGGCAAATGTATCATTCTATTAGTCAAATGCATTGCGGTAAGTAAAATGCATCATAGGAAACAAAAAATGCATCGCGCCATACTTGTACCTGCAAAACAAAAAAAATCATACAGAAACAAAAAAAATGCACGATTTTGGCATCGGGTTCACCAATGTAACTATGGGAAATATTCAGGTTAGTAGATTAGTGCATAAATAAACAAAACCCAAAGTAAACAATGAAGTAAAAAGGAGGAAATAACATGAAAACAAAGAAAGATATTACCTAGTGTCTTCAACCTCCATGATTGACCTCCATTGCACCTTCTCTATTTGTTGCAATATGTAGTTTTCCCTCAGATTTTGTGTGAGCAATCTATTACTATGTCAATTCCCTAAGAAAATGTTGAAGGATTTGATCTAAAATGCTACACTATGCAACTATTCAAGTAAGCAAGCCTCAAATATGCCTAAAATGCCAAGATGTCAAAATGCCAAAATGTCAAGAGCTTGTGAGATGAAGATTGCATGAGATGTAGATGAAGTGTCTCAAATGAAGCCAAAATTGCCATTTTATAAAAAATGCAATTTTGGATGAATGGCCAAGATTGAAGATTGACAAATGCCCTAGAATCAATGGACAAGATTCAATGTGACAACCCACAATTAGGGTTAGGGAAACATTAGAGTGCATTTGAAATGAATGGACAAGATTGCATGTGACAAGAAGATAAGGATGGCACAGAAAAAGAGAGAGCTGGAAAATCAAATAATATTAGATATTACTTGATTTATTAGAAGAAAGTTGTCAATTTGAATTAAAATTTTGATTTAATTCAAAAAGTGGGACCATGTGATAGTAAATAATTAATTTGAAGTATTTACTAAGAGAGGGAAAATTAGAAAGTGGGACCATTTTAAATAAATAATGTTATTTAAAATTGGGAAAATACCAAGGTGGACAATAATTAAATAAATTAATGAATTTATTTAATTGTGAGAAGACATTAGAAATTAATGAAGTATTTAAATAAATAAATAAAATTTATTTATTTAAATAATCAGGAGGAAATAATGGACAAAAGATAATTAAATAAATTAATGAATTTATTTAATCATAGAGAGACATTAGACAATTAGTGATGCATTTAAATAAATAATCAAGAGGAATAAAAGACGTGAATTAATTAATAATTAAAAATTATTTAATTAATAGTTGAAAGTGGAAAATAGGACATAATTAAATGTTTTAATTATGCTAGGAGGAATGTGGGGAAAATAGATCTTGCAAGCCTAGGTCATTTTTATGTGTCTACTTAGCTCAATTGTAATCTAGGATGCTTTAAGTGATGTGATGACATCATAAACTTGATGTCATCAACTCTCGATTAACTATAGAACTTGAATAACTTTAGTAAGTTAAAAAAAATTGATATTCATGTTTGGTTTAAGTTTAGTCAATTATGGGGCATGACATTTGGTATTAGAGCAAGATGCTACAACAATATACTCAACCTCTGCTATGGATAAGAACACTGGATCTTGCTTCTTACTGAACCAAGAGTCCAATTTGTCTCCCAAAAAGTATGCACTTCCACATATACTTCTTTGGTCATCCACACATCCTACCCAATCTACATTAGTATAAGAATTCAGAGAATTTTTTATCCTTCTTATACTATAACCCATAATTTGGAGTTCCTTTCAAATATCTAAATATTATTTTCACTAATTTCTTATGAGATTTCTTAGGATTAGCTTGAAATCTAGCAACCAAACATACTGTATGCATGATATCAGGTCTAGAAGCAGGCAAGTACAACAAACCTCCAATCATAGACCTGTATAGAGATTGATAAACTTCTGGAGACTTATCATATTTTCTCAAGTGACAACTAGCTACCATAGGATTACCTATAGTTTTGAAATCTTCCATTCCAAACTTCTTCAACATCTCATTTACATAGTTAGTCCAAGAAATAAAGATGTCGCCATCTTGCTGAAACATTTGAAGCCCAAGGAAGAAATATAACTCGCCGATCATGGACATCTCAAATTATTTCTACAAGCTTCTTACACATAACATCATTTCCACCAAAGATGATGTCATCAATAACTTTTATTCCTAAACCTTAATGTAAATATTTCTATCTACAATACCTTTCTTGAAACCTTGCTAAAGTAAGTATTTATCCAACCAAGCATACCAAGCTCTAGGAGCTTTCTTGAGAGAATAGAAATCTTTCTTGAGTCTATACACCATATCCAGATCTTCTGAGAATTGGAAACCATCTGGTTGCTCAATATATACCTCTTCCTCTAGATCACCATTCAAGAATTCTCACTTGGCATCCATTTGATATACCTTGAAGTTCTTATGAGCAAAAAAATCAATAAACATCCTTATTGATTCTATTCTGACTACTGGATCAAAATTTCTCCTCAAAATCAATACCCTCAACTTGAGAGTATCCTTGTACATGGTCACAAAACTACATGCCTTCATCAACACTTTACTTTTCCAAAACACAAACTAGAATTGTGCCACATATATCCTTCATTGTACAAGGTGTAATGGCATGAATTCTTGAATATAAAACCTTCACAATATGACCAACTTATATTTTGAACTGCAAAATAAAATATTTATCTACAGAGAGATGCGAACCAAAATATCATGACTCTCTATGAAACATTTATTTGCACCAAAACCTTAAAAAATGTTCATTCTTGCATAACAGATCTGCACACCAATAGATCTTAACCAACTCTTCTTCCATGTTGAAATCTTCAACATCTTACTCTTTTCAGGGGACTAAAAGATTTTACAAATGAAATATCTCACTAATATAATGCTCTATCTCAGTTTGTCTTAGGATCTTGTGCAGAATGCACAAGTGTAGAATCATCCTTCTTATTTTCTTGAAATTGTTCTTCCTTCCATACCTTTTCATTACCCATTCTTTGTTGATTAGGAGTTTCATCCTTTTTTTGAACTGGTGGCTTTACAAAACCACTTCTACAACAATTTTCTTTATGTCCCATCTTATTGCTTTTGTAACACACAATATTGTGCTCTAGAACAAAATTATTTCTTTTCACCTTGTATCTGCACTCAATGGCTTTATGACCAAAGTTATTGCAACTATAGCAATATCCATGAAATGAAATAGCATTGTTTCCTTGAGTCACAAATGATCTTATGCTCATGATATTATTACTTCTTTTTCTAGATTTACAATCAACAACCTTATGCCCAAAATTATTGCAAGAAAAGTAGAAGCTCGGAAAAGATTGATTGAACCTGGTAGAAGCATGTTGTCTTGTGGGTGGAAGACTTCTAGATGTTATTTGTTTCCAAATGGGAATGAATCCACCTTCTCTCTTGCCATCTTGATATGTCTTTGCATCTCTAGAGGCATTCTTCTTGGAATATTCAATGCAAGTTTTCTCCTCCTCATTTAGTTGTTTTGTCACTAAGCTTGGTATTCAAGGAATCTTCAATCTTCTTTCTTTCTTCAATCTTAATTTTTAAATAAAAAATCACATCTTCTGTCATTTTTAGTTTGATTTCACATTCTTTACCTTCTTCTACTTGAGCTTTCAATTTTCTAGTTTCTTTCTTTGATTTTTCAAGCAAGCTCTCATATTTCTAATTTAGTGCCCTTGCTTCATTCAGGTCTTCTAGAGTAGACTGGAGTTTTTATTCAAAGCCAATTTCCCAATTATCTGAATTGAAGTCCCAACCTTCAGGTTCCATTGACTCTAGATCTGGTTCAAAAGAAAATATATCTCCATCACTCAAGGAGCCAATTTTTTTACAATTTTCAACATCACACTTTTTGTCACTAAGATCCATAAAAATGGTTTCATCATTTGAATCATTCTCCTCATCTTCTAAGGAACATCTACTCTCCTTAGAATAGAGACCTATTTTAACCTTATCTCTTTTTTTATCATCATTTGATTCTTTGCAAGGGCATTTAGATGCAAAATGACCAATCCTTCCATAATTGAAACACTTGAAAGGTAGCTTACCTTTGTATTTTTTAGCAACTTTCTTCAATCATCTTCCAAAGTTTGCTTCAACCTCATCAAATTCATCATTTTTATCAATGGCTTCATCTTCTCTCTTTTTATTGGATTTGAATGTAGCTTCCTTCTTTGGAACATCTTTTATAAATTCTCTCATTTTAAAGGTAGTTAGATCACCAAACATTTCATCAATTGAATATTGATCCACATTCTTAGACTCTTCAATAGTAGACACTTTATGACTATAGGATTTAGGGAGAGATTTCATAAAATTCTTTACAATCTCATCATCTTTGACTACGCCACCAAGACCAGTGATGCCAGTAACAACTTCATGTACATGGAGCATATAACTTGCAATGCCTTCATCCTCTCACATTCGTAAGGTCTCAAATCTACTCTTGAAAATTTGCATCTTGGCTTGCTTCACTTTGGTATCCCCTCCATAGATTCTTCTAAGTTTTTCCAAGACATCCTTACCAGAGCTACAAGTCATCACCTTCAAAAAATTTGAATTGGAAAACCCACATAATATAGTATTTTTATCCTTGGCATTGTTCTCATATAACTTGATTTTACTTGAATTAGTTGGAGGAGAAGCAAGAGCAACATAACCATCTTTTATTGATTTTCATACACCAAACCCTAGAGAGCTTAGATGGCCTTCCATTCTTAATTTCTAGGAAGTTTAATTAGTCCCATCAAACCTAGGGCCCTTATAAGCCCCATCATGTGTCATCCCAAACCTTTACCTCAAGTGGTCAATCTTCTTCAAAGGAACTAGGGTTTGATACCAATTGTTGAATACACCAAATACTGAGAGGGGCGAGGTGAATCAATATCTACAAAAACTTGAACCCCTCTATAATTTGAATTCTTTAGCACAATAAAAAACCCTTAACCAAATAAAAACCCTTAAACAGATTAGCAGTAGTTTAAACCTTCAACAAACTCAACAATCTTCTGTAATGAAAGATATAGAAATTTTAACCTTAACCAAATAGAAAATAATGATAAAAGAGACAATAAACACACATCCTCAAGATGACACCAGATTTATGTGGAAAACCCAATGAGGGAAAAACCACAGTGAGAGTTAACTCACAATATAAAGGCACACTGCCAAAAAATACTTACAAACAGGCACACTACCTTAGAGAAAGATACAAAGGACTTGCAAAATTGAAACATACACAACTTTAAGGGAAATATACAAGGACCTGATGAGATTCACTATCTTAGAGCAGGATACAAGTGGTTTATAGAAAATTACAATATTTTTCAACACAACACTCTATTGATCGAGGCATTATAGCACATATGATCTTTCTTTCACATAATTTCACACTTCCTTTTGTGATATTTTCAATTACATTCCACACATACTCTTCCACACTTGCTCACTTCTTGCATCTATAAATTTCTTACATTTATATCCTTTGCAAGGCCTCAAAACATTAATTAGGTTGTCCAAAAGAAAGATAAACAATGATTTCACTAAGTCGACCACAAAACATCAATGTGGTCCTATCCAAGGGATATAGAGGAGCAAAAAAAAGCTTATTACATCTTCCAATGTGATCCCAAATAATTCACATACTAGCACACATCAACTCAAGTCAAAAATAGGGAAACATGAAGCATATAACTAGTCATCCAAAACATACTTCCACTTGAATTAACTCAATGTAGTCCCAAAAAAGATAGGTTAGGACCCAAATAGATCATAGTACAACTTCATATGCTGGTGCAAACCCTTAATCATTTAATGCAAGCAAGAGAACAAGCCATGTTAGCTAGATATCTACAAATAACCTAGAAAACCAACTCAAGGCACAATGTGGCACCAAGGAGATCATCCAACAATGTGTGAATCGCATAGGGATGTTCCATGAACATCCAACACCAATTCATACACTTATTTCATACATGCATGCCACCAATAGCCACCATAGATAAAACAAAAACAAAATACATCATCCAAGAAGCACAAAATGCATAAACAAAAGATATAAAATTAATAAATCAACTTGCGGGCCACTTTAACACATGAAATTGGAACTAAGACATTGCATAGACATTGAAAAAGCATTCACTAACTGCAGTAGCAGAGACGTCAATGAGGAGAAATGTGGAGTATTTTCCAAACCAATCAAACAACCAATAACATTGTCAACCTTCTACAATTCACAGAAACCTCCTCGGAAACACAAGTGACCTGAAAAGATAGGAGTGCAACATCCACAAAACACAGAATTTTAATCCCAAATCACAAGACCATATCTTCAATAGTGGATGAATGTAGAGAATTCTCCAAATCAGTATTCAACACAACTTCTATAGACCATTAGCGACACTTATAATCTTCATCTTAATATATCATTATGAAACTAATTCTGTTGATAGCAACAATACACAATTCATCTTCCATTATCATTAAACAAGGCATGACATCCAACCATGAACTCTAGCAACACCATCATCATGTTGGAAGAATGAGGAGTTTTTCATTGATGTTGTTGGAAACATGAGCATGTGGGACAATCACAAGGTATACTGTTATGCATTGCAGTGTTGTCATTGATGTTAAAATTGAATCTTGCTTTAGATATCATGGTGCAAATCATTTTGGTTGGAGCTAACATGTTTTAGGATGTTTGTATAAGGCAATTTTACAAGAACATTTGATCTGGTAAAGACAATTGTGATGAAAAATTACTAAGTGTTAATATCAATGGTTTTGTGTTTAGAGCATCCATTTTTTTGGGTCTACATTGGTCCATCATTCGGTGCTTTTCTCTTTGGTTCTAGTATGTTTTTTCTAGATAGTAGAAGCATCTAATTCCAGAGTTTCATCTCATTTTGGCTTTTGGTGTGAAATTTATGAGTAACAAAAGTTTGGATTGACAGTTATAGGTTTTTTCCTATTCTATGTATATTTGTTGGAGAATCCACACTTCTTCGTAGATTGGTTTTTGGCTTTGTAGATTTTTGGAAGTGTTGATACATTTCATATGAGTGTGCATTCCAATTGGCATGATGTTTTTAGGTCGGTGTGTCTGAATATGGGTATACAATTGGAGAATTTTTGTATTAGGTCATCTGCGGTGCCGACCTAATAGGTTTGAAGGTATGCGAAGCTTAAATAAGTATTTCAAAGTTATGTGGGATCTCTTATAGGTCCATGTTGACCTATCTCAAAGTTTTTAAATATTTGAATCTTCACTTGAGGCATGTGTGGAAGTTTTTTAAGCTGAAAAGTTATATTTTGTATGTTTTGAATGATACATCTAATTAGGCTAACCTAATTTATGTTATGAGTGAAGTGGATATATAAGTTAGATTTTTTTTAGTATTTTGAAGAGGGAAGATATGTGATAATATTTTTCTAGGTGTGAATTGTGTGAATGCAAAGTAGAGTAGATTATTAAATCAAATCAGTATGAAGAGTTTTGAGTTTGAATTTTGAGCTTCAATGGAATTGTATTCTAGTATATTGTAGATGCATTTTTTAACAATTCAACACTTGGTTGTGTGCCACAATCTATTATGTCTTTTCTTTTCTCAGTGGGTAGTGAGTCCACCTGCAGTGAGAATTTTTGAATAAACTATAATTAGCTATAATATATTGTGAGCTAATTCTCACTGTGGTTTTCCCCAATTTGGGTTTTCCACGTAAAAATCTTGGTGTTCATGTGTTATGTGATTTTTTTGGATGTTTTCATGCTTTCTTTCATTATTGCAATTGAATATGCTATAAGTATTGGATGTTTAAATGTTTAAGTGGTTTAAAGGAATAGTGATTCACCCCCCACTCTCAATAATCCAAGTGTTCAACAATTGGTATTAGAGCTTGGTTCCTTGGAAGGAGCTTAACCACTCAAGGAAGATCTTGGAGGTTGAACACATGGTTGTTAGAAGATTACATAACACATGGATATACAGAAGAAGATTTCATATTTGATATGAATGGAGAACTCAAATTTTCTCTTGAAGCTCTTGAAAGAACTGAAGGAGAAAATAGAGATATAAAGGAAAATGTCAAAGAAGCAAATGAATGCATCAAAAAATTGAGGGAGAAAATCAAGCAATTTAGAGAAAGGAATAAGGAGGTCAGTGAAAAGTTGAAGTGAGCAAATGAAACCATTACCTTTCAGAAGGTGCAAATTGAAGAAAGAAAGAGAGTTGAAGAATGCTTGAATACAATGGTGAAAAGAAAATTTGAAGAATGCACAAGGCTTGAACAAGAAGTTGTGAAGCTAAGATCAGACCTAGAGAAAGCAAGGAGTCATGAAGACAAATTCAAGATGAGTTCTCCAAAGCTTGATGAAATTATTGCAAATCAGAAAGGCTCTAAAGATAAAGAAGGTTTATGATTTGAAAAGGGTTAAAGTTTAAAATCAAGTCAAACATCAAATGTTGAAAAAAAAATTGAAGACAAGAACAATGGCAAACAGATCTAGAATCAAAGGAATGTAGCTAGATAACCACTAGTTAGACAACCAAATGCACAAAGGTACCCATATTTTAATGGTTTCTATTATTCTTGCAATAAATTTGGACATAAGGCTATGGAATGTAGAAGTAGAATGAATAAGAATTTCTAAATTTTTCTATTCAATTTTTTTAATGTAAAAAAATTGGTCATAGAGCTAGTGAGTGCAAAAGTCAAATGATGAATGGTTATAACAATGGTATAATGGTTCAATCTTTCAATGGATATTATTATGCATGCTATGGATTTTGGCATAAAGCTAGTCAATGCAAATATAGAATGAATGGAAATAAGATTGGTCAAAAGAATGTCATATGCTACAATCGCAATAGGCCTTGACACATTTCTAAGATTTTCAAAAGAAAAAATATGAAGACGGGTAATATAGTAAAGAAGAATGATCTAGTACAAAAGATTGATCCCAAAAAAAAGGAGATGGATAATATTTGGATGATCTAGTACAATGAAGAGATTGAGGTTAAGGATGAATTTGTACTAGCATCCGATGTAGATGTTTCCTCTAAAAAATAAGTTGAGAGCTTTGGCTCAGGGGGAGTTGTAATGAAAATATTTTATCCCCTTCCAAATAAAATGGTGTTGATTCTTCAACACGAGGATATGTGGTGTAGGTCAACATGCTTGATCTTTTGGAGAAAATTTTGGGAGAAAATTTTCAAATGCAGAAGATTGCTAAGCATTTGAAGGTAACTGTGCACATTGTGAAGGGTTTGCTAGCTTTATTGTTTGAAGCATTCAATGTGAAATTAGGTCAGTTTAAAGGGTTATAAAGTGATTTTACTTAGCCAAATTCATTCACAATGAGTATTGAGGAGCAGAGCAACGAAGAAAATATTTGGAGTGATCAAGGTGATTTGTGATATGGTGCATTCAAAACCTAATCAGAAAAGAAAAGGAAAAGGTGTTTACAATCTTTGTTTGCCTTAGTTTCATAGAGAACTTTTTTAAAATCAATTTGAATTCATTTTGAAATTGCTACACATAGGGTTATTGAATTTACTGATAAGACACAACCCAAGTTTAAGCAACATCCTATTAAATCCACAGAGGTTGATCTGATAGGAACATTTTCGCATGTTCCTTATGGTGTTTTACATATAGAGGATATAAGGATTTATATTCATAGCAATTTATAGGAGCATGATCATTCTAAGCTATGAGAAGTATGGGTAAATGAACTTATTGGAGACAAATTTACCCTAAAACTAGAATATCAAAAGCTAGTTGTGAATAAATGTGATGTGTGGGAAGGGTTTCCAATTTTTTTCTTTGATGATAAATGGGTTAGAATTTCATTGAGAAAAAATCATGATAGATTTTTTTGGACTGACATGTCTGGGCTAATCACAAAGGATGTAATTAGAGAAGTTCTAGGTTTGTGCTCCACTAGACCTATTCCGATACTCAAATCAGTGAAAAATGAAGTGGTCACAAAATTAACAGGTGCTCCATATGACAAGAGGGCCTTGACAGTGAATAAGATAAGAAATCTAGCTATGAAGTATGCAGCTATGATGATAGGTTACAATCTTTTCTTCACAAACAAAGAAAACTAGGTATCTACCACTGTAACAAACAATACCTATGAGATAGTGGAAAAGGGAGGTGAATATGATCTTTTTGAGTTGTTGATACAACAACTAATGGAAAATTTGGAGAAGATAAAGGAAAATAAACATTCATTTAAGTATGGTACCCTGATTGTTTGTCTACTTTTCTACTTCTTGAGAGAACTATCTGGTACTAAAAGTGTTATATGCTTAAAAGGAAGACTAGTTGTACATCAAATTAGAGACTTTTTGAGAGGTCTTGGTGATGCAGAGGAACAAGATGAAGCTCTTGAAGCTTTCTTTGTAGTGTCTCAAAAGATGAAATCATATTCATGGTATCAATAGATGAATGCATCATTAAAGCAGTTAAACCAAGGACAATGTGCATACTAGCAATGGGATATGAGATTACTGAACAAGAGATTATTTCCTCAGTTGATTTGATGCTGAGCAAGCATAAGGACACCACAAAAGGAAGATATGACACCTATGAATAAAATTCAATGTAGGTGCATATGGAGCAAAAGAAACCAATAATAAAGAAGATTGAAAAGATGGTTGTACAATTTGTGGACATGGGCTTCACAAAGGAGCAAGTAGAGCAAACAAGAATAAGGATTGGAGCTTCAGAAATCTCAAGCACTAGAAGATCTAGTAGAATAGCTACCACCCCTCCTACTATTCAAAAGTCCTTCTGGACTAATCCCCCTACGGGAGAAAAGAGAAAACCAATTGAAAGTCCTCTCATGAAGGAGAAGTCCCCTATGGTTGTGTAGAGTACAAGGTTTGAGAAGAATAAGGCTACTTTAGTAACACCACCTGCAACCCCTACCAAGAAGAGGACAAAACATAAAGCAGTAAGAGAAAAAGTCACAAGTGTAAATGTTGAAGAGGATGAAGAAGAAGAAGAGGCTGAGGAAGAAGGACCATAGTTGGTCCACAAAAGGAAAAGTGAAGCTTCACAAGGTGAAGCAAGTGTTAAAAGAAAGAAATTTTATATCATTGATACAGATAGTGAAGAAGAAAAGGAAAAGAAAGATTTTGTAGTACACATGTGGGAGAAGAAGAAAACATAAGAAAGTCAGAAGAAGAAAGTTCTAGTAAGAACACACACTCCCATGAAGTTAGAAGCACTTTTCAATGGTATATTACAAAATGAGATGTTAGCAGAAACTATAGCCCTATATAATGAAACAGATGAGGTGGATGAGGCCACCATTGTAGAAGCCATCATTAAGTATATTATTGTTCTTGAGGTTGACATGTGAAACATAAAGAAACAAATACCTATAGATTTATGGAATGTTTTGATAGAAAGAAGGCAAGAAGCTATAGAAGAAGAGGCAAGGTTAAGAGACTATGCTTTGGAAAAGATAAGTGCTCCTCTCTTTGAGGAAATCAACAGAACTTTGGCTATGGTGTTCAACAAGGAACTTAGAACTAAGTAGAGGGTGATGACCCTTATGGGAAGAGATCAAAATGATCTCAAGAGACTCAAGGAGAGTATTGCAAAGGTAGAAGAGATAGCACAAAAGTTGGGAATGACACTAGAGAGCAAAGAGGAAGTGAATGTGGAGAAAATTGCTCTAGAAGAGAATATTGAAGGTGATGTGCATATGGATGATGCTCAACATGAGCATGAGGCAAACGAAGAAGATGCATAGGATAATACACCTCTGAAAGTGGAAGAAATGACAGAAAAAATGTCGAAGAAGCAGTGATTAGAGAAGACATTGCAAAGGATGATACTCCTCCTCCGGTATCCAAAGAAAAAGTTGAGAGTATACAAGGAAAACTGGAGACAATTACTCCTCTGGACAACATAGACTGGTCTACTAGAGAAGATAATGTAACCAAGGATGGTGAAAAGGAGAATGGTGATGCAGAGAAGAAGGATGACTAGGAAAATAAGAAGGAAGATTAGGAAAAGAATGAAGATGCATTCAGAGATGCAAAAGTTGAAGCAAAGACACCAGTGAGCTTTGGTGAGATGGAAAATGACTTGAAGGAAAAGACTACAGAGAGTGTGAGGATAATAGTGAATCCTCCGACACAACCAAAGATTCATTGAAGAACATACTAAGCATGCAACTCAATTTCCAACCTATTGTATCATCCCAACTACTACAATTACCTATGCAATAGGAGAATGTGGACCTTGACAATATTTCCCCACTCCACAAGATTTAGTTAAGAGATGTATTCCATGCATCTACTAAAAATGAGACAATAGAGACTCACCAAAAGAGTGGAGAGTTAATTGAGGAGGTAGTAAAGACACTACAGGAGGCCATACCCAGGACTACAATTGATAATTTATTGTCAGGTATGGAGAGCCTTAAATTGTTGATTGGTTCATTTAAATAATGTGCCTCCAGTTTGGAAGAAAAGTTGAAAAATGAATTGGAAGGAGAAATGGACAAAAATATGAGTGAGAAGAGGCTATTGGAAATCACAGAAAAGTTTGCACATGCACACAACAAATTCCAAGATAGTCTTAAGGATTCACAGGCTTGCATGGTTGAGGCCAAATCCTTATTTTGATTTTGTATGAAGTGGCTCAAAGCCACAAAGAGTATCAAAGATGAAATGGACTTGATTGAGTCACAAACATATAAAGCTTCAAATTCATATGATCCTACACAAGACCTAGATGGAAGTGTAAGATCAATGATTGAGGACTTGCATGATAAATATTTCCAACTACAAGGACAAAAGGAAAAGAGCATCTTGTAGTTTGTGAAAATTAGGGACTTGGTAAATTCCAAATTCATATTTGTTTCAAGTGCCCTTTTGAGTGCTAACAAGGCTACAAAAATGAATTCTCTACCTAGCACTCCAAAAGAACCTGAGAAGAAATTATAATGGAGCCAGAGACACAATGCAGGATGCTTGGGAAAAAAAAAGAAGATTTGGGAAGGTAAATAGGCCTAGCAAACACATGTGTAGAAGCTTCAAGATTCAACTTCCTCTGGTTCACAATATTCCTTATTCTTTATGCATTTCCATTTTTCAGTCTCAAAATCTTTGTACATATGCCAAGTATATAGAGTGGTTTCCAATATAAGTTTTTGGTTTTGCTCTGGTACATAACTTAAGGGGATTCAATTCAATTTTTTAGTCTATACATATGCATATATTTCTCAAGGGGAGATCTGGTATGTGGTAGAAAAGTTTTTGTATGTATCCTTTGCCCTTGATGTCAAAGGGGGAGAATATTTTGGAGATGTTTAGGCATGTTTCCATCAATGACGAGATTGTTGGAAGAATGAGGAGTTTTTCATTGATGTTGTTGTTGGAAACATGAGCATGTGGGATAAGCACAAGGTATATTTTTATGCATTGCAATGTTTTCATTGATGTCAATATTGCATCTTTCTTTGGAGATCATGGTGCATATCATTTTGGTTGGATCTAACATGTTTTAGAATTTTTCTATAGTTTAATTTTGTAAGAAGGTTTAATATAGTAAAGAAAATTGTGATGAAAAATTATTGTGTTAGTATCTGTAATTATGTGTTTAAAGCATCCATTTTTTTGGGTCCCCATTGGTTTTCCATTCAGTGCTTTGCTTTCTGGTTCTAGTATATTTTTTATGTCTAGTAGAATCATCTAATTTGATAGTTTCATCTCATTTTGGCTTTTGGTGTGAAGGTTATGAGTAACAGAAGTTCGACTTGATAGTTACAAGTGTTTTCTAATTCTATGCACATGAGTTGGAGAATCCGCACTTCTCCGCAGATTGGTTTTTGGTTTTGTGGATTTATGGAAGTGTTGAAAAATGTCAAATGAGTGTGCATTCTAGTTGGCATGATGTTTTGAGGTCAGTGTGTCTAAGTATGGGTATACAGTTGGAGAATTTTTATATTAGGTCCTCTATGGTGTCAACCTAATAGGTTTGAAAGTATATGACCAACTGAAGTCTCACCAAAGGGGTGTGGCTTCAGTATAAGGAATGAAGATCGGCAAGATGTCTTGCCGATAACAAAATGGGATCGCCAAATGATTTGAAGCTCGGTGCAAGGTCTTTCCAAAGGCTGGTGGTCTCACTGAAGATAAAGGAGCTTAGGGAGATGTCTTCCTGACTGGTGAGAGTCACGGCGAAGGACAAGGAGATCTCGGCGAAAGAGAGGGAGCTCGCTAAGAGGTCTCGGCAACACTAGTGGGTCTTGGCGACAAAGGAAGCATCATCAGCAAGGGTCTCATCAACCAGGGAAGCCTCCCAAAATGAAAGAAGTTCGTCAAAGGGAAGGAAATTCTACATGACGTATGGGTGATAAAGAAGGTCATGCTGACTGAAAGACCCTCGCCAAAGCAAAGTGCCTTCGGTATGATTTTTGGCCAATAGGCCAAAGTCTTAGCAAATAGAGGAGAGCTCGGGCAGACAGTAGGATTTTTCTATGAAGTCTCAGTGACCGGCGATGTCTCCCCAACCGAAGAGAAAGTAGCTCATTGCCAAAAGATAAGGGGCCCGGCGAGAGGTCTCCCTGACTCTGATGTCTCACCAACAACAAAGGAGATTGCCAAGAGTTGAAGCCATCGACATGAGGTCCCAGCGATCGTATGAAGTCTTGCCAAAGGGGGACCAGCTCAAGAAGAAAGATCCAACAAAGTAGAAGGTATCACCGACCAATAAAGAGTCTCCCTAACTCTAAAAGCTCTCGGCATAAGGAAGGAGTCTACAAGAGGTCTCGGTGAATGGAGGGTGTCTCAGCAACAAAAGCAGATATCGGTATGACTAGAGGACCTCGCTATGAAGTCTTCCCGACTAGCAGAGTCTTTCCGAAAGAAATGAAGAGCTCGATAGAATGTGGTACGTTCGAGGTGACATCAATCAACTCCTGCCGAAGACAAAGGGCCTCGGGGTAACCTTTTGCCTTCGGTAAAATGTCTTGCTGACTCAGTAGAGTCTTGCCGACTGAAGAGGAGCTTGGGGGAGATGGAAAAATGAAAAGGAAAAGGAGACAAGAAGAAGCTCGGCGAGAGGTCTCGCCGACCAAAGAAGGATCTGACCAATAAGTTGCAGAATGATATAATTGCATCAGCGAGATACTTTCAATGTCTCACCAAGATGCAATTCTTTTCAGGAGTTTTGACTGCCTACAGGGGTAGGCTCAACCAATCAGAGAAAGCCAAAGCAAGCCATGGAAGCAGAACCAGGTGCCAAGAGAAGGTGATTAACAAAAGGAAAAGCAACATGAGCTCAGGAGCATTCAAAGTAGCTCGACCAAGGGGAATTCAAAGGTGGACACGAGGATCAGAAGTGAATGCAGTGGTTGCAAAAAAGATCTGCAGAAGGCTTCTCCAGGAATGTTTCTTAACCAACACACTAACATGGACATCAAGGATTCAATTGAATGCAGCATTTAATTTTAATTAAAAGATCTAAGGATAGATCTTTCTAAGCCCGATATTTTTTCTAAGCCCTAAGGGGCTGACACATTGGTGTATATAAGGCATTTTTTCCTTTTTTGTAAAGAGTTCTAATGTATGCTCTTCTGAAGTCTGTGACCCTTTTGCAGTCCTCTCTCAGACTAGCAAGATTATGTAACTCAATTGGGAACATAATATACAAAATTTACCTTGGTTATCATTGATGGTCCATCATTCTGCCTTATGATTCTTGTCAAGCATAGTGCATCCTTTTAAGTGATTCATTGGGCTACTTAGTGAAATTTTATCTTTCCTTATAGCTTTCATTTCATGTCGTGCCTTATCTTGTAGAAGTAGTATCATGTAGGTTTCAAACTGTGTTTACTTAATCCTGCACATGAGCTTCCAGTTTGTGAAAATTTGCATTTCCTTCTTAAAGGTATGTGCATGTCAAACCCATTTGAATGTGTGATCTACAGGATCTTGTTGTGCAGTCTCATGGTTGTCACCAATATTCAAGTGTAGCTCGAGTATCTCATTGTTCCTGTCATTTCGGTGCATCACCTTAGAGTTTAATTTTTATTTTTATGCATTATCTCTCTCCCTTTTCCTTCAAAAAATTAGTAGTTTTAAGTGACACCAAAGGAAGTTGGTCTTCTCCGGAGGTTGACCTCTACTTACAAGAAACCCACATCTTTGGAGGTCTTCCAATGTCATACTAAGGCATTGGACATCAGGTTCAACAGGGTGCAACTTCAGGTGATAACAGTTTTTGGCATGCCCGGTGGGACTGTGAACTGCTTCTTAGTTCATGTTTATGCATTTTATTGCTGATGTTTGGTGTGTACAGCAATAGTTTTAGCCTTCTGGAGGCATTTTCTTTACATACCTAGCGACTCCGAGCTCAAATCTTCTAGTTTCACAGGCACAGGTCTTGGTATGTCTCAAAATAATCTTTTAATTCTGAGCTTCCAGCTCTTTGACTGAAAAGATGACAAATATTTATGAAGATGCTTACTATTACCCTCCATATCATGAGTATGTTACTCCTACACATCCATATCAAAGTGTATTGGACCTACTCCAATAGATTGATCATACGTTGTGGGATCTCAGTCAAGGTCTTCACAATATGAAGATTAATTATATTAGTAAGGTGCTTGTGTGCCTATCTAGGATATTGGTTGATATCAAGATGCAGTAGGGTACCATCATGCAACAGCGAGAAGTGGTTGAGCAAGTCAGATTTTATGATCAAGAAAGAGTGGCAAAAAGAATCTGGTTCAAGGAAGGCCTTGAGCAGGAAATAGCTGCTAAGGAAGAACAAATGAAGCTACTCTATGCTAAGGTGTAGAACACTCAAGCTTATTCAAATTATTAGCACCAACTAATGGAGGAGTTGCAAAAGAAGCAATTTGAAGAGAACCTTGCCCAACAACTGGTTGCAAAAGAGGCTGAAAGGAGGCTAAAATTTTCCGAACAGGAGGTTCCCAAGTACAAGTTTGCCAGCTTTAGGCAAAGTCAACCTCTTGACTTCCCTAGTAAGTCTTCTCAGCTTAAAATTCCAAGCTTTAAGGGATTCAATTCGATGGAAGAGAATGTAGTACCTGAACAAGATCAGTCCATCATCCCTCAAGAGTAGCCCATTGATCCAGATGGCTTATTCCTCAAGAAGAGAATTAGCAAAGTAAACCCAATACATTTAGCTGTAGCATGTTACCGACTACAGCAAGAAAATCTCAAACAGGATGAGAGACAAGGAGTAGGATAGCTGACAATTGAAGGTCTTCACTTGCAAGCAGAAGATACCCAAGTTTCACTGAAAAAGGAGCCGTATGAAGAGGAACAATTCACTTCTTTATTTGATCAACTGCCTGGTTATGTTAAGCAAGCTGAAGAGAGCATGCAGGTTCCTGATTTACAAGTCGATTTGGAACGGCTAGAGAATATTGCTGACTTGTTCGATGAAATTCCTCAATTTTTTGATGAAGATGAAGGTATCACATGCATGATAGCATTTATACCTGATGATGAACTAGTATCATATGAAAAGGAAGCATGTGATCAGCCCATTCAAGTTGGCAAGGCTATTGAAGAAGTTGTTGAAGATAATTCCTTGCAGCCTGTGAACTTATTAAATGAGCTTCCCCACTTTTTTGAAGAGGAGGTATATTTTGTCATGGACAAAGAGCATAAGGAGCCACAGTCTGAAGATTTGTTTTCAGTTATCCAACAGGGATATCAGCTCCTTAGTCAAGAGGATCAGACTGTAGCAACCAATGAACAACCTGCACATTACCTCCAATCGACATCTTTTCAAGGAAAATATGAAGTCTTTAGAGAAGAGAAATAGATCAAACAGGAGGAGAGTTCAAGTTTCACCCTTACTAGGGGCTATCCAATCAGGTACCTAGCTCAGATGGAGTCCAATACTACACCAAGAATGAATCTTACACCCAAGCATGAGGGTACTGCTCAGGAGGACCGCACTCAAGTTATCTTTCAACCTTAGAACATGAATGTTTACATTCCATATGAAAAGGTTAGTAAGCCTGAGTATGTTCTGCTAGAGATCTTGCAGCCATCTATTGAATTATCATGCATGCATCATTTCTCTTTAGTTGTTCTCTAGCATGGCAAACATTGTAATTTTTTTAGAAAGGGCAGTTATTTTACCCAACCTGTCAATGGGTTTGTTTGACTAATTTCTTATTGGTTAGTGTAGGGTAGGTTTAGATGCAGTTTATATTCCCTATGTGCTATTTTTAGCACAGTTAAATAGTTTCCCTTTTATAGTTTTTCTTGTTTTCAATAAGTTTCTAGGTGATTTGTGTCTCAAGTTACAATGTGCAAAATCGTTCCAAGTCTGTTCCTGAATTTTCCCAATGACGCCATGCCCAATGGATAGGCCTAGGCTACTGGTCTTCATGTTTAGCAGGAAAACATCCAACAAAGGTTGCCAGAAATGTTACCCAATTTTCACCTACAGGCTCAATCAGGCAAGGCAAAGTTGTGTTTCATATGTTCAAAAGGCCAGATTGGGGATTTTTGTGCAAGATTAAATCATGCATCTAATGCTAGGTCACAAGGAGCTCATTTGAAAGTATGCCTCAGTCAGTTTTGGCATAAAATCCATCAGAGAATAAAGTTGGCAAGACCCCTCTGGTGTCTTGTCAACTAGTAATGCATTCCATTTGTCTGAAATACTAGTCGCCAAGACATTCGGGTCGCCATAAGTCTTGTGTGTCTCTCTGATGCGGATGTCTCACCGACAGTAGCCCACAAAGTTGATCTCAGGGAAACGGTTTGCTTTTGGTAGAAGGTCTCGGCGATCATATAGAGTCTTGCCGACTAGCAGGGGTTTCGCTATCGGCATAAGGTTTTGCCTTCGGTGAGAGGTCTCAGTGATGTGAGAAAGTCACATCAACTGCTTACGTTCAGGGTAAGGGAAGTCTACAGAAGGTCTCGACGACCTAGAAAGTCTCAGCGAAACAAAAGATTTGAAGCTCGGGCAGAAAGAAGAAGTTCGGCATGAGTCTCGGTGACCAGTGAAGTCTTTAGGACCAACAATAAGGTTTCAATAGGAGATGTATTTTGGCATATGGTCTCGGCAAACCGGTGATGTCTCACCAACAATAGGGAGCCTTCGGCGTAGCATTCAAGTCAGAGAAAGGTCTCCCCAACTCCAATGTCTCACCGACAAAAAGAGATTGCCAAGAGGAGATGCACTCGCCATAATGTCTCGGTGAAGACATTTAGTCTCGCCGACTGAGTAAAGGGCCTCGATATGTTTTCCTTCAACAGGAGTCTCGACGACAACAAAAGGGCCTCGACTGAGAAAAGGACTTCGGCAAGAGGTCCTACCGAAGTAATGTTGTCTCCCCAACAAGAAAAGAAGCTCGCTGAAAGGCAAAGCATTCGCCAAAAGGTCCTAGCGACCAACTGAAGTCTCACCAAAGGGGCGTGGCTTCGATATAAGGAATGAAGATCGGCGAGATGTCTTGCCGATACCAAAGGGTCTTGTCGATAACAAGATGGGCTCGCCAAAAGATTTGAAGCTTGGTGCAAGGTCTTACCGAAGGCCGATGGTCTCGCCGAAGATAAAGGAGCTCGGGGAGATGTCTTCCCGACCGGTGAGAGTCACAGCGAAAGACAAGGAGACCTCAGCAAAAGAGAGGGAGCTCGCTAAGAGGTCTTGGCGACACTAGTGGGTCTTGGCGACAAAGGAAGCATCATTGGCAAGGGTCTCACCGACCAGTGAAGCCTCCCGAAATAAAAGTTCGCCAAAGGGAAGGAAATTCTACATGACATCTGGGCAATAAAGAAGGTCATGTAGACTGAAAGACCCTCACCAAAGCAAAGTGCCTTCGGCATGATGTTTGGCCAATAGGCTAAAGTCTCAGCGAATAGAGGAGAGTTCGGGAAAATAGCAGGAGTTCACTATGAAGTCTCAGTGACTGGCGATGTCTCGCCAACCGAAGAGAAAGTAGCTCATCACCAAAAGATAAGGGGCCTGGCGAGAGGTCTCACCAACTCTGATGTCTCGCTGACAACAAAGGAGCTCGCCAAGAGTTGAAGCCATCACCATGAGGTCCCAGCAATCATATGAACTCTTGCCAAAGGGGGACCAGCTCGGGAAGAAAGATCCAACAAAGCAGAAGGTCTCACTGACCAATAAAGGGTCTCCCTAACTCTAAAATCTCTCGGCGTAAGGAAGGAGTCTACAAGAGGTCTCAGCGAATGGAGGGTGTCTCAGCGACAAAAGCAGATATCGATATGACTGGGGGACCTCGCTATGAAGTCTTCCCGACTAGCAGAGTCTTGCCAAAAGATATGAAGAGCTCGATAGAATGGGGTGCATTCGGGGTGACATCAATCAACTCCTGCTGAAGACAAAGGGCCTCAGGGTAACTTTTTTCCTTCGGTAAAACATCTTGCTAACTCAGTAGAGTCTTGTCGACTGAAGAGGAGCTCGGGGGAGATGGCGAAATGAAAAGGAAAAGGAGACAAGAAGAAGCTCGGCAAGAGGTCTCGCCGACCAAAGAAGGATCTGACCGATAAGTTGCAGAATGATATAATCACATCAGTGAGATACTTTTAGTGTCTCGCCAAGATGCGATTCTTTTTAGGATTTTTGACCGCCTACAAGGGTAGGCTCAACCAATCATAGAAATCCAAAGCAAGTTGTGGCAGCAAAACCAGGTGCCAGGAGAAGGTGATTAATAGAAGGAAAAGAAACATGAGATCAGGAGCATTCAAAGCAGCTCGACCGGGGGGAATTCAAAGGTGGACACGAGGATCAGAAGTGAATGTGGTGGTTGCAAAAAAGATTTGCAGAAGGCTTCTTCGGGAATGTTTCTTCACCGACACACCAACATGGACAGCAAGGATTCAACCGAATGCAACATTTAATTTTAATCAAAAGATCTTAGGATAGATCTTTCTAAGCCCGATATTTTTTGGAAGCCCTAAGGGGTCGACACACTAGTGTATATAAGGCATTTTTTGCCTTTTTTGTAAAGAGTTCTGATGTATGCTCTTCTGAAGTCTGTGAACCTTTTGTAGTCCTCTCTCAGACTAGTAGGATTATGTAACTCAATTGGGAACATAATATACAAAATTTACCTTGGTTATCGTTGATGGTCCATCATTCTACCTTCTGATTCTTGTCAAGCATAGTGCATCCTTTTAAGTGATTCATTGGGCTACTTAGTGAAATTTTCTCTTTCCTTATAGCTTTTGTTTCATTTCATTCCTTATCTTGCAGAAGTAGTATCATGTAGGTTTCAAACTATGTTTACTTAATCTTGCACATGAGCTTCCAGTTTGTGAAAATCTGCCTTTCCTTCTTAAAGGTATGTGCATGTCAAACCTGTTTGAATGTGTGATCTACAGGATCTTGTTGTGCAATCTCATGGCTGTCACTAGTATTCAAGTGTAGCTCGAGTATCTCATTGTTCCTGTCATTTTGATGCATCACCTTAGAGTTTAATTTTTAGTTTTATGCATTATCTCTCTCCCTTTTCCTTCAAAAAATTAGTAGTTTTAGGTGACACCAAAGGAATGCGGCCTTCTCCGGAGGTTAACCTCTGCTTACAAGAAACCCACACCTTTGGAGGTCTTCCAATGTTACACTGAGGCATTAGACATTAGGTTCAATAGGGTGCAACTTCAGGTGATAACAATGCTCTACTCATCACTCCTCTCAAGCCCTACTAGGCTATCTCTAGTTAGGGTAGGGGCACCCTTGGGCCCAATAAATTGTAGTTCTCAGGGGGATTAATTCATGTTCACTTTGTGAGAGGTATTTGACCCTAGGAGGGTAATAACACTATAATTCTAGCCCATCCAAACCCTTGAACCCTTCTAGTTATAGTGGAGGTCATGATTCACTTCATACCTATGAACATAATGTGAGAGTTTCCTAGATCAATGTGCAAGAAAGCAATTTTCTAACAAGATAGTACACACTAAAAGTTTCCACATTTCCTCTCATTCAGTCATATCCACCCATTCCAAGTCAATCTCAACCCTCTATTTATCATCATCAAACCTATAAATCTCTCATTCCTCAAGCCATTTCAAAAGAGTGAATATTGGATTCAAAGAAAATTTATGCTACTAAAATCTTTGAGTTGCAACTGCATTCATCCTCTTCATCAATAAATTTGGAGCAAATCTATGGCATCAAGAGAGTTTTGGTATGTTTTGTCACATGGAAATGCATCGTGTTGAACGAGAATTTTAGCATTCTAGTGAAACAATGGAACTAACATAAAGGTGTGGGACCTTGTGGATGAGGTTAGATCTCTAGAGAAGGTTGGCTTCCTCTCAAAACTAGGTGCAACAAAGGCTGGTCCAACCCAACATTGTAAAGCTCTACACTAACCCTAAACTATGAACTGTAGGAGGAAAAGGGAAAAGGAGGATGTATAGGATAAGGGAAAATAGTGATACACCAAGCTTTGAAGTGCTTCTTTCTACTTTTACTACACAGGCTATCATCAAAATTACTTGAGAAACTCACATAGTTCTCCACTATACCAAATTTATAGGGGAAACATGAAGGCTAAAATTTTCAGAGATCAAAATTATAAGTTCCACAACCAACTAGAACAACAATGCAATATGTAGAAATGATAAAAAAATGCATGCATAGAGGTATCAAACAATACACAAGATACTAGCATAGAGAAGAAGCAAAACAAATGATTTTTTTTATACAAATGCATGGAAGCCAAATTTTATTGTTATAGAATGCTAGAATAGCATAAGACTATTAGAGAAAATCTAGGGAAGAGCCTCTTGAAAATATACAAGTGTTCCCTTTATAGCTCAAGCATAACTTAGTTGACTCCAACTAAACCCTAATCCTCAATAGGGTTAACAAATAGTAGAAATCCATCTAGGAAAGAGTTGAGGTGACCAAATCATGGAAAATAATGCAGGAGGACAAGCTCTAGACATGCACCATACCCTGTAATAAATGTTATGACCAAATATTCCTCCAAAATTTCCCATAAATTCAATTATTTGGATATGGAGCAAGAAGGAAGGACAATAATCAATCATTAATGAGCATGGGTGCCCATGAGATCAACCACAACCATCAAGAAGTGCAATAAAAGATGTCCTCAATCATTGAAAGTCAAATAGGTAGGTGAGAAATTTGCTTAGGCATTAATGGCATCATCCTAAAAAACATGAAATCACAAAAAGTTGGGGCATCCAACTCGAAAGGAAGCTTTGTTTGATCATGAAATAAATTGTTTGAAGCCTCAAAAATGTGTCTCTATTGGAGGTCAAGTGTCAGGCCTACCTCATACCTCCTAAAGTAGGTTGAGAAACTAATGAAAGAGGGATTCACAATAAACCCTCTTCTCTAAAATTACACTCAAACAACCATAACAATGCAAGAAAATTAGCAACACAATTTCATGAATTCATTTGATGTTTGCAACACAAAGTTTACACAATATGGAAATATGATTGCAATATTGTTTTTAGTAAAAAAATGACTGAAGGGTAGCAACATATTCCCTTTACATAAGCTAAAAATAACACAAAAACAATATACAACAACAACAAAAAAAACTATGTGATTCATGAGCACCTCCAAAACTGCTCTTTCCTCCTACAATCAATCACCTAAAACCCTTCAACCTTCAACAATGGAGCCCTCAATATTTAATGGCTGCCATAATCCTCTCAACCTACAAAAAAAATTCTTCAAAATCCCTTTGGAGAATACCACGCCCAACTCTCCCTTTCTCCAAAACCTGTAGCCACAACTGAATGCCCCAAAACATACAATACCACCTTCCTCAAAAAATGAAAAATCTGATTATTTCCCTCCAATTGGAAAATTCATGACCACCACCATGGAATGAGTGGTTTCAAAGATGTAAAAAATCAATAAATGATTTTTAATTCCATTTAGTTATTCCCACAAACCCAACATACAAGTTTGTTTCTTTAGATTTTTTTAAAAAGTGCAACTACACCTCCACTACCCCACTTGCCAACTTGCATAACAAAGGTGGAATTTATTTTATTAAATTAAATTATGCCAAATTTATTCAAGTGAACCCAACAACATGAAATAAAAATGAAGATTCCAAAATTTGGATTTTTTGTTGATGCAAGATTGATGGCAACTGTGGATACTCCTGCATCAGACACCCATGGTAGAAATTTTGTGACAATAGGCTCACAAAATGGAGTTGAGTAGTAGAACTACTCTTTCAAGTTGCAAGCAACTTGCAGCATAATCCATTGCTAGAATTCATACCTCTAATAATATCTTCTTTCTCCTCTTCCAACACTTAGCTAGAACAAGTAACCTCCTCTAACAACTCTACTCTTTACTCCTCTTCCTTGATGCGGAATCAGCTCCACCATACCCTAACCACCTCCTCCAAGTGTATCTCACATTCTCCTCCAATCTTGTGGGATTCAACACACCAAATTTCATCCACCTCCACCAAATTGCACCTGCATTTAACTTTGTAACACCATGCAAACCCTTCTTTACATACCAATCATCTCTAACAAACTCTAATTGAACCATCTCATCTACATTCACTAACTCATCCATCTCAACATGAAAATCATACTTATTAAATTCATTAAGAAAATATTTTACCTTATCATCACCTATTGCAACTTCAATTGTATGCTCTTCTTTCATGCCTTTAATATGACATGTAATTGTGTCACTTCCTTGTCCTATAACAAATGCATCCCACTTTGCTTCTACTGTTGCAATTTGCATTAGTAAATCATCTTCACTCTCCCTATACCCTTTAATGGAATTTTCTCTACTACATCCTCACTATACTCACATTTATCTTCATAACAATATTCAGAAAAACAAAAATTTACCTCAATTTTCTCCACTACTACAACTCTTTCCTCACTTTCTCTTACCATTTCACTCAAACACAAGTCATCTTTAGTTTCAATCTCATTAAATTCTAAAAAAAATTATTTCCTTATTGCTGCAACATACTTTTCAACTTCCTCATATTCACCCATTCCATTCACATAATTCATATGCAAATCATAATCACCAATTACCTCACAAAATACAAGTTTTACCTCATCATTTGTTGTTACAACTTTGGTGTCCTCTTCTTCAATGTCCTACATTTCACTCAACTCTTTTTTTGTTGTTGCAACCCTTTTAATTTCATCCTTCATGTATTCTAGTAGAAATTCCTTAGCTTTAGGTTCATCAATTTCTTTGTATTCATCCTCTTCTTCTTCCTTTGTGCCACATGCATGACACCTTTTTGCATCTTCTTTTTTTCCTACAATCAAAATATCATTAGAAGGATAAACAAAATTACCTTCAGCTTTTATTTTTTCTTTCTTTCTCCTTTCAATCTCTTCTCTTAATTCATCCACTTGTTGCTACAATTCTATCATCCCAACTCTTATTTCTTCTTTCTCTCTCTCTCTCTCTAAGTTTCTCAAGTCCAAGAATCCTCAAAATCTATCCAATGATAAAATTCATTTTCTTCTTCCTCTTTTCCATTCTTAATTCCTCACAAATCCTTAACACAAATTTTAAAACCCTTAGGTTTTGTAGATGTAAACTACCTCACTCGGCGATTTGTTTATAAATCCTCAACACTCTCCACCCTTAGGTCTTGGTGCAAACTACCTCACATCGGCAGTTCATCCTGCACACTTAGGAACTCCTTCTTTGATACCACTAATGAAAGAGATATTATCAATAAACCCTTTTCTCTAAAATTACACTCAAACAACCATAACAATGCAAGAAAATCTGCAACACAATTTCATGAATTCATTTGAAGTTTGCAACACAAAGTCTACACAATATGGAAATATGATTAGATAATTGTTTTCAATCAACAAGTGACTGAAGGGAAACAACATATGCCCTTTAAATAATATGAAAATAACAAAAAAATAATCTACAAGAATAAAAACAACCTATATGATTCATGAGCACCTCCAAAACTGTTATTTCCTCATGCAATCAATCACCTGAAACCATTCAACCTTCAACAATGAAACCTTCAATATTTAATGGCTGCCATAATCCTCTCAACCTACAACAAAATTTCTTAAAAACCCCTTTAGAGAATACCATTCCCAACTCTCCCTTTCTCCAAAACTTGCAGCCACAAATGAATGCCCCAAAACATGCAATACCACCCTCCCCAAAAATCAAAAATGAAATTTTATTTTTTCCTCCAATTGGAAAATTCATGACCACCTCCATGGAATGAGTGGTTTCAAAGATGAAAAAATCAATAAATTATTTTTAATTCCATTCAATAACTCCCACAAACCCAACACCTAAGTATGCTTTTTCAAATTTTCAAAAAAGTGCAACTACACGTCCATTACCCCACTTTCCAACTTGCATAACAAAGGTGGCATTTGTTTTATTAAATTAAATTATTCTAATTTTATTCAAATTAATAACATGAAATAAAAATGAAAATTCCAAAATTTGGATTTTTAGTTGATGCAAGATTGCTAGCAACTGTGGATGCTTCTACATAAAAAATTGAAGACTAATTCTAGGAACTGCAAAAACTAGAACCTATCGGGGGTTGAACCTCAGGCCTACCTCATACCATGTGTTGAAGACTAGGACGAGGGAAGCTGAAACCATGAAATCCAAAGGTTGCTCCCTATCGAGCGTCAATGATCGAGAGGAAGGTCTACCTCTTACCAAGTAAGAGGCAAGGAGCAAGATGGAAGCTCAACCACTAACATCCAAAGGATATAGAGTTAGTCAAATATCAAGGGTTGGGTGGAAGAAGTATGGAAAGTGATAGATAGAAAGACTGATGCCTGATTTCTGAAATGTGAGATCAGACATTGAGGTTCAAGGAGCAGGCTTACACCTTTCCATAGATGCAAATAGAGTAAATGGGAAGACTGACGCCCGACACCCAAAAGAAGCCATCCAAGGTTAGAGGTTAGGGAGAGATCTTCCTTCATGTTGAAATAAAGGTAAGAGGGGAGGTGAAAGCATGATTTTCGATGTTTGAAACATGAGATTAGGGATCAGGGGAAAAGAAGAGCGATAATAAGAAAGATGGTAGGTGATAAGAGGAAAGCTTTACCCCCAAAGTCTGAAATGTGACACTTAGTAAATTCTTGAAAGAATTAGTCGGGCTTTGGTGGTTGGGTGGTAGACTTATGGCCTACAAAGGGAAAGTGATAGGGCTTAAAGGGTAAGGTTGATGGCCGACACTTGAAGCACTTAGGGAGGAAAAGAGGATGAAGGTGGAAGAGATGGAAAGGAGGAGTGATAAGAAGAAGCATGTTGAGGAGGGAAGCGATAGCCCGAAAACTCAAAACACCTAGACTTATCCAATTTTAGGACTTTTTCAAGGGAGACTCATGCAATATGACCCATGTGAAATCTCTCAGACCAGTTTCCAATGATGGGTCATCAAGATGGCATGAAACATCAACATTCTTGGAAACTTTATGGGATGATTTCCTATTAATCATGGAATCCAAGGGCCTTATTAGTCCATTGGGAAAACATTCATAAGGGAAAATATTCAATAGTTGGGCCTCCTAAGGGAAAAATAAAGCATGCATGGGTCTCACTTAGAGGAAATCAGGAAACTAGAAATATACATTCCTGTAAGGAGAATGTAGGGTGTGCAAAAACACTTCTTGGAAAACCAGCAACCTAATCTAATATGTATAAAAGACTAATAATACCTCAAAAATAACATTTGAGGTGAATCTTATTAACTGGGATTGGTACTTCCTCTCCATATATTTTAGATAGTTGGAAGGCATTATGTTGTTTAAACTCAGAAATGATGTAAGGTCCACACCACATGGCATCAAATTTTGTGTGCCTTCCAAGTCTACTCTTAAGTTCATCCCATTTGAGGACTACATCTGCCTCCTTGAAGACCCTATGGTTTTCCTTTTGGTCAAAAGACTTCTTTACCTAATTTTGATGCCCCTCCATACACTTCATTTCTCTATCTTTGGTTTCTTCTAACTCCATCAGCTATACATACCTGATCATCATTAGGTCCTCCCCATCTAACATTTCCAACTAGTTAGCCAACTCAAGACATGGTAGCTCAGTTGATAATGGTAACTTTGCATCCTTTCCATAAACCAACATGTATGGGGAGTTACCAATGGATCTCTTGGGAGTGATTCTATTCACCCACAAGGTAGAATTTAGCTTGGTATGCCAAGTCCTTTGATTATCTTTCATGGTCCTCTTGATGATTCTTATCAAATTCTTGTTCATTGACTCAACCAAACCATTCCCATAAGGGCAGTATTTTGATGAAGTACTCAAATATATGCCATTCTTGATAGCCCATTCACTCAATTTTGTACCCTAAAAATCTAGAGCATTATTAGAAATAATAGAGTCAGTCACTTTGAACCTTGTCATCAGCTCTTCATAAAAGCTTAGGATATCAGTCTCATTAGCCTCCTTCAATGACACAACTTCAGTCCACCCGGTGAAGTAATTGGTGGTAGTGAGGACCCATTTATGACCTGCACTAGAAGGTGGGTCAATGGCTCCAATAAATTCAATACCTCATTTCATGAAGGGATGCTCAACTTGGATAGGCTGCAAAGGAAGAGCTACCAACCTTTCCTTTTTAGGGAAAAAGGAACATTTCTTGCACTTCCTTACCCATTCATGTGTATATTTGAATAAAATAAACCAATAATACCATTCCCTCATTATCTTTAGAGTTGTTCTCGGTGCAAAGTGTCCACCAGCTACTCCATCATGAAACTCCTTGAGCACCTTGCCAACTTGATCAATATTAATGCATCTAAGCAACACACCATTGACATCCTTCTTGAAGAGTATATTATTTAGGAGTACATATGGGATGCATTGCATCTTGAAATACCTTCTCTTAGCCCTATCCATTCCTTGTGGGAACTCACCTTTTTGGAGGAAATGAACCATATCTCATACCTAGCCTCTAGGGAGAAATATGTGAGCTATTCAGGGTTGCACTTGGATGGCTAGGATGGCCTCTACAACCTCTTTCTTGCTATTGTCCATATCACCAGCTAGTTGTTCGCAAAAAAAATTATCTCTTACAAGCTTTGTGACCTTGATTTCCATGTCATACTCCATTACTTTGGTGACCCACCCAGCCCTTTTGTCACTCAAATCCTTATTCAACAAGAACTCCTTAACACTTGGGTGAGAAACCATTAATTGAATCTTGTTATTGGAAACAAAATGGAAAAAAAAATTGAGGCTCCTAATTACAACAATTACATGCTTCTCAACAAAAGATTACCTTTTCTTGTAACCTTCTAGGCCTTCACTGAAGAATGCTATTGGTTGCTCTAAATTTTCTTCATTTTTTTTTGTACTAGCATAGCTGAGATGGTATTTGTGTTCCCATAAGCAAAGAGAATGAAATCCTTGGAAAATTTAGGATTTACCAATGTAGGTGTCATTTCTATGGCTTATTTGGTAGCCTCGAAACTTTCCCTTCCTTCCTTTGACTAGTTGAAACTCACATTTTTCTTCAACATAGTTGTTAGTGGTTTTAATAGATCAACAATATTAGGTATAAACCTCCTAACAAAATTTTTCCTTCCAAAGAAACTTTGCAAACCCCTTTTATGGCTAGGTAGAGGCAAAGCTAAAATAGCACTTGACCTTTTAGGGTCAATGGTCACACCATGTTTTGACACCACATGACCTAGTAACCTACCTTCATGTATAACAAAAATGTACTTTTTGGGATTAAGTGATATCACAAACTCTCTACATCTGTCAAAAATATACCTTAGGTGAGTAAAATGTTCCTTTGAATCCTTGGAGAAAACATTAATATCATCCAAATATACAAGAATAGTCTTGTACATGAGGTCATGGAAAGAAATCTTCATCGCACTTTGAAAGGTTTCCCCAGCAATGGACAATCCAAAAGGCATCTTCTTGTATGCCATTGGTTCCCACTTGGTGAAAGTTGTCTTATACTAGTCCTCTTCCTTCACTAACACCTAGTTGTACCCAAAATAACCATACAAAAAAGAAAACCTTTTAGAACCTACAACAACTACAAAATTTTCTCCATAGAGGGTAGCAGATAATGGTCTTTTAGTGAGGCCCTATTCAAGTCCCTAAATTCAACATAGAGTCTTATTTCTCCACTCTTCTTCCTTATAGGGACAAGATTAGAGACCCATGAAGTGTTTTTTATTAGAAAGATAATATTGCTCTCAATCAAATTTTTCAATTCATTTCTCATGAGTGGCTCAAGCTTTGGATTTAAAGGCCTTTTCTTTTGCCTCACTGGTTTTGCATTTGGCTCAAGCTCAATGGTGTGTTGGGATATCTTGGGATCAAATCCCTTAAATCAAAATATTCCCAAGTGAAAATGTCACAAAATTCTTAACAAAGTGCAACAAAAGATTCTTTATCCTCTTGAGAATAAATTTTACCAATTTTAAGAAGCTTACCTTTGAAGGTTTCCACTTTTTTATAGTGCTCCTACTTAACATGCATGTTGGTTTTTCCTCTTTTCAGTTGATCGTCTAAATTGAAAATGGACTCCAAAGTAACCAAACCCTTTGGAATATTT
Source organism: Sequoia sempervirens (assembly GCA_007258455.2). Classification (NCBI taxonomy): domain Eukaryota; kingdom Viridiplantae; phylum Streptophyta; class Pinopsida; order Cupressales; family Cupressaceae; genus Sequoia; species Sequoia sempervirens. Next base: position 5,546,413 of record VDFB02056351.1, on the reverse strand, counting down.
TTTGTTCTCAACTATATAATCTAGTCACCATATTATTATTGTAGATTTGTGATAGGGCCATACCACCCAAAACCCACACAAATCACCACAATAGATACCAACACAGAAGATGCAAAATAGAAAATAAAATAAAAAATCACTTTCAATTATTTTCAAAAAATGAATTTACTGATTCAAAACTTACATGCTACAACCTCATGGGCTTGATTCATTACAAAAAAATCAACTCTGAAAACAAAATATATCATTCAGAGCCACAATCTGCACTAATGGAGCCACACTACAAACCCCCCACTTAACCCTTTTTATTTTACCCTAATAACAGCCCTAGAATGTTCTAGAATGTTCCAATTTCCCTTTTTTTTGGCGCCAAAAGTCCTGCAATTTAATTTTTGGCCTAGAAAGAAATTTTAATGAAATTCACTTTTTAGAGGGGCAACTTTGTGAGGCCGTAACTTTTGATCTGAGTGTCTGATTTTCTATTATTGCATATCATTGGAAATTTCTTGAACAAATCTACAACATTTGAATTGACTGTAGGTCATCTTGTCAACGTTTTGAGTTGTTTTAGGGCCTCTAAAGTTTTCATATCTGAATTTGGAGGTGCATTGGAGAAATTTTCCAGGATGAAAACTTTAATATCTCCCAAACCGCGTAGGGTATTGAGACGATTCTTTTGCGACCGAAAATATTTTTTAGTTTTGCTCCTCAAGGTAAATTTTTGGGTCCATACAAGCCCATTTAGGTTGACTTACTAAAAATAGTAAGTGATCATTTTTCGCTATTTTCAACTCCTGGCTATGTTATGCCCCTTAAGTGCCATCATGGAACTCAAAACAACTAAAGAAAATAAGGAAAATCATTTTTTTGGATGATGCAAGATTTCCTACACCGATGGATGCTCCTACATCACTTTGTTTGGTTTCATCTACAAACTCAACCTCTTTGAGCAAGAAATTGATCACTTGCTCATCACTTTCAAAAAATTGCCAATGGATGTTGTTATTAGGAACAAATGGCCTTAAAAAAACCTTGACATGTTGTTTTGTCCTATCATTCTTAATATCATTTGGAATGTCAAATTGGGCACCTATAGCAGCCAACCTATCAACATGTTTTCTTTGATTCCTAGGTATGAACAACAGATTTAAAGCATCAAATTCTTCTATCATATCCCAACCTATGTTTATATGACTTGACAAAGTCATTTTTGGTCACATTCCAGCCTCTTACCTGATTCACAATCAATTCGTTGTCACCAAAAACTTGTAGAAAACTTATTTTCCTTTTCCTTTCCCACTCCAAAACTTGTATAAGGCCTTCATATTCAGCTGTGTTGCTAGTATAGCTAAAAGAGAAATAAAAAGCTAAGTAATACTTTTCACCTTGTGGGGATACAAGCATGGCACCCCCACCAGCTCCATGCCTACTTCTTGAACCATCAAAAAACATTTTCCAAACCTCATTTTGTTGTTCTTCATGTAGTTGTACATCATTCTTTTGAAGATTAGGAATGAAAGAATCTGGCTCATGGACCAAACAAACATCTAGGCCCACCTTCTCCAAATTCTTATTTGGGCCAGTTTCAATGTTTACAGCTGCCCATTCATCCAATAGAATGTCCAGAATGCTCTTAGTTTGGGTGCTTGGCTCTTGGACAATAGCATGCTCATCATGGTCAAAAGTGGCATAGTTAGCATTGGCAACACAAGGCACATATAGTTCTATGTGATCCTTTGATATGGACTCAAAATTAATGGTTATATATGTTGTTCTAAACAACATATGTGACCAATCTGAGGATAGATAGCCACCTATTTTAGCAATGAAATCTCTTGAATGAAAGAGTGAAGTAAGGAGGTAAGTCAATCACCTAGACATCTTGTAGAATGGAAATGTAAAGGGCATGCATGCAAAGTAAGGCTTAGATCCTTCACAACCCCATAGTGTTGATAGATGTCCCATCAAACTAGACTACCCCCATTAAAAGGCACAAAAGGATAATTTCTAGCCATGTGGAATAAATTCCTTTGTGTATGAGCAACAGGTATTCTAGGTTGAAACAATCTACCCAATAATGGTGTAGATTGAGCCCAAGGAGAAGTACATGTGCTTCTATTTCTCCTAACGAGTGATAAATACTAACTATTTCTTCTTCTAGAAACAAGAAATGGTAGTTCAATATATTGATAAATACCTCTAGAAGATTCTCTTGTTTAAATTCTTCGAATGAATGTGCAGGTCTACTTTGACACGTGATTCTCAGCAATAGTTGAGTCACCAAATTTTGATTTAGAGTCCTCTTCTAAGTGTAAAGTTGTCACATACTTTGTTTGAGTGCCTCTTCAAGATTGAACTATTGAGAGCAACACCACTCTCTCAACAATGGTGAAGTGAAACTTCTTCTTGTCCCACCGGGCATGCCAAAAACTATTGTCATGTGGAATTGCACCTTGCTAAACTAGAAGTTCAACATTCAAGTGAAACAATGGAACTAACCTCAAGGTGTGGGACCTTGTGGATGAGTTTAGATCTTCGAAGAAGGTTGACTTCCTCTCAAAACCAAGTGCAATAAAGGCTGGTCCAACCCAATGTTGTAAAGCTCTACACTAACTCTAAACTATGAATTACGAGAGGAAAAGGGAGGAGGTTGCCTAGGATAAGGGAAAATGATGATACACCAAGCTTTGAAGTGTTTCTTCCTACTTTTACTGCATAGGGTAACAATAAAATCACTTGAGAAACTCACACAATTCTCCACTTTACCAAAATTGCAAGGGAAACATGAAGGCTAAAAAAGTCTAAGAGATCAAAAGGGGTAGGGGTTACCCACAATTAGCACTTCCACAACTAGCTAGCACAATAATGCAATCTATGAAAATGATAAAAACAATGCATGCATAGAGGTATCGAACAATACAAAAGATATTAGCATAGAGAAGAGAGAAAACAAATGATGTTTTTTTGATAAAAAGGCATGAAAGCCAAATGTTATAGTTATAGAATGCTAGAATAGCATAAGCCTGTTAGAGAAAATCCAGGGAAGAGCCCCTTGAAAATATACAAGTGTTGCCTTTATAGCTTAGGCATAACTTAGTTGACTCCAACCAAACCCTAACCCTCACTAGGGTTAGAAAATAGTAAAAATCCATCTAGAAAAGAGTTGAGGTGACCAGATCATGGGAAACCGTGCAGGAGGAAAATCTCTAGTAAATTAAGGATATTGATTTACTCCAACACCCCAAATGAAACCGGGAAGCAAAAACTGATGAAAGAAAAGAATGCAATGATGGATGCCTCTCGGCTCACATGTCCACATGTCGAAAAGAAATGATGATTGATCCAAGATCTTGTGAAGACTAATATAGAACAAGCTACAAAGGCGATCAAGATGGTGGGCCAACAACGGTAATTTGGCTATCAACAATTTATCCAAACTAAAGAAGACAGTTGCAACTACTAAAGAACTGCAAAGATGCCCTCCATTAGGGATGATGCTATTGTTTATCCAATGCTCAATTATTCCTTGCTAGAAAGAAACTCTGGAAGCACATGAGGTTGTGACTCTAGAAGCTCATGTAGTCAGGAACCCTACTAGAAAGAAGCTCTAGAAGCACATGAGGATGCAACTCTGGAATCTCATGTAAACAGGAATTTAGAATAGAAGAACACTTTTGGCTGTCAATTGGAGGAACAGTGTGGAGCTTGACAGTAATTAGCAACTTTTAGTATTCTAAATTTGTTTATTCAGAGAAAAATGAAAGAAACCTATTCTAGATGCTTTAAATAGAAATCCCCATATGGAACTTTATATAAGTTTGATTTTTACAAAACTCCAAATTTTCCCAGATCTTTATCATGTGGTGCTCACAAAGCACGTACAATGTTTAAAGAATCAACACAGAAGAAAGCAAGGAGCATGCAAAAAAAATAGGGAAAGAAAATGCATGTATCTAGAAACAAAGGTTTACATTTGCCTCCATTGCAATGAATCTTCAAAGAAATTTGCCTAAGCTCAACTATGAGTCAGTTCTCAAAAAATTGCAGCCTCTAGTGGAAAAAAGCATTCACCCAATCTTCAAGTTGTCGCAAACTCCCTATTTTTACAAAAACTTCTAGTGGAGAAGTTGATGGATGGCACCTTGCCAAGTGTAGAGGATGAGACTTGGTGATAGGCGCCTGGAGAGGGATGAGATTGTTGGTAACTGTAGTAGAAAAGAACATTAACTCCCATGATCTACCTCTAACAACATGCCTCTAGGCAGCGCTTGACATGATTTATGTTGACCAACATTATGACTTGTGGCCTATTTTGAACCACACCACACATTGAATTGCCAGGATGATTATGACTTGCGCAAATTGAATTGCATAGGTTGAATCGCTACACAAATTAAAAATGTGTGCATCACTGGTTGTGGAAAATTTCAGCTCTCTAAGGTTGACTCTGCATACAAAATCCCTCACAAAAGACAAATGGCTCACCAATAGCCCAAACCAATCTGCAATAAGTGTCAATTAATGTCAAGAGATATAGCAGCCTGCAACAACAAATTGTGCCTTTGTGGATGCTCACGGGCTACAAATCGTAATAGTAGAGGGGCTTTGACTTGGTCTAAGCCTTTTTCCTCTTTGTACAATGGCTCGAGCCAAATGAAATCACTTTCCAAATGAGTCAAAATTGGTGCAACAAAAGGGGTGGAGTGAGTGCAGATACAAATTGCGGATGATAGGTTCTAAGGCATGGCCTGCAAAATAATGGTGTGCACACCAAAGTGCAAAATATCGTGCCTTCTCTGTGAATGAAACATGTTGATTGACTCCCAACAATGCTTCTGATGTAAGAAAATTCTTTAAAAAGCGAACAAGAATCTTCAAATCTGAGCTCTGATACGATGAAAGAATCCGTGATTGGGATCCCACAAGCCCTGGATGATATTTTGAAGAGAAAACCTATCACACATGAATGGGAAATTACACAGCAAAATATGTGAAACAATAATGATTATTGATTATTGAATGAATACAAAGAAGGATTGAATATCCTTATGTAGACTCAAATGAACTCAACATGAGATCCCTGAATGGTGGAGTTCTAACTGAGAGAGGAGTGAGATAACATAATGCATGAATCAGTTAACTTAACTTATTGAAATGCATAATTAATGCAATAACACTCGCAATTAGAACTAGATGATATTTTCCTAAGTTTGCATTAAGCACTAGAGTAAATTAAGGATGATTAATTTACTCCAACAGAATGTATGGGGCATTTATCTATAGACAAATTTTAATATCATGGTTATCCAATGAGCATCAAACATTTGAGTGCACTAGCCACGAGATGAATATTTAAGGACATGGAAAGTTCTATGTGTAGCACAAACAACGCCTAATCATACATGGATTTCTTGCTGAAAATCTTAATGCAATCACCATAATGTGGTTCAATGTAGTTAAAGTAGCTGGTGCATGCAATAAAAATGAGTGGTTTTGTTTCGAGAAAGATGCACACAAAATTGTCTAGCTTCTTCCATAATAGTTGTCCTTTGTAAATGGCATGGTCAATTAGATGAATAGTTTCTCATGGCAAGAAGGAATGTAAGAGTGTAATGGCATGAGTTCAAATGCTAGACAGTGACCAGTTGAATTCAAGGCTGCACCATAGAAGCTCAATTGGAAAAACCATAAGCAGAAGCAGCGTAGCAACACACAAGACGTCCAACCCACTAATATGTTAATAGAAGTGCAGATAAAGAACCAAAAGATGCATTCAAGATCTTGGTCTCAAAACTTGTACCAATATACACAAGTCAATTGGTATTAATGACCACCAAGAACATGACAAATGGAAGTGATGAAATTGAGAACTTGGCAACCAGAAGAGATGACCACGGACACCCTGATAACTAAAATGCAATGGCCATGAGGATACTGTAAACGAAAGAAACGACAGGAAAGATGACAAGTGGAAATGGAATGAGACAACCAGCCGATAAAAGGGACACAAGCTAGCTTTGGGTGAGCAGGATGCTATCAAGGATGGAGAACCACCAATGGTTGCTAACTCAAACCAACCATGAGTAACTAGTAGTTGTCACATGGAAGATGCAGCATATTCTCTCTAAGGTAGTTAGAAAAGATACATAAATGGTCCTACTCCTTCCTGCCCGCCTCTCTCTCCCGCACTCCGCCTGGCCCCCTTTCACTCTCTCTCCTTAGCAGATTACCATAAGGTTCAAATATGTATTCTGATTTGCAAGGTATTTTTTTATTATGCTTTTGTTATATAGCAATGGTCAATCTGTCAAAAAATAGTAAATAACTGATAGCTTTCTCACTTAGGAAGTGGAATAATGCTATAGTGATAGTTATCTAGCAGGTTTCTTGGAGTCAGTCTCCCATTTGTAAATGATATATTTTCTGCGACCTAGCTGATTTCTGTAAATTTCAGAACAAAAGTAATGTGACATTGTAGAAGCGACCAAAATAGAAATCAACTATGAATCTCAAAGTGGAAGAAGTTCTAAACTGATATCGAATGTAAGTGTGCTTAGCATCTATAATAATGTTTTTTCCAATGGAATGTGGGATTTATCTAAATTACCATCCAATTTCAAATGAGAAATCCTTTATTAAAACAAGATTCAAAACTATCTCATACAAGGTAGAAAACATTGGAGAAACTCTTCATTAAGACAAGGTGTCAGCACAAAATATTCTTATAATGATCCAAAATCCCACATATAAAATTTCTTTGGCAAATAGATGAAGAATCTATTACTGATCTCTGAAATTGAATGGCTTGCAGCAAAAATTATTTGGCAAAAGACATGCCAATAAAAGAAGCAGTAATTTAATTTATATATTACTCAAATGAATTTACTCAACAATGAAAACTAAGAGGGGTTAGCTAAATATTGGGATCAGAAAGTATGCCAAACTTTACTTATGGGGTAATATTGACCATCTAAAAATGCAGCAGCTTAAACAGAACAGGAAAGAAAACAAACTAGGTCTAGAACAGCATTTGAGGAACTATATAGAAAGTCTTCTAGACAAGCTTCACCCATAGAAAAAGCTAAGAGTGTTATCTCAAACAGAAAGGAAGATCAACCAATAATACAATGTCTGAAGACTGAGTTAAAGTTAGATTACTTTGTCGAACTGAAAGACAGCCCATTGAGGGTTTTCCCTATTAAATCTCACAAGCATAGCATTCCAGAAAGCTGGTTCCAACTCAATTTTCATAAATATGTGAAACCTGGTCATAGATAAGCTGTAAATGGGATTCTAGCAACTAATTACAATGGTTACTCATGCTGGGGGGCTCAAAAATGTCAAATGAATTGAAGCAGAACTCGCAAGCCTTAATATAGTGTAGCTCAACTTATTAGTGTAAGCCTCACAATTGATTGTCTCTGTATATTGATACAAATCATAAGTGGACAAAAGAAATAGATTACTATTGACAGGTAGGTGCAAGATGTTTTGGACAAAGGTAAGAATTCCATCTCTGAAACAGATTTAGAAGAAAGTATTGCAAGATGACAAACAGCACGAAGAAATTTTACTGTCTAATAGACCAAATTATCGTATGGGAAAGGTGTTGAAAATATGTTTTCTCATGGTGTGCTAAATCGGTCATTAGGATGTAATCGATCAAAAGATCCTAACCACAAACCACATTCAAATTGATATTAGGTGTAATCTGATATTAGCATCAGTTTAGGAGGTAAGAAAGGGGCTTAGATTATGCAAGAAGACAAGATTTTAAATCAAGCTTAACATTTTTAATATCCATAGTTAGTGTAAATTTGGATTCAGAATGATATAAAGAAGCAACAAAATGGTTCTTCTAGTGTGTGCAGACAGAGAACGCATAGGATGCCAACAGGAGCACCAAGACCCTGGTTTGTCTGTAAGAAGTAAAAGATGGAATAGAGGCAAAGATGAAGGATCTAGATAGATCAAGGGCTTAAAAAATGTATACTTCTGTCCAAAGAGATGTATGAAGCCCTTTGTTAACAAAACAAAGCCAGGAATTCTAGTAACAAAATCAAGGGTAACAATTGGAAAAGCTTATGCAGAAAGAAGAGATAAAGGCCAACTATTATGCCACAATTATAGCTATAAATGTGGGAAGGGGAATACAAAAGGGAAAGACGAGGGTCCTCATTGAGCTCCTCAAAGTACTCTAGATCGATGAATGGAGGGTTGGTGGACAAACAAATTTATTGGTGTACTTCTTACTCCATTCTCCAAGACTTTGCTCTTCTTATACTTGGCCCCTAAATTCTGAATTTTAAATTTATATACTAAGGAATTACTTATACTCAACCTTTACATTTAACAACTTAACTGGCCATTTTGGATAGTGAGAAGTAAACTCAGCTATTATCAGTTTGATAGACAAGACTGGCTGACTTTACATACTAATGGTATTGTTTATAAATAATAATAAATTAATGAAAATCATGAAGAAAAAGAACATCTGTACCACAAAGAAAATTACAACTGTAACATTATATTTCATATTTAAACAAATATGTCTAACAATTTACTCAGATTCTTCCATGGGCTTCTGCAGAACTAAATAGTTGTCTGCTGCCTCTTTTCTGCAAAGTTAGAAAATACAATTGCAGTGTATAGGAGGAATGCCTCTCTCTCCCATATCCCTTCATCTCCTTCCATTTAATAGTGACAGCAATATTTTGTCAATATTCAAATATAAAACAATATCCTATGGTCATGACCTCCAGCTGAGGCATCTCAAGATAAAATCTCCAAAATGGGTAGAGGCAATTTAAAAAAAGATCCTCTGACCGATAACAAATATACACCATTCATTAACATAACTGAACACTCCGTATGTCAAACATCTTTTCCAGTTTCAACCCAAAAAAGGAACAGAGTCCTTGCTTGGAAAGAAGACTTTACCTTAACTTACTCCAATTAATTCACTTGGAAACTAAGCACAATCTTGTCCTCTTCCTTTCCCCAACTCCAAGGAAAACAGCAAAACCAAGTCTTGTGGGTGGGGGGAAGGAAGAAAATACCAGAAATGCAGAGATAAGGTAAATGCAAGATGGCATTCCTCAGAATCCAAACTCTCCTCCCTCTATTTAAAAATGTGTAGTTATAGACCCATGCCGCCTGCAAGTCTTGAATTAGAGAACAATAAAGCAATACAATCAACATAGTATTTCACATATTTCACATTCAAGCGTCAGGAAATAATCAACCATCTACTCAATATTCATTCTCCTTCTACACAGACCTTCAAACCTTCAATAACATTCGGGGCACCTTATCAATCCATTCTCATTGCAGTCAGGGCACCTTATGAGTTCATCCTCATCGGTATAATATTTACAGCTACCATTACAAGTAACACATGGAACAAACCTCAAATCCCCACATCCATCACATATGCTAACAGAAGTCTGAACTGGGAAACCCTCAAAATACTTCTCCAACTCACCTTCTTCATGCAGCTGTATGACTTTGTCAGCCCCACCTATGCATTCTCCCCTCACAAACAGCATGGGAACACTAATTCTCTGATTGCCTAACAATCTTTGCAACTCCTCACGGTACTCTGCATGCAAAGACACATCCCTTTCATCAACAAAGATTCTGAAGCCCTGAAGAATTAACCTAATATGACAGCAGTCCTCATAGGTCTTTCTGATTGCCCTCAAGCTGGTAAAATACAAAACCACCCTTTCTGCGTCTCGGGGGGGAGCCCTCAGAAAACCCTGGTGGTTTTCAGAATCAGGATTTTTTCCCTCATCAAGCCTAAATGGAGATTTATTAATAGGCCGAGCAAAACTATTGCACCTAAACCTGCTGCTTCCTCGGCTGCAAGAAGAAACAGGGGTTTCGGGCTCATTAAGGCTTTCATGTGCCACTGAAACCTTAGAAGCGGTGTCAAATGCTTCTCTGAATCCGCAAACAATATCTGGATCAAAGAGGGTGTCTGATGAATCATCTACAAAATGCATCCACAGCGGTTTCCTTGCATTTTCTTCATTTGGGTGGAACCCCTGTACACTATTATCAGATTGTATAGACTGTGCACAATCATTTGCATCCTCAAGCCCTTGCATAAGCTCCCATGTATTGATCGTCTCTGGCTCTTCTTCTTCCTCCTCCTCCTCCTCTTCCTCTTCCTCCTCTTCTTGGTCATTTTCCTGTTTGCTGGGGATCTTGTAATCAGAGAGAAGGGTGTTCACCTCAGGCCATGTTTTAGCTGCCACATTGGATGACCTATCAAAATTCTGCCTGTACCGATCATAAAATCCATCTGGGTACTCCTGTTTTCTAGGCAAAAAATCATCTGCATCTTCCTCCTCATTCATTTTCAGATGCAGGCTGCCATAAGTGGAGGATTTGACTGATACTAGGTGATAATAATTGTGGCCTTGCTGTTGTTTCTCAATTGGGGTGGACGAGCAGCGAGGCAGAGGTCGAACACCACCTTCGACGCTTCTGTGTACGTCTTTGGAGTTGTTACAACCCATCGACAAGTAATTGATTTTGCTGTTTTTCTAAGCTTTCGTTCTTAAACTATGATTGAATTTGCCTATGCATAGAAAGATTATGACAAGACGTCCTGATGATAATGACAGTCCTTAACAACTAATCAGAAGGTAAACAGATCCAATTTCCCTGCCAATTTCGACCCTGCGACCCATGTAATCTTTGTGGAGAATATTTCATCTTCTGCTCCTTCACCCATTCTGCTTTTCTTTCGCCTTTTGGGTCGGCTGCTAAGTGTAAATATTCTTCCTTTTCTTTCGTCTGAAATTTTACACGTAGAAAGGTGATGCCTTTTTTTCTCTTTTAGGTGGCACAGGAATCCTAATTACTCATCCCTATAATGATAGTCAAAAGAATGATGCAATGCAGCATGGTTGGTCATTAGTGGGAATCAAATACCATTCCAGGTGGTGGGCTATGCAATTCTATTATCTCATAGAAAAAGGTATATCTAGTTAGACATGTAGGGACAATGTCAGGATTGATTACCTCTCACGGAGAAATTGGAGGATATCTCGCTGTTTCAATTGCAGAGATAATACCGTATGCTTTTGTATCTCATACTGAGGAAGTTTGGTGGCAAGGGAGAGTTGAAAAGTTGGTGAAGGCTCGTGGATCAAGTTTCCTGTGCTCTTTTCACTGTGCTTTGTAACGTATTCCTTTATTTAGACAGAGCGTGATTTTTTCTTGCTCACCATTGTCTTCACTCGAACACCTGCATGCACGGGTAAGATATGCAGTACAAATCAACTTCAGAAATAGTTTGGTATAACAAATTCACTGGAGTCACTAACATTCTAAACTCCCTCTCAATGTCTACTGGATATTATCTAAATTTAGCATACAGTTTTCAATGCAGCCTAAGTACTCTTATATCCAGGAATCATATATATCCTCTTTACTCTTACCTTATGTTCCTATGCAGCTGTTTAATTCTATTTTCTGCTTAAATTTAGGCAGTGGGAGTGTTCCCAATCTTCTCATATATAAATTTTATTGTTGGGGAAGGATAATTTGGAATCTTTTCCTATTTAATGAAGCAGCTAAAAAACAGCTTAAAAAGGGGGGGCTGGAAATAAGCAGCAACTACTGCATATTGATAAAAATCCACGTGGCTCCATAAATTTCTTTCCCACTTTTTTAATATTTGCTTTCATTGTTTTTTCTTTTTTTTATTGTACAAATTATTGTTAATACTATTAATACAAATTTAAGTTGTCTGCTAAAAAATAAGTAGAAAAATTAAGCATTCATGGGGCCAGCAGCTCCACAAATAACTCTTAAATAAGTTGAGCAGTCGCATGGGAACTTGCTCATAGAGATTCTAGTCTAAATCTAGCTCTTTTTTATAAGAATAATTAAATTATATAAATAACAGTATTTTTTTTAAGTAGTTTCTAACATGATATATTCATCAATTGAACTACAAAGCTTTGGTGTTAATCTCCCTTTTAAAATATAAAGACTTTCTCATATAACATTCAAATAGTGTCATGAGATATTTTTATATTTCTTTCAATTATTGTAAAAACTTTAAGGGTGCTCTTACCTTTTTATATAATTGCACCCAAACCTTTTCTTTCAATTGTTAATGCTAAAGTAGGTGGCATAGAAGCAACAAATGGTGTTGCCTACAAAGAAATCTTAAAAGTTCATCCCAAAAGTATTCTAGAAGGTATGGATTCTAAAAATCACATAGATCTATGTTGTCCTTTTGATTCTAGATTTAGATAATGTGTGCAAGTAATTAGAGTAATTTATTCTTATAGTTTTTTTTTTTGGGGGGGAAGGATTTGATTTGAAAGTATGCTAAGAAGTTGGGTGAATGATGTTTGTGTCCCCTAACATGGTTTTAAATTAGATGTTATCCAGAATTTAATCAAGGGCTTTTAAATTCTCTTCTACTTTACATGTAGAAGCTAACCATGTGGACATTGTCCTTCGACATTTCCCTTGCTAAGTGTGTAACATATTTTTAATTTTCTTCCTCACTAGGAATTTGTGTTCAACCACCATGCCCTCCAATGTGGGTTGAATTTTGTAGTTTGTATTTTCCCTACTATTCATTTCTAAATTATGTTGTGATCTCCTCTCTAGGGAGGGTGGTCTATGTTGAAATGAACAAGGCTACATAGATTGACCTCAACATAGATTCCATATGAAAATACACCTTTCTTAAGACCTTAGGATAAATGCAAGAAGTTGGGTCCACTTTTAGTGGAAAAATTGTTGGGCAGGTTTTTTTTTAAGGATAACAAATATTCATTTTGGTTCAAAGTTATGTTATTAATAGACATCCACTGGTATTGTATATTTGTTTAGGAATGGATATCCATTCTAAAATTTTGCATGTTAACCTTATTTCTTTTTGTTTCAATGGTGAAAATTGTCTTGGACAAGGAAATAAAATTGGATAGTCAAATATGACACCCTCGTGAGAGCTAGTTGACAAGGTTTTGAGGTAGGAACCTCTCTAGTATAAGCATTTTTTTAAAGAGTTGTTTTCCTATTTCTAATTTAAATGCATTTATAGAGCTCTAAAACCCTAGTCCAAACTTTAAACCTTAAAACATAAACCCTAAGCCCTAAATTGTAATCCCTAAACCCTAAATTTAGGGATTAAGGTTTGTAATATGTTGAGACTAAAATTAGGGTTTATCCTAAAATAATTTAGCCCAAAAATGTTACTTAAACCCTATTAAACACATTTCAAACACAAAAAAAAAATCTAAACCAAATTAAATACATGACATTACTCTAAAATTATTTAGTCATGTTATTAAAAACTTAGCCCAAAGACATTAGTTACAACTTTGACTATTATCTCTACATGATTTCTTATCTCCACCATTTTACATTGAATATCTTAATGGTTAATTGCAATGTCTCCTTCTAAAGCATAATCAATTTGTGAACAATTAGCCTTTTTTGAGTTTTCCCATAGGCTAATTAGTGTTTGCAATGTCTCCTTCTGAAGCATAATCAATTTGTGAACAATTATCCTTTTTTGAGTTTTCCCATAGGCTAATTAGTGTGCAAGGGAGAACTCCAAACTTCTTGGAGAGCACAAGATTTATCTAGTAATGGTTTTGTTTATAGCAATGAGTTAAAAGGGTCATGGTGAGCTCATGATGCTTTCAAAATATAATTTCATTTTTTCAAGAGATGTTATTTTTAAATTGACACCAACTTGCTTTAGTTCATCATCCTAGGTCCTTAATGACATATTCATGTATTTCTCTCATTTTGATGTTTTCTGAAACTTGGGTGATTTATTAAATTATTAAATAATTATAACTTAAGTTCTCTTAAGGAGGAAATATTAAAAAGGAAACTTGTTGAACATATGTTGTCATTGATGTCAAAGGAGTAATTTCAAGAAGTAGTGTCCTTGATGCCAATTTTTGATCACTGATGCCTAAGGAGCAATGTTTGTTGAACAATGAGAGTTAAATTTAATTATACTTGAATATAAAAAGATTAATTAGTACATCTATGTGAACGTACTACCATATCAGTGCATTTTGAGTACAATGAGGAAGCTTGATTGTAGTATGCTTGCACTATCATGCTTGCATCTATTCATGTTGATAGAGGTAATCTAGAAGCCTGATCTAAAATGTTTGAGGTTAGTTACTCAGGTCAGAAAGATTTCTCTAGCAATACAATCATGTTTTGTATTCCCTTTTGGATGTAAGTTTGGCTTTGTGGTTTGGAAGACGAGTATCTCTATGTTAGGAATTAGTGCTTAACATAGATTAGTATTTAATATAAATAATGTAAATGATTATGCAATAATCACTTTAGTTAGTGTAATATAGCGGGATTCGCTAGTACTCACGAGTTCTCTTCGTTCAGAGAGCCTCACGGGGTGAACTACCCTATACTACCTCAATGGAATAGCGGTGAGAGTTTCATAATCTGAAAGAGTAGGTCACAAAGATTCCCTAGACAAACTAACAAGCTCTCGGCCAAAGGACATCAACGTAGAATACAGACGACAATGCGGCGCACTAGTGTCTCATAGGTGCGTTAGCATCTCGTAGGGACCAGAAAGTGAAAATGTTTCAGAAAATAGCAAAGTGAATGCTTTTATCCAATTGCTAAGAAGTTACAGAATAACAGTGTAGTAGAACTGAAGTAAAGCAAAGAATAAATGACAAGGATAAGGAGTAGAAAGGAAGGTGTACTTACAACCATGTGAGTGATGAAGCTTCCAACTTGTGAGTGTCTTCAATACCTGGACGCAAGAGGGAGAGAGAAAGTATTGGATGGTTGTATAGGTTTCTACCTCAATCAGACCCCGTTTTGGTGTCCCACCTCCACAGATAGCCAGATAGATAGAGAGTAGAGTGGAAATGAAGTAAACAACACTTAAAGCACTACAAAACAATGTTATGCTACTCAACCAAGTAATAGAGGAGAGGAGTGAAAACTTACCACCTCTGGACACCAAGAGCACTCAGGGCTAATGGGGGAGAAAATGAGAGGAACTCAAGCATCTGTTGCCATGGTTTTTTGTTCCACACTTGCTCTACTAAAGTGATGGAGTGTCGATGTTGCTGCTCTGAAGTGTAAAGTGTTTGGAGCTTGAAGAGGTGGTGAAGAAGCTACTTAGAGCTTGAGAAGAGCTTGTGAAGCTTGTGAATGAAGTGAAGAAGATGTGAGGGGATGTGTAGAATATGGAAGAAGATGGAAGAAGTTGGTATGCTAGTTCAAGGAATGAATTTGAAGAAGAGATGAAGCGAAATGGCCATATTCGAGTCTATCAGCTGAGGACCATATTCGAGTCTATCGGCTGAGGAGGGCGTTACAAATCGACCCCCAATGGGAAGTGTAACACCTCTGTAGGCTCTAGATGCGGGAATTTTTCAGGGACGTAAGCACGTTGCACGAACGTCTACACGCTGCGCGGGCGTCCCCAAAAGAAACGCCTCCACTGATGCTCAAAATGGGCACCAAGTGTGATGCAAGTAGCGGGCTTAGGTGGAATTAAGCTTCCGAACTTGGTTTTCTAAGGTGGGTAAAGGCAAATAGGGGAATTGCACATGGGGTGCAAATTCGCTCTTATACATTTTTCCCCCACTTTAGCAAGCACTAACATTGATGAGTGCTCGGTAAAGTAGATAAAGAAAGATTAAGGTTAGAAATGTATACCTGAACCATCGAGAAAGCAGACTATGATTTGGAAAACCCGAGCTCGTGCAAGGTCAAAAGAGGACTTCGTAGTTCCGCAAAACTATGAAGCTAAAGAAAGGGCATATACTCAGGATGAAGAAGATGTAGATCTTCGATCTGGTATATAAAAGAGAGAAGAGAAAGATGAAAAAAGTGTGTGGTGAAAGCAAAACCCGCTCAGGAGTAGAACCTGCACCACAAAATAAGCATGTGATAAAAGAAAACCCTGTTCGAGGAGGAGAACCCGTATCACAAAAGAGGTGAGAAAAGAAAACCCCACTCAAGGAGGAGAACCCGTATCACCAAAAAGTGTGTGGTGAAAGAAAAACCCACTCAGGAGTAGAACCTGCACCACAAAAGAGGTGATAAAAGCAAACCCCGCTTGAGGGGGAGAACCCGTATCACCAAAAAGTGCTTGGTGAAAGCAAAACCCGCTCAAGAGTAGAACCCGCACCATAAAAGAGGTGATAAAAGCAAACCCCACTCGAGGAGGAGAACCTGTATCACCAAAAATCGTGTGGTGAAAGAAAACCCCACTCAGAAGTAGAACCTACACCACAAAAGAGGTGATAAAAGCAAACCCTGCTCGAGGAGGAGAACCATGCAAATATTTAGAACAAGATAGAGGTAAACCTTGATATCACTTGTCAAGGAAAGAAAAGAAAGGTGCATCAATCAAATGGGATTTTGATGGCACCTGAATCAAGAAGTTGTTGTATTTTGTCCTTCAAGGCCTTACATTCACTAGTGGAATGGCCAAGCACTTGATGGTATGCACAAAAAGAATGTTTTTCTTTCTTGTCAGATTTCTTATGTGTAGGAGAAGGAAGAGTAATCAAGCAAGCTTTTAGAAGCTGCAACAAAATACACTCTTGCTCAGATAAAGGATGAGGAGCAAGAATCAACCCTTTCTCTTGTGGAGAAAAGCTTGATTGCTCGCAAGAAGAAGATACGAAGGTAGAAGAAAAAGAAGGAGGATCTCCGTAGAGAGCGTTATTCTAGCAAGGGGGATCACACTCTTCTACGGGATTTCCATTATCCTTCTTGATAGGACTAACAGCATTAATCTCCTTAACATAAGTGTGATCATCTTCCTTAGAAAGAGGATCAACACCAAGAACATTACAATTTGCATTCACCTTACCCCGCGACACAGAAGAGTAACCATCTTCTATAGCGGGTGTGAATGATGTTATCAGAAAGTCTAAGCAGATCGGGTTGACTTTATATTCTTGAATGAAGGAATCTATAAAGTCTAAAGAACCCCAATCATCACCAAGACATGCATTTTCTTGAGAAGAGGTAGAAGGAGCACACTTAGGGCTCCTCGCTTTAGAAGTGTATACACCTTAAAATGGTCACATCACATTGTCTGGTAATTAATTAAATATTTTTAATATTTAATTAAAATCTTTGAATTCTATTTGCGTATAAATAAATTTAAATAATTTATTTATATTTCTTCATTCTTTCATTTCGATTAAATAAATAAGTTTATTTAATCATCTTTTCGTATTCATTTCTTAATTAATTAAATAAACATTACGATTTATTTATATTAATTATCAATAATCTTCGTTTGAATATCTTATTCAAATAAAGATTAAAATATTATTCTTCTTCTAAATATCATTTACAATTAAATATTCTAAAATATTTAATTATTTCTTCTAATCCAATTTAAATATTCGTTCTTTATATCATTTACAATTAAATAGTCCAAAATATTTAATTATTTCCTCTAATTCAATATTCCAAAATCATTTCAAAATTCTTCAAAAATCTATTCATAATTAAATATTTCCAAAAATATTTAATTAAATCTTTTAAATTTCAAATTCTTCTATGGTCACATCATAATTAAATATTACAAAATATTTAATTAATTCTTCTATAGTTTTCAAAAATCAAAAAATCAAATATCAAAAGCAATAAATGAAATTAAATAAATTTAAATATTTATTTAATTTGGGATTTATCTTCAACTCCCGGGAAACAAACTGCCAAAACAGAAAATTAAATTTCTCTGTTTCTGTGCAGGTTTGTTCCCGTGGGTTGAAGACAAGAATCCATTCTTCTCTCCAACCTCTCAACCTCCCCCATTTTCTTCTCAACCTCTCAATCTCTCACCATTCAAACCTACCAGATAATTCATAGCCGTAGATTCTTGCCAGCCGGGATAGAGCCTGCAAAAATCTATAAATACAGCTGCCGGGAGCTCCAAATGATATAGAATTTTAAGCAAGTAAATTATAGGCAAATTGCATAGCATCCATAGCATTCATAGAGTACTTTCATAGCAATAGCATAGAATCATAAGCATAGTAGCAATAGAATCATGATATCTCCCATTCACAGCCCCTGTGCATAATTCACAGCCCCTGTCCATATCCGTATCATCAATCTCATTTCTACCAGCATATAGAATAGTAAAGCATTCTCCTTTGCATACTCGTTCTACAAGTTGCCATTTGAAGGAAGCCTAGCTTACACAATCTGAGAGCAAAAGCTTCAAAAGAATCACTGTAGATAGAGGAAAATGGGACGGTTCTGAAGATTTTGCTTGTTAATTTGTTTTCAATTTCTTTAGATTAATGTTTCATTTAGTGTTTTTATGTTTTCATTTAGATTACAATTAAGCATATACACATTTTTGGCGCCCACCGTGGGGCTCTTGCCCCCTTCTTAACATCTTTTTGCAGCTTCTTTTGACTAATTACAGGAAAAAAACAGTGGAATAGTGCAAACAACACGTTTCGGAAGATCATTTCCAGTTTAGCGCATTTGAAGACTGTTGCAGCGCTCTTGACACTTTTTGCAGCGCTCTTAAAGACTGTTTCAGTGCCTATAACACTTATTGCAGCGCCTATAACACTTATTGCAGCGCCCATAACTCTTTTTGCAGCGCCTGTAACACTTTTTGCAGCGCCCCTAACACTTATTGCAGCGCCCATAACAAGTTTTGCAGCGCCCTTAAGTCATCCTGCAGCGCATACAAACAACATTTTCATAGGAAATCTTAAAATGGCCGTATCTTGGTCATTTTTTGGTCTTTTTCAGAGCTTTTTTTTTTGAAATGGGGTAGAATTTCATAAGCTATCTAATGGTGTGAGTTTTTATTAGATTTTACAAAGTTAAAACTTTCAAAATTGCATATATTTAAAAAAATTACATGTTTTGGGATTTAATACACTTTTGCTTGCATGCATGTGTTTCTTCTTGTCTTGGTGACTTTTTGGTGAATCATACGGAGCTGGAAAAGCATTGGGATCAATCAAAATCCTTGAAGATTCTTATAGCACCTTTGAAGATTTCTACAATGCCTATGATGTCTGTTGCAGCGCAATTTTTAAAAATACAGTTTTGTAATCTATAATTGTAAAATAAGTTAACTGATTCTGACGCAGCCGCGGACAGTTAATAATCTAAGGATAAAATTAACCAATCCTAGGGTAGTCATCTAAAGGATAAAATTAACCAATCCTAGGGTAGTCATCTAAAGGATAAAATTAACCAATCCTAGGGTAGTCATCTAAAGGATAAAATTAACCAATCCTAGGGTAGTCATCTAAAGGATAAAACGAAGCAATCCTAGGGTAGTCATCTAAAGGATAAAACGAAGCAATCCTAGGGTAGTCATTTAAAGAAAAATGAACCAATCCTAGGGTAGACACTTCATCTTTCAATTTGGCCTTAAAATGAATTTTCTTTTTATGTGAAGCAACATCTTCACTTAGTTTAGAAAATTTTAATTTGGTGCTTAAAAACTGAATCCTTGTTTGCTTTGTCTTCGGTGATAGGCCTATGCTCTCCCCTTAACTGGGTGATCAAAAAGCCAAACTCACCTATTTCCTTTTATGCATTTTACAGCTTTGTTAAAACCTTATAGAGAGCCTGCTCTTGTGGGAAAAAGTACTCACCCAAGAGGAACGACTCAAGTGGGTTCAAGCCAAAGCCAGGCTATTTCGCCCCACTATAAAATTTAAAGCGAATTTGGGGAAACCCTCTTTTGCCGGTAGTGTGCAAGATAACCATCCCCAAAGCCTTTGTTCTAAAGGTTGGGAGGTCTCCTGAGGGAGTTTATTATTGCCGCACCGAACGAAAATCCTTACTATGAACCTAGTATAGTGGCCAGCCGAGTCAGTTGCCAAACATTCTGATAATCACAGTGCAAGGGGAGGGAAGAATCTGCCCCTAAGATACTCACCATATAACTGCCAAGGACCGTTTGCTCAGGGGATCCGGTATCCACTTCCGTAACTCTAAGTACGCACTTGGAAAAGACAAAAACACGGGCGCCCCTTCAGGGGTGACACGGCTGTGTGAGTCGACGCAGTTCTAAGATGTGGGCTGTTGATTACTAGAATGACCTATTTGAGCATTTAAGAGTGAGTCTGTCTGAAATTGTCTTTCATGTACAAAACCTGTGAAAACATTTGATGAAAAACATTTTCTTGATCAAACACTTCATGTTAGTATAGGGCTTAAAGAATAACTGTTTTCAAAATGTTTGTTGTGTCTTCCATCACATTAATTCAGATAAAGAGATCATCCAAAATGAACATGAAGAACAACAACTGAAATCACTCAAAAAAAAAAATTCATACCATTGGTCCAATAACGTTCTCAATACTTTTCCCATGCTTAGAGATTGGAACTCAACAAAATTTCCCAAAAAATCAAATATCCAACAAAAATCCAAGCAATAAAATCAATCCATCTAATTAATTCTTCCAATTTCATCAATTCAATCCCTCACCTCAATCCAATCATTCAACCATTCAAATCCAATCAATCATCATCTTCATCAAAACCATTTCATCTAATCGAAACAATCAAATCATCTTCAATCAATAATCCAAATGCAAGTCACTCTACACATTCTTCCAACACATTCATATCCAATCACATTCATCCTAATCACTCTTCTTAGTCACATCCTATTCATTTCATCCTAATCAATCCAAGTCATCTAATCTAATCATTCCACATCATCACCATCACCAACCTATTCCTAGTCACCACTTGTCAAAATGGTCATAATCATAAACAAGCCCAATCCTAATCATAAGCCCAAAATCATAACCCAAGGGGGCTATCCCTCTAGGCCAAATCATGAGACAAAACCTAAGCCCGAGATCATCATTCAAGGAATTCCTTTCTCTAGTTCAAATCATGAAACAAAACCAGAACATAAAATCAGACTTCGAGGGGCTTCTCCTACCACCTCTAATGATGACATGAACTATGTTGCATACTTTGAGGAACAAATCGATGTACAAGAGCTTACCCACATGTGTGACACCATGCCCACATTAGAACACAAATCCCTAGCATCCCAACTTCGAAACCTCCTTCAAACACTTCACCAAAAACCCAAACCCCTAGACCATCAAACCATACAAAGCCTTCAAATCCTCTTCCAAAACTTTCAACAAATTAAATCACCTCAAATCCAACACCTCCTAGCTCAAGCCAATCAATTCATTTCCACTTGTCAAATTCAACAACCACAACATCATCCCCTATCCATTCATTATCACCCTTCCACCTCATACCAATCTAATCCATCCACTTCTTCGCATGCCAATGCAACATCAACCTATCAAGCCACATTACAACAAACACATGTGAACTTAATTTCTACCTTGCAACAAGGCCAAACTTCCTCATGTTCTAATGCCACTTTTGACAAGGGGAACACCAATCTAGTTCATGCACCCTATAACTTTATCATACCATCATCCAATCAAAACCAAAACCCTAAGCCAACACCTTCCACCCATACACCTACAAAGGATGTGACCCAAGGGCTACTAGCAAGGAATCAAACATTGCCATGCCATTCAACACATATACTTGAACATGCAAAAGAGTCCACAAACATCATTCCAAGTCCTTCAAGCCAATCATGTCATCCACAACTACTTGATCCAATTCAAGAGTCATCCCCTTCCACCTCCATTCAAATAAGTCATGAGATATGTCAAGAGAACAATCCTAAACATGAGGAAACATTACCCCCTCATCCACATAAAGATCAACACCCTCCTAATGATTCCATTCATTAACATACCTAATACTATTCATGATCAATCTTCCATCTTTGATCAAGACCCCTTTTATGATCAAGAAGACCATGATGATCCTCTTAGCCAACTTTATACATTCCATGGTCAAGAGCTTGCCACCTCACCCATCCATGATCCATCAACATCCACTTCCCTTGATGAGAAATATACCTCCCCACACATAGAAGATCAAACAAATACATTGGATCTATGTGAACACAATGCTAATCAAGATCCTAATGATCCTCCGTCGCCCACTATCGACCCCATTGCAAGTCCTCCATCATATCCTATTGGTCTTTCCACCCTCATTCATGAATGTTCTTCCTTAGAACAACAACAAACATTATCTTCTCCATTCAATAAAGAACTCATGTCTAATGTTTCACCTACACCTAGTCCCATTGTCCATTGCACACTCCAAAACATGAACCACCAAGGTAAAGGTCTAGACCTTCATGAACAAGATATTTTGGAGCCTATACATGTCAAAGTCCCTCCACGCTCTTATGGCCTTGGACCTACACCCCAAGGACAACAACCTAAAGATGTTGGTATTTCCTCCATGCCTCCTAAGTCCACTTTCCATCATAAAGCCTATCATATCCCTAAAACGTATGTTGCCATTTCACCTCCATCATCCTACAAATGTCAAAAGCATGTGACCATACACCTTCCACCATCCACTCTACCACCATTGCTTCCAACTCCTAATATCCATCCATCTAATCTACCTCCACTTCTCCCAACACCTAATATCCCCACCATTCAATCCTCTTATCCATCTATCCATAAATACCCTAACATTCATAATCATGACCAACAAATGCACACATTGTATAAACATGAAGCTTCCACCCATTCCACCATACCCATGGGATTCAAAAGCAAGAATTTCAATGCCTCTACCTATAAAGTAAAAAATCCTAAGGGTTCTCATGCCTTAGGACATCAATACAAAAATTCAAAGCAAAATACATTTGAAAAGTTATATAAGCCCATACCTCCAAAAGTAAAGGCCAAAACTAAATTGGTTTGGGTACCTAAGCAAAAAGAAATCAAGTCAAATGAGGCATCTACATCACAAAAATCCCAACCATCCACTTCCACCTCACATTCCCACTCTATTAAAGAGTCTCAAATTCCTAAGTCTCATAAGCCAAACAAAAATCATAAAAATACTAAGCCTATGTGGGTACCAAAAACACTTCATCCACCACCTCCTAAGCAAACATCTTCATTGCTTCCTAGACCCCATCCACATCAAAAGCTTCAATGTTTATCACAGTGTGTGCAACCATTGGTCATGGTTCCCTTACATTTCACAACAATTCCACATACCTCCATCTCTCCATCTTTCATGCATTATCCTACATATCCCCCCCACCATCTTCCTATGGTCCATGCTTTTGGCTAAGCCTCCCCACTCATCCTTTGCATAAGTCCCATATAATCCCTGTCATCTTCCCTACATAATCTGCATCATAATCTGCTATTCCCCATCCATTTTTACATAAGACTTTCATAATCCGCCATCTACCTAATCCATCTCACACTCATGCAATTCCTTACCAACATCTATGAGCATAATGACATTTGACATGGTCCATGCAATGACATCTATCTAGTGGGACTACCAACTTTCATGCAACTAGAAACTTGAGTCCCTCCTATCCATATTCCCCTTCTATCCAAAAGTCAAAAAGTCAAGAGAAAAATTAATAAAAGAAGAAAAAAAAAAGTAAAGAAAAATCCCTTCGTTCAATGGTGAAAACCTGGTAAACAGGCGCCTTGGATAAGTACCATGATGAAAACCTAGCAAATAGGCGTCATGTGTAGGTTGATCTTCTATGTCACTTACACTTGGGGGCACAATGTCTTATCTATCCAACCTATCATTTTCATGTCATATCATTTCCATCCTACCTACCATCTTTAGCCATCATATTGAGTCCATTCATACATACTTATCAGATTGAGTCCACTTATCCACCATTCTCCTTTTGATCTTGATGAAAATATAGGGCCAAATGTTGAAACATGTCTTGGGTATCTCTTGACATACCTCATCCTTCCAAACAATCATATCATTATCTTATTGTCATGAGTTTTGTCATGAAAAATCCTAAGTCTTGTACCTAGAATGGGGCATGTTATTCCTATGCGACATAGTCTTTGGAGATCACATCTTTGCTCTCTTATGATGCATACATCCATACCATCCATCCATCTATCATGAGCATTTTATCCCTTATCTCATCACCCACCCTTGCACCTAGACTTGGTTTTCCCCTTTGTCATTGGTATCTAGCACAAAGGCTACTCAAATTTTGACACCTCCAAACATCAAAATCCAAAAAAATTAAAAAAAATCAAAATCCAAAAAAACAAAAAAAAAAAATCATCAGAAAACATCAAAAACAAATGCTATTTGTAGCTCTCCATCTATTAGTTCATGTTCTGCACTTGGCTTCTTGGCCTTCATTTTCATGCATCTTTTTCCATCATCTTAGGGTCACACCAGTACTATGCTATCATCATTTTCCTTGAGCGATAATGTCTTACCATGGTTTGATTATTGTACACATTCATTTCAGCAAGTTGTGTCAATACCTAGGGCAAACGTGGGGCATATTGGGGGCAATCAACTTTCAACAGTAAAACAATGACATCGAAGCCAATCACGCGCAAAACAAAACAACCAAATTAAACCAAAACATCCAACCATTGATCCATATCGCAGTAGCTTTCAGTTGCGTACCTTATCATGACTCATATCTGGATGATCTCTAATCTGAATAATGTTTGGAATCACAGTATTTCATTTTTGAAAAATGGTTGTTTAATTTTTTGATATCATTTCTCTGGAGCACACTCGATGATGTACTGAACTAGAGTGGCAAGGAAAGAGGATGATTTTTCTTTGTCTGCTATCTGGAGGTTAATCATTTATCGGTTGCAAATATGTCGTGAGACGTGATGATTTATCATTGATGACAGTTCCAAACTTGCATCAGATGGTGGTTAGTCTTTGTCTGTTTATGCAAGCAATACTCAGGTCATCTTGGTTCAATTATACCTAGATGTTTGTATTAACTTGCTATATTAAAAATCATGAAAGAAATACTCAGGTCATCACTGGTGCTAACATACCCTTTGATGCTTGTATTAACTTTCAACATTTCAAAGCTCTATGATGATACAAAAAGCACACATAAGCTCTCCAAATGGCAATATTGTATGGATATCCTGCATGGTTAGTATAGATTGCATTCATGTTAGAATCTGCATTTTGTATTTGTAGATTTTCCTAAAAGCTGGCAAAGTATACAATGTCTGAATTAAAAAAAAAATCAAAAATGATCACATGAAAACACTATGAGGTGCTACCCCCAGATGTTGTTGGTCTCACACCACCTATTCCTACATCAGAAGATCAAATCATCAATAACATCACAAGATCATACAATTATTCAAATCAAAATGGATCATCAAATCAATCAAATCAATCCAATCAGAATACATCATTCGACAATTTGTTTTTAACAACTTTGAAAACAAATTTATCAACATCATGTTTGTTTTTAACAACTTTAGAAGCAAACATATCAACCGATTTGTCTTTCAACAACTTTGAAAGCAAATTTATCACAATCTTGTTTGTTTTTAACAACTTTAGAAACAAACGCATCACCAAATCTAGATATCAACTATTTGTTTTTCATCATCATGGAAAACGAATTTATCAAATTTTGTTTGTTTTTAACAACCTTAGAAGAAAACTTATCAAATCATTTGTTCTTCATCATCATGAAAACAAATTTATCAAATCATGTTTGTTTTTAACAACCTTAGAAACAAATTTATCAAATCATATTTGTTTTTAACAACTTTAAAAGCAAATTTATCAGCTACTATTTGTTTTCCAACAACCTTGGGAACAAATTTATCAGACAAACATCATCAAATCAGGGTATCTCAATACACAAAATTGGGGCATTTTTATCATATTTTAACATAGCAGGGGCAATTTCTTCATCAATTTTCCATTTCATGTTTTTCCACATCAATTTCTTCATATCATTAGTTTCGAACGATGAATCGACATCTTCAAAATCATAAAAAATCAAAAAATTCATGAAAACTCAAAATTTTATCGATTCATCGTTCGAGGGGGCATATACATATCATTATTTCGACAATCAACATCTGGGGCAAAATTCAAAATTCTTTGAAGCAATGCGTAAAACACATCACTTCAAAGAGGGGCAAAATGTATACACCTTAAAATGGTCACATCACATTGTCTGGTAATTAATTAAATATTTTTAATATTTAATTAAAATCTTCGAATTCTATTTGCGTATAAATAAATTTAAATAATTTATTTATATTTCTTCATTCTTTCATTTCGATTAAATAAATAAGTTTATTTAATCATCTTTTCGTATTCATTTCTTAATTAATTAAATAAACATTACGATTTATTTATATTAATTATCAATAATCTTCGTTTGAATATCTTATTCAAATAAAGATTAAAATATTATTCTTCTTCTAAATATCATTTACAATTAAATATTCCAAAATATTTAATTATTTCTTCTAATCCAATTTAAATATTCGTTCTTTATATCATTTACAATTAAATATTCCAAAATATTTAATTATTTCCTCTAATTCAATATTCCAAAATCATTTCAAAATTCTTCAAAAATCTATTCATAATTAAATATTTCCAAAAATATTTAATTAAATCTTTTAAATTTCAAATTCTTCTATGGTCACATCATAATTAAATATTACAAAATATTTAATTAATTCTTCTATAGTTTTCAAAAATCAAAAAATCAAATATCAAAGCAATAAATGAAATTAAATAAATTTAAATATTTATTTAATTTGGGATTTATCTTCAACTCCCGGGAAACAAACTGCCAAAACAGAAAATTAAATTTCTCTGTTTCTGTGCAGGCTTGTTCCCGTGGGTTGAAGACAAGAATCCATTCTTCTCTCCAACCTCTCAACCTCCCCCATTTTCTTCTCAACCTCTCAATCTCTCACCATTCAAACCTACCAGACAATTCATAGCCGTAGATTCTTGCCAGCCGGGATAGAGCCTGCAAAAATCTATAAATACAGCTGCCGGGAGCTCCAAATGATATAGAATTTTAAGCAAGTAAATTATAGGCAAATTGCATAGCATCCATAGCATTCATAGAGTACTTTCATAGCAATAGCATAGAATCATAAGCATAGTAGCAATAGAATCATGATATCTCCCATTCACAGCCCCTGTGCATAATTCACAGCCCCTGTCCATATCCGTATCATCAATCTCATTTCTACCAGCATATAGAATAGTAAAGCATTCTCCTTTGCATACTCGTTCTACAAGTTTCCATTTGAAGGAAGCCTAGCTTACACAATCTGAGAGCAAAAGCTTCAAAAGAATCACTGTAGATAGAGGAAAATGGGACGGTTCTGAAGATTTTGTTTGTTAATTTGTTTTCAATTTCTTTAGATTAATGTTTCATTTAGTGTTTTTATGTTTTCATTTAGATTACAATTAAGCATATACACAAGAAGGATCTTCTTTATGGACATTTATCTTGAGAGTACTCTTTGTAGTAGGTACTATTGGAGTAAACATCGACACATTGGCAGATACTGAAGGGATAAGAGTAGGCACAATCGAAGCCCGGCCAGCAGTTGCCATCTCACATAAGTGCATAGCATCAGGGTCATCCTTAACTGTGACTACTTTGTTGTTGCAAATGAACTTAATATATTTATGCAAGGTAGATGGGACTGCACCCATAGCGTGAATCCATAGTCTACCAAGAAGAAGGTTATATGGTTACTTTTTTTACATAACAATACAAGGATAGGTACATTAATGGGTCCAAGCTGCAAAGGTAATACTATCGTACCTAGAGCTTGTCGCACAACATTATCAAACCCACGAATGACAATAGAAGAAGTATTAATAGAAGATGAGTCAACATTAATCTTAGGTAATAGATCAATGCTACATACATTGAGCACCGAACCAGCATCAATGAGAGTACATCTAATGCCAATCTTATTAATATTAACTATAATCGTTAGAGGATCTACTTGCTTCTGTACTTCCAGAGGCGGGAGCTCTTGCGGATAAAATGTAATATTCAGTGAATCTGCACGAATATATGCCATCAACACATCAGCATCTTCCGGCCTAGTAGAAGAAGGAAAGGGGATCTTTTGCAAGGATTCTTGAAGCATACCTCAATAAATCAAATCAGACTGAAGCAAATCCCACAATGAGATCTTAGTTGGAGTAACCTGAGGTTGTTCAACAAGATTGTAATTACTAGGTGCTTTAGTTGTAGGTTTAGGAGCTAAAGGAAGACTTGGTTGTTTATTCATTTTATTCTCATAAATATGGGCTATCTCTCTATAAGAGGGAGCCTTAGAAAGGTCAGGAGAACCACCATAAAATGGAATACCATCAATAGAACAAATCCTTTTAGAAGAAGGACTAGCCAAAGTCATGTAAATAACCAGTCTCTTAGGCCTTTGAGGGGAAGCAGAGACAAAGATTACATTTACCGAATCATCACAACTAGTGGAATAATTATTTGAAGACATATTCTCAACATCAATCCAAATAGGATCAAATGTGGAATAGTTATTTGAAGAAACATTCTCAACATCGATCTAAGGAGAATCAGATGTGGAAGGAGGTTCATCATTTGCTAATACAACCTCTCTAGGAGAGAGTGCATCAGAACAAAGATGAGATTCATCATTCACCAATGCAACATCTCTAGAAGAGAGTGTATTGGAATGGGAGAGAGATTCATCATTCACCAATGCAACGTCTCTAGAAGAGAGTGCATTGGAATGGGTAGAAGGTTCATCATTCACTAATGCATCATCTCTAAAAGAGAGTGCATTGGAACAAAGATGAGATTTATCATTCACAAATGCATCATCTCTACAAGAGAGTGCATTGGAATGAGGGGTAGGTTCATAATTCACAAATACATCCTCTCTAGAAGAGGGTGCATTGAAACAAAAATAGGACTCATCATTCACAAATGCAACATCTCTAGCAGAGAGTGCATTGGATTCAATAGAAGGTAGAGTAATGTTAAGAAAGGTATCAATGATTTCATCTTCTTGCAACAAATTATCCTCTGAAGTAAGAGGACTTTCGTGAGAAGGATCAAAGATATCAAGTGACATAGGCAAATCCAAGTCACCATCACATGCATTAAATGGAATATCATTAACATTCTTAACAAAATTGGATACTGAACTAATAAAAGAAGATATTAAATCCATTACAATTTTTTCGGTATTTTTTATGTTCTAGTAAATCACGTTTTCGGAGGTCTCCGGAGCAGAATTTGAGGTTAGAACTTGCGTTGGTCCTTAAAATTTTACTATGCTAAAAGTGCTTGTATTTTAGGGATTGCATTAGTTCTCTAGGAGACCCTTCCAACGGTGCAAACGGTTCTGAATTTCGAGCACCGAGTCAAAAGTTATGACCTCGCCAAGTAGGGGTAAATAAATTCCTAGTTTTTTGAAGAACATTGTTCTTCACGTTGGGTTCACCAAAATGTAATATATGGGGATTCGCTACTCACAATTTCTCTTCGTTCAGAGAGCCTCACGGGGTGAACTGCCCTATACTACCTCAATGGAAAAGTGGAGAGAGTTTCAGAATCTGAAAGAGTGGGTCACAAAGATTCTCTGGACAAACTGACAAGCTCTCAGCCAAAGGACGTCAGCGCAAAATACAGACGACAATGTGGCGCGTTGGTGTCTCAAAGGTGTGCTAGAGTCTCATAGGGACCAGAAAGTGAGAATGTCTTAGAAAATAGCAAAGTGAATGCTTCTATATGATTGCTAAGAACTTACAGAATAACAGAGTGTAGTAGAACTAAAGTAAAGTAAAGAATAAATGACAAGGATAAGGAGTAGAAAGGAAGGGGGTACTTACAACTGTGTGAGTGATGAAGCTTCCAGCTCATGAGTGTCTTCAATACATGCACGCAAGAGGGAGAGAGAAAGTGTTGGGTGGTTGTATAGGGGCCTGCCTCAATTAGACCCCATTTTGGTGTTCCCACCTCCACAGACAGCCAGATAGATAGAGAGTAAAGTGGAAATGAAGTAAAGATCACTTAAAGCACTACAAAATAGTGTTATGCTACTCAACCAAGTAATAGAGGAGAGGAGTGAAAACTTACCACCTCCACCAAGAGAAATCAAGGCTAATGGGGGAGAAAATGAGAGGAACTCAAGCCTCTGCTACCATGGTGTTTTGTTCCACACTTGCTCTACTGAAGTGGTGGAGTGTCGATGTTGCTGCTATGAAGTGTAAAGTGTTTGGAGCTTGAAGAGATGGCGAAGAAGTTGCTTAGAGCTTGTGAATCTTGTGAATGAAGTGAAGAAGATGTGATGGGATGTGTAGAAGATGGAAGAAGATGGAAGAAGCTGGTATGCTAGTTCAAGGAATGAATTTGAAGAAGAGATGAAGAGAAACAGTCATATTTGGGTCGGTTGACTGAGGAGGGTGTTACAAATCGACCCACAATGGGAAGTGTAACACCTCTGTAGGCTCCAAACATGGGAATCTATCAGGGACATAAACACGTCGGGTAGACATCTACGCACCACATGGGCGTCCCCAAAAGAAACGCCTCCATCGATGCTTAAAATAGGCACCAAGTGTGATGCAAGCAGCGAGCTTAGGTGGAATTAAGCCTCTAAACTTGGTTTTCTAAGGTGGGTAAAGGAAAAAGGGGGAATTGCACATGGGGTGCAAATTTTCTCTTATACAATTAGTTGTTAGGTGGTTTTGGGTAGTTAGTAGGTTGAATGGCCTTATAAAGCTAATACCTTGTAATAGTTTTTAGTGTAATGTGAATGACTAATTTTGAATTCGAGAGCTATCTCATTTTTTCTCTCTCATTTCAATATGGTATTAGAGCAGATTTGCTTGACCTCTCTATTCTCCTTCCATTCATTTGTCTTCATCCAAAGCGGTTCATTCAAGGGCCAAGCAGTGCAGACCATGTGTAACAGCCATTGATGTTTGTCCACCATTCTTGCATTTTTTCAATAGAGGAGCAGTGCATACCACATGCAAATATGTGGCATTCATCACTCATTTTCATTTCTTCTATCTTTCCATCTTGGTCACTCCTATTGTTTTTCCTCCATTTTGTTCATGTTCATATTCAAAATCTAAAAAATTAAAAAAAATATATCTAATGTTTTGTAGAAGAGCGCAAGCGATTGAGGAGAAGTTTGCACACAGCAGGCCGCCCACTTGATTTGGATTTTGTATTCACTTATATTATTTTTTCAGGAACATTGACCCGTTATCAAGAGATGCATCAATATTTATCAAGATTTATTACTGGTGGAAAATGGTATGAGGATTTCATATTCCAGACAAAACTTATATGGTGTCAACTATTTGATAAAGTGTTAAGCATTTCAAAGATACAATGTTGAGGCCACAGGAAGGTTAAAGACCTATGGAACATCTTGTTGGAAATAGGATACCATTTAATTTCAATCCTAAACATTATTTATTTCATGTGTCTCCTAAGTCCTTGGAAAGTGTTCTCAAACACTAGGATTAGAGAGAGATTAATTTTAGATGAAATAATCATGTTAATTGACATTTGTAATTAATTCTAAATGATAGGAGCATGTGAGGGTGTCCAAGATGAGTTCCTAAATAATAGGAGCACATGGGGCACCCACATGGAAGGTTAAACTCACCTTGAGTTAAGTTAACTGTTTAGAGTAAAAGATAACACTTTTGAATGCATGTAAAGATCCTAGGAGTTAGGGTTTGATGTTTACATGCATGAAGTTTAGTTTAGTTTAGTTCAGATCAGTTCAGTTTAGTTCAGATCAGTTCAGTTTAGTTTAGTTTAGTTTAGTTTAGTTCAATTCAGTTCAGTTCAGTTTAGTTCAGTTTAGTTTAGTTTAGTTCAGTTATGGTTCAATTATCTTAAGTTAGTTTTAGTTGAATTCTAGTTGACTTCAGTTAACTTGGAATGCATGACTAATGACTTAAGTTGTATGAAAGATAATAGGTGACTTCCTTCAGTTAACATGGGATGACCATTCTTGCATGAATGGTGGAGAGAGATGTTTAAGTTAACAGAAAATGACTTAGACCCACTTTGGTTGCCCAAGTTGGCTTCTTGGAATTAACTCCTTTGCATGTTAAGATATTTCAGAAGGCTGAGTTAAGTTGGCCCACTCTTGGGTGCCTACTTTGAGGATAAATCCTTGAAGATATTTATAGAATAAAGGTTGAGTTACTACTTCAGTTTGGGACGCCCAAATGGATGAAGATGATGATTTGGCATTGTTCTTCACGATTAAACTCTACTTGGAAGAGATAGGTGTACCTTTTAGGAGATAGGGATTGAGCTTTGTAATTGTAACGAGCTTTTGGAGTTTACAAAGTTGTTTATTTCCTACATATCTCAAACAAGTTGAAGAGAGTTTTGTGTCAGTTTTATTGTAGGGTGTGAAGAAGATTTGTTGAAGGTAGAAGAAGCATCTCAAGGAAGAATTGGAGTTAATGTAATCTACTTGAGAGATTAAATAATACATTGATTCTTGGTGGAGTTTTTTCCAGAAAGGGTTTCTCCACAGTATATGTTGTGTATCTTCTAATATCCTATCTAATTCTTCTACAACTTTTGTCTTCATTCTACAAATGATAAAAATGAATTAATCATATAATCACCCACAAAGAATACATATTTAGATCAGCAAGTATAATATTTTTACAAAGCATTAAGCTACATAAACACCTCAATTTTCAACACATCTAAATTAAACTCCAAGCCTATTGTCAGGTGTTAATTTGAAGGTTTCAAGCATTCTCGTGTATGCTTCCCTGCTGAGCATTCCAGTTGTATGTGATTCAGAAAGGAGTTGGTGAATGAAGCAAGGAATCACAGGAAAGTATTAGTGGATTTAATATTTTTTTTGGCCTTATCGTGGATTCAAGGCAATGGCTATTTTTCGCTATCAAGACTAGTGATGGGAAATTTCCATGTTACGTCCAGCACTAGAACTTTCAACAGATTCACATTTTTTCACTATGGCTATAAAAAAAAAAATTGGTATGCTCCATGTATGGTATTAATATAGTCAGGTGGCTCAACAATACGTCTCTTCTATTATCGGAAAGGAATACGCCAAATTGTTACTATCAGGAAAGGAGACTTCACATGACTTGTGTTCTCACTATTGCAAAAGCATTTATCCATAATTTGTTGAAGTATTTGTTGTTTCCATCGAGATTTCTCTATCCTGAATGTGGAATGGGCACCTGAGTTGATAAATTGAACAATAACTCTTTGATAATTGAAGGAAAGGACCACACTTCAAGTGATGAAGAAATTTCCCATCAAAGTGATGAAGAATTTTTTCTATTAAAGGGGGGTAATTTAGAAGTTACGGGCAAAAAAACTAAGGCCAACCATCGATATGTTACAACACAGAATAAAAGGTTCCTATGTTAGAAATAAAGGGGGTGTTAGGAATTAGTGCTTAACATAGATTATTATTTAATATAAATAGTGTAAGTGATTATGCAATAATCACTTTGGTTAGTAGAGATTAGTTATTAGTTAGTTAGGTGGTTTTGGGTAGTTAGTAGGTTGAATGGCCTTATAAAGCCAATACCTTGTAATAGCTTTTAGTGTTATGTGAATGACTAATTTTTAATTCAAGAACAATCTCATTTTTTCTCTCATTTCAATAGTCTACACCTATTCTATCTTATTCTAGAGTTTTCAAAACTTATGTTCATCATGCAAAAATATTAACGTGACAGAAGGAACTTGAATTGTGCTTATTAGTTAACCAATTGGTGTTTCGGAATTGTGTGGTAGCAGCTTGAAGCGTGTAGCTTCCAAAGATAGCATGGGATGTTGATTTAGGTCCAAGTTAAGATTCCTTTGAAATTGCTTGACATCATGTTCATTTGGTGGCAATATTTTTGTTTTAGGACCTACTCGCTACACGTTTCATGTAATTTGAATTTAGGTCCATCTTATGTCATCCTAGTTATTTTCAAACCCCTAACTGACATGAAATGTTGTTAATGTAATGTATTGTATGTAATCATCATAGTTTTAGATCTACTTGATGTTTTTGTAGATGCATATTTGTATGGAAATGTAACTATGTACGAGCAAGTGTAATTCAATGAGAGTTGCATCTCAATCATTGTGCACCACTATCAAAAGATCATAAGGAGTGTAAGAGATTTTTTGATGCAAGATCATATCTTTTGTAAGTTGTGTTATCAAAATTTAAATTTTGCAGCTTGCTCTGTCTCTATAATCTAGTAGGACCGGTGTTCTATTTATTGGGTTGGTGCTCATATCATTATATAGGGAATTGGTGTCTCCACTAGGTTGGTGTTGAACTAATCGCCAATGTCTCCCTTCAGATTCCAAACATGGAATAACACCTCCCATGGATCCACTTATCTCTGGTATTTGTATTGAGCGTTAACAGGTTGATCTTTTGACACAATGACAAACGTGTTCCAACAAATGGTATTAGCTAGTTGGGTCGTAGATTCAAATCCCCTCGAGTGAAGCTGAGGGGAGATTGTTGGACTAATCTCCAACATCTCCCTTTGAATTTGGGACATGGAATAACCACCTCCTGTGGATCCACTTATCTCAGGCATTTGTATCGGGCGTTAATAGGTTGATCTTTTGGCATAACGACAAACATTTCCAGCAATTGATGCCTACATATACTTCAGGGGATTGATGTCTCTGGTAGGTTGGTGCCTACTTCATGATTGTAACTCATTCTTTATTTCTGTGAGGCTAGATTTGGACAGTAGCTCCAAGCAGCTCTTCTCACCATGGTTTTTTTCCATTTCAATTTTACACGTATATCTAGTGTTTGTTTTGTAAATGTGTGCTTTTGTGATTGCTTGATCAATAGTTTCTATTTTGATTCATGTTTCATGTTTGGATATACATGTTCACGTGAATATTTTTAAATAGATTTAATCTACTGATTCACCCCCCCTTTCAATAGATTGTGTGCCCTTCAAAACTAAGGTATAGTTATTTATTAAAAAGTGATTTAAGTTGTGCCTCTAGGGGGATGACTAAGAATAAGGGGGTCTTTTCATATAATGAATTATTCTTTATTTTGTAAAAGAAATTTGTGGAGGAAAAAGGGAAGTTATTACTTTATTATTATTTTCCCTCAAAATATTATAAAAGGAGGTTGAGAGCTCATTGTTTAGGTTATACATAATATGATATTTTCTTATGCATTTGAGAGAACATGTGTTCATATCTGATTTTATTGAGGACAAAAAACCTCTTGAAAATACTAGTTTCATGGATGAAAACCCCCTAGTTGGTATTGATGGTTTCATACAAAAGCCAAAGTTGCACCTGCAAGTGAAGATTCAATTGGTTGCTTCAAGAATGGAATTTTTTGATGTATTTTGTTGGTTTTAGTTTGCTAATTATGTGTGTTGTATTATCAATTTTTGGGAGATTTTTGGAGTGAAATCTTATAAGGGTTGTACCATTGAGACCCTATTGTTTATACCTTTTTTATAGTTTGTACAATTTGTGGTTTATATTTTATGAGGGTTTAATATGATATTTCATGTTGATTATCATCATTGTTACTTGCTAATGCAAACTTGTAGGGTTGTGGAAGATTTTGTGGCTCTTTATTTGATTAGTACCATATGATGAAGGATCCATACCAATTGTGAGAGGTGTGTGGGAGCTTGAGAATGAAGCACTCCACTTTGGATCTCAATCTTCCTTGTTTGGAGGCACCTAAGGCATATTTCATGATGACATATGTTTGTAATATGAACTTTGAAGGTTTGGTGAGTATTTATTGGCTATTCCCTTCTTGTACCTATTGTACCAACAAATAAAAAGATTTGTTTCAAACCTACAATAAACTTGATGTGCATTTCAGTTCATTAACCAATATTTTTGGTGTGTTGGGGTTTCAATTATGCTTGATACTTAGAAGCCTAATTTTTCATACTAATTTGGGAATGTTTTAAGTATGATTATGAGATATTTTTTAGTATTTAAAGTATTGTTTAGACCTAATTTATAGTGGATTTCCAATCACAATAGTCTTCTCTTAGTCATTAGATGTATATGTAGTGATTTGGGTATATTTCACCAACATTATACAAGCATTTCAGCCTTGTCTTCAAGATATAGCTGGTGAGCAACATGTTTCTTATTAAAGAATAATGAATTTGAGCTAACTCTTAGTATTTGTAGTAGTATATTCATTTTTATCAAAATTTAATATCACTTCTACTTCAATAGTTTACTTATGTTAGGTTGATTTATAATGCATTTTATATTTTCTTGTAATACCTTGTATAGTAATACTACAAATGGTTCTATCTTGCACTTTATTGTATTTTCTCACCCCATTGAATAAGTGGAAGAAGTTGTGATGTGTAATTGCATTCCCTGAATAAGTGAGGAGTGAATGTGTTGTGTAATTACACTTTATTAAATAAGTGAGAAGTTACTATGTTATGTAATTATACACTATTGAATAAGAAAGAACTATATGTGCTCATTGTAACTACGCACTACATTGAATAAGTGTAGAAGTCTTTTCCTTTCAATTCTTGTAACAAAGAACACTCCATTGAAGAAGTGAAGATTTGAGTACCTCTAATGCCTAGTGTGTTTCTTTCAATGTTGTTGCATTTTGGATAGTTAGTGTGGTCCTATAAACTATATGCTCTCACCTTGCCCATATTGAGAACTAGGTGAATAAAAATTAATAAGTACATTGCATTGTAGCTTCATTTCAATTATAAATTTCAAAAAAAAATGGGGGTGGTTATTATAGTAGCTTTATGTTGTTTAGAATTCTTTATCACTAACAATAAAGTTGAATACATTAGAGATTATAGAAATGAATTATATATATATATATATATATTATAATAAAAGTGCATTTTGTGACATGGTTAACACTTATATGATTTATGCTTCTCCTTGTTTTATATCATCCTAAGCTTAATTTCCATTCCTTGACTACTTAGATACACATAACCATGTATGGGGTATGGTTCTCAAGATCATTCTTGTGATGTCATTTTATCCTTTGTATGTTATGATTCACCTTCTCCACATGGTATTTATGAGTATAAATCACTATATGTTGTTATTATATTTGGATACACTATATCAAGTGTGCATTAGTTGATATCAAATATGGACTAAACATTTGTAACACATACTTTATAGATGTGATTCAAGCTAGTTACTACAATCTCCCAAAATATGAGGTAAATATCAAAGAATTTGACAATTTTATATGGTATTCCCTTAGTTATGTTACTTTATCTATCATATTAAGACCTGTTATTGTTTCAAAACTACTTTCCATGTCATGCACATAACAAATAATTAATTCACATTCTATAATTAAGAATAAAAAAACATCTAGAGCACACTTAAATTTCCTAAAGGACACAAATAAGTAGAATCTACATAGAGGCCACTTACATTCTTGTGTATGACATGTCTTTGAAGATTTTCTAAGGTCTATAAATCGAGTCAATCCAAGAGTTTAACCTAGGATCCAACTTGAGCCTAGCAATATAATATACTCTAAAAAAATTACAAATATCATGGTTCTTACAAGCTTATTAAACATCAAATATCATAGTGAAAAAGGTCCATAAGTATTCATTTTCCACCCATTTAGATCTCCATTTTAGAGTTAAAATTTGTGATGATCAAGATTCAACTTATAGTGCGCAATATTGAACTTCAATTATTTTATCTTTTTTCAAAATAGTGATGAATCAATTTTATGTGTTATCAATAATATTTTCATATCATTAATTTAATACCTAAGTTTTTGTATTTTCAAACTTATTAGCCCAATTCTTATTAATGTAGGTTAATTGTATACTTTTTTTATTTCATTTTTTAATTACCCTAGATGAATGTAAAAGGGATTTCATTAACTTACAAGTATATGTGAATTAATGACAAATTAATAAATACACAAGTAATTTCTTGTGGTACTTGATATTAAAGTTATGTGATGTGGATTAACCTATACGAAAATTAAAATAATATTCAAGAAAATTTGTGGTGAATTTGATTACTAGAAGTAGAGTCAATGTTATTGTATGACATTTTGTGACATTCATGGATTCACACAATGGATGGTGTACCATCTATATTGTTTTGCATGCTAAAGTATATTAATCAAAATAAGAATGTGTGATAAAATTTGATGGTGACCCATCTAAATTTTATCAATTCATTCAAAAGGATAACATGTGTGATCTCTCCAATATAACTAATCATGTCTAGAGTATCTTCTATCCCTTCTCATCCTTTATATCATGTCTAGTATAATGACTATTAGGATCCTTGGATTTTGAGACATTAAAGGAAGATGAAAATGAAGCTTTCCCTTTGCATAACGATCTTGAGTTACATGATATGGGACCCTTAGGTTCTAATATAGATTCTCATTCTAATGAAGGTGATCAATATCATGAGTACAAAATTAGCCAATATTGTGAAGAATGAATTACCCCTACTAAATTTGCTAAACGTTACATAGAAAAGGTTAAAACATATTACAAAAGCTCAATTGTACTGGGAAAGGTCTAGGTTTGAAGAAACAAAGCATTGTAAGCCTCTATCACATCCCAATTTTTATCCCTCTAGACTATGTTATTGTTTACTTTGCATTTTGATCATGGTGTTAAAAAATTGAATTATGAACAATTAGAATATGATGATGAATCAGTTTTATATCCTTTTGGCATAGTTTGGGTTAATGTTCATATGAAATTGAATTACATTGAGATCAAAATGGATGTTATATATATTTTTTTAATGATGTATTCAAATGTATATGTATATATTGATGGACTAACTACCCTATTTGTTTGATGAGGTGGATGTAGGAGATATTTTCCCCCTCCATGATTATAAAGGAGATCATCATCAAAGAGATCAACAAATTTGAAAGCAAAAAATAATATTACTTAGGAGTTGGGTGAATGATGCTTGTGTTCCCTAGCATGGTTTTAAACTAGATACTATCCATAATTTAACCAAGGGTTTTTAAATTATCTTCTACTTTACATGTAGAAGCTAACCATGTGGACATTGTCCTTTGACATTGCCCTTGCTATGTGTGTAACCTATTTTTAATTTTCTCCCTTTCAACTAGGGATGTGTTTGGTGTAGGAGCACCCATCTATTTTCATTCAAATTTGATCAATTTATTAAGTGTAAGGTTTTCTTAGGAGTATTTGGACATTTGGTGTGATAATAAGGTCAAAAATACCATCAAAATGTGTCAAGAAGTTCAATTTTGTAATGGGATGCAAATATGTTTAAAAATTGCTAAATATGTAAATGTGGGTTTTAGTAGGGTTTAGTATATGGGGTCTTATATTTTGGTGGATAAAGTCTTGTGGGGATATTTCAATGTGTTTGGAGTCATTTTAGAGGTTATTAGGAAGTTTAAGGGTTTAAAAGAGCAAAATTGTCAATATTGTAAAAGCAAAAATACAAATTCTGGGAATTCAAAAGTCAGTTAGGCAATTTGGAGGGAATATAGGTGTGAGAAATGGATAAATAGGTCTCCTCCATCGATGAGGAAGGTTGTTGAAAGGTTTTGTAAGAAGATTTAATCAACAAATCCCCTGTTTTATTCAAAATTTTGTGCTTTTCTCTGTAAAACTAAAGTACCAGTGAATTATACAGGCTTGTACTGTAATCTTTCACTCTAAAGTTTTGTGAATGTTATAGAGGGGTGAGATAACTTTGCTTTGAAACTAGTTTGAGCACTTGAAGCCTTGTTTAAAGCATCTTACCTTCATTTTTTCTGTAACAGTCGGGTACACCTTATTTTAGACTTTTGAGGTCTTAACAATGTTTTAGGCCCATTCCACAAACTGTGTTCCCTATGTCTCTATGGAATGGGAATATTATGATGTAAATAGGGTGGTAGAAGGTAGGGTAGAGTCTGTATGGTGATTTTTTAGGGTGAAGTATGACTGTCCTGAGGGTTTGTGTTGAGTTTGAGTGTGAAAAACGGAGGTTTTGTGAGCAAGTTTGATGAAACGATGAATGGGAAGCCTATGTGAAGGCCTTGTGATTGTGTGTAAGAAATTTGAAGAGTGTTGGAGGAAATTACAAAGTTGGAAGTTTTGGGGAACCAATAGTTTGAATAAACCCCACCTTGAATGAAGGAAAATGAGGGTTTTGAGGAATAGAACCTAGATGCTGGTGTATGGTCCTAAAACCTATTGAATTGGGCCTTTGATTATTTTTCTTAGAGGTTTGAGTGGGTTTTTGAGTCTATCTATAAAATTTAAGGGCACTTCCTTTGGAAATTAGACCTAATTGGTCTATTTGGGTTGCATAGGATCAAGTATTTGTTGGTGTTGTTCAAAAGGAAAGCATGGTGATTCTGATATATGTTTGAGGGTGCCCTGAGGGGTATTTAAAAGTGTCAAAATTTTGAGTTTGGGAAGGTTCTTTGAGAAGAGAAGTTGTGTAAACAGGGTCTGCAGACCTAGTTGGCAAGGCAGAGTTAAACTGAGAAGGGTGTTTCTTGAAGGTTTGAGAGTTAGATTGTTGTTATCTCTAACTTTTTATGTGTTGTTTAGGTGAAGGACATCCTATCCCTGCATTAGTTGGTATCAGAGCACAGTGATGAAGAAGTCTGACAGGGCAGAGGATAAAGAGAAAATAAGTTTGAGTATAGAGATGCAAGGAAAGGTGAAAGTAAGTCAAGATCAAGTGAATGGTTCTAGGTATGAAGACATAAGAAAGAAAGAAACAAGTGATTTCAATATGGGAAAGAGTATATATGTAGGTGATAAGGTAAGTAATAGGACAGTCATGAGAAGAGGGACAGTTAAGAGAAGCTTGAAAGGGCAATGTGTGCAAAAGAAAGTAAGGTTGAGTGAAGGACAACTTCGTTTCAAGGACAAAGTTGCAAGAAAGTAGTGTAAAGTTCAAAGGAAAAGAAAAAGAGAAGATGAAGAACAAGGAAAGGAAGAGGACAAATTGGAGCAAACTAAAGTGCATTTCCAAGAGACTTGGAAAGCTTTCAATGGCAGTTGCATGGTGCAGGAGCACCCATCTATTTTCATTCAAATTTGATCAAGTTTTTAAGTGTAAGGTTTTCTTAGGTGTCTTTGTTCATTGGTGTGATAATAAGGTCAAAAAGACCATCAAAATGTGTCAAGAAGTTCAATTTTGTAATGGGATGCAAATATGTTTAAAAATTGATAAATATGTAAATGTGGGTTTTAGTAGGGTTTAGTAAATGGGGTCTTAGATTTTGGTGAATAAAGTCTTGTGGGGCTATTTAAATGTGTTTGGAGTCATTTTAGAGGTTATTAGGAAGTTTGGGGGGTTAAAAGAGCAAAATTGCCAAAATGGACAAAATTGTCAATATTGTAAAAGAGAAAATACAAATTCTAGGAACTCAACAGTCATAAGGGAATTCAAAAGTCAATTAGGCAGTTTGGAGGGAAGATAGGTGTGAGAATTTCATAAATAGGTCTCCTCCAACTATGAGGAAGGTTGTTGAAAGGTTTTGTAAGAATATTTAATCAATAAAGCCCCTGTTTTATTCAAAATTTTGTGTTTTTCTCTATAAAACTGCATTACCAGTGAATTGTATGGGCTTGTACTGTAATATTTCACTCTAAAGGTTTGTTAATGTTATAGAGGGGTGAGGTACCTTCATTTTGAAACTAGTTTGAGCACTTGAAGGCTTTTTTAAGACATCTTACCTTCATTTTTTTGTAACAGCCAAGTACACCTTGTTTTAGACTTTTGAGGTCTTAACAATGTTTTAGGCCCATTCCACAAACTGTGTTCCCTGTGTCTCTATGGAATGGGCATAATATGATGGAAATAGGGTGGTAGAAGGTAGGGTAGAGTCTGTATGGTGA
Organism: Sequoia sempervirens; assembly: GCA_007258455.2. Classification (NCBI taxonomy): domain Eukaryota; kingdom Viridiplantae; phylum Streptophyta; class Pinopsida; order Cupressales; family Cupressaceae; genus Sequoia; species Sequoia sempervirens. Next base: position 5,504,593 of record VDFB02056351.1, on the reverse strand, counting down.
GTTGTTAGGATGAAGTATGACTGTCCTGAGGGTTTGTGTTGAGTTTAAGTGTGAAAAATAGAAGTTTTGTGAGAAAGTTTGATGAAACAATGAATGGGAAGCCTATGTGAAGGCCCTGTGAGTGAGTGCAAGAAATTTGAAGAGTGTTGGAGGAAATTACAAAGTTGGAAGTGTTGGGGAACCAATAGTTTGAATAAACCCCACCTTGAATGAAGGAAAATGAGGGTTTTGAGGAACAAATCCTAGATGTTGGTGTATGGTCCTAAAACCTATTGAATTGGGCCTTTGATTACTTGTCTTAAAGCTTTGAGTGGGTTTTTAAGTCTGTCCATAAAATTTAAGGGCACTTCCTTTGGAAATTAGACCTAATTGGTCTATTTGGGCTATGTAGGATCAGGTATTTGTTGGTGTTTTTTAAAAGGAAAGCATGGTGGTTCTAATATATGTTTGAGGGTGCCCTAAGGGGTATTTAAAAGTGTCATTTGGCCATTTGGTGTGATAATAAGGTCAAAAATACCATCAAAATGTGTCAAGAAGTTCAATTTTGTAATAGGATGCAAATATGTTTAAAAATTGCTAAATATGTAAATGCGGGTTTTAGTAGGGTTTAGTATATGGGGTCTTATATTTTGGTGAATAAAGTTTTGTGGGGATATTTCAATGTGTTTGGAGTCATTTTAGAGGTTATTAGGAAGTTTGAGGGGTTAAAAGAGTAAAATTGTCAATATTGTAAAAGCAAAAATACAAATTCTGGGAACTCAACGGTCATAAGGGAATTCAAAAGTCAGTTAGGCAGTTTGGAGGGAATATAGGTGTGAGAAATGGATAAATAGGTCTCCTCCATCAATGAGGAAGGTTGTTGAAAGGTTTTGTAAGAAGATTTAATCAACAAAGCCCCTGTTTTATTCAAAATTCTATGTTTTTTCTCTATAAAACTAAAGTACCAATGAATTATACGGGCTTGTACTATAATCTTTCACTCTAAAGGTTTTTGAATGTTATAGAGGGGTGAGATAACTTTGCTTTGAAACTAGTTTGAGCACTTGAAGCCGTGTTTAAGGCATCTTACCTTTATTTTTTTGTAACAATCGGGTACACCCTATTTTAGACTTTTGAGGTCTTAACAATGTTTTAGGCCCATTCCACAAACTGTGTTCCCTGTGTCTCTATGGAATGGGAATATTATGATGTAAATAGGGTGGTAGAAGGTAGGGTAGAGTCTGTATGGTGAGTTGTTAGGATGAAGTATGACTATCCTGAGGGTTTGTGTTGAGTTTAAGTGTGAAAAATAGAAGTTTTGTGAGCAAGTTTGATGAAACGATGAATGGGAAGCCTATGTGAAGGCCTTGTGAGTGAGTGCAGGAAATTTGAAGAGTGTTGGAGGAAATTACAAAGTTGGAAGTGTTGGGGAACCAATAGTTTGAAGAAACCCCACCTTGAATGAAGGAAATTGAGGGTTTTGAGGAACAAAGCCTAGATGTTGGTGTATGGTCCTAAAACCTATTGAATTGGGCCTTTGATTACTTGTCTTAAAGGTCTGAGTGGGTTTTTGAGTTTGTCTGTAAAATTTAAGGGAACTTCCTTTGGAAATTAGACCTAATTGGTCTATTTGGGCTATGTTGGATCAGGTATTTGTTGGTGTTTTTCAAAAGGAAAGCATGGTGGTTCTGATATATGTTTGAGGGTGCCCTGAGGGGTATTTAAAAGTGTCAAAATTTTGAGTGTGGGAAGGTTCTTTGAGAAGAGAAGTGTAAATAGGGTCTGCAGACCTAGTTGGCAAGGCAAAGTTAATAAACTGAGAAGGGTGTTTCTTGAAGGTTTGAGAGTTAGATTGTTGTTCTCTCTAGCTTGTTTTGTGTTTGAAACATAGATTTTAGGACCTAAATGCTTATCTTGCTCTTATAGGGTTTTTCACTCAAAAGGAGAGAGATTAGATCCTAAAATGCTTATGTAACACTCAAATTAGGACATGTGTGATGTGATAATGTAAACGAACTTAACAAAATGCAAAAGGCTAATCTAAATGACTGAAAATGAATGTAAAACTTAAGATTTATGCTTTGTTTGAAAACACGGTGTGTTATGCAAATGAATATAAATAATGATAAAAAATGCAATAATTGACTAAACAAAGGGTTGTTTCTGAGAATGTGTGCACCTGGAAAGTTGTAGAGGACTGAATGACAGACTGAAAACCTGGTGAAATCTAGATTTTAGCTTACTGGGACTCATTTGCCAAGGGTGGCGAATCAGTCCCAAGCTAGGTCTTTTTCTAAAAAGAACTTGATTTTTGACTGTCGGGGACCTGAAATGACATCTAACTCAATTATGCAACCCAAGTGGGACTCATTTTCCAAGCATGGTGAATCAATCCACCTACAAATTCTTGCAAATTTAAGATTCAGATTTGCACCTTGATACCTGCACAACAAATTCTGAAGAAGTCCCGATTCTATATCTCGAAAAATCCCTGCAAAATAGCTTAAAATTGTTGATCTAATGGGGGGTTTTCCTTGGTAAAACCCCTAGATTGGTAATCAAACCTTGAATGGAGAAAAATATGCATAAACCCTAGCCTTAGATATATTAGAGACTAAGGAAAGTTGAATCATGACAAAACCCTATTCTATTGCTCTAGAATAAGTTATGCAAGAATGATTGAAAGGATGCAAGATCTCTATCATAGAAACCTTACAGCGCATAAAAAAAAGGATAAGAAATAACACGCAAATGCTAAATAATCACAAAAAAGACCTTGATCTTAATATTGAGTAACAATGGAAGATGGAATCAATAGGAAACCAAGTCGTTAGGCATGATTTGGTGGCTAGTTGCACCTCTTCAACCTAGATTTATTCATGATTCACCATAGGCATCCATCATCAACCCTTTGCAATGTTGGATATTGACAATGTAAGTGAGCTCCAAGACCTGCAATAACCCTAGTTTGTTGTCCTAAAGCTTCAACTTTTGCTTATGAACTTTGTTGTAGTATGCTTTTCTTTCTTGAGATGATAAAAAGTGATCAAAAAGTTGTGTAAAATAACTTAAAATGTGTATTTATAGGCAACAACACCTTATTTTCCTGTTAATTAGACCTAAGAGGCTGACATTCACCAGAAATAAGAACAAAATTAATTAAATTCCCGCTTGATTTTGAACTTTCCCTCAAAGGGGACACATTCACCACCCTTGGCAAATGGGTCCCACTACTATCATTTGAAGGTGGGTTATCAGGATATTATGTCATTAAGTGTTGTTTGTCGGGTTTTATGTGATTTCTCATGTGAAACGGGCCTCTAGATCAAATTTAATAGGTCTAAGGGGCCTATAAATTCCATTTTAAAGGGTAAATGATATGAAGGGACTCAAAAGTGGGTCTAAGTATGCATGAAATTGTCTCTTTCTTCAAGATGGTCCAATTTTCGATGACACAGTGTTGTTTAGGTGAAGGACATCCTATCCCTGCTTCAATGTTCATCCACCATGCCCTTCAATGTGGGTTGAATTTTGTAGTTTGTATTTGTCCTACTATACATTTCTAAATTATGTTGCCTCCTCTCTAGGGAGGGTGGTCTATGTTGAAATGAACAAGTTTATATAGATTGACCTCAACATAGATTCCATATGAAAATACACCTTTCTTAAGAAAACTGGATAAATATAAGAAGTTGGGTTCACTTTTAGTGGAAATATTGTTGGGAAAGTATTTTTTAAGGATAACAAATATTCATTTTGGTTCAGAGTTATGTTATTAATAGACATCCATTGGTAATGTATATTTGTTTAGGAATGGATATCCATTCTGAAATTGTTATTTTCATTTTTTCCCGTTGACCTTATTTCTTTTTGTTTCAATGGTGAAAAATGTCTTGGACAAGTAAATAAAATTGGATAGTCACATATGGCACCCTCATGAGAGCTAGTTGACAAGGTTTTGAGGTACGCACCTCTCTACTATAAGCATTTTTTTAAAGAGTTGTTTTCATATTTCTAATGTAAATACATTTATAGAACCCTAAAACCCTAGGCCAAACTTTAAACCTTAAAACATAAACCGTAAGCCCTAAATTGTAATCCCTAAGCCCTAAATTTAGGGATTAAGGTTTGTAATATGTTGACTAAAATTAGGGTTTATCCTAAATAATTTAGCCCAAAATATTATTTAAGCCATATTAAACACATTTCAAACACAAAAAAAATATCTAAACCAAATTAAATACATGACATTACTCTAAAACTATTCAATCATTAGTGAGAATATTGTGTGCTTCTAGTTTAAACTATGTATGTTTTTAGCTTGATGTTTCAGATCACACCCAGTGATCCATCTTTAGGAAGAGGAGAATGATAGATTGGAATGCAGAGTTAGCCTTAAAAAGGAGAAGAGAGATAGATGGGTAGGAGGAGATAAAAAATCATTTAAAAAGGAAGCAAAAAATAAGTTGATGACATAAAGAAGAAAGAAACAAGAAATATATATAAAAAAAAATGGAAAATAAGATGAAAAAAGGGAAAAAAAAGGTTATAAATTATGAAGGGTAATTGAGGGTAAATACTAGTATACATATATTAAATATTAATATATATAAAATATGCCGAGAGTTATCATTATCGAGGCGCATATCCACAATATCTTGAAAACTTAGATATAAAAACAACCTTTCTATTTTATTTTTCCTCTTTTTGCATGCAAATAATTTCACATTCTAAAAGTAAAATAAATTCTAATTTCAAAAAATTCATAAAATATTTTAAGTAAAAAATCTTTTGATTTGTATCTTTTAAATAGGTTGGTAGGAGAAATAAACCTCTTCTTCTAAATTTTTTAGTTCAATTGAATTTTATTGATCTTAGAATATTTTGAAAAGCAAGAAAGATAATATCTTCCAAATAAATTTTAAAAAAATATATACATCCATTTTTCTCTTATTTTAAAAATAATTTGAAATCTATAATAAAAAACGTCTACATACAATGAATGTAGTTATGCAATTGCATGTCATTTGAACGTCAAATTCAAGCTAAAGAGTTTTTCCTTGCATTGAATTTTTCTTTTTGGTGGATGCCATTGTAATGTCACTAATACACCTCTTGGCGTAATTATGTTAGAAACTAAGGTAAAAATAAACTAAAACAAAAGCTTAAAGACTAGAAAAAATGCAAGGAATAAAAAAGGAAGTTGTATTAAAGCAAAAGGCTAAAATGAAAAGAAAAATAAATTAAATAATAAGTATGAATATGCTAAAAAACAAAAAAAAGCAAAGAAGAGAAGACTTAAAATCATACACAAGTAAATAAGTTAGAAAGAATAGAAAAAACAAAATAAGCAAAAACAAAAACATACAAAAAAATAATAGATATCAAATTCTATATAATACTAAAGAAATATAATTAAGAGAAACAAAATCTATAAATCAAACTCTATAAGAGTAAGGACCAAACGCATAAATAGGAAAATAAATTTCAAAAAATCTTACACATGAATATAATATAATATGTAAAGATGCAAATACAAAGAATATATATATATATATATATATTTTTTGATGCAAGAATACTTAAAAGACAAGATTTCAAGAAATATTTATCAAAAATAAATTTTACTATATAAAATAAAAAGAGGAAAAAAGCTAAATTATATCAAAATTGAATTTTAAAATTTTATATTAAATTAATACTGAGACACAAAGACAATTAAAAAAAGGACATAGATTTAAACAAAGACTAAAAGAGAGAACAAGAAAGATGAGAAGAAAGAAAACACAAGGAAAAAAGACTAAAAATAAAAATGAAAGAAAGGAAAAATATGGATAGGAGCAAAGATGAGACGGATGAAAAAAGACAATAAATTAAAAAGGAAAAATGAAATCAAAGACAAAAGCTATTGGGAGACCCAAAGACTGAGAATGAAAATGGACAAAGAGCAAAAAAATCAAATGAAAGACACAAACAAGGTTAGGAACAGAGGAGGAGAAGGTAAAAAAAGGGGGGATAGGATGGACAAATAGGATGGGGTGGAAAGAGCCTAGGGGGGAGAGGGGGGGGCAGGAGAGGGGAACATAGGGGGTGGGGAGGGAAGGGGGAACACAAGAGGGGGAAGGATACATAAGAGGGGGGAGGTTGAGAAAGAGGTTGAGGGGGGGAAGGAGAAAAATTGACGAGGAGGAGGGTGTAAGGTGAGGGAGTTTAGGAGAGATTGATTGCTCAACCTTGGCAACCTCTCAAGACCCTAGGTCATGGGAGGGTCTAGAACAATTGGCTTCCCTTATCTACCTCAAGCTAAGGGATTTTTTCAAGAGATTTTAAGGTTTAAAGGATGAAAGGAAGAACAACTAGGTTATTTTTTTCTTTTAACAAGCCTGAATATTTCAAGAAGTTAGGTGAACAAGTTTTCAGAGCCTAGGTTGTAACTTAAGCAGCTCATTGCCAGAGAACTACAGCACGAGACACGGATGACAGTGCAACATATCAGCATCTCAATGGGGCATTGGTGTCCATATAGATAGGAAGAATAAAACATAGTCAAAACTCAAGAACCTACTAATGACCTAACAAATGTGGTTTAATGCAATAACAAAAATAGAAGGAAACTAAATAATAGAATAACAAGAAGAATACTTTAACTTGATCTAATCTATGAGTCAACAAAAGAGGGTGAGGAAAGCGAACCTTCCTACCCATGAGTTGATGTCTTCAAGGTATTCACTCAATGAATATCCTACACACACAAGAATGGAAAAATTTTGGGGTTGTGTATAGAGGAATGCCACTGTCAGTCCCCTGCTTTTGTGTTTCCACCTCCATGAATAGCCAATTAGCAAAGATAGGAGAAATGTGATAAAGTAAAGATATCAAAATGAAATTACTAAGCACTATGCTAAACAACAATATGCTATGAAAATAATATGATAATGTAAGAGAAAAGGAAATGGAGTGATATCACCTTCAACCATGTGCACTCAAGGAAAATGGGAGAAGGAGCGAGCTCGCAAGCTTGCAAATGCTAACATTGTTGTGAAAACAAAGAGAGTAAAACCAGCAAAGTACCAACTTGTAGCTTCAATGGAGGTGGTAGAGATTGAGAATGTTGTGAAAAGAGTGAAGAGAATAGTCCCAAGTGTGTGAATGATCAAGAAGTGTTCCAGAGAGAGTGTGAGAATGGAAGAGATAGTCATTTGAAGATGAAATTGGAGGCAAAGGATTCGTTCAAGGTCGGTCAAGGAGCATATGTGCTATGCTTTGTCGCCAATGGAAAATTGTAACACCTCTATGAATTTTAAAGGTAGGAATCTTGTTAGGATGACAACATGTCATGTAGACGTCTGCACATTATGCACATGTCTGTGCACCAAGCTAGCAACCTCAACAGAATATCCTCCACCGACACAAAAAACAACTGCCAAGTGGATGGAAAATGAATGAAGGAAGTGGAATTTCATTATCGAACTTGATTTTCTAAGGTAGGAGGTATGTAAATGTGGAATTTGTAGGGGGTGAAAATTCACGCCATTACATTTTTCCCCCACTTTAGCGAGCATAAGTGTCAGTGAAGCATGGTAAAGTAGAGTGAAAGTTGAGAAATGTATACCTAAACCATCGAGGAAGCAAACCACAATGTGACACATTTGAATGCACATGAAGAGGAGATGGCTCTACAAGTATGCATTTTTGAGGAGAGTTGAACAAATGTGTCATAGCCCTCAGACCTACGAAAGGTGAAAAAAAGGCTCTGCAGGTGATCGATCCTACAGAGGAGGTGCCACAGGTGCTCAGTCCTAAGGGAGGCTAGATGTGATAGGCTATGTAGAGTCTAATAGGTCCTTATAGGTGTTTGGTCCTGTAAGGAAAGATTGAGGTACTCAGTCCTCCAAGCTTGATTTGAAAAATTAGCTTCACAGGTGCTCGGTCCTACAAAGCAACATGTTAATCTATAGACAAAACATGTTAGAAAAAATACATGCAAGCAAACAAACAATCATGCAAAAAGTCAAAAATTGAAGGAGAAGCTTTCAAAGGGGTCCCTCAGGAACCCTTCAAAAGAAAAGGGGGTCCGCTCAGGGGATGCTCTATTTGAAAGGAAATGACATTTTTCGTAAATGATTCTACTATCAAGGAATCCTTTCAAAAGATCTCTTTCATCAAGAAATTTGAAAGGAACAATACTCCCTCGCAAGGGTAATTTTTGATACTTCATTAGAAAAAGTACTCCCTTTTCAAAGGAAAGTTTTCAGACTCTTTCTTTATGAATCTGTGATGAAATAAAAATTCTGCTAGGGGTCCTTGTTGAAGAATATAGTATTTTTGAAAAATAAAGGATTTTCAATGAGGGATTCATTGGCCACCGAATACACCTTTTTGAAAATCGAAGTAGTATGATAGCCCCCCCTTAGGGTGGTGCATGTTGAACACAAAGGCATGTGACATCCTAAGGAGAGAGAAGAAAGTGATTTTGTGGCTCATGATACATGATGCGATGTAATCATGGAAATGTTGTTGCACATGCAAGGGACAACCCATAAGCACCACAACATCATGAAGCAAGCAAAGAAGAGAGAAAGATGAAAGGAAAACATAATCAAAGATGAAGAAATCAAGAAATAGTGGGATCTGATATTGCATGGTTAGAACTGCTCATAGATATAAATAGATAGATATAATATAATAATATATATGAATTATCATCAATCCCCTACTATATGAAATCGTGAAGAAGGGTACGTGAAAAAAAAAATTTGGGTCAACATGGAAGCAAGGCCTAAATGCCCCGGGGGCAACGCTTTGCATCATCCCCGATTGCCAAAAATTAAGGCACAACAAAGAGAATAATGATGTAACAAATAGAAGAATTTTACGACACATAACACTCCTGTATCCAATCACCTATAAGGGTGACAAGGGTCCTCCAAGAACATATAAAACAAGTACAGGGGAAACACAACACACACACAAATCTATTCTATTGATAAAGAAGAGATGTCCTCCTAGTCCTCATCAACCAAGAGGTTATCATTTTCCCAATCTAGATCATTGTAGGGAGAGGGTGCACAAGATTGCAAGGGCAAGATAGCAAGGGGAGCACCCTCCAACTCTCCTGCAACAAGAACTAAGGAAAAGGGACTTGCAAAGTCTTCTTCCCTCAACTCCTATGAGGTAAACATCATTGATTTTGAAAAAATCATTGATAGAGCTAGGACATCGTCCAATAAGTTGAACATGCACTTGACAAGAGTTCAATGTGTCAACTAAGTGAGCAATGAAGGAGGCACCCGAGATCCACTTTTGATCTCATCGAAAGACTTGGGGGTAGTGACAAACTCAGGAGAAGTCGGGGCAGCCTCTACTACTAGGATAGTGCAAACCAAAGTAGAACTAGCTTCCAAAGAAGGTGATCCCTTCTTTTAACCCCCATTAGAAGCAGGGTCGTCTTCCAACTTGTGCTTTATCAAAGGATGTGAGATTCCCATAAAGGAATCAAAAGGTGAGGAAGAAGAGTATAAAACCGTAGTGGACACCACTGAGGTATCCGACATATCCATGGGTTTAGGAAAAGAAGGGATGTTCAGAAGGGAAATCAAGAGAGGAGGCTCAACCGAAGGAGCAAAGAACACTTATGTACCCTTTTAGGGTGAGGGTCATCCACGCTCACAGGGGGAGTCAGAAGCAATATCAAGCTGACAAGAATTGGAGTAAAGGGGTAGAAGAGGATGACATAGCAGGAGACACTGAAACAAGAGATGTTGACTCCCATTCTTCCTTCTACAAAGCAGCTTGCTAGGTGGCCAGAGCCTTCCTTTAACACTTCTGCTCAAGAAAAAGGAAGTTTCTTCAGCTCTGAGAGCTAGAAGTTGCAACTTTAGAAGGAGCAGGAGGCTCTTGTTCTGCCATGGGAGTGTCCATCGCAGTCGTTGCTGGTGGAGGTAGTGACTCCTGGACAAAAACATGAGGAAGAGATGTAAGAATAGAGGAAACAACCAATGGAGAAGTAGACTCAAGCATCTCAGTGGCAGGACTCTTACCATTTTCCACCTTAGGGAAAGGAGTAGTAGGAGGCCACAAAGGCTGAGACCTAGAGGCAACTCCATAGGGACCCTTTCCTTTACCATACAGGATGAGCTGAGGTACCATGGCAAGACAGGAAGGTCGAACACCTAACGCTTGGACTTCCTCCAAGTGGGCACCATTAGACTTCCCAAGAGGTGCATGGGGGTGAAATTTGAGGGCGCCATAGTAGGGCGAGAGGCAGAAGCAGGTGGAACTACAAGGGAAGAAGAAGGCTCCTAAGCACGAGCATACTTCCCCTTCCCCTTTTGAGAGGAAGAACCAATCTGATTTTGTGCTATCAAAGAATCCTTAACCGAAATAGCATAAGGGGAAGGAGGATAGGTCACTTTCAACAATATTCCCCCATTCTTGTATTTTACATAAGTGTGATACAATAGGTCTATCCTTGGAGGGAGAAGACCAATAGGGGAAGGCCAAAAGTGATCTAATGAATAGGCCCCATGTGACACTAGGGGTTTATACCCAGTGTCATGCACAATGTGCACAAAGCCCTCATGGGATAATTTCAAACATTTATGGATCATTGAAAGGATTGTGTTCACGGAAACTAGCCAAGGAATGACTAGCTTCACTCTGAACAAGTCAGACTCTGGGATAATTTTGAAAAGGGAATTCACATTCTTGGGCCATACCAGGACTTAAAGGGTGATGGAATCAATGGGAGAAATTAAAATCACATCATGTGTATGTATCATGCTCTTAGATTCATCATACCCATCCTTATGTAGAAAGTTTATTAGCATAATCTCCTCTATAATAACATTAACTCAGCATGTAGGATCAATGAGGACACCAATCACGATATTCCTGTTGATACAAGTGGGAATGTATAAAGGAGAGGGTACTCTATTAGCATTCATCATCAAGTCTTGTGATGTAAAGGTTATAGCAGGAGACCCACTTGCAAGCTACACAAATAGGATGGGAAGATGCATGAAAGAAGCCATCTTCTATGTACACTAAAAATAATTTTCTCAAAATCCCCCATGGTTTTAACAATTAGATAGTGACCTATTCTAGAGTTTGCTTCACAATGTTTAGGGAATATTCTAACTATGTCACTAGGGGTCGTAGGTTGGGTTGCAAGGCTAGGTTCCCTGCAATGCACACACCTACAATAGACCTAGAACATGAGAGAAGACTCCTCCAACACTATGAAACAGAACCCAAAATAGTTCACATCAGGTTCACCAAAATGTAGAGGGGGATTGATTGCTCAGGACCCCATGTCATGGGAGGGTCTAGAACAATAGGCTGCCCTGATCTACCTCAAGCTAAGGGATTTTTTTGGGAGAGTTTAAGGTTTAAAGGATAAAAGGAAGAACAACCAGATTTATATTTCCCTTTAACAATTTTGAATGTTTCAGGAAATTAGGTGAGCAAGTTTCTAGAGCCCAAACTATAACTTAGGCAGCTCACTACCAGAGGACTATAGCGTAGGACACAAAAAATAGCTTGGTGCATTGGTATCTAAGTGGGGTGCTGGTGCTCGTACGGATAGGAAGCATAAAGCATAGTCAAAACTCAAGAAGAACCTACTAATGACCTAACAAATGTATTTTAATGCAATAACAGAAATAGAAGGAAACTAAATAACAAAATAACAAGAAGAATACTTTAACTTAATCTAATCTACAAATTGATAAAAGAGGGTGAGGAAAGCGCACCTTCCTACCCACAAGTTAATGTCTTCAAGGTCTTCACTTGATGAACATCCTATACACACAAGAATGGAAAAATGTTGGGGCTGTGTATAGAGGATTACCACAGTTAATCCCCCGCTTTGGTGTTTCCACCTCCACGGACAACCAATATAGCAATGATAGGAGAAATATGATAAAGAAAGATATTGAAATGAAAGTACTAAGCACTATTCTACACAAAAATATGCTACAAAAATAATATGATAATACAAGAGAAAAGGAAATGGAGTGATATCGCCTTCGACCACATGCACTCAAGGAAAATGGGAGGAGTGAGCTTGCAAGCTTGCAAATACCAATGTTTCCACGACAACAAAGAGAGTAAAACTACAACTTGTAGTTTTAATGGAGGTAGTAGAGCTTGAGAATGTTGTGAAAAGAGTGAAGAGAATAGTCCCAAGTTTGTGAATGATCAAGAAGTGTTCCAAAGAGAGTGTTAGAATGGAAGAGATAGTCATTTGAAGATGAATTTGGAGGCAAAGGAGCCATTAGAAGTCAGCCAAGGGAGCAAAGATGTTACACTTCATTTCCAATGGAGAATTGTAATTCCTTTGTAGATTCTAGAGGCAAGAATCTTGTCAGGATGACTACGTTCCACACAGACGTTTGTGTGTCAGGCTAGCATCCCCAATAGAATATCCTCCACTGACATAAAAAAAAAGCTGCCAGGTGAATGGGAAACAAATGAAGGGCGTGGAATTGCATTATCAAACTTGATTTTCTTTAAGGTAGGAGGTACATAAATGTGGAATTTATAGGGGGTGAAAATTTACCTTGAAATCTTGATTGGAGAAATTTACCTTAGTCATTTTCACTCTAGCCAGTGAGGAAAGAAGGAAGAAGAGAGAGAGGAGACGGAGCAATCATGCCGCAAGACTACGACACTGAGATCGTGCACCAAGTAGATGAGCTGCAGAGACGATGGACCCACTTCGCGGTGCCCCGCAAGGTGAGTACGAAAACCTACGTTATTTATTTTGAAAATTTAAACATTTGTGAGAAGATAGGAAAAAAAGTGGCATATGGGTTGCGTAGGTGGGGGGAAATGAAAAAATCGGTAGTTGTCAAAATTGAAAAAATAATAAAATTTTTAGGGGGGAATGGGGGTGAAGCGTGCCGCCATAGTGGGGCGTGTGCGCCCCGGCCTGCAGCGCCGCCCCCCACGGTAGGGCTCACACGCCCTGCCGAGGTGGAGCCGCCCCGAGCGGCGGGGCGCACACGCCCCTCCGGGGATGACACACCCCGATTGGTGGGGTGCATATGACCCACCGGGGCGGACACGCCCCAGGCAGTGGGGCGAACATGCCCCACCTGGCTGGGCGCATACGCCTCGCCCGGGCGGACACGCCTCTGGTGGCAAGGTGGGCACGCACTGCCAAAGCGGGGGCCTCCCCAACCGCGGGGCGGATCCACCCTGAGCTGGGTAGCAGCTGCCCCGAACAGGGCAGCCACGCCCTGCGAGGGCCGAGCCGCCCCAAGGGGGCGGAGATGCCCCGCCACGGGGTGGAGCTGCCCTGTGGGGGTGGATACGCCCCGCCACAGGGCGGAGCCGCCCCGAGGGGGCGGATATGCCCCCGGGAGGGCGAACACGCCCCGATGGGGTGGAGCCGCCCCAAGAAGGTGACACGCCCCGATGGGGCAGAGCCGCCCTGGGAGGCGGACACACTTCAGGAGGGCGAAGGGAAAAGCTACCTGAGGGAAGAGGGGGGAGAAAAGAAAAGAAGAAAGAGGGATAGGGCAAGGGAGAAAGAAATGAGCTTGATGGTGGGGAAAAATGAGGACGAGGGGAGAATAAAAGTAAAGATGGTCCGGGTTTAGGAAGATTGTGTACTGATAAATGGTTGATGTGGATGTAGAGTTTAGTGCGGATACGGACACATGAGCTATGGTCAGAGGTACTGACAACGGCGCTAGGAGCGATGACGGGTGTGGATCATGGGGCCTTAGATCATGCGGGACTATTGCATTTTCTAGAGGTACCAGTGATGAGGGCGCATCGAGCGATACTGACGGCCTTGATAGAGAGATGGAGCTCAGAGACGTCGACATTTCGGTTGCCGATGGGGGAGGTTATGGTGACGCTGAAGGATGTATGGCGCATCCTAAAGTTGCCAATATTAGGGATTTTTTTGAGTGATGTGGTTTCGAGGGGGGCCGAGTTGAGGCAGACTATGACAGTGCTATTTGGGCACGTTGCCTTACCGGTGCAGGGTCAGCAGTTGGATGTAGATGGATGCCTGACAGTGGGAGTACCAGCGTTGCCTTTATTTTTAGCTGGGTTGATTAGTGGGGTATTGCTGCCAGATCGTAGCATGCGGTATTGCAGTTTGCAGTTCATGGAGCCGATCCGACACATTGTGGAGTGGTGAGAGGGATAGATTGCATGGGGTGCGTGTGTACTAGCCCAGTTGTACAGAGATATGCATCTGATTTGTTATCGGGAGGCAGTGAATTTGACACACATGACGCTATTATAGGTGTGGGCATGGGAGCATATTACGGTGACTAGACCAATTGTTGTGCGGGAGGGACAGGTGGATGATACAAAGCCACTGACATGGAGATATGGAGAGGGGAGGGGCTAGGTTATTCGTTATAGGTGGGTGGGAGATTTGGAGGAGGGAGACATAGTTTGGCAACCATATATGCGGCAACGCTTCAGGGGATGGAGAGAGCAGACTGCGAGACAGAGTGGGTATTTTATGGCTCAGTGTGTCCTGATTGGGATTCTTCCACAGATAGTGGAGATGCACCGGCCGGATAGGGTGTTGCGACAGTTTGGGTAGACATAGGATATTCCTGGTCCGCTAGTGATGTTCTGACGGCTCACCAGAGAGCGACCATGGGGGCGTGCGATTAGCCCCACAGCGGCCAGAGCATCATGGGCAGCGACAGTGCAGGTACTCTACCCTGGGAGATATGCAAGAGTAGAGGATCCAGGAGTGACAGTGCGATATGACGGGTGGTTTCGCAACCACCTATGGGAGAGGATTACACCTTTGGTGTCGATTGTAGGAGCAGTCAGATTTGGATTAGAGGATGAGCGGCGTGGGGCGAGAGAGGGAGGACATCCCAAGCCGGAGATGGGAGGAGAGAGGATGGAGGTAGTGGGACAGGTAGGTAGGAGGAGGAGGAGGGGGACCAAGGGCAGCAGAGGAAGGTGAGAGAGGCAATACGACAGGAGAGGAGGAAAGATCCGGAGCCGGATGCGGGAGGACAGGAGGGGAGGAGAGATCCGAAGCCAGATGCAGGAGGACAGGAGGGGTTAGAGGTAGAGATGATACATGCAGTGGAGGGTAGAAGGGGCCGGCAGACTGGTATAGGGGGCAGAGTACGTCAGAGGAGGGTGTTGGTACGGGCGGAGCAGGGAGAGGAGAGACAACCAGATGGAGGTCAAGAGGAGACGGAGGTCAGGAGGCAGCCAGAGTTGATGGCAGGTAGGAGGCGACTGATGAGGGTACAGACCGTGACAGAGCATGAGGGTTCCCAAGAGGATACTGAGGCCAGGAGTCAACCAGAGAGGGTGAGGAGGGGGGTCAGCAGAGGGGAGGACAGGAACCTCCCATTGTAGAGATAGGGGAGAGTGAGGATGAGGAGCAGTCAGAGATAGGAGAGCCGAGGAGATTGATGAGAGTGGGGAGGCATGGTCAGCCACGGAGAGTGCGAGTATGTCCTTCCATGGAGGACTTGGGGGATCAGCAAGAGGAGGGGGCTAGGGAGAGGGATGATGCTATGGAGATAGATGGTGATGTGCCGAAGATATAGATTTTGGATGTAGAGCCATTAGCGGTGGTTCCTGTCATTTCATCAAGGGATTGATTGTTCAGTCGAGAGACACTATGGAGAGTCGTCAGAGTATAGATCAGAGGTTGAGGGTGGCAAAGGCGGAGGTGATCAGACTTAGAGTTGAGCTATCAAGAGCACCAGTAGCAAGTTAGAGGACTAATAGATATATGGTAGAGGTGATGTGGAGAGAGAGGGAGGTACTGCGGGCTGACATACAGGGGCTACGAGATGAGTTAGCTACTGTCAGTTGGGACCAGGATAGACTAGAGGCAGAGACTGTTATATTGTAGGCCAGAGGGGCAGCAGTGGGGATGACTGATCATGTATCAGTAGGTAGTGGGCAGCAGGTAGATGATCTTCGGTGGGAGTGAGATGAGTTATAGGACAGAGTGTTTTGCTTAGAGCAGACAGTGGGAGAGATGGGGGTGGTGCAAGAGAAGGAGAGACAGGTGAGGGAGCAGGTTCAGATTATGCAGGCAGAGAGAGATGCAGCATAGGCACGAGTACAGGCAGTGGAGGCAGAGAGGGATATAGCATAGGTGCGGGTTCAGGCGCTGCAAGGTGAGCGAGATGCAGCATTGTCAAGAGTCCAGGAGTTGCAGGGGGAGAGAGATGGAGCAGTGGTGCAGGAACAGGCTGCATAGAGAGAGAGATGCTGCAGAGAGACAGATGCAGACATTGTAGGGGGAGCGGGATGCAGCAGTGGCACAGTGGCAGTCTATGCAGGGCCGTGATGTGATAGGGAGATATATGCATGGATTACAGAGGGAGAGGGATGCCGCAATAGCCAGAGTGGTGGCTATTGAGGAGATGAGAGATCGGATGCAGGTGGACATGACACAGTTACGCTTATCCCAGGAGGCCTAGGAGCAGGAGAGGAGGATGATTACGAGGGATCGGGACAGGTATCGACATGAGCAGAATTCTGCTCGGGTCCAGGTTGTGGAGAGAGAGGATAGTATGAGAGAGGCAGGTTTTTGAATGGCTACATATTATTCTGTAGTTCCTGATCCGGCTCAGCGGACATTTCGTTATACCCGTCAGGCACCCCAGATGCCAGCGCCATCCCAGTCACTGGGGACACAGACTCGAGGCTACAGTGAGTCACCGGGTGCTACACCAAATAGGTGATCAGTACCAGACTCTCCACAGAGATAAGACGTGGGTAGCTCATTCGGGAGGTGACAGGTTACTGAGTTTTTGACAGATGCAGGGTGGAGCATATAGGATTTATTGACAGAGATTAGAGATGTTTCATATCTCTGGATTTTGTAGTTTATCATGTGATGGGTATATGTATGATGGACATGTGACACATATTATATTATTTTGATATGAGACAGTTCTTATTGACACCATGTAGTATGTTTCTTTTTATGATGGGTGATTATATGCATGCGTATATGGTATTATTCGTTTATGATGTGTTGGTTCATTTATGCTTATGTTTATGATATGAGATATTCATGTGGATGATTGGATATATGTACTTATGGAATATGAATAATTTTATTGATGCAAATATGCGCATGGTGATATATTATGTGTACCTATGGGATCTATGATGATTTATGTATATGGATGCCTAGTTGACTTATTTGTCATGTATGTATATGTGTATGATAGATTTTGTATGGATATTTTATATATGCAGGATGTGATGTATTATGCGTCTAACACTTTGTGATGCAGGTGGCGATGTATGTAGGGTCCTAACATGTGGTGATGCAGGTGGCGATGGATGTATGGTCCTAACATGTGGTGATGCAGGTGGCGATGGATATATGGAATAGTACTTTTGTGCTTTTAGAGGAAATAACACACGACCATAAGTGCCAATAAGAACTAACATGACAATGGGAGGTGGGTATGTGGTGATTGTGAAGATGGATGTCATTTAGCATCTGTCAAAAAGTATCAGTATCCTGAGAAGAATGGAAAAGAATGAGGGAAAGTATTTGCACAACCAAAACCATAGGGTGAGTGTAATACAATGATTATGAAAATGCAATCCTAATTCAATTTGCCATCTTTGGAGCACTGATTTTTGCTATAGCATAAGACACGATACACCAAGGTATGGAGGACCGAGGTAGATTAGTGTCTAATGCATAAAACAAACACGTCAGACAAGAAGGCTATTCCAATACCCCAAAGTCACGAAGACCTTGTTCGGGTCCAGTATTGAGATAACCACAAGCACAAAAGGATGTCCCAGCGTAACACAAGACCTCAAGGACCTTGGTGGGTACTACGTGAGACAACCAAGAAAATACAACAAAAGAAAAGATCAAGATATGCCCCTATGTAGACCAATCAAAACACGCCATAATATGATGAATTATGGCGGCCTTGATAAGTGATGATAGGGAGCCCAAATGATAAACAAAAACCAAAAGCATCAAAAGATCGCAATCAATTTCAAATGTCCATTGCCATAGGATCAAGGGGATAGATGGAATTGATGAGGTCTGTTAGGAAGGATGTATCCTGTTGAGACCTATGATGAACACTAAGCAAAAAGATCAATATGATATAGGATATTCAAAATTGATTAGGTTCGTTGGCACAAGTGGATCTTGTTTGTTAAGGACCAGCTAGATAAAGGCGTAGCCTGATGACATGACACAAGGGAGACAAGACACAACCTAAAGACCTAGGGGATCGGGGGCCGATCATAGATTAGCCTTGCCTACGTGAAAGCGCAGAGCCCTCGTAGTTCATGAAAAAGACCATGGATAAAATAGAAAGAAGACAATGGTGACCGATGATGAAGGACACAACATTGGACAGAAAAATTCCCCAAGGGAGGATAAGATGACCAACCTTGCCTACGTGAAAGCGTAGGGGCAACGTAGTTCGACAAGGGATGAAAATGATGCGTGAGGATGAGACCTTGGTGGAGACTGACACGATGGATGATCCTACATGATGACACGGACTGACCGACAAAGGGATCGAAAGACATAAGCCCAAAGTGGGATATAAAAAAGCTCAGGATGAGGGATAGGTAAGGTGGGTCGTCCAGTGCTCAATCAACAAATACCAAGCGGCCTAGGCTGAGGTGGGCGAGGATGATAGTGCGGATGAAAGCACAAAATAACTAGGACGTCAGGTACATAATGATTAAGCCCTCTATGGATGACGTCTGCTAATAGGTTTTCACCATCCATACTTATCCAAGGTGCCACCAAGAGGTGGCTTTCACCATAGGACGGATTTATTTCTCTTTACTATTTTTTTTGGATTTTTTTTATTACTTTTTTTATTTTTTTTGACTTTTTTGACTTTTTTGATAGGGTAGATCAAGCGGACTTAAGCGTAGAACCTTTTTAGATGGAGAATATTGACAGGTTCGTCAAGGGGATCTCCTTCCAGAGTAGTCAACCTGTAGGCTATAGATCCATATTTGGCAGTTATGATATACGGCCCTAGCCAGTTTGCCTCAAATTTTCCTTTCTTGTCACGGTCTGGTTGAGTGCGTTGGTTTTCTTTGAGGACAAGCTCACCAACCTGAAATTGTCTAGGGTAGACCTTTTTATTGTAATGACACTTGAGGCAATTTTGGTATGCCTGTAAGTGGTCATAGGCTCTTACTCTCCGTTTATCCAGTAACTCGAGCTGTGCAAGTCATGCAACGTGAGCATCTTCTTCGCTGATAAGGTTCTTCAAAGAAATTCTCATTGAGGGGAGCTCAACTTCGATTGGCAAGACGGCTTTAGCACCGTATACTAGAGAGTAAGGGGTGGCACCTGTTGGGGTGCGGATGGATGTGCGGTATGCCCAGAGGGCGGGATGAATATGGAGGTTCCAATCTCGTCCAGTGTTATTGACAACCTTTTTGAGGATGCGAATGAGGGTCTTGTTGGTTGCTTCTGCCTAACCATTACCCTGAGGGTAATAAGGCATCGACCAACGATGCTGGATATGGAAGGTGTCACAAAGGTGCTTCATGGCTTGGTTTTTGAAAGGTTTTCCGTTGTCACAAATGATGGTGGATGGGATACCATATCTGCATAGAATATGGTAGAGGATGAATTTGGAAATCTGAGTACCAGTAATTTGTGAGAGTGGCATTGCTTCCACCCATTTGGTGAAGTACTTAGTTGCAGTGATGATGAATGTATGGTCGTCGGATGATGGTGGGTGAATCTTTCCAATCAAGTCGAAACCCCATTGAGAAAATGGCCACGGTGCTAGGAGAGGCTGAAGATCTTGTGCTAGAGCGTGGATCAAATCCGCATGCTGTTGACATGGAAGGCATTTCTTCACAAATTCGCAAGCATCGTGTTCCAGTGTAGGCCAATAATATCTAGCCCGTAAGATCCTTTTGGCCAGAGCCATACCATTTGAGTGAGCCCCACAAATACCACCATGTACTTCTATTAATACCGTTTGGGCCTCAGTCTGATTCAGACATCTCAGGAGGATTCCATCATACCCGCGACGATAAAGCATATCACCAACAATGATGTATCGGGAAGAATGATGGATGAAGGATTTACGTTGGTTGCATGTAAGCTCTGTGGGTATGGTATTATCACAGAGGTAAGTGTATATGTCTTGGTACCACGGGGAGGCGGGACCTACAATATCGCACACCATGTCAGTTTTGGGAACATCATATGCAGGGATTAAGAGTTGTTCAACAAGGAACTCACACTCTGTTCGATCCTTGGGCATGTCAATCAGGGAACCGATAGTGGCCATTGCATCTGCCGCTTTATTCTGTACCCGAGGAATTTGGTCAAACTATATGGAGGTGAAATATTTTTTGAAATCATCCACCATGCGTTTATAGGGTAACAGTTTGTCATCTTTTGTGAGGAATTCATCATTAACTTGTCTAATAACCAGCAAAGAATCACCAAAGACTTTCAAATGTGTTATGTGCCACTGTTTTGCAATTCTAAGGCCGATGAGGAGAGCTTCGTATTCTGTCATATTGTTGGTACATGGAAATGCTATCCTGAATGATTTTGGGATGTAGTCACTTTGAGGAGTGACTAACAGAATTCCTACCCCTAATCCACTATGAGTGTATGAGCCATCAAAATATAACGTCCAAGTTGGTGCTTCTGTTACTATGTAGATTTCTTCATCCAGGAATTCAGCGTCTAAGGGGTAGGCATCTACCAATGGTGCTTCAGCCAACTGATCAGCAATAACTTGTCCTTTTATGGCTTTGCGCTCTACATACTCTATGTCAAATTCACTGATGAGCATGACCCATTTGGCCATGCGGCCAGTCAAAGTGGTTCTAGATAACAGATACTTCAAGGGATCAATTTTAGCGATTAATTTGACCAAGTGACTGAGCATGTAATGGCGGAGTTTCTATGTGTTGAAAACCAGTGCTAGGCAAGCTTTTTCCATTAGGGAGTAATTTAACTCATAGCCAACTAGTGTGCGGCTGATGTAGTAGATTTCCCTCTCTTTGAATGACTCATCATGTTGCACCAATAATGCCCCCAGTGTGACTGAGGTAGTAGAGATATAAAGCAGGAGGGGTTTTCCTGGAATAGGCGGCATCAAAATCGGTGGATGAGCTAAATATTCCTTAATTTTATCAAAACCCATTTGACACTGTGGGGTCCATCGGAAGGTGGAATCTTTCTTCAAAAGATGGGTGAATGGCTGACATTTATCTGCGAGCTGGGCGATGAACCGACGAATGGACTGCATCTTTCCTTGGAGGCTTCTTAACTGCTTTAAATTGTGTGGATGTGGCATATCCAGAATAGCCTTTACCTTGGCAAGATCAACTTCAATACCTCTACGAGAGACTATGAAACCCAGAAATTTCCCTGACGTGACCCTAAAGACACTTTTTCGGATTCAGCTGCAACTTATAATGCTCTAACCGCTCAAATATCTTTTTCAAGATGGCGGGATGTTTTGCTCGTGTTCTGGATTTCCCTAATAGGTCATCAACATAGTCTTCCATGATGATATGGATGAGGTCATGGAAGATAACCGTCATGGCTCTCTGATACTTTGCCCCCGCATTTTTGAGACCAAAGGGCATAACATTGTAACAAAAAGTGCCCCAAGGAGTTGTGAAGGCAGTTTTGTGTTGTTCTTCAAGTGCAATTCGAATCTGGTTATAACCAGAGAAGCCATCCATAAGGGATAACATCTCATGTCCCACTGTTAAGTCGACCAACATATCAATGTTAGGAAGAGGGAAATCGTCTTTTGGGCAGGCTTTGTTAAGATCCCGGAAGTCTGTGCAGACCCGAATGTCTCCGTTTGGTTTGGCAACTGGAACTATATTAGAGATCCATTCGGAGTAGTCAATTGGTCTGATAAAACTCGCGTCCAGTAACTTCTCCAACTCCTTGACTAATAGTGTGACTTGTGGATGCATATTACGGAGTTTTTGCTTGATAGGTTTGGCGTCTGGGTGAATGTCTAAGTGATGAACCACTAAAGCAGGGTCTAAGCCTGGCATGTTTGAGTATGACCAGGAAAAGTTGATGGTTCCTTCTTGGAGTAGCTGCACAAAGACCAGGTACTCTTGTTCGGAGAGTGACTTAGCTACATAGGTGATCTTAGCACTTTCAGCAATTCTCAAATTAACTTCTTGTGTCTCTTCAATCAGAATAGATGATCTGACAGATAGCTGAGTTCCCATAAGGGGAAGATGAACATCTCTATCTTCCAGCGCCTTTTCGAGGTTTTCACCTTCAGATGCGTCCTTTATTTTTACTTTTTCCAGGTCAGGAAGTGCCTCAGGGAGGTTTTCACTAGGTGACCGCTTTTTACTTTTCTTATTTTTATTTTTGTGACTTGAGTGTTCATCCTCCCCCAATCCCATAAGGTTGACATATGTGTCCGCAGACATACTAACAGGTGTGGTATTATGTAGGTCCCAATCAATGATTTCAGGGTGACAAAGGGATAGGCTAATGGTGCAAACGGATAGGCATTCGAACATGGACGATAAGTTAGTGTGATCGACATCATCATACGCATTTATGATAGATTCCTCCTTGGGTATGTCTGCCAATGAGCCCTCGTCCATGGTGATACTATTAGAAGTATTAGATGATGTCACGGGGCTTTTCTGTTTGCTGTCATACCCAATTCCTACTTTCTTTGGTAACTATGGTGTATCAATGGGTTGCAACCGCCCTTGTTCCTCTTTACCTAGGCCTCTACCTTGATAGTTATGTTTTTCCACAAACTTTGTCGGCCAAGGGTACTTTTCCTAAAAATGTTTCTTTAGAGGAGTTTCTGGTTCGGGCTCTTCTCGGTAGACCCACTGGCTTATATCCTCTTCTGGTGCATCGATCTTGACACTCGGAGATCTCAAAGTGGTAGTAGGGATGTTTTTACCACTGAAGGTGATGGTCTTGTCTTCCTTTTATGTAGCACGTGAAGGTTGACCGTACTCGTGTTGTGACGATGGCATTGTGGCTACATTGAGAGCCGTATGCATTTCATATTCACCACACCCTTTGTCGATGATCTGGACTTTGGTGACTGAAGGATTAGTGGTGGAGGATGGAGAGGTTATTGCGGTGGATGGTGGATTGGAGGATGATGACTGGGATGCCCCCATTTCAACCCCAGGACAATAATGTAAATGGGGAAAAGACGCTTCTAAAGCGTAGCAGTATTCGAATGGTTTGGGGTCGGCATAGATGGTGACCTCTTGTCCATTGAATGGGAATTTGAGGCACTGATGGTAGGTGGAGGGTACGGCTTGCATAGCATGGAGCCACGGGCGGCCAAGGAGGAGATTATACGGTAAGTCCAGATCAAGGACATGACATGTAGTATACTGAAGTACAGGTCCCACTTGGATAGGAAGATCGATGATTCCTTCTAAATTTCTCTCTGCATTGTCATAAGCTTTGATTGTAATGATCTAGTTGCTTAAGTCTGCTTGAGTATATCCCACCTATTTTATGAATTTCAAAGTACATAAGTTGAGGGCAGAGCCATTATCTATCAAGACCCTTTTTATTGTATGGCGGGCAACTATGACTTTGATGTGTAAGGGGCGATTATGATTGACATCAATGTTTGGCATATCGTCTTGACTAAAGTGCAGGTGATGAGACAAAGCCAAGTGTCCCACCAAAGCTTGGAATTGCATGGGGTCGATGTCATTTGGCACATGGATTTCCTACAAGGCTCTATTGAGGATTTCTTGATGTACCGGGGAAGACTTAAGCAAATCCAAAATGGATATATGAGTGGGGGTCTTCCTTAGGTGATCAAGGATGTTATATTGAGAGTTCACATGAGTCGGTTGGGTGGGTGCAGAGGCTGCAGGGACGGTGATGCGGGCTCGTCGTGTACTAACAGCACATTGAGGGTCTTTGGCTTTAACGTGTATCATGGATACTCGGGGTTCCACCTGTTCAATGTAATGAATAACACCTTCATAATTGAAGGGCACATTCTTGTAATTCACATTATTTGTGTTGTTGCTTTGGGGATTAATGTTGGAGGTGCTAGGGCCTTGACTATGGTTTGGGAAGGCATTTTGATAGATTTGCAGTTGAGCATTGGACGACGAAGGTTGAGTGGGGTCAACCTTAATATCTCCTCGATCAATGAGATCTTGGACATAATTTTTTAAACCCTGACACTTATTCAAGGAGTGTCTCTTGATTTTATGAAAGTCACAATACTCATTCTCATTAAACCATGCCGGCTTGGGTTTGGACTCATCGAATGGTTTGGTGATAGGGTATGCGATGGGGTAATTGATTTGTAGCAATTTATTAAAAACAACACTCAGGGGTTCACCCAATTGGGCATATTGACATTTGGTATTCCCCTAATTTTTTTGGTTTGACTGTAGAGGGGGACAAGGTGCCCCCTGGGGTACAGATATGGTGTTGGGTACAGACTACTGTCGCCTTTGGGATGCATTAGCCACTTGGACATGTTTGGTGTCTGTCACTCCGTCATTCACTGCATTTTTGTTCTTATTCCAAAATCGTGGTTTATCTCCAAATGACCTTTCTTTATCATAACTATGTATTTTGATGTGTCCTTTGGCAATAAGGGCACGTTCAAGGATAGGTCCCTTTTCCACTATCTCGGCCAAAGTGGTGACAATGTGTAGTCTAAAATTGTGGGCCATGTCAGGATGAGAATTTTCCACGAAAAGGGTGACCATGTTTTTTTCTTTCAGAGGATTTTTCATTCGACTAGCTAATGCACACCACTGTTGGAGGTAGCTGGTAAAGGTTTCTCCATCACGTTGTTTCTCTTTTAGGAGATCTAAGGTGTCTGTATCCTTCTGCGAATTGAAAGAGAAGTAAGATACAAACTTCTCTGATAAGTCTGCAAAAGTTTTTATGGACCCCTTTTCGAGAGTCATGAACCAATCTAGGGCATGGCTTGCTAGGCTTCGTGGGAACAAGCGCAAGAGATAGTTATCACTGTACATGACTTCTTGACACTGTGAATAAAACTCTTGCAAGTGAGCCTTAGGGTCTTTGTCTCCCTTGTATTTGTCAAATTTTGGAATCTCGAAATGTTTAGGAAATGGGATCAATGAGATGGAGGGATCAAACGGATATGGGCATATATCTTCAAATTTGAATGATTGTTTTGTAGCCCCAGCTTGAAGATCCTTAAGTGCGGCTTTGATTTCCAAAAAATCTGAGCTAGCCAGTGGCGGATTGGGGGGATATTGATGATAGAATAATGAGGGATCTTGCTGAAAGGGCATCGAATTGTTGAAATACAGGTTTGGATGATTGGATGATGACATGGTTTACTGGTAAGATAGGGGATTTTGTTGATACAGGGGCTATTGTTGTGGGGCATAATATGGATTTGTTGAGTAAAAGTGTGGGGTAGGTTGTTGAGGAACTTGGATGGGACGTTGCGTGTTGGTTTGTTGGTATTGAGGGTATTGTTGTGATTGTGGGGAGGTCGCATAAAGCAGTTGTTGGGGAAATTGTTGTTGATTGTGATAGTAGTAGTGTTGGGGAGGTTGTTGTTGTGACATCGAATGTTGTATGGGCCGAGGTGGGATATTGTGTTGTGGTTGAGCCTTTGGACGCAAAAGGGATGCGAGAAAGGGAGATATGGTCTGGGCAATAGGATGAGATGGATTGCCTTATGATTGGTAGGATGGTTGTTGTGAAGAGACCAAGGTATTGTGTGTAGGTTGTGGCAGATGAGATGGTGGAGGTAGTGTAGAAGTGTTTTGTAAAGGGGGTTGTTGGTTACCGCTCAGAATGTTCAGCTGGGGTGTGCCTTGTGGAGGTAATTAAGGCAGAATGGTAAATTGGTGAACCTATTGAGGTGGTATATTGGTGGTCCCAGGAGGTGGAAGCGATGTGGCAAAGGAGGTGCCCCCAATGTTGACTAGAGGTTGGTTGGAAGGAGGAGGTGTTGTTAACGTTAATGGCGGAGGTTGTGGAACACTTTGTGGCATACCATAGGCAAAAGGATTATTGGGATTTGGCACTTGAGGTCCTCCTATAGCTGAAGTTGAAGCGTGTGGGGGATAGTTAACCTAATAAAGAATGGCATTGCCAAATTCAGGTTGATGCCAACCCTCAATTAGAGGAACATTGGAGAAGTATGAACCTTCTGGTTCATTTTGGGACCCTTGGGGTATGTTAGATGGGGCACCCCTATATTTGGACCAGTCGACATTGGAGGGGGGTTTAACACCCTTCTCAATTAGGTGGGCCAAGATTTCTTCCCCATGTTTCTCAAGCAAATGGTCAGTCATTTGCACATTGGCGGGATTACTAAAATGTTCCTCAAATGTGAGTTCAGGTTGATTAACCATACTTTCTTCTCCATGTGGCGAGTTATTCTAATTCTCAGTGTTGGAGTGCGATGAAGTACCATTATGGGGATCGTGAGGGATGTTGGTATCCTTGTTAGGATCTGATGAGACGTTGATTTTGTTTTTGGGATCTTGAGGGTTGTTTGATTGGGCATTCTGAGCTTGACGATCGGCCATTTTCCTTGCCTGTGAACGGGTCTAAACGGGCAAGCAATTGTGAGATGAGTAGATTAACACCTTTGTCAAATGATTTGATTGTGATTGGATAAGGTGCGATTTGGATGGGGGTTTGGATTTGGATTAGATTTTGTTGGGATATATTGGATCAGATTGGATTTCGATTGGATTGGATTTGGATTGGATTGGATTTGATTGGATTGGATTTCAATTGGATTATTCGACTGACTGGATAATTTGATTGAATGATT
Source organism: Sequoia sempervirens (assembly GCA_007258455.2). Classification (NCBI taxonomy): domain Eukaryota; kingdom Viridiplantae; phylum Streptophyta; class Pinopsida; order Cupressales; family Cupressaceae; genus Sequoia; species Sequoia sempervirens. Next base: position 5,477,834 of record VDFB02056351.1, on the reverse strand, counting down.
GGTCTTGATAGGTTTGGATGATTGGATGGGTATGATTGGATGATAAAAGATGAGAGGGAGACCTTGAGTTTAATCAAAGGAAGTTATCCTTAGCAACCAAGAGCTTTAATTGATTAAGAGGGTGATTACGGCACCGAATCCACCTTAAAATAGGAATGGATTAATTGGGCCAAGGGTGATAATTTACGCCACCGAATTCACCTCAAGATGGAAGCAAATTGATTGGGGTTGAAGTTAAAGACTAATAATCAAGTTCAAGTGCTATGGTCAATTTGGGTAACCACTTTGTAATACAAGGTTAGGACGGTTTGGTTATGGGTGGTGTTTGGGGATGCAAATGGTAAGAAATTATGGTGGGTTAGGGAGAAATTAAAATGAACGGGGGATTAAAGATAATTGTGGGGAATGTATGGGGATTTAGAATGGTTGAACGAAAGTTTGGAATAATGAGATGGAGGTTTAAAGTGGTCAAACGGGGGTTTTTGGAGGTTTAAAGTGACAAAACGAAGGCTTGGGATGATGAGATAATGGTTGGGAATGGTTAAATGATGGTTTAGAGGCTAAATCGATCCAAATGGGGTGATTTCAGGTGTTCAGGAGGGCAAATTTTCCCCTCTATAGCAAAACAGGGGTGTAATCACCTCACTGTGGTAAAACAAGGGCGTAATTGCCTCACTGCGGTAAAACAGGGGTGTAATCGCCTCATTGTGGTAAAAATAGGGGCGTAATCGCCTCACTGCGGTAAAATAGAGGCTTGATTTGATGCAAATGACTATGGCAAGGACTTTAAAATGACAATGATAAGGCCAAATTGTCAAAAGTTCACTGGTTTCTCACAAGAAAACACTCTCAAGCAAATACAACCCTATGATTAGTGTTAAGGGTATGGCCAAAGAGGTCTTAATCTAGGATGCACAAGGTGTCTAGGGAGTCCTCGATATACTCTCGGTACATGAGGCACAACCGTGAACACCATCCCATCACAAGCGTGAGTCGGGAACCCTAGCGAGATATTGAAGGACTCGAACCAACTCTTCACGTCTATCTAGGTATCACCCTAGCTTCGACGCTCTGCCAATTACGACGTGATGATTTACAGCTCTCCCCCCTTTTTATACCCTGCCGACGTGTGGTTGGAATCGTCCCTTGGGGTGATGAAATCCCCAAGCAGGTCCCACTATAAAGAAAGCACTAACTGTTTCCAACTACTCCCCAGGCTCACACGAGGTGCAAGGGGAAAGCGAAAACAAGCTAATGCTCCCTTTGGGTAACACAAAAAGACAAGCACAGCAAGCAATGAATATTACTCCCTCTAATTAAACTATGTTCTTAGATTAATGCAAACAACAAGGATAGTTTAAAAAGTTTGAGCAAATGGATAGCCCTGCAAACAAATGTTAGATGTTTTATCCCGCTTTCTCCATCAACTTCACAAGAATATGCTGCAAGAAGTTAGAAAAACACACATGTATCCTTGCAAGAACAATGTTAATGAGAAAATAACAAGGAAAACCAAAGCCAAGATAATGATTTTACCTTCCAGGGGGTGTAGTCGCCTTTCTGCAGCAAAACAGGGGCGTAATTGCCTCACTACGATAAAAACAAGGGTGTAATCACCCCACTGTGGTAAAAATAGGGGCGTAGTCGCCCCACTGCAAAAAAGTGAGCACAAATTTCAGCCCAAGAGGGAGCACACACCCCACTGCAGTAAAATATTAGTACAAAACAATCTTCAGGCCAAGAGGGTGCACACGCCCCACTGCAGTAAAATATTAGCACCAAAAACAAATTTCAGCCCAAGAGGGCGCACACGCCCCACTGCAGTAAAGTGTTAGCAAAAAAATTGATTTTCAGCCCAAAAGGGCGCACACACCCCACTGTAGTAAAATGTTAGTACAAAAATAATTTTCAGCCCAAGAGGGCGCACACGCCCCACTGCAGTAAAATATTAGCACCAAAAACAGTTTTCAGCCCAAGAGGGCACACACGCCCCACTACAGTAAAGTGTTAGCAAAAAATTGATTTTCAGCCCAAGAGGGCGCACATGCCCCACTGCAGTAAAATGTTAGTACAAAAACAATTTTCAGCCAAGGTGGGCGCAGTCGCCCTTCTGCAGAAAAGTGTTAGGACAAAAACAATTTTCAGCTAAGGTGGGTGCAGTCGCCCTTCTGCAGAAAAGTATTAGTACGAAAACAAGTTTCAGCCAAGGTGGGCGCAGTCGCCCTTCTACAAAAAAGTATTAGCACAAAAACAAGTTTCAGCCAAGGTGTGCGCAATCGCCCCACTACACTAAAAACAGGGGCGTAATCGCCTCACTGCGGTAAAAACAGGGGCGTAGTCGCCCCACTATGACGTGTTCCTACAAAAACCTCAACAACAGCGAACGTAAAGTATAGGAACCCATTTGTGGGTCCCACCAGGCGTGCCAGAAATGTATACCTTATAATTTTATCCTATTCTAACATGCAAAATAACTCAAAAATGTGAATGATAAAAGACCAAGGACACCTCAAGATTAGCCAAAGGAGTGATATAACAAGAAATAATTGGATAAAACGAAATACAAATGGTTTCACCTTCCTTGTTGTTGATGTCTCCTTGATTGGCCCTTGCTTGGAATGATTTGTGTGCTCCTTAGATGATTGCTTGAGTGACTAAATGCAAAGTTAGATGTGCAAAATGATTAAAAGAGATGGCTAGATGATGGCAAAGGATTGTGAATGCAAATTGGTAGCATGTAGTTATCAAAATCAAAAGTGTGTTAATGCCCTTGAGGAGGGGGTATTTATAGGAGAATTTGAATTCTCTAGAGAATTCAATGGTCAAGATTGATTCAACAAGGTCAAGATGAAGGGCTATGGTGGGTTGAGAACCCACAAGCCCTCACATCTTGACATGTGGAGGGTGAAGTGGCCAAGGGGATATGAGATGGAGGTGAGTTGTCAAAAAGGTACATGAGGTGGAGGAAGGACAAGTACCTTCCAAGCACCTTGGGGAGTGAGGATTTCCTCAAAAAGGGATTCCTTGTCCCCAAGTGGGAGTGAAAGGGACTTTTGAGGAATTTTAGAATTCCTCAAAAATCTACATGGGAAAAGGAAAGGTGGTTGGGGAAATAAGTGTGAATTAAAAATTCACATTCTTAGGAAAGTCTAAAGGATAAAAGGTGGGCTCCAAAAAGGTGGGACTTGGTCACATGTGGAGATTGTGACAAGTCCAAGGTTCTAGAAGCCTTGGAAAGACAAAATGTGAATTAAAAATTCACATGGAGAGGAGAGAGACATGGGATAAATAAATGAGAATTAAAAATTCTCATGGGAAGGAGAGTCAATGTCCAAAAAGGAAAAATGGAAGAATTGACCAAAAAGTGGTGCTAAAAAAGGCTAATGACTTTGATTAAAGTTGTGCAAACACTTGATTATGGTAATTAATGGAAGATTAGAGACAAGTGGAAAATGTAGGAGGATGTGACATTAATATTTGATTAAGAGGATGCACACCCTAAATATGAATTAATTTAATTAATTCATATTAGAGATGGATTATGGAGGATGTGACAAGGAGTGAGAAAAGAGGAATTTTAAATTGATTTTAATTCAATAGATTAAGGTGACTAAATTAAATAAATTGGTGTATTTATTTAATTTAGAGAAGATAAAAGCACCAAATAAAGTATTCAATCATTAAATTAAACACTTTAAGAGTCTTATGTGGGAAGCGCAATATTAATTAAATTAATATTGACAGAATTGATGAATAAAGGAGGAAATTTGATCATATGGGAGTGATCAAATTTGGATGTCTACAGAGGTAAACATCATTGATTTTGCAAAAATCATTGATAGAGCTGGGACATCATCCAATAAGTTGAGCATGCACTTGACAAGAGTTCAATGTGTCAACTAAGCGAGCAACGAAGGAGGAACCCGAGATCCACTTTCGATCTCATCGAAAGACTTGGGGGTAGTGACAAACTCAGGAGACGTCGAGGCAGCCTCTACCACTAGGATAGTGCAAACCAAAGAAGAACTAGCTTCCAAAGAAGGTGATCCCTTCTTTTAACCCCCATTAGAAGCAGGGTCATCTTCCAACTTGTGCTTTATCAAAGGATGTGAGATTCCCATAAAGGAATCGAAAGGTGAGGAAGAAGAGTATAAAACCGTAGTGGACACCACTGAGGTATCTGACATATCCATGGTTTTAGGAAAAGAAGGGATGTTTGGAAGGGAAATCAAGAGATGAGGCTCAACCAAAGGAGCAATGAGCACTTATGTACCCTTTTAGGGTGAGGGTTATCCACACTCGCAGGGGGAGTCGGAAGCAATATCAAGGTGACAAGAATTGGAGTAAAAGGGGTAGAAGAGGATGACATAGCAGGAGACACTAAAACAAGAGATGTTGACTCCCATTCTTCCTTCTACAAAGCAGCTTGCTAGGTGGCCAAAGCCTTCCTTTAACACTTCTGCTCATGCACAAGGAAGTTTCTTCAACTCTGAGAGCTAGAAGTTGCAACTTGAGAAGGAGCAGGAGGCTTTTGTTCTGCCATGGGAGTGTCCATCGCAGTCGTTGCTGGTGGAGGTAGTGACTCCTGGACAAAAACATGAGGAAGAGATGTAAGAATAGAGGAAACAACCAACGGAGAAGTAGACTCAAGCATCTCAGTGGCAGGACTCTTCCCATTTTCCACCTTAGGGAAAGGAGTAGTAGGAGGCCACAAAGGCTGAGACCTAGAGGCAACTCCATAGGGACCCTTTCCTTTACAATACAGGACGAGCTGAGGCACCATGGGCAAGACAGGAAGGTCGAACACCTAATGCTTGGCCTTCCTCCAAGTGGGCACCATTAGACTTCCCAAGAGGCGCATGGGGGTGAAATTTGAGGGCGCCATAGTAGGGCGAGATGCAAAAGCAGGTGGAACTACAAGGGAAGAAGAAGGCTCTTAAGCACGAGCATACTTCCCCTTCCCCTTTTGAGAGGAAGAACCAATCTACTTATGTGCTATCAAAGAATCCTTAACTGAAATAGCATAAGGGGAAGGAGGATAGGTCACTTTCAACACTATGCCCCCATTCTTGTATTTTACATAAGTGTGATACAATAGGTCTGTCCTTGGAGGGAGAAGACCAATAGGGGAAGGCCAAAAGTGATCTAATGATTAGGCCCCATGTGACACTAGGGGTTTGTACCCAGTGTCATGCACAATGTGCACAAAGCCCTCATGGGATAATTTCAAACATTTATGGATTGTTGAAAGGATTGTGTTCATGGAAACTAGCTAAGGAATGACTAGCTTCACTCTGAACAAGTCAGACTCTGGGATAATTTTGAAAAGGGAATTCACATTCTTGGGCCATACCAAGACTTAAAGGGTGATGGAATCGATGGGAGAAATTAAAATCCCATCATGTGTATGTATCATGCTCTTAGATTCATCATACCCATCCTTATGTAGAAAGTTTATTAGCATAATCTCCTCTATAATAATATTAACTCAGCATGTAGGATCAATGAGGACACCAATCACGATATTCCTGTTGATACAAGTGGGAATGTATAAAGGAGAGGGTACTCTATTAGCATTCATCATCAAGTCTTGTGATGTAAAGGTTATAGCAGGAGACCCACTTGCAAGCTACACAAATAGGATGGGAAGATGCATGAAAGAAGCCATCTTCTATGTACACTAAAAATAATTTTCTCAAAATCCCCCATGGTTTTAACAATTAGATAGTGACCTATTCTAGAGTTTGCTTCACAATGTTTAGGGAATATTCTAACTATGTCACTAGGGGTCGTAGGTTGGGTTGCAAGGCTAGGTTCCCTGCAATGCACACACCTACAATAGACCTAGAACATGAGAGAAGACTCCTCCAACACTATGAAACAGAACCCAAAATAGTTCACATCAGGTTCACCAAAATGTAGAGGGGGATTGATTGCTCAGGACCCCATGTCATGGGAGGGTCTAGAACAATAGGCTGCCCTGATCTACCTCAAGCTAAGGGATTTTTTTGGGAGAGTTTAAGGTTTAAAGGATAAAAGGAAGAACAACCAGATTTATATTTCCCTTTAACAATTTTGAATGTTTCAAGAAATTAGGTGAGCAAGTTTCTAGAGCCCAAACTATAACTTAGGCAGCTCACTACCAGAGGACTATAGCATAGGACACGAAAAATAGCTTGGTGCATTGGTATCTCAGTGGGGTGCTGGTGCTCATACGGACAGGAAGCATAAAGCATAGTCAAAACTCAAGAAGAACCTACTAATGACCTAACAAATGTATTTTAATGCAATAACAGAAATAGAAGGAAACTAAATAACAAAATAACAAGAAGAATACTTTAACTTAATCTAATCTACAAATTGACAAAAGAGGGTGAGGAACGTGCACCTTCCTACCCACAAGTTAATGTCTTCAAGGTCTTCACTTGATGAACATCCTATACACACAAGAATGGAAAAATGTTGGGGCTGCATATAGAGGATTACCACAGTTAATCCCCCGCTTTGGTGTTTCCACCTCCACGGACAACCAATATAGCAATGATAGGAGAAATATGATAAAGAAAGATATTGAAATGAAAGTACTAAGCACTATTCTACACAAAAATATGCTACAAAAATAATATGATAATACAAGAGAAAAGGAAATGGAGTGATATCACCTTCGACCACATGCACTCAAGGAAAATGGGAGGAGTGAGCTTGCAAGCTTGCAAATACCAACGTTTCCACGACAACAAAGAGAGTAAAACTACAACTTGTAGTTTCAATGGAGGTAGTAGAGCTTGAGAATGTTGTGAAAAGAGTGAAGAGAATAGTCCCAAGTTTGTGAATGATCAAGAAGTGTCCCAAAGAGAGTGTTAGAATGGAAGAGATAGTCATTTGAAGATAAATTTAGAGGAAAAGGAGCCATTAGAAGTCAGCCAAGGGAGAAAAGATGTTACACTTCGTTTCCAATGGAGAATTGTAATTCCTTTGTAGATTCTAGAGGCAAGAATCTTGTCAGGATGACTACGTTCCACATAGACGTTTGTGTGTCAGGCTAGCATCCCCAATAGAATATCCTCCACTGACATAAAAAAAAAGCTGCCAAGTAAATGGGAAACAAATGAAGGACATGGAATTGCATTATCAAACTTGATTTTCTTTAAGGTAGGAGGTACATAAATGTGGAATTTATAGGGGGTGAAAATTCATGCCATTACAGTATTCATCTTGAATCAATTTCTTTCCATTATCCCTTCTAAATCTGGAAGACTAGAAACCACTGCACGAAGAAATGCAAAGAAAAACCATTTCTCCCAAACAGCACTGCAACACAGTTCACACACTGGTGAATACAACTTCTTCTATCGAATGATCTAGAACCTAAAACTTTGGATATAATACCTTTGAAAACCTCTAATCAACATACCCAAACCACACAAGAAGATCTTCAACCATGAAGAAATGTGAAGAAAAAAACTAAACACTACTATGCCATACTGAACACTCTTTACCACATCATTTCCTCTTTTATTCATTTTTCTCAAAAGCACTTGGAAACCAAGCACCACAAACACCATCTCAACATCTGCAATAATTTCTTTGCATCTCAACCACACTAGAGGTTGAAAATCCACTAGTATATGCTCATCAAAGCAACACTAGAGGTTGACATCAGTGATACTACTAATGACAACATAATGCAACTAATCAAAGCATCTCCATAGGTCGACATCAATGCAACAACAAAGATATGTTGACATCAATGACAACAAAAAATTCTAACACTCTTATATTTCTATAATTTCCTAAGTCACAAACCTATGATATTGTCCAATTGAACCCAAAAAAAATTAAGAACAACTCTTAAAACTTAATATACAACAATGATATATCATACTACATGCCAACATGCACATAAGTGTCATTCCAAACATGACAACGCACAAGAAATAACTATTGGTGTAAATAGGTACTTTTCCTATCTAGTTACTTAGTGGGGTCATATTTACATATTAAGTATACTTAGGTCCTAGGCATATTTAATGTTTAGATAAAACTTTATCTTTTTATTTTTTATTAAATATTAGGGTCCTAGGTCATTTATGTTGATTTATGTCATTTAACTATAGCATAGTCATTTAATGTTGGTACTACATCACACCTTGTCTATAGAATCATGGTAATTGTACAATTTGTAATATACCTCATCATCATACTTCATAGATCTTAATATCAAGAAATATCATATTCTTACTCTCTTGTAGAAAGTTTTCATTATTTTTGTAGGTGCTTTGTGATAGAGCTAATTTTCAAATCATGTATGGTATTAGAGCCAAGCCTTGCATATACCTTCTCATATTTGAGAGTAGAGTTATTTCCAGTGAGAGATCTTGGCGAATTTTAGTAAGGTTGAGTATGCTCTTCCCTTGCACTGAATGGTGATCTAGGGAATCAAAAAAACTTGAAAAAAACACCAATTGTGGAGGGTTCCTCTTTGTGGGTTTTTATTGTAGGTATTTTTTGGAGTTTTTTGGAGGTAATCTAATCTCACCATTGATTCCAAAGTGCCTCATAAAGTCAAGATTGGATTTCATTTCATCAAAATCCAACATATTTTACCAAATCTATGAGGGTTTCAAGTTGAGAGGTGATTACTAGATCTAAGAGGTACCTTATTTTTCAAAGCTCTTTGGGCCAAATCAACCCTATCATTGTGTCCAAAATGGAAAAAAATCCTAAAATGTATGTCAAATCACCGAAATAAAATATTTTTACCCCAAGGCCTCAAATGATTTTTCTTAGATTCTCATCACCATTTTCATTCGTACAACTATATGAAATTCGTATAGTACAACTCTGACACATAGTATACGATACAGGTCAACACAATCGTTAACAAATAATATTCTCTATAAATTGGCATCTTCAGTGGAATATTCATCAAGCTTGCATAGCCATCATACCCTTCTACAATAATCTTTTCTTTGGTGGTTGGTCATTTTCTTATCGGGCAATCGGTCATACTCAGCCCTCAAGGATTATCTCCCAATGGGCAGCGTAGAGCACCCGCCACCAGCATGGGTGATGCCACCACCACCTTTGCCAGGACCCTCTGCTTCGTGAGTGGTGATTTTATTTCTTTCCAACTGAGCTTGTGGTCCTATTAAGGAACAAGTACTAGCCAGCCAGGGGCTAAAATAGTGCCCCCATTGGCCCCCCAGGTGTCGAAATTGGGACTTTTTTCGTCAAAGCATTCATTTTCACCCATGTATCAAAATTTTGCAAGCAAGATATCAATAGAAAGTTGGTTTTGTGTACTTCACAATGGTGTAGGTCCTTTTTCCATATTTTTTTGTAGGTACATTTTATTGCCAACTAAAGTGCCTTTTCCCTTTTGGACCTCTAAGCTCATAAAAAATTTCCAGTTTATCCAATTTTCATGATTCCCATAGTAATTGAAAGGTATTAAGGAGATCTATCATTTGGTTCATGCACATTTTTAGATTTGGACCTAGATATAATTTATTTAGTTTTCACATATTTGTATATTCATTGATTACTTCGACATACTGTCTCTTGGAGAATTTCTATTTTTGGGAGGAGGCTTCATTTTCAGTTGTATTTGGGATTTGGGAGGTCTATAAGAGTGAATTTGCACCCTAGGCACAATTCCCCTTTTTTCCTTATTACACTTTGGAAAACCTAAGTCAGAGGCTTAATCTACTTAAGCCCACTGATGGAAGTCCACTTGGCGCCTGTTTTGTTTGTCGGTGGAGGCATTTTCGTCGGGGACACCCGTGCGATGCACAGACATCAATGCAGAAAGATTAGGTCCCTAGCAGATTCCTATGACTGAGCTAGCAGAGGCATTACTCTTCCCATTGGCAGCAAATTTGTAATGCCTCCTTCGGCCACCTGACCCGAATATGGTCATTTCTTTCCCCATTCCTTCATATTCAAGCCTTTCAACTCTCTTTAGAGGTTGGAAAAAGGTTGGATAGAGGTGGGAAGAATTCTTGAACAAACTTGGCTCTCATATTCTCACTCTCACAAGCTCACTTCCAAGCATTCCAAGCATTTAGTAGTAGCAATATCACACTCCACCAGTTGGTAAAGCAAGTTTGGGACCACGCCATTGCAGTAGAGGCTTGAGTTCCTCTCATTTCTCCTCCAAGCAGCCTTGAGTTCTCTTGGTGGAGGTGGTAAGCTTCCTTCTCCTCTGCTCTATCATTTGGTTGAGTAGCATAGTACTATTTTTGTAGTGCTTGTGTTTTATCACTCCTTTATCTTTTCCATTAGTTGTTCATGGAGGTGGGAGCACCTAAATGAGGGTCTGACTAAGGCAGACCCCTATACAGCCACCCCCCAACATTCTCTTTCTTGTTGTGTGTAGGTGGGTGCATTTTCGAGGAGCTAGTTGGCAAACAAGGTCTTCTACGAGATCGTCTTCATCACCTTGGCTTTGGTATACTTGATCTATCGCCTTCGTTTATACTTTTCATATTTTATAGTGTTATTTTGTCCTCCTAAGAGTAGTTAAGCTAGGCTGATAAGTCGACTTGGTGTGTTTAACCTCGTTTTAGCTATTGTCTAGCCACACAGACTATAGCATGTTTCTGAGACACCAGTGTGCCACCCTATTGTCCAAAGTCCACGCTGACGTCCTCAGGCAGAGAGCTCCCTAAGGCACAAATTTGGACCTAAAGATTGAATCACCTAGCCCCACATTGAAACTCAGATTGCAGAATGCTAGTAGGACCCTAAAAGTCCTCATCATTCTCATCCTCATACCCTAAATGTACACTTAGCTGAGGTAAGTTAGGGTAGCCTCTCGCGTCTCGACCCTTTGTGACCTGGGGTCTTGCATGCGGTGGTCCCCCTCTCTTACAGGAGGTATCACATTAGTTTGTATTAGATATTTGTCTATTTTTTACTCTTGGTGCTAATGGATGAATCAGTTTTTAAGGTCCTAACTCTTCATAATTATCATACATTGAAGAAAATAATGAGGAAATTGCTTTGGTCTAGGGGTTTGTGGTCTACTCTGGATGATGAAAAACCTAATTTTTCTAGAGAATATGAAATATTTTCTTATAGGAACTTATGTTATGAGGCTATGGTTTTGATTTCTATGCATGTTTCTAACAATTTGTTCTTCCATATTGAGGAATTTACTACTCCTAAGTGTTATGCCCTGCATAACCATCCCATCTTCTTCTCAATCAAAATGGGTCCCCTTCTTTGCTTCTCTTATATTTTTCTTTTCCCTTTGTGTTTTGTTTTGGTTCCAGGTGTTGTCTTGTCTTCCTTTTTATTTCCCTTTGTTGGGGTCAAATTTTAGACCAAAACATGAACCTTGAACCTTTCAAAGGTTCATGTTCAAGTTTCTATTATGATCTCGATCCTCGTTGCTTGCCTTGGTTTTCTTTGTTTTTTTTTTAAAGCAGATCTTGGACTGGAACCTAAACCTTGAATCTTTGTAAAGTTCACGTTATTGGTTCTGACCCAACTCTACTTCCTACTTCCTGCTTCCTTGCTTTATTTTTTTATTTTGTTATCTATTTTGGAATCAGGTATCCAACTTTTCCAACAAAAAGTAAGCTTTGCAGCAAGCAAAGCTTACTTTTTGGGGGCAGGTCAATCTTCTCCATGGCAGGAATTTGCGAGGATAGAGAGATGTGAGAAGGGTCATGCATTGGTAGATCAAAATGAGTAAAACAAGATGGCAGGCCCTTAAACACACACGACCCCCATAATTCTCCCAATGTTGTTAGCTGAATAATGAATGTCCACACCAAAACTATGGACGTTGCAAGAATAATCCACACCTACGTATGAGAACATGGTAGAACCACCAGATGCCTGAATTTTAAAGGAGTAATAATATTATAATATTATTTAGAACATCTTTGTAATCCATATGCAAAACAATCTATATTTTGTAATAGTTACTATACAAATCAGAAAACATTTGGAATATATGTTGAAAGTCTAATAAATCAAGTTGATGCATGACTTACAAGTTACAACATCTCCAAAAATCAACAGTTCAAAACCATACCAGCAACCATACTATCCATTCTAATTGAATGTGAAAAACATCATCCAAATGCACCTTCCCATTCAATAAAGATGATTAAATATTTAGAACAATAATCTTCTAAAATGAACATTTTTTGGAGATACATTGTGTAAATTTCCTTTAGTGCCACAATTAGTGCCACAATTTGTACTCGTGTTTCTCCAATTCTCAAAGATGGACAAACCAATCCAAAACCCCAACATCAAACTACCTAGAATGCACTCCATAGTCTCTCTCTCTCTAGATCTCTATTTGCCTGATTTTGATCGATTTGTCTTTCGTTCTGGATCTCGATTCTGACGCTCTCGTGGATCCTCGACTCCTCGAGTGTTCTGGATCCGGATCGGCGATCTTTGATCCTTCGACGCCTTTGAATCTCCCTATCTCTCTATCTTTTTTTCTCCCTCTATTTTTCTCTATATCTCTATCTATTTTTCTTCATCTTCCTCTCTCACTCTATATTCATCTCTACATATATATTCCTCTTTCCCCCTACATCTCTAGAAATGTCTCCCTCTCTCTACCCATCTTGGATTAAACCCTTCATATTGTGCTTTCTTTTTAGTTTTTAATGATTGTTGAAAGCAAAGTTATTGAAAATAACATTATATGAGCAAACATGATCCAAGTTTGAGGTGTGGCTTGGTTGTCACTTGATATTTTATTTTGAAATTATGATTAGGATTAGAGACTTGTTGAAGAATTGCAAGGCCCTTTGCATTTGTTGTTGTCTTCAGTGTTAGGGTGGGCATGATGAAGTGTATTATTAGTGACTTTAAAAAAAAAACAAATTCCCCACCTTGTTTGGTTGCTTTTGACATAATTGTCAACCATTATCACAATTTTAGTGAAAGTAGATGTGCACTGCCCTATTGGCTATTGATTGAACCATGAGTTGGATGGTTGGTGGCTAAAAAGCAACTTCACTTTTCCCTACTCATAGTTGGTGGCTGAAATTTTCCTTAGGGAGTGGTGCAGGAGCACCTAGGTTGACCTCCACCAAGTTTGTGCACAATTTTGGCTTGTATTGACTTTAGCCAAGTCAGAGATTTTGGTATGTTTGTTTTGGACCTTGTAAGGTCTTGCATTTTGTGTGGGAATAGCTAGTCACTAGGACTAAAACTCTCATTAGTTATCTTTAGTGTTAAGTTCTGCTTTGTTTAGCTTAAGACAGCAAATGTTAGCATTTAAAGTATTAAACTTTGTCATAGCCATATCCTCGTTATTTGAAGACGCCAAGGGAAGTTTAGATGATGGTTGCTCGAGATTAAAGAGTTGGAGATCCTAAAAAGAAGGATAAAGGCGAGGTTGCAAGAATATTGCATAGTTGCATGGCAATATTGCTTGGATTGCATGTAACTGTTAGTGGTCTTAAGATTCCCTTAAAATCAGGGATATGGGAGCGAGCAATCTTCACTTGCATGGTGGAAAAAGACCTCAAGATAAGGGAATGGCTTGTAACAAGTAGGAGTTAGTCATTGTAATCGGTTTGTGTGAGTATGAATGAAAACAGTGAGCAGTTTCTTGTATTTTTGCTATTTTTGTAAATCCTGTGTGTTTTCAGGACAGTGAGTTATATGATCTGTATACATTTACTTGGCGTTGTTTGAGGTTTATTTAACATGTTCTAGTATCCTTCCCTTGAAAACAGTCCATTGATAAGATCTACATGCATTGTAGTTGAGTTTTAGGTTGTAAGAAATAAATAAAGACTGTAATTTTCTGTTTCTGCCCACGCATCTTGAGAGACAGTGATGTTTTAGGCACTGTATTTGTTGATTTAACATTGTGCTAATGCTCATTGGATAGTGTAGAACTATATTCACCTTTTGTTTAGGTTGTTTAGTGTAGAGACTTTGATTAGAATCCTTAGAATACAATTTAGAAGTTTTGTAAATACTGTTTGAGCAGTAGGGTTTGAGATGGCTTCCCCATAGTCACCAACCACGGAATGTTCCTGAAGTTGGTTGAATATGGGAGGGAAGCCAGTGCTTTGTAAATATTTAGGAGTAGGGATGTTGAAAGGCCAAGCAAGAAATTCTAATGCCAAACCCTAGGCGAGTTGTAATTACCCAGTTAGGAGTTTGGAAGTAAAAAGTGAATAGAACAGGCAGTGGAAGGTACCACCGTACGGAAGAAGTACATCTACAGGTGGGATATGACTAAGCACCAATATATTAGAAAGGTGGAGACTTGATCAACCCTTTTTGAGTGAGAAATAGAGGAGTGATCAGTCAAACCCTAGGTATTAGGCCTAATTATCATATTAGCCCTTGAATGTGGAAAACAGTTGTACGGCAGGGGAAGAGATTTGAAACCCTGTGCAAGATTTAAAAGTCCCAAAAGGGTGTCAGAATGTGTGATTAGTTTGCTAGGTACAATGGATACTTTGGGAAGAAAAGGCAAATTAGTGACTGGTAAGGGCTAGTAGAAACTAGGCCCTCTCAAGACAAAACTAAGAGATCAGGTAACTTGAGGATAGTGGAATCTCCTAGATGGATTCAAATGGTGGTGAAATGCTAGGAAATAGAGCATCTACTTTCCCTACAAGAAGTTCAAGCAAGTTGGAGAGTTTGGCATCTAGAGTCTTCTAGGTGTAGTGACAAAGATTGCAAGTGCAAGAAGGTGTTTGACTACCCAAGGTAAAGCACAAGGTAGGAACTCTTTGAGAAGAGTTGGAGCAGAGTTTGGTTAATCTCCAAGCTCAAGAGGAAGCCATTGGAGACAGGTTTCAGGCAGGAGACAGTGGAAAGTCTTCCACAAGACAGTGCAAGCAACCTTGGGTATTTGCATACACCAGGGAGCCAATGAGGTGGTAGCATATAGGCTTTGAACATAATTATTGTAGTTGGTCTGGCTCTTTGAAAAAATATTGTTGGAGCTTTTCATGATTATATTTCCTGTCGAAGTGGCACCTTCCTTCTTTTTGTTCATGGAATGCAATTATCCTTTTCTATGGAAGATACTTCCTCTATGATCTACCTGTGCACTATAAGATAGAGATTTGTAAGATAGAGATTTGCAAGGTCTCTAAAATTTATTATTTGGCCCCTATTGCTATTGTCTTTGATTGCTTCATTAGCCAGGTGGTCTGCTATTTGGTTTATACATCTCCTTTTCTGGTGAGCTCTAATGACTTTTTATCTCCTACGACGGATGAAAATTCATGCTATAGTTAGCTCCATTTTCATTTTCCAATTTGAGTTGTGATCCTTATTTTGTAGACTTCTATTGATTAAACTGAGAATAATATTCGAGTCACCTAAGAAGAAGAAAATTTGTCATTGACTTTTTAATTTGATTAATAGTTTTGCAACTGATTTTATGAGGGTCATAGTATTTATCACATTTGTATACACTTGATTTTCCTTGGTCCTGGATGACGTACGCCTCACTTCCTTTTCAGTTTGATTAATAATTTTGATTGTTCATCACTCAACATGTTATCAATGAAATATTTGATAATAATTCTAGTAAATAATGGGGACTCAAATCTTACCTAAAATAAATAAAAATTGATTGACAATTTGAAGCCATAATTTCCTACAAATGGCATTGTCTTCTCTTCAAATACATCTAAAGTGTGAAATATGTGTCTAAGTTCCTATACAAAATAAAGTTTAAAATGTTTGAAATCATGGTGAGTAGGACATTTTCAATGAACTACATCTAATAATCAGAAATGACCACAAATTATCATTTGGAATGACAGTTATTTATTTTCAAGAAAAATTCCAAAAAAATGCATTATGAAATGAGTGAACTCTTCAAATAAAGTGTGAATAGAAAAAATATGAACCTACTCCCTATTCTTCTCATAGCAGCATGCATGGTAGTGGAACTCAAATTGATACTACAGAGTTTCTCCTAAGAAATAAAGAGAAAATGAAAGGAAATATATATAATCCATGTTCTACTGGTTGTGGAACTATTGTGAAACCAAAAGCTTGAAATATCCTGCTGCTTCCCACTACAAAATTCACTCCTTGCTTAATCTTTCTTGCATTTATGTTACAGTCATGACAATCTTCAACTCAAACTATCTTCGCCTTTCACCCAAACCACATAGAAAGTACAAAAAAAGGTAACCCAAGCAGCTAATTTGTAGGCCTCTGGGGTACCGAGAAACCCACACATGGACACAATAGTGGAGCTCGAGCCAAACCAGGTCATTCATACTTAAAACGTGGTGAGGACGCGAAACCCCTAGCATGGCATTAGGAATTTTAATACTGACATGCATATATAAATATCAAAATTATAGACAACAGTTATGTAGGAAATAACGAACCACTCCTCTATTTTGCTTTATTGACCATTAATGGGGCTCCATGAGACCACATTTCAATAAAATAGAATATAAATGATTTTTCCTTTTTGAAATGTTTTCAATTCTTTTTTTAAATATTGATTTTTTTTGTCTAATAGTAAATTTAGGATATTTCTTTTTTATTAATTTTATAAATTTCTAATTTTAAATACATTAATTTAGAATTTTTAAAAAGAACAATCTTATTCATTCCTTAATAATTTTATTTCTATTCTATTATTAAAGAAACATTTTAAAATGACATCAAAAAATATATTTTTTAAATATTTTATTTTTTTTAATTTTAAATATATTAATTCGGAAAATTATTTTTATATGCAATAGTGAATTTAGGAAATTTCTTTCATACTTAATTTTCTAAATTTTAGAAACTTTTTTTAATGTGTAGTAATTTAACATATTTATTTATATCTTATCTTGAAAAAATTGCTTAAATAAATCTATATAAAAATTATCAAGAGAAATCTTGTTTTAAAAAGATCTTCCATATTTTTAATTTTAAGTATATTAATTTAGCAACTTACTTTTTTATCAATAGTAAATTAAGAAAAAAATTTATCTAATTCCATAAATTTTAAAACTCTAGCCATTTCGCTTTTTATTATTTATATATAAAAGGGCGTGAACATTTAAAGGTTGAATTTAGAATTGACATTGTATATGTTGCATTTAATTGAAATAAAGTAAATCTTGATCTTGTACTCTTTTGATTGTTCTTTACATTTTTATCAATCAACTCTTTTTTTACAAGTATTTTTCTCCTTAATTGTTGACAATATAGGAAGTTTTTTTCTCAATTATTGAAGATTTGAAAGAGTTGTGGATCAAACTCTCATTTCAATTATTCTTAATTTCCTTTGCATTAAATTGTTGATGCACTTTTTAATGGCTCTTCAATGTATTCAATGAGTTACAAGAGGGAGAAAATTTGTTGAGTAAATAAGCATTATTTCAATCAATACATTGTCCTAATCTTCAATTAAGAAGACCTGTTAGTTAGTTTGTTGTTTACCTCCTCATTTAAATTAAATTTTAATTCTAAAATTTTATCATAAAAAATGCTACAATCAAAATAAAATAATGATGATTTATAAACAGTGTTATATATATATATATATATAAGAATCACACATTTTCATGTATATTGACCACAAACCTAATAAAGGATTAATCATTGTAACTTCATTTTTTAAACAGTAAATCTTTACAAAAAAATTATTATTATTATCTGTAAGTTTTATTTTTTTTATCTGAGTTCCCATATCAAACGGACCTAGCCCTCCAACTATGCTTAATGTCTATAGAATAAAAATAATCATTCCTACAAATGAAAAATACATGCAGTAGGGGAGAGGGGCCCATAGTGGAGCACCCTAACTTCGTTTCTCACTCTCAATTTTTTACAATGTTTTATTTGGCAACTCACGTGCTTCTATATTTTGTTTTAGGGCCACATCATCAATATGATGCCACATCAACATGCTTTTTGTTTAGGTATGCAAAAAAGGCCCAAAAAATGTGAGACCAGTAGTAGTACACTAAGTCATGTTTTATTGGTGTGTTGATGTGGCATCACATGATTTGTCAGTTTATGTACTTTATGGATAAAAAGTGTTTTGCAATTGGATATTAAGGTGCTTCACTATGGGACCCACTGAGGACTCCTATCCCCACTATTGAACCCCGCTCCACTATGGACCCCTCTCCCCTAAGTTAAAAATTTCAGAAATAAAAAATAAAAGAAAAGAGTCATTTTCATAGAAATGCATGCATTAGTGCCAGATCTTGGCAATCCACTCCTCCCAAGCTATCATTTTCTCCATTGCCCCTCATCCTCACACTACTTGGAAGTACAAAACCAACAAAAATGTTAGCTTCAAAATATTGAAGACCTTTCTTGCTGTCACCCTGCTCTCCACGTAAATTAAATTTAAAATTAAAAAACAAATTAATAATAATACTAATAATATTAATGACCTTACTCAAAATTCTATTAAAGTGTCACTGAAATGATCAATCTGGCATGTTTTTGTTTTTATTTCTATTTCTCAAATCTAACAAACTATTCATTGTAGTTAGAATGATATAGTGATGCAAGGTAATCATTTATATTTGCTTCTTAAATAACATTTTTATTCAAAACAAAAACATAAAGGATATAAATATTTGTTGAAGCATATGCAAGCCCACCGGTAGACATGCATACAAATTGCTCAGTATTCTTAACTCAAAAATAGCCTGGCATTTGCAATTAATTTAAGAAGATAAATTAGTTCTCAATGATGAGCAAACAGTAAACTAAAATAAATTAAGTTACAGTTCAAGGTTTCTGAATCTTAACAAACATAAACATAGAATAAATTATCCCTTACCATCTCATTCTTCTTAAATTTATTCTTATTGGTTACTAACTCACTCTTTTTGTTTAATTGAGTAAAATGAAATTACTATCATTGGTTAAACTAAAATCGGTAGCCCTCCCAAAAGATCAAGCCAAACATATGGAAGTATTTTTTTTAAGGAAATTAAGCAATAATATCTTTGGTTGAGCAAAATGTTATCTACACGAATACTGTCATTGATCTTGATGCCTAAGCTTAGAATTTTTGTTGGCTATGCTTCTAGGATTCACAAGATACATTGCATTCCTAACTGAGGATTGATGCAGAACAAAGTGTTATGCCTTGCATAACCACCCCATTTTGTTTTTGGTCAAAATGGGTCCCCCTTTACTTTGTTTGTCCTTGGTGTTTTTTTTTGGGTCTTAGGAGTTGTTATTTTTCCTCCTAAGCCTTTGTTTCTTTTGTTTTCATGGGTTCAAAATGCGGGCTGAAACTAGACTTAGAACTTTGACAAGGTTCCTAGTCCAGTTTTCATCCCGGTCCCGGCTCCGTTTCTTGCCTTGTTGTCTTGGTTGTTTTGTTTGTCTTGGACACTTGGGTTGTTTTCTCCCTTGGTTTTTATTTTGTTTTTCCTTCTCTTTGTGTTTCTTTTCCTTTTTTCAGAAGTAGAACCAAAATGGAACCAGAACATGGAACTTTGCAAAGTTCCAAGTCCGGGTTTGGTTCTGGTCCCACTCCTGTTTGGTCTACCTTGTGGGTTGTTCTCGTTTAGTGTCCTGTTTTGGGATGGGCTTCATTCGAGTCCCATTTCCATTTTTATTTTTTTTCTTGTGTCGCTGTTCTTTCCCTTTGTCGAGATTGGAACTAGATTTGGACCTAAACCTAAAACTTTGCAAAGTTCCAAGTTTGGTTTTGGTTTCGATTCCGCCCCCATTTCCTTTGTTGTCTTTTCCCTAACGCAGGACCAAAGATGGATCCAGAACAGAACGTGGAACTTTGACAAAGTCCCAGGTTCTATCTTGACTCCGCTTTTGCTCCCACTTTACCTCTGATGTACATAGTGATTGTGTACTCGCCTTCACTCTGATTTTGCGCCCGACCAACCGCATTAATTACAGCCTCCTCAGATGCACAAAATGGTTTTTTTAAAACCTTAATCAAGGTTATTTGGCTCATTACAATTATCCAAAGCATTATAATGAGCTAGAGCCGAAGTAACTTGACGAGGAGCATGATTCGGTTGTAGGCAAGCGTTCGTGAGCGGATCCCTATCGATTATCAACCCTTTCTCATTGCATTTTGAGGTATGTGGGGTTTCTCCCATTCTGTTTTGTGTTTTCTCATTTGGTTGTTCATTCTGTTCTTCGCACGTTCGCGAAACTTGTCCCGTAGATCTTTTCTTTCGTCTATTTGTGTTTGTTTGTTTATGTTTTTGTGTTTTGTTGGGTTTCTTCTTCTGTTTTCCATTTTTATTTTTTCTTTCCCAATTTGCTTTCTTTTATTTTTGTGGGGCTGTTGTCGTTTTCTCTATTTTCAATGGTGTTTCCATTCCACCGTTCCCTTGTATTGATTAGGGCTTCGTTTCAAGGGTTATGGTGCTTCAAAATATTTGTAATCTTCCTCTCGACCCTTCTTGGTTTATGCCCATGTCGATCTTATGGATTTAACCGTAGGGTTTTGATGCCCTAGTTTTATTTAGGTTGACGGGTCGTACGATTTAGGGTTTGTGTGTCACACCCTTTTTGCGTGAATTCCCTTGCTTGCTCGATCCCGGTCCCATTTGTTCAAGCAGAGTCAAGCTTAAATCCTACCTCACCACACCTTCTTTCTAACCTGAGTCTGAAATGATGTAGTCGTGCGGGGAGAATTTGCTTCGCCATGGTCATCCATAGTGAAACCGAAGCCAAAAATGAACTCGTCCAAGGAACTTTCGCCTAAGAGTTCAGTTCCAGAAATGATCCTACTCCCAGAAGGTTACAATTCTGAATCTTATCTTGCCAGCTTTTGCAGAACCAAATCACTAAACAATAGGAAATATTGGAACTTTTGAAAGTTTCAGTTTCTGATCCGGTCTTGGTTCTAGTTCTGATTTTTTTTATTTTGTTACAACTCTCTAGTTCTTGATCTTCTCCCCGTCCCTCTCCTTCCAAGTTTAAAATTTCACTAAGTATGAAGGGTTACCTAGGGAAGAATAAAGAGGTATGAAAGGTAACATTTGCAATGTTGATTCCTATACCTTTTGTTGATCTAATCCAGGGTTGTCTTGCAGGAGTAAACAATGTCAGGAGAATCTAGAGAGGTTTCACAAAAGGAAGGGCAAGTTGTGGAAAGCTCAAAGGGGGTGAAACCAAAGAAGATAAAGGCAAAGCAATTTTCTTACACCTTGAGATATAAACACCAGGATGCCACTCGTACATCCAGCAAGTTAGATTCGGAATGGGCAGACATTATTGACACTAATCTGGGCCCATTCAACTGTGAGGAGTTGATTGTAGAACTTTCTCAGAGGATGTGATTGGGAGGACTGAAAGAATAGCCCAATCTAGACTGGCACATGTCACTCTCTTCCCTCTATCAGTCCAATGCCCAGAGCTTATAGTCATAGCAGCAAGGGCTTACAATCCTTCATCAAGACAGTGTATGGACCTCTAGGGGAATGTGATCATTGATCTATCTTCACAGATGATGAGGTTCTTGTTCAATGCACCTACCCCCAAGAACCCAAAGTAGTTGACTGAAGTAGAAGCATTGTATTTATTCAACAGGGACAAGGAAGCTAATAGGTCCCACATGAAAAAAAAAATGGTTGACAACTGAAAAGAAATCTTTGACCAAGGTTCTTAAACAACCCAAGAGGGGAGACTTCAAGAAGGAAATTGATGACCTAATCATGATGCTTTCCAAGGTGTTTGGAAAGAAATACTTTGCATATTTTAAGGAATGGATGTTTCCATTCATTGAAACTATTTTGGATGGTGCAACAGTTTGATTGGGGCATGATCTTGTTAGATAACTTGCACAATCAAATGCTCAAGGTGGGGTAGAAAAAAGAGCTTCTTCATGACCTCCTATGTCATATATTCAGCTGCAAGGATGGGCATATTCCCTGGATTGAATGTAGTGGGAATATTGGGAGAAGCTCTTGGAAAAAATAAATCATGGGAGCATTATGATCAATTGACCCTACAAACATTAGAGCTACACCATAGAAGGGTTAGTGATGCATTCCTTTATGTAATCATTAACCAATTGAATTGAGATGTTAGATATAGAATGAGTAGGGAGGCCATGGATTTCATTGCTAAATGGGAACATTGGTATATCTAGTACCCCAAGTTCTCCTAGTTTAGGTTGGAAAGATATGATGGACATCCTCATCGATTACCAAGAAGTTGCAGTAATAGGATTGTCCTTATGGAGTTTATATATCAAGCAATGGGAGTCAACACAAAGTTTGCCAATAAACACAAACCGGGATGCCACAAGTTTCCCATGAAGTTGGGAGAATATTTTTGTGTTCACAATTTGGTTGCAAAGGTAGTGTGTGAAGAATTGAGTTATCTAAAGTTGGGATTGTATACAGCCTGGCACCATTTTGACCCAGAGCATAAGATGAATGGTTTAGCTCCAACCATTTTTTATAAGCATTATAACTTGTTGGAATATTTCTAGATAGATTTGTAGGATGATTATGATGTAAGGAAAAGGAATTATGAAAGGCTTTCCATCCCACAAAAGATTGAATATGGGGTAAAGGAAGACATTCCTAAAACACTATCAGATGATGGTGTAGTTTTGGACCACGGGTCTGAAGCAAAAAATATAGGTACCAAGATCTTGGACCCAATAAATTGGGATGAGGAAGATTTTATTGACATTAAACAAATTTATAGGATAGTAATGGATAGAAGCATCCAAAGGGTGGTCATGAGGATAAAGGAGTCAGAAGCTCAATCCTCAAAGAAGAGGAAAGTAGCAGGTACCCAAGGTGATAGAAGAACAAAGATGAGGATGGCCCCTAAGGAGCAATTGGAGTATTATCCTCCTAGCTTTGGAGGAGATGTTGATCTAGGAGTACCTACTCAAGAAACCCATGAGTCCCAAGGTGTGGAGACTACAACAACTGGAGAAGGAGCCTCATCTCAACCTTCTCTCCTAGAAGAATCTACTAGAGAAGTACCTGCAGGCAGCCTCCATGAGCAAACTAAAAAAGATAAGCAAAAGGAGGTTGAGATTCATGATATAGATACTAATTTAGAGGCCACTCAATCAGATAATGAGCCTCTTGTGATTGCATCTATTGAGGATATTGAAGATGTTGGGACCGAACATGTCCTAACTCCAGAAGACCAATGGAAACTCTTTGAGGAAGCAAAGAAGGAGGTTGATGCCAAGGCACAAGCTAATGCACTTGCAAAACAACAAGAGGCTGAAGCTATAGCAAAAATTGAAGAGCTAGCAAGGAAACATAAGGAGAAGGAGGATCTCCTACAGCAACAAAAGGAAAATGAAAGGAAAGATAATGCAAAGAGGGAGAAGTTGGCCCTCCTACAAAAGATTCATGACCTTGAAGAGGAAAAGGCCTAACAAAGGAGAGAAAAGCAAGACCTTGAGGCCAAAGCCAAAGCTATAGAGGAGGCTCAAAGAAAGAAAGAAGAAGAGGATCTCTTGTTGAAAACAATAGAGGAAGAGGAACAATCCAAACATGAACAAGAAGCGGCCAAAATGTGGGAGAGGGTTAAGGAATTGGAAAAGAAAATAAATGACATGTTGGAAGAGAGGAGATTAGAAGAAGAAAGAGATAAAGTTGAAGCTAATAGGCTTGCTAAAGAGATGGTAAAAAAGGAGAACCAACAAGAGGTTGATTCTCAACCTAAGATAACACTTTGGCAGCCCCTCTCTTCTGCCACTTCTTCACAACAAGTGGTTACTCCTCCTACTGCCCCAACATGGTTAAAGCTCAACTTGGAGAGGAACCAAATATTCCAGTCTTAGCCCCTAAATTGGGATGATATGGTGTAAGAAATTGATTAGAAGAGGCCCAGGAAAAAGGCTCAAGTCCTTCATTCCACCAAATACACAGATACTAGAGAAATTGTAGTTGAATGTGTCATTCCCATGGTGGACAAGGAAAAATAAGAGATGCAGTTGAGTTATTATCATCTCGGCACTATGAACTTAGGGAGGCCTACAAGGAACCAACAGATGGATCTCATTGATATTGTTGCATCTTCTACTAAGTCAAGGATTATAAAAGGACAAGCAGAGGAAGGATGAGCTCAAAGCTCAATTGGACCAATTACATAATTTTTTGAAGGACCTATCCTCTCCTATTTCTTTACAATATGTTGCTCCCTAGACACCAATTTTGTTAAGAAAGAAGTTGATGACCTTGTTGAAATGAGAGGCAAAGTAGGGATGTTGGATAGATGGATTGATCAGTTGAATCAAGAGGTGGAGGAATTACTTGTTGAAATTCATAAGGCTCATGAAGGTGCATGGGAATTAGTCAATAACATGACTGCATATGTTGAGACCCTCTGGAAACAAGAGGAAGAATACAAACAACATGTGAGGAAATTGAAAGAAATTAATAAGCTACCTCAATAAACACTTCTAGAACAATCCATCCTTGAAGAAGGTAATGAGTATTTTATTGATAAAACTATTAACATTATCAAATTTCAGTCTTCATTCATTTTTGCACATAGGAATGAGGTACAACAGGCTGGGAAGGATTTGGCAGATCAAATTGTGGAACTAGAAGCAATTATAGCCATGATTGTGAATGAAGATGTTCCTGTAAAGGATGGTTTCCCTCTTGATGAACTAAGGAACAAATGGGATAATAGATTACAAGAGACAATACATAAGGGAGATGATGGTGATGATTTTTTAATTGAAAGGTTCATGGATATAAAAGAAGTAGTGAAGATTGCTTGGAAGGAGCTTGCTAAGTTGGATGATATGCAAAAATTCACCTCTGCTAAATTGAAAAGAATAAAATTTGAAGACAATTGGGTGGATGGGCTGGATGTGGATACACTTAAACAAGTATTGGACAGTTATGATGAATACCTATTTGAATAGAAGACAGGGGAATGAGGTGGCTATATAATATTCTTTTTGGATGAAGCATCAAATGGCATGGCCAGTTGCATAGCTCTCTCCTAATTTTTAGGATCACAATACAAGCTCAACTGAAGATCCCCAGCAGTTCGACCTTCTCCCTTTGCCTACATATTTTTGATAAAGAGTCATCAATGGTTAACTAAATATCATGATGGGAAGTTAGCTCATGCAGCTCCAGTTACTCCTTGATTTATGGATCTTCATTTTTTATGAGAGAAATTAGTGTTGAAAATGTCTATATGTAGAATTTCTCTCCATGTTGTAAAGGTCGGCTAATTGAAGTGAAGATTAGTTTCCTAAAAGAGAGATCCAAGATAGTTCTTATAGTTCTGAGAAGCTTTTACAATTTTATGCAAAGACACTTAGACATTTTTACAAGTTTTGAATACAATTTATGTTATTTCCAGAATGAGTTTTAATGGTAATGTTGATGAACAATAGTCATTCATATGCCAGTGAATGTTGTGCATAAATGTCTCTTATTTGATGAAAATCAATAGAAGATTCTGAATCTGAGAATATTTCATTAAGTTATCTGTGAATGAGATTTCTTTGTGTTTATTGATCTATGAATTTTAGTAATGAGTTGGTGATGTGTTCTTGTTTGATTTTGAAGTTTAGTGATGACGAATGATTGTATTTTTTGAATTTACACTATGAATGAATGCAATGGTATAAATTGTTTTGTGGATTTATCATTTTATGGTTTTAGTTGTTTGAGATAAATGCTCATTATGAAGTTTGTATGTCTAAATTAAAGGAAATATGTGTTTATGTTTTGTTGTCCTGAGTTCTGTTCTATCTTTTGATGTTTATTTACACCCCCCAAATGTTAGTTTAATTTGTACTATGCAGTTTGTATCACCTTACCAGCAAGCCCCTTGAACATTATAGTTGCATAGGCCACTAAACAACATCAGCACAGTTGAGAACCAACTACATAGACCTTGGAAGATAGGTGGTTTTAGATCAATTATCTTTTTCAAGAGAAATAGAGTAGAAATATTATATTTTTAATGTTGTTGTGTTACATTAACCATCAACAGAACGGGTGCTAGAAGGAGGGCCTAGAGAAACAAATTGGCTCGAATCGGGTCATTTTCACTAGAAAGGTTTGAAAGAGTCCTTAGATCTGCTAGGAATCTAGAATTGTTAGTTGAACTCCAAACCCCTGTTAGACCTAGAGCCTATAGGGTTTTGATCCCACCATCGTTAACACCACCACTTACTCCACCCGATTTTCCACCAATACCATAGGTGGTATAACCAAATCCACCACCACCACCACCTATGGCATTCTTTTCCAACAATCATTCGCCACTAGGAGTTATTCCTAGTGGCATACATAAAATTCCTAAGAACCTGGAGAAATTTTTCCCTAGGTATGCTCATGATGAGTCACAATGTGTTGAAGAGCACATACAGGCATTCAAAGATGCATGTACTTAGGCTCAAATTTCTCACCTTGATGTTGCATGTAGGTTGTTTCCTTATTTGTTGGGAGACATGACTTACACTTGGTATCTGAATCTACCCACCGGATCAATCTTGAGCTGGACAAACTTAGAAGATGCCTTCATTAAAACCAGTTTTGGGTTTATGTTAATCCTGCAATCTTATATCATCAATTTGCCACTATTGGGAAAGAGCCACATGAACCGTTACCCCTATTTAATACAAGATTTCAGAGGATGTAAATGAGGTTACAAGATCCATACTTGGTGGCTGAAAATATTGCTATCCAAGCTTACCTAAAGGCCATAGATTCCTTGATTGGCCTATTTTTGTAGAGAACATACCTCACAAATGACATTGATTCCCTTTCTAAAGTTTACCACCTTGCTATTAAATTCCAGTAGCAGATTAGTTCACAATCAGGAGGTCTATGAGGGATTTTCCCTCCTCTAGGATACTCCCAGGTGCCTAATCCTACCCCACTATTTAATACAATCCCAGGGATGTCTCACTCTACATACGGCCCTTTAACCGAGCTACAGGCTCCATCTCAACAACTATTCTTTAGTGGTCAGACCCCTGACTCTTCAAAACAAGCCCAAAATTCCCATAATCACACTAGAGGATCTAACCCCATGACACATACGTCAGTTGCAACTACTGTAGAAAGTGAACATACAGCTCATCTTACAACGGAGTTGGAGACTCTGAAGAAAACATTATCTCAGGTGACCAATGAGATGGCACAGCTCAAGTATAACCCCCCTCAGAATCAAAATCAAAACTAGAATTACCAAAACCAAGGAGGGTATTTCAATCAAGGTAGTTATTCCAATCAGAATGCTAATCAAAACCAAAGGAACTTTCAAAACCACAATCCCCCAATCAAAATTACCAGAACCAAAATAGAGGATATAACCAGAGATCCAATAATAACAGACAATGGAACACTGGACCAAACAACAAGGGATTTTCCCATAATTATCAAGTTGGTGATGACAAACCACATACTGCAAATGTTGCAGATCTTAATTTCATGACAAATTGGTGTAGGTTGCATGACATTGCAACACATTCTGAGGTTAACTATCCCGAAATGGAGAAAATTGTTAAGATTTCACAAGATGATGCTCCACTCCAAGGTGCCCCCAACAAGAATGGTGGATCTACAGATATATCCATGGCTTATAAACTCTTTGATGAAGGATCTCCTTTCCACAAAAAAGAGGAAAACGAGCCAAAGGAGGATGTATATGATGCTCAAGCCTTCCAATCCAAAGGGGGTCATTTCATGAGGAATAAGGGTAAAGGCCCATTCACCACATCTTCTCCTCTAAACACTATAGTTCCACCCAATCAGAATGTGTACAACAACCCACCTCAGCCAAAAGGCCCACCTAAATTTCAAAATAAAGGTAACTCATCTTTTGTTCCTAAATATCAAATGAAAAATGACATGGAATTTGTTTTTATTTTAGAGATGCAAAAACAAAAGACTTCATTTTCATTCTTTGATATTTTAAAGTGGTTCCTTGCCCAATGCAACATTGTGTTGAGAGCTTTGGAAAAAGCAGATCAGTCAAAAGGAAAGAATAAGGAGACTCCAACCAATGAAATGAATGTGGCCTTGTACAAAGGCAAGACAGGGACCCCACCATTCCTTCTAAGCCTGAGAATCTTCAAAAATAATTTGCATAACTACCTATTGGATTCTGGAGCATCAAGTAATGTCATGCCCTTTTCCATTTGTAAGAATTTAGGTTTAAATCTAGTTTAGATTCATAAGAAAGTGATACAGTTAGACAAAAATGAGGTTAATGTGGTAGGGGAACTAAAAAACATTCATGTGTAGGTTGGACCAGACCCGCAGATCCAGACCTATATGGATATCCAGGTAGTTGATATCCCCAAGACATATGGCATGCTTCTAAGCTGAGACCTAATAAAAAGCATTGGGGTTTATCTATCCTTAGACTTTTCACATATGTGGCTGCCATGGAAAGGGGTAGCAACACAAATTAGGATTGAAAGTGAGCCTTTTCTCAAACATATGATCATTGAATATGACTGTCCTAATGAGGTAGCCTATTTTGAAACCAAGATAGGAGTATATAAGAGAGAGGAAATCATGACCTTTTCAATGTCTAATCATGATAACCTACAACCTTTAGAGCATAGTGACCCCATGACCACTATCAACCAGTAGGTTTTAATTAGAAAGTTGCAACAAGATAGGTTGGTTCTGGGAGAAGAGGTTGATCGATGGAGTCTACTACTCCCTAACTGGTGCAGAATTCATTACCAGAGTAATTTTGAATTGATGTGTCAACCTTGTGTAGACATCCTCAACCATGTCTGTTAGTCAATATAAACTTATGAGTGCCAACCCAAAACACCCGCAAATCAATTTTCATTTGAGGCTAGAGATGCCACTGTCTTGACAAGGACCAATAACACACAAGAAGAAGTCATTTCCCCAATCGGACAGACTCGGGTTTCATGTTCTACCTTGGGAAACGAGATCGTAGAATCTCAAGAACTGTCTGATACACCAGCCCCTACCAATCTTCCAATTCCAAGGGGGTTGTTGAAACCAATAACCAATTGTAAACCCACTGATCAAGATTAGATTCAGAAAAAAGTGCCCTCACAAGTCCTAAATCTGAGTGAAGTTTCTGATGATCGTTGTTCAAATCACTCCCCACATCTAGAAGTCTTAAACCAGTCTGAGTTGCCACCTATTTCTTGCAAACAACTACCCCCAGCTCACCCTAAGAAAGAAATCCCAACCCAGGATCAATTGTGGATCCTTAAATTCAATGGTTCCAAGTATAAAACAGGGAGTGGAGCTGGAGTTGAGCTAACAAACCTGAAAGGGAAAACATACTTTGTTTCTTATAGGTTGTAGTGTGGTTGTACCAATAATGTGGCAGAGTATGAAGCGCTAGCCAGAGGACTGATGTTTTCACATCATAAAAAGGTTATAGCTTTGACAGTCATGGGAGGGTGATCCCACAATACTGGTTTACAATTTTTGGCCAAACTAGACACTGAACTATTTTTTTCTAACTAAACCTTCACTTTCAGACACATATAGAGGCTAAACCATGAGGAATTTGAAGATGATGCAAAATAGTGATTTATGACATTTTTTCTGTAGATTCTAAATATTTTTTTTTCAAAAAAATTGGAATCAGATTGCACTTCTTTTTCCATCTCCTTCGAAACTAGTTTTTTTTAGTAAACACCATTTTTAAGGAGTGACGCTCACCATATAACACAATTTTTTTCCATGAAGGATAAAATTCTAATTTTTTCAAATTTAGATTTGTAACTATGATATCTAGTGCTTCCAATCGGTTTCATAGTGTTTTATAGAATATTTTTTTCTTGATGAAGTTTTGAAGTCAAACCAATTACAATTCAGACATAGGTGAACTGTATAACACATAACTTTTTGTGTGTATCAAAATTCAAATTTTTTTTTGGTTAGATCAAGGACTTCAATATCTAGTGCACTCATATTTTTCAAAAAAAAATTGATAATCTTCTATTTTTCCACATGTGCAGAACAGAGAGCTTGATTTTCTTTGAAAAACCTACATTCACAAGAAATAAAAAATAAATATAATAATTAAATTAAATTTATTTAAAATTATACTTTTTGGGAAGCTTATAATAAGGACTACATACTTACAAAAAATAAATTTTAAATGAATTCATTTGATCCCCCAAAAGGTAAATCAAAAGTGGTTTTTTATCAGCATTTTGATAGGTGTAAAGGAGACTCCATTATAGGTATGGTTTAAAACTAGTGGGGTTCTATCCAAAGGGGTTTGATCTAAGGTAGTTTGATCAAACCCTCTTCAATTGGAATGATTTAAATGAAACTTTTTAAAGCTTAAATCATTATATTTTCTAAAAATATGTGATTTCAACAAAAATCAGAATCTCCCAGAAATTGTAAACCAGCTTTGTGGGATCACCTGGGAGATTCTGAGGTCATTATTAAGCAGGTTCGCAGTCAATACACATCTCATAACAAAAGGTTGGCTGCATACAGGAATAGAATATGGAATTTTATAGAAGATTTTGATGCCTTCGGGATCAGATTGATTCTCAGGGAAGATAACCATTGTTGTGCAGTTTTCGCACACACGCCCCGCTGAAAGAAGGGACCCTCTTTCGCTTCGGTTTTGGTATCTTGGCCCTTTCATTTTGAGGTTTTATCTTATTTTGGCATGTTCTTAAATGTTTATTTTTATTTCCTAAGTGATTTCCCTAAGTTATTCATTGAAGATCTTTAATTTTGAGCTAAGTTCGGGTTTTCACTGAAGTTCGGGACTTTCCACCCTGGCTG
The DNA here is from genome assembly GCA_007258455.2 of Sequoia sempervirens. NCBI lineage: Eukaryota > Viridiplantae > Streptophyta > Pinopsida > Cupressales > Cupressaceae > Sequoia > Sequoia sempervirens. The sequence continues at coordinate 5,447,145 of VDFB02056351.1, read as the reverse complement.
GATTTTCCCGGATCCTGCTCGGACTCCGGCTGAGCACTATGGTTCAGAGATTTTTAGTCTTCACAGAATTTCGTGTGGTCCAAATTTTTCTGGACTCCATCCTATCGTCGGGTTCCCAGATTTTCCTGGCTGTCTTGTCGACTGCATTAAATGTCGTTTGTACCGTTGTTGAGGGATGTATTTAACTGATCTCTGATGACTTTTATGCCATTATGCTTTGTTGTTTGTCATTGATTAAGTTGCGGAGTGCATTCTTAGAGTTTTTTCTTTGAGTATTTGATTGGATTTGAAGCGTTGAGTTTGAATTGTTCAATTCAAGTGGTGATTTCTTGAGCATTGTTGTTGATTGTCTTCGCTGGGAGCCATTAAATTGGTATTTGCTGCCTCATTCGATTTTTGCTGCATCAAATGGTATGTATTCAATTTCCTTGCTTTTAATTGATGAAATTTTGCGTTGCTTTAGCATTTTGGGTTTATTTAGGGTTCAAATTTCTGCATGTTTGAAAGTTTGATGCTAGGGTTGAGTGATATGGTTTAATTTCTGGCTTCCCAAGTAATTTTTGTGATTGTTCATTTGCTTGCATTATGAGAAAACTTGCTTGAGAGCCGTGATTTCCCTGTAGTAAAGAATTAGTAGTTGAAATTCCTGAATCCTGAGCTTGCCTGTGGGTTAATGGCATATTTGTAGAGTTGGATTTAGGGCATCACCATTTATCTTTAGTATGCTTTCGAATTGGCCTAGAATTATAAGAAAACCTATGGAAGACCCATATCAAACTTGTCTTAGGTCTAGATTCTTGAAATTTATAATTGATCCATTAGTCTAGGTGAAAACGTCATTTAGTGTCGAAGTTCAGGTTTCATCCTCAGTTTGGGATTTTTCGTCTCTGACAAATTTTTTGGCTCTAGTGGATTTTCCCGATTTCCTTTGATTTCCCAGAATCCGCATACTTTCGGAGTTTTACCTTATCCGCGGATTTCTGTCAGGTCTAGATTTTCCTGAGGTCCTTGGCTCCCTATTTTTTCTGAATTTGCAAAGTGTCTCTGCCTCTACGAAAATTCGTCTCTAGCGAATTTTCCCAAAATTTGATGAAATATGAAGGAATATGAAATAGCATGATGTGTTAATGGATGACTATGCATTTTATGACTAATTCATGCTATCTTTAGATCTCACATGTTTTTTATTGATTAATAATGATCGGATTGAATTGCTAATAGGTGTTTTCATGATTATTTCGCTGGAATCCGTCTGGCCCAGAATTCTCTGAAATTCCTTCTTGGCTTGGATTTCGTGGATGGACCTGAAACCTGAAGTTTAACATGATCATTCTATATGAGGTTTAATATGATTTAATGATGATTTTGATTAGTTAACCCTTGTTGGTGTGATCTTTATTATGTTCCCTTTGTCAAAGTGCAGGCTGAATCTAGCAAGGTAACCACTGGAAAGGCTAAGGGTGACATGGAGGGATCTTCCATACCCGAAGCAAAAACAATAAAGATGGACATCAAGAGCAAGATTCCAGAGAGTAAGATCACTTATGTCTAGTCAGACGTAATGGACACTAACATTGGAATATGGGACTATGAGGAGTTCAAAGGGAAAATGGCAGCACAGGATCTTCCTCTAGTGGCTAAGAGGATGTTAGAATCAAGATTGGCACATGTAGTTGGTTTACCCTCCACGGTGCAATGTTATGAGTTGGTCCTTGAGTGTGCCAGGCACTATGACAATGATATGCAGAGCATAATTGGTCCTCAAGGGAGGATTGTGGTGAATCTCAACCCTATTTCCATTGCTCATACTTTTGATATGCTGGATAGATCTCATGTGGTGGCATTCAACATGAAGGTAACTCAGGAATACTATGAAGAACAGACTATTAAATCTCAGCAGCTTATCAATTATTGGTTGGAGAAGCCTAAGTCTCATTATTCCAAACTGCCTAAGCAGTTATTCAGGGCAAAGTTCAAAAAAGAGTATTATGATGCCATCACTCTTCTTAGCAGGGTGGTTGGATTGAAGAATGCTAGCATGTTTGAGAATTGGATGTGCCATGTGATTGTGAGGATGGAATAGGAGAAGACTAACTACCTTTAGGCAGGTGTCATTAGCAGAGTGATTCATGAGCAGTTGTCCAATGTGTTGCAGAACAAGACCTTCACAATGACCTCATACTTGGTCTATTCTCTTGCAAGGTTTCATCCTTACAAGGGATTGAGTACCAGGGGCACCTTTGCACAGGATATTATTTATGAGGTCTATCCTCAGTTGTACTTGGGAAGTTCAAGTTACAGGAGGGTGAATGATGCATTCACCATCCATATCACCAGGTTGCTATAGGGAGCAGAGCATATGAGGATTTCAGACCAGGCCAAGGAGTTAATCAAGAAATATGGCGCTTGGTTCATTCAATTCCCAACCTTCTCATACATTCGGGTTGATGGTTGTCAAAGGGCTTCATACAAGCTTCCAAGGTATCTCACTGATCATATCATACTTCTGGAAGTCACTCGGCAGATATGTGACTTTGATGCTATTGTCAAAAGGGACAAGCATAAGACTAGTTTTGGTGGAGACTTCCCCTTGAAGATTGGCACTAGAGAGGCATGTCCTTCCATTATTTATGCCCAAGCTTCAGAGGAGGAGATGAGTACTCTTGGCTTATCTTTCCATTCCAAGAGGTCCAGATTTGATATCACAGGTGAAGCCCAAAAGAAGGCCAGTAGAGAGTACAGCCATAAGGTTGATTTGGAGGACTACTGGGCCAATTGCAATGATGAATTTGAGGTCAGGAAGAATAATTTTTCTCGCCTTCCAGTTGAATCAGTTTGATTATATAATGTGAAGGCAGTTCTTGATCAGCTTGAGGATGATGGGGACCTAATTCAAGGTCATTCTTATGAGGCAGTGAAGGACAGGCCGATTGGTGATGTGGATTGGTTAGAGGAAGAAAAGACCGAATTAAAACAGTTAATGGATCTAGTCACCAAGTTCACCAGAATGTGGCTTAAGCATAAACTGTGGGAGTTGGAAAATGAAGGTGTACATTGCACCTACGATCTGATGGGAGATTTGGATCCTCACTCCACTTCTAAGAAGTCAAATGAGCAAGATCCTAAGGGAAAAGGCAAGTTGGATTCTCCTTACAAGATTAAGATTAAAGGTGTTCAGGAGGAGGAAGTCCAAGAAATAGAAAAGCAGAGAAAACCAATTGCTAAGAAAAGGTCAAGGATCAAGAAGTCTAAACAAAAAGAAATTGAGAAGCAGATTCCTAAGGTCAATGTTCCTGTGTCTAAAAGGAGAATAATTGTGAGATTATCACAAAAGACAGGCTCCAAGGTGGGAGAGGAAGAAGTTGCTCCACCTGTGGTAAATATAGAAAGTTTAGAGGAGAAGGAACGGGTGTACACCGGGAGGTCAAGGACTCCTTCTCCCAAGGATAGTGTGCCTAAAGTAGATCCTCCTCCAGTTACTTCTCATTAGGAGCAGGATGATGATATTCCTTCTTCTCATGAAGATCAAGGCAAACCAGGTGAATCTAAGAAGGCTGAAGATCATCCAGACACTAAGGGAGAGGAATTTCATGAGGGTGACCTTTTTAGTGTAGAGGCCGAAGTTGAAAAGGTAATGCAGTCTCCCTTGGTTGCATATGCAGGGTCACCTATTGGAATTGAAGAGGTTAAATCACCTCCAAGAGAAGAAGAAGTAGAAAAGATTCCATCACCTGAGCATAAGGAGGAACATGTTGAAGAAAAGGAGAGCAAGACGGAGACTCCTGAGAAGCAGGGTTTGAATGAGCAACCACCTAAGGGTCAACAAGAAGAGGAGAAACAAAGCGAAGTGCAGTTGGAATTCACTATTCCGGAGTGGTTGAATAGGGAGATAAAAAGAAAACAAGTTGTTGTGGAAGATACTCCACCTAATTGGGATGATTTGTTGGCCAAGATTGGAAAGGACAAGGGTAAGAAGAAGGCCAAGGTTATCTCAAGGATTGAAAGATATGAGGCGAGTAATAGAGTTGTCCACATTGCAACCCCTGCTTCGGATAAGAATAGAGATGAGGTATCTACAAAAGACTACAATGTGCAGACTTTCAATTTAGGGCCTACCTCTGTTGAGAAGGATATTGAAGATTATCAGGGTTCTAGCACAATTATCCTGGGGAGATTGAGGAAATAAATTAAAACTAAGTAGGAGCTGAAGAAGGAAAATGAAAAACTTAGAAAATGCTTGGAGGATATGATGAAACCCTTGCAATCTATTAACCCCTCTGCCTCTACTGCAAATCCCTTACCTCAAGAAACTCACCGAGCTGGAAAAGATGAAGGCTTCCAATCTTGCTACTACAAATTGGCTGCAAGGAGTGCGAACAAAAGGAAATGATGTTATCAGGGAAATTCTTTCATTTGGGAAAGATGCTCTAAGGGCAACTAGTTGGTTGAAAGAGGTGTTGGCTCAGGACAAAGAAGATACTAATCTCCTGCTGCAGAAAACAAAAACCATCATGGAGTATACCAAAGATAAGCTAGTCAATGATAAAATTCTCCCTTCCTCCAAAGCTGCTAAACCTTGGGAGTGGTTTGAAGCATTGAAAATTAGGCAGAAGGTTTTGAAGAAGAATTACAAATAGAGGCAGATTGATGATACCCTAATTAGTGTGTATAATGGATCCATTTCTTTCTTTGAGATTATGACAGGGAGAAGGAAGATTGCCCCTATGTATTTGAGTTTAGAATAGTTGAGAAAGTGGTGGCATGATTTTTATGCTCCAATTAATGATGATTCTATATCTGAGCACCAGTTGGATGATGCGGCCACCTACATTGTTGTCATTGACAAATACCTACCTTATGGGATAAGTTGGTGAAACAATTAAGGGAAGAAATTGCATCAATTGAGAGACGACTTAAGGTTTTGCCTTTACCACCTGTGGCTGACTTGGATAGGGTGCTTTTGAAAGTTCATGAAATACTAGATCAGAATAAAGACAAAGGGGAAGGTAGTTAATGATTGGCTACATCGAGATTTGTGATTCCCTATTATTTTTCCATGCATTGGTCCAAGCTGCATTGGAAATCCCAGGCCGACCTGGATGAAGTTCATGCATTTAATGCATATTTTATCTCATTTTGAATTTCTCTTGGCCAACTTGTTGTGCCTAATTATTATTGTAAAATCCTATCTAGGCCGACATGTTTTGGGGGGTTCTATAAATATGGCATTTTGCCTCATTTGTAAGGGTTAAGAAGTTTTAGATATAGACAAATAGAGAGATAGTTAGAAGCGAATTAAGCAGAGCAAGAGTTAGCAAGTAGTTGTTCTCAAGTAAATATTGTAACAGAAAGCTGGAATTGTTGCTATAGTGGATAATTTGATGCAAGTAATGACATTTTGATTTGGTGCCATATTTTTGTTCTTATCTTGCATGGTTCTTGTTATTCTATCTTTAGAATTGCTTTGAGGAAAATCGATATTTAGAATTAGATCTGGTTCAATGATATTTATGGTTTGATATTTGAAGTGTTGCAGCAATCCCTAGTCCATACTTTTCAAAACCAACTGATTGTTAGTTGCTTTGCAAAGTTAGCCTGTACTTTATATTCATTGTGCTTAGTTTAATTGTGAAGGTTTATTCATTTCAAATGCAATAGGGTTGTTTGAAAGAATGTTCATGATCTGAAAATCTTAACACCTTAGAAGATTACACTGCTTCTATAAGATTGCAGATCCATCTGGGTCAAGTAGAAATCAGTTTTTTGAGGGATTGGTCCATTTCAAGTGTTTTGTCATTTGCATTGTTAATCTTAGGTTTAATATTAAGTTTAGAAATCTCTTTGAAACCCTCATCTTTTGTTATTTCTTTGATTATTGGATTAAATTTAGGACTGACGTATTATCATATTGCTAGATCTGATAAATTGAGATTCAGTACTTTTGCTTGTAGTAAGGTCCCATTGTGATTACCAGCATTTTCACATTTATCACTAAGTTGTTTATGCATTGTCAAGACCTAACATTAGAGACCTTGGGGTTATCTCTTGAGGCTTGCTGATAGGGATTTACCTTTCAAGAGAGATAGGATATTATATTATGTCTGAGTTGTTGTGCAGAAAACATCATCAACAGATTGGCACTAGGAGGGCCTGAATAAACAAGCTGGATCAATTTTTGAATGCTATCTCTCCTAAAATATTTAGAAGAAGAACCAGATCTGCTCTAGGAGAGGAGGAATTCCAGGAATTACCAGACCCTACTAGGTCTAGAAGGACCAACAGAAGGGGAGAATCATCATCATCCCATCCACCTCTGTCATCTCCATCATCCCCATCTTCTTCAAGTTCCTCTGAGTCTGAGTCTGAGGGAATTCCCATTCCACAACCTCAGCCAGTCATAAATCATCCATTACCACCCCCACCTCCACCAATGGCTTTCCTAGCTAATAACCCATCCCCATTGAGTTTCGCTAATTATAATCTTATGCCCAAAAACCCTGAACACTTTTGTTCAAAATTCTATGTCAATGATCCCAATAGAACCGCTGAGGAACACATCGGGATCTTTCAGACTGGCCTTAAGGATAGAGGGATAAACCATGAGGATGTAGCATGTAGACTCTTTCCTTATTCATTGTGGGAGGATGCATTCTATTGGTACAATCATTTACCTGCTGGGTCTATCCAACATTGGACTGAGCTAGAGACTACATTTTTGTAGAAGTTTCAAATTCCCATTAGTTCCAATGAGTTTTACCGTCAGTTCACTAATGTTAAGAGAGAGATTAATGATCCTATAGGGTCCTTCAACAATAGGTTTCATTGTGCCTATACTAGACTGCAAGCCCCCTATGCTATTGATGAGCCTACTGCTTTAGAAGTCTATTATGAGGGACTTGACAGTTTGACAGCTACCTTTATGAAGTGGAGAAATAACCCTCCTGCTAATCTACTTGATGCATATGCAGAGGCTGTGAAGGTTAGCACTACTTTAAGGAAACATCTGTCTGGGCCTTTACCCTCATTAGGACCTGTTGCTCACCCTGGAAAAGTTCCAGCTCTCAACTAGGCTCTTGCCAACCATACTCTTGTTATGAATCTGGTACCTCAGTTGCCTCTGGTCCCTCACCCAGGACCTCCTGTGAGACAAGTTTCATCCACAATTAGTTACCCTCAACAAAATGTGAATCAACCTCTGCATATATAGCCTTAGGCTAGCTATCCCCCATACCTGTAGAATTCTAAAGTTTTCAACCAATCACTGAATGCCAATGTTGCAGTAGGATATTCTCAGAGTAATGTGAATCATCCTCCATACAGTAATCCTGGAAAGGAGAGACTAGATGAATTGTCTGAACAAGTGAAGAAGCTAAATATGGAGGTGACTTACTTGAGGAACCAGAACAATCAGTTGCAAGTTGCTCAGAGAAATATGCAGTCCAATCAGAACAAAGAAAATCCACAAGGACAACACTTTGATAGAGGGCAACGTCATGAAAGATGATAACAATGATAGAGGATACAACAATGAAAGAGGATACAACAACAATAGGGGATACAATAATGACAGAGGGTATAATAATGACAGAAGATAGAACTATGATAAAGGACAATCCTCAGGCCAGAACTTTGATAGGGGGAAAGGTGGTGGACAAGGGTTCGATAGGAGGCATCCACCAGGACAGAACAGGACTTGGAACACATGGCCTAACAATGGAGGAGTCCCCATCCCATTGGATCAACCAGTTAATCAACCTATCAATTAGTCTATCAACCAACCAGTTAATCAAGAGAAGCCTCCTAGCGGTGTATATCTAACTAAGACTGCTTTATCAAGATGGTGTAGCCTCCATAAAACAAGTCAACATTATGAATTAGATTGTCAACAATTCCAAACAGTAGCCTCAATCTTTCAATACGAAGTGGAGAACAATGCAAGTAGTCAGGAAATAGTGCCATCTACTCCTTATGATTCACCAGTGTTGGTACTGAATCATGCTCCTTTTCCACAAAGTAAGGAGAATGTACCTAAAGAGGAATATGACCAGTTGAAGGAAGAGGTAGACCAAGTATGTAATGGGGATGAAATTACACAATTATTCGACGAGAATCCAGTGAATGATAATGGTCCCAGAGATGAAGAAGAGGATTTTGTTGAAGAAGTACAAACCTTCTAGATACCTGACAAGAAGTATGACTTGAGGGAATTGCCACATAGACGTCCATAGGCTAGAAGCCCCTTCACTACTTCCATTCCACCGAACAATTTCAACACGCCCCCAAATCCTAATGCTAGCAATAATCCATCACTACCTCAGGTGTCCAGGCAATATTTATCTCAAGATCCAGGGCATGCTGATGTGCCAAAAGGGAGAAATGTTGATGCAAACAAGGAAAAAGTGATGGAATACCCAAAGGAGACCCATGTTGACCTAAGTGAGGAACAATTGGCCCTGTATGTTGCTGAAGAACTCAAAAAATTAAAGGTAATTCTATCTACATTTCAGTTATTAAGAGTTTGAACCATTAGGAATGCAGTCCTAGGAGCTTATAATGCAAATTCCATGTCACAAGATAAATCAATTAGCGAAAGTGTAAATAGAGCATCTAGTTCTCAATCAGTAGGAAGGCAGAATTAGATTCATAATCAAGTCCATATGGCCCCTAGAGATACTAGGAAAGAGAAGGACAAATCTCAAGTTGCTCAAGTAGATACTCCCTTAACTCTGTTTCAAGGGAAAACAGATACACCTCCATTCTTGATTTCTGTTCACATATTTGGTAAAAATTTACATAATTTTTTGCTAGATTCTGGTGCTTCAACCAATATTATGTCTTTCAATGTCTGTAGAGCTATGGGTATCACTCCTGCTGATTCTCAAAAGAAAGTTACACAATTGGATAGAACTGAAGTCAATGTTGTAGGGGAGTTAAATATGATTCATATGCAGATTACTTTTGATCCTAGAATTCAACAGGTTATCAATATACAGGTGGCTGACATACCTGATGCCTATGGCCTAATCTTGGGAAGAGAATTTACCAAGGCTTTGAATGGATATGTCTCGACTGATCACTCCCATATGTGGCTTCCCTAGAAGGGAGTGCCAAACCTGATTAGAATTGAAAGAGAACCCAGAATGAAGTACATGATCACGGAATATCAGAAAACCTCTACTGAAGTTTTGATATCAGAAGTATGGGTAACTATATGCTCGTAGCCCCTCTTAAAGAGTCAATTGTGGAGGAAGTTCTTATGTTCCACATAGCACCTATCAACCTTACAGCAGAATCCAGTGGTACTGAAGCCTTGGTCGAACCAGTTGAAAATGATAATGATCCGGAAGATAGTCAGCTGGGCTTGCTAGATAATTTTCAAGAGTTCATCCAGAAGTGCATTGAAGATTAGGTTTTTGGGAAGAGGAATGAACTTTGGAGAACTACTCTTTCCCAATTGGTGCAGGGTGCATAATGCCTCTCATTCAGAATTGGATTGTTGCTTATGCCAGACTGTAGTGGAACAAATACATAAATGTATCAGCCCCACTCCAGCAATCAAAATTGGTATCCAAAATGTCCAAGAGGATCCCAAAGGAAAAAGAGTGATGCTCTCTAAAGAATCATCCAGCAGTAACGATGCAAGTAATACAACAAGGAAGTCTATAGTTGCTGGTTGTTGGACTTTAAGATTTGATGGGTCCAAATCAAAGCAAGGAGCTGGGGCAGGTTTCGATCTAATAAGTCCAAGAGGTAAGACATTTTTTGTTGCACATAGACTTCAATTTCATTGTATAAATAATGTAGCGAAATATGAGGCTTTGGTTCATGGACTATTAATGGCGTTAAAGAAAAAGGTTAAGATCTTGCAAGTTAGGAGACAATACTCTTGTCATGATAGAAGAATGACCAACTATAGACACAGAGTATGGGATCTTATTGAAGGATTTGATGCCTTCAGTATTCAGTTGATTCCATGAAGTAAGAACCAGACAGCTGACTCCCTAACCCAAGCAGCCAATACATTGCAACCTCTATCTCTTTCTGGACTAAAGAAGTTTACTGTGGAACTGACCCCAGTACCCTCAGTACCTGATAATTTCACCAACTTCTAGGTATTTGAAGATGACAAGCGTATCTTAGATTTTATCACAAGTACAGATGTCTTTGCTTCTCAAATCATTGATGAAACAGAACTCTAAGAAGCAGAAATGGATTTGGAAGGGGTTATCAATTTGAAGACTAACACAATTCTCAGAGGAATGGTGCAATTAGAGAGAATCTTTGATCTGGACAGGGTCAGGGATCAAGAATAGGATATCAGGAAAGAGTCCATTAGTGGACAGTGTGACAAATATAATATGGGATCTTAGGATGATGTCAAAAATGTCTTTATTGGAAAAGTATGCACACTAGAAGAAAGGAAAGGAATAATCGATGCACTACATAGAAATCCATATGTGATAGCCTGGAGTTATGAAGACTTAAAGACTTATGACACATCAATCATAACCCATACAATCCCTCTCAATCCAAGAGAAAAACCTTTCAGATAGAGGCAAAGGCCCATCAATGCTTTACTGAAACCCATAATACAGAAGGAAGTGCAGAAACTATTGTCTGCAAGAATAATATTTCCAGTCAGACACTCTACTTGGGTTGCAAACTTGGTTCCAGTGCGAAAGAAAAATGGTGAAATCAGGCTATGTGTAGATTTCAGGAACCTAAATAGAGCTTCAAAAAAAGATAATTATCCAGTACCCTCACTGGATGAAGTACTCCAGATTGTCAATGGATCTCAGATGATGTCTTTCTTGGATGGTTATTCAAGATACAACCAGGTCATGGTGCAATATGAGGATAGGCGCAAGACTGCTTTCACCACCAAGTGGGGCACTTTTTCCTACAGGAGGATGCCCTTTGGCTTGATTAATGTTGGAGCCACATTCTAAAGAGCCATGGGCATTTCCTGTAAAGACATAATTGGTAAGTTCATAATCATTTATATGGATGATCTAACACTCTTTTCCAAGAAGAGAGGTGATCATATCACAAATTTGTGCAAGGTTTTTCAGAAATGCAGAGAGTTTGGTATATCTCTCACTCCAAAGAAATGCATCTTTGGAGTTACAGAGGGTAAATTGTTGGGGCATGTTCTCTCTGAGAAAGAAATTTTCATTGATCCAGAATGAATAGAAGCCATACTCAAGATCCCACCACCTGCTAGCAATAAAAAAATGAAATCATTCTTTGGTAAGATCAACTTTGTGGGGAAGTTCATCATTGGGTTCGCAAAAATAGTCAAGCCACTGAATGCAATGTTGAAGCAGGAGGCCAAAGTTGAATGGAATAAAGAAGCAAAGGAAGCATTTGCAGAGATAAAAAGGGCTATTGCTAAAGCTCCTATTTTGGTGAGTCCAGATTATGCCAAGTCGTTCTATATATATTCATTTTCTTCTAACCACTCTTGTGCTTCTATGTTAACTAAAAAATCGAATCAAGGAAATGAACATCCCATAGCATTCATGAGTGCACCATTGAAGGATGCAGAGCTGAGATACCCAAGTGTGGAAAAGCAGGCCTATGCCTTAGTCAGAGTTGTAAAGAAATTTAGGCATTATATCCTCAGAAACAAAATATTTGCAATAGTTCATGATCCTATAGTCAAGCTGTTGTTGATGCAGAATGAGCTGGGAGAATGCAAAGCCAAGTGGGTAACTATGTTACAAGAGTACGATATGGAAATTCAACCCATGAAGCTAGTAAGAGGGCAAGGGCTTACAAAGACAATGGTAGAGATAGGCCCTGATCTTACAACTCAGAGTTACAATTTAGAGGATGTTTCTCCTGGTGAATGGTATGATGACATCATTCATTATCTCCTGACTCAGAGATGTCCTGATCATCTTAATACAGTAAAAAGAAGGGAATTGTGCTTAAAGAGTGACAGTTTCATGCTAAAGGGAGATGTTCTATATAAGAAAAATCATGAGGGTGTTTACTTAAGGTGCCTAGGAAAGGCAGAGTCTAAAAGAGTGATGTTAGAATTTCACGACATATATGGTACAAGCCATGGATCAACACCTTCTACAGCAAACTAGATTCTGAGAGTTGGTTACTATTGGCCTACACTGTTTAAGGACACATACAACCACGTCAGAACTTGTCATGTGTGTCAGACTGCAGTGACCAGAGAGAAGTATGCAACACTCCCACTCCAACCAGTCTTTGAGGTAAAACCTTTTGCACAGTGGGGGATGGACTTCATAGGTCCAATCAATCCACCTTCCTCTGTAGGACAAAGGTATATCCTTACTGTCACTGATTATTTTACAAGATGGACTAAGGCCCTTGCTTGCAAGCAATGCACTTCAAAGGTGGTAATTAATTTCGCCGAATCAAGTATCATTAACTGTTTTGGATGTCCTATGTCTCTAGTTTGTGATAATGGTCCTGCATTTTCATCGTTGAAGTTTTCTAATTGGGCTTTTGATCATGGGATTATCATTAAGTTTGCATCCAACTATTACCCTTAGGGTAATGGTTTGGCTAAGTCATCCAACAAAAATCTTTTGACTGTTATCTGCAAACTGTTAGAAAGAAATCCGAAGGATTGGAATACCCATCTTAGATTTTCTCTTTGGGCAGATCGTACAAGGCATAAGACTTCCATAGGAATATCACCTTACCACCTGGTTTATGGATTAGAGCTTGTGTTTCCTATTCAGTTAAAAATTCCCACCCTTCAGTTCATTAATGAATATTATGATAAGGGAGATAAACGTGAGGCCAGACTTGTTGAATTATTACACCTTGAGGAAAAAAGAGACAAAGCCCTAGAAAAAATTTCCAAACATCAGGGGGTAGTCAAGAGATGGTTTGATAAAATATCCAAGGTAAAAGCTTTTAGGATTTCTGACTTGGTTCTTTACTGGGATAAAGCTCATGACCATAAGGGGGAGCATGGAAAATTTGATAAACTTTGGCTTGGCCCTTACCAGATTTCAGAAATTCTAGGAGATAATGCTTTCCGTTTGAAAACTCTCACTAGAGAGGACATCCCACTGCCTATCAATGGGCAGTATTTGAAGCATTATTTCCAGTCTTGAGTTGTTTTCAACTCTTTTCTTGTATATAGTTAGATTAGGTTTCCTTTCTGTTTTGTTTGCTTTGCTTTGCTTTGGTTAGAGTAGGTTTCCTTTTCTGCTTTGCTTCTATTTGTTTTGGTTAGTGTAGGTTTGCTTTTGGTTTGTTTTGTTTTTTTCTTTGCTCTTACTTTGAAGGTTTTCCTCTTTTCTTCTGGATGTGTTGCACCTGCATGGAAAATATATCATTATCTGGGACTATTCTAAGTATTTTATTGGTGGACTTTAGTCTTGTATCTTGAAAGGATGGGTGAAGTCTTTGCTATTGCCAAACAGTCTAAATGTTTGATTTATAAAAGATGGGTCACTGGGTTTGATGTGAATTTGAAGTATTATGAAATCTTATATCTCTCATATATCTTAAGAATCCTGATGCTAATGTAGGATCCTTGTGAAGTCTTGACAGGTGAAAAATCCTATTTCTGCTTCAGTGCCACTATGGTTCTCAACCCTAAGTGTGAACTTCATTGTTCACAGGTTGAAATAAAAGTGACATAGCAAAGAATATCAAAAGAAAGAAAAGTGAAATATTAAAAATCAAAAGAATGAATTCAACTTATCAAGAGTATCTGAATATCTCTATCGGGGCTATAGACACCTGGCTGGCAATAGAGTTATGTTCAGGAGAGTCACAGTGATAACCTCGTCGGGGCTATAGATGCCTAACTGGCAGCAAGGCTCTATCTAGGTTTCTTTTGAAGTTAGAATCTTTATGTAGCCTATTTTGACTAAGCTTGGTTCCTGCAGTAGCTTAAGGAGGGAAATGAACTCATATGCACACACTAGGATTTTCAGTTTATGGAAGGTTCAGTCTACCCTTTGGTTCTGACTCTTTAATCTTTGCACTTTGATTTATTTGTCTGATAGTGAGAATGAAACCAAAGATTCTGGGTTCTTGATTCCTATCCGTCATCAAATGCTTCGGAGCATTTCCCAGCAAAGTCGCCATTTGTTGTGCAGTTTTCACATACACGCCCCGCTGAAAGCAAGGACCCTCTTTCGCTTCGGTTTTGGTGTCTTGGCCCTTTTATTTTGAGGTTTTATCTTATTTTCGCATGTTCTTAAATGTTTATTTTGATTGCCTAAGTGATTTCCCTAAGTTATTCATTGAAGATCTTTAATTTTGAGCTAAGTTCAGGTTTTCACTAAAGTTTGGGACTTTCCACCCTGGCTGGACTTTCCCAGATCCTGCTCAGACTTCGGCTAAGCACTCTAGTTGGAAGATTTTCAGTTTTTGCGAAATTCCATGTGGTCCAAATTTTTTTGGATTCTGTCTTGTCGTTGGGTTCCCGGATTTATTGGCACAAACCCAAAATCTTGCACATCCATCATCCATTCATAGCTTGACAAGTGGCATCATATCATTGGATGAATGTTAGTCCCACATTGCTCAAATTTGGACATTCATCCATCTTCGATTTCTATAAATAAAGAGCTCATATCCTCATTTTATCATCCACAATCCAAGCAAAGTTACCATACTAAAATATCTAGCCATTTCCATCCATCATTGAATTCTTAGCTAGGCTTTTTGCAGATTTGGCTTGGAGTTCTCATCTTTCATCAAAGTGGATCAATATCATCTTCAACATATCAAGATTTCATCATCAGAATTGGGAAAGGGCCAATTTTCACATCAAATTGGCACCAATTCCCCCATGGGATCAGGAGTTTGTACATCTAATTAGGATTTAATCTTTGTTTTATCATTTTTATTATGTTCTTTGTTATTTTCATTCCTAGTTTGAGGTTGTAAATGGATTTCATGGGGAATCCTTGTTTTTAGCTTGCAATTCCTTATTTAACTTGTTTACTCATGTTGTTTTGCAGGTACTAGGAAAAGGGTTCACACATTTGGCGCTAGAGGGAGGGTTGGCTATCATTATTTCTAATCTTTTCTTGAAATTTTTGCATTTTTCTTCACACATAGGAAATTCCAATGCTGGGAGCTCAGCGTCGCTATTTTGGCACCGCAGGCTCGTCAGCGTCGTTGTTTTAGCACCGCGGGCTCGTCAGCGTAGCTATATGGCACCGCTTAAAACACAAACTGCACCGCTGGACTCATCCCACCAAAATTTTTGAATTTTAAACTCCACCGCTGGACCCGCCGACCTGCAAAAATTTTCAAGAAATATTAAACTCTGACACTAGACATAAACTGCGATGCTGGGCAAAAATTGCGATGCAGTTGAGCTCTTTGTCCCGACACAAAGCGCCACTAACTTGTAAGCGGCGTTGTAAGAGCACCGCTCAGAAACCAAACTACGATGCCATCACGAGTTGTGATGCGACGCTGGGAGACAGTAAAAGGGAAAATTTAATTTTTTAGCACGTGTTTCTTATTTATGATTAATTTATATTTTGTTTCCTACCTTTTAATTTTTGTATTTTTCCAGAATCTGGTCTATTTTTCTTATTTGTAGGTTGGAAATCGAAATTGAAGAAAGAAGGAGCATGAGGGCTATGTCTTACAAAATCAAAGTGTGTTTGTTTAACACTATTTTGAGAATTTGTTATCTTTTCATTCTTAGAACACTAATTTTCATTTGGGCTTAAAAAGAACCTTTCTATTTCTTGCAAAAAGGCTAAAATGAACAATAGGATCAACAACTTACTAGATTTTGTTTATTGGATTAACAAATGAACAAGGTATCTTCCACTTGTGATTTGGTGCTCTAAAATGAACTCACATTTTGCTTTGTGGATCTAAAAAGAATAAGTGTAGCTTTGTTTGTTGTGAGAGCTTACTTAAACTAAATCCATTGAAAAAGGACGTATGCACTTCTCTCGCGCTTTATAGCGATCTTGAGAATCAAAAGGCCTTTTTCATGATTTTAGTGTAAGACAAATCAATCACCTCCACACCTCGATTTGGGTTTAAAATTGAACAACTTGTATGAGTGTGAGTGGGGTTATTGTTGTGTATATTCTCTCTCTTTTTTGCCAACAAGGATTGATCGAGTTATGAATAGTGTTCTTCATTCACTTTTGTTTATCCTAGAGGGCCTGCCTTGGGGAAAAAGTACTCACCCAAGGGAATGACTCAACCGGTAACACTCTAAAGCCAAGAGTATTTCCAACTAGGATATAAATGTGGATATTAGAAGAAACACCAATATCACACGGTTGATTCCAACAAGATGGATCCAAAAGGGGACTCTTGCCGTATGGGTCAATCTCCATGAACGAAAATTCCTTACTAAAACCCATGTGCTAGAATTTTCCAAAATCCTTTTATCTATTTGTTGGTACAAGAACGGTTGTTCTCAAGCCACCCCACACTTTTACGATCTTCTAGTAGAAATGGAAAACATGTCATGGGAGTTTCATGGGT
Source organism: Sequoia sempervirens (assembly GCA_007258455.2). Classification (NCBI taxonomy): domain Eukaryota; kingdom Viridiplantae; phylum Streptophyta; class Pinopsida; order Cupressales; family Cupressaceae; genus Sequoia; species Sequoia sempervirens. Next base: position 5,430,669 of record VDFB02056351.1, on the reverse strand, counting down.
GTTGATGCTTGGCTACCCCGTATAAGTGAGTGTCGTGGAGGGGAGCCAGTGGGGTCAAGCATCTAACCATTCACTAGAGATAAGCATAGCTGGACTTGTCCAAGTGGGAACCCAACAAATATTGTCTTACACATCCATAAGATTGTGCTTATTCATGGGTTACAAAATTCATTGCTTGATCGAAAATGTCTCAAGAACAAACACTCAACATCATCCAAATTTCAAACCCTTTTGAAGAGAAATGCAATTGACTCAATCCATATGTTATTGCTTTCCCTTGGGATTCATGTCCTTAGAGGTTTCTAAACATTGGATTATATCTCTATTTGTCTCCTTAAGTAAAACAATAGGAAAACCCTTGCCTTAAGTTCATTGAATTTCCACATAACATATCTTGTGGGGTTTGAAGAAATTAAGACATTGGACATTTAGTTTGAAAACCTAATTGAAGAAAGTGTTTTTGGTAAAATAAAGACATTAAGCAAAGCTAAGCAAAATGAACTTTCATATGTGTTGAAGACTCATAATCCAAAAAGCAAAAAAATCATTGGTTGGAAATCCGAAAATGAATGTTCAAATGAAATCATTTCTTGGTTACGAAGGTCTTTAGGAAGCATTTACATGCTCTTCAATACCTAGGTCTAGGAAAACAAAGTGTACCTTTTTAGGTTCATTTTAGGATCAAAACATATCAAAATCTCTTTTTCATCGATCCTCCAAAACATCAAAACATCATCATCTCGCAATCATCACCTTTTGGAAAATCTTGAAATCATCCTAAATGCTAGGCTTTATGGAAAAATCAAAATCATTGAGACGAAATCCTTGAAAACATTATCAAAATCACCTTTGGCTAGGCATGTGTAGATGCATCCTTTTGCATATACTTAGTCAAAGTTATCAAAATCATCTTGTCTAGCTTAGTATATGTAGATGAATCCTTCTTCATATGCTTGATGAAACAAATCATATTGTTTGAATAGGTGTGAGTATATGCATCCTTCTCCCCACACATATCCAAAGCATCATCCTTTGAACAAAGCTATCCCCTAGATCATCATCCAACATCTTAGGGTCTTTTTGTTCAAAATCAAAATCAAAATCAAGGACAAAATATTAAATCCAAAAACAAAATCAAAATCAAAATTTGTAAGTCCTAGAATCCTAGTATCTCATTCAAGATTTATCAAAAGCCACAACATCTGTATCATCCATCCCTAAAACATCATCATCATACAATCACCTTTGATCCTCAAGGCATCCTAAAACTTTCTACTTTGGGGCATAAAATAACGATCGATCTAAGGAATCAAGAGATTCATCTCCCATATCCTCGAAGATTGATCCTTGTTTTATGGTTATAACTAGATCTCAATACAAGAAGAGTATGGAATCCAACAAAGAAACACTCGCTTCAAGCAATCTTAGCCAAACAAATGCAGAAATGAATCTCGCTGAATCAAGTAATCCGTTGACCCTCTCATCATCGCAAAATCCGCAAGAAGAAAACCAAGGAGAAGACCTTACTTTTGGAATGTCTCGCGAGGAAATGACTGAAATGCTCCAAAATCCAGACAACCATAGAATCATCAACATCATGATGAGGCTCAACCCTTCGTTATACATGCTTGAGCTAGCAAAACAAGGGGCCAAGTTACCTTCGGATTTTGATGTGAGTACCATAGTAGAGACATCATTTCCTCCAATTTCATCCACCATTCCCATCTCATCTACACCTCCATCTCAAAACATCATGCAAAACATTCCGCAAATCACAACATCGTTTGCTCCAACCCAACCCAATGTTAACAAGGGAAGCACATTTCTTAATGTACTTCAAACACACCCCCTTGTTAATAATCAAAATTTGGATGCTAACACCACCTTGGAACAAAGTATACCCCAAAACCCATTACACAAAAATGTTCCTCTCACATTCCACCACGATCCATCATCATCATTTTTTCACGCAACACCTCAAACACCTCTTCTCACAAATTCACAAGAAGAGGGAGATATGTTCAGACCAGGGGGCATATTTGACACCACAAAATTCTTGCAACAACTCACACCCCTTACATTTCCACCTCTCCCACCATTGCCATTATTATCCACACCACTCCTTGGTTTAGGGCTTCCTCCCCTACCAAGTATCAATCAAACCGCTATCCCAACCATCAATCAAAGCATTGCACCAAATGCTCAAAATTTGTCGTTGATATCGCAACAACAAATGACAAACACACAAGCAATGGAAACATCACCAAACACCCCCTTAGCATCACAAAGCATGGTCTCTCAAGGACCAATCACATCAACAGCACCATCCATCACACAAAACATCAACACCACCTTCAAGAACACTATTCCAAATCCACCACCACCTCCACCACCACCAACTTTCACCACATCAAGCCAATATGATGTGACATTGCAAGCTGCTTTCCAAAGAGGATACCAACAAGTTCAGAAATAAAAAGCCAAACAACTAGCCACTCAGCAAGCTGCACAAACCACCCAAGCAGCCCAAGCCGCCTTATAAGCGCAACAAGCCCAAGCATTATTGCAACAACAACAACAATTTGCTCAAGCTGCACAAGCTACACAAGCACAAAGGGCCGCTCAAGCACAAACAGCACAAGCACAAGCTCATGCGCAAGCCCAATATCAAGCACAGCAAGCTCAATACAAAGCACAACTTCTTGCACAAAGACAAGCAGCACAAATTCAAGCATATCAGCAAGCACTAAAGCAATACCAAGAGCAGCAAGAAGTAGTAGAATTGGCAGCCCAACAACAAGCGTTGTTGGAAAAGCAACAAGTGCAACAACAAGCACAAATCCTAGCGCAGCAACAGCAAGATCAACAACAAGCATTGTTCATACAAAAGCAGGTAGAAGCCTACCTCACTCAGCAGAACATACAAATATCATCGAACAACACACCAACCAATCCACCCATCCAACCCATGATTGAAACACCCCAAAACACTTTCATCCCACCCCCTGATCCCCAAAATGATGTGACGACACAACTTAGGTTGCTCTCGCAACAAGTGCTCAACCTTCAATTAGGGCAAACAACCAAAACACCAAGCAACTTGTGTCCCTATCCATTTGATAGGAGCCTAGACATGAAACCATTCCCCAAGGGATTTGAAATCCCCAAATTTGACAAATATCGAGGGATGGGAAACCCTAAGATCACATTAGGGAATTCTAGGTTCATTGCATGGAGGTCGCATATGATGATACTTATCTGATGCGGCTATTTCCTAGGAGCTTGGCAGGCCCCGCTATAGAATGGTTCTCTCGCTTACCTTCGGACATTAGAACATTCTAAGAAATTAGGGATGCATTCTTTAAAAATTATGCATGCAACATTGCAATGGATGTTAGTCTTGAAGAACTCTCAACTCGAAAACAAGGAAAGGGTGAATCATTCACCTCATTTCTACAACGATGGCGATCCAAGGCCAATCAGAGCAAATGGACCATGCTAGAAGAACAAAAATTTTGCACCATCATAGCCAACCTTGAAGGCGACTTGGAATTTCATCTCAAGGTTCAGGGCATCACCACATATGAGCAATTGATCTCCAAGGCACTCAGCATCGAAAGATCCCTTGTGACTCAACCCGTGGAATCAACATCATATCATGAACAACAAAATAACCATCCACCATCCACCATCCAATTACAACAATAAACCTCACACATGGGCAAGGAACAAAAACATTACCAATGATGGCATCGTCGATGCCAAGGTGGTCATTAGTGGTCCTCGTCAAAATACACCCACACCACAAACCCAAACACAACACCAAAACACTCATCACACAACATACCAACCCAACAATAATCCAACCATCAATAATCTCACTGACCAAAGAGGACCACCCCAATGCAAAAGTTATCCCAAATGAAAATACACCATTTTGGGGCAGCCACTTGAGGACATAATGAAAAATTTGATCGACGAAAAACTCATCAAGCCTCCTACATTTGAGAATTACCAAGAACCTGATGTCAAACTTCCTTGGTATAACGAGAATCAACTTTGCAAATTTCATAAAATCAAAGGCCATACCACAAACAGTTGCATGAGACTCAAAAACATCATCCAAGATCTCATCGATAAGAAAATCATAAACATGGAACAACCTACCGGAAATCAAGATCTTAAAATCTACATGAATCCAATGTCAAATCATGGCAAAAAAAGGAATAGAAATGATAAAGGAAAGGGAAATGTAAATCATGTGTACGAAACGGATGTTACCTCCCTAAATGAAGACTACATGGTCATCACTATCAAGGGCGCCCATGCCAAAGATTGTGGAGTCACGACAAGAGGCGGCAAAGTCACCATCACGGGATCATCTCAGCCAAATAGAGTCCATGCATATCGATCCATTCCTAATGGCTGCAATGTCCTAGACCAACTCAAAAGAACACTAGCACACATCTCCATCATGGAGTTGTTAAAAATCTCATCTGCACATAAAAAGATCCTTGAGGAAGCATTAGCCTCATCCACTGTCCTCGCAGATCTTGATGCGGAGCAATTCCAAGCTATGGTCAGAAATATCATAACGCCTAATCTCCTTACATTCTCTGACCAAGATTTCCCCACCCAACCATCTCACAACTGTGCACTTCACTTGGAAGCCATTGTACATAAGAGAAAAATCAAAAGGGTCCTAGTGGATGGAGGTGTAGGCTTGAACATATGTTCCCTAAGCCTCATCAAGCAGTTGAAAATATTAGAAGATTCCATCGACAAAGGAAAGGGCATCATGATAAGAGCATATGATGACCAAGAAAGAGTGTTTCAGGGCACGATTAAACTCCCTATTCAAGTAGGGCCAATGCTCATGGAAACCACCTGTCAGGTCTTGGACCTCGACTTTCCATATAATATCCTCCTGGGACGCCCTTGGATCCATGCAATGAAAGCCGTAGCATCAGCCTTCCACCAATGGGTGAAATTTACACATAATGGACAAGAGGTTACCATCCATGGAGATCCTGAACTGTTTTCATATTGCAAAAATCTTGAAGCCAAGTATTACAAAATCCCCCAAGTGCCAAAGAATGATGAGGGCCCATCCACACCATACATCGACCCCGCCACTCTTGCGTCCACTTCTGCGACAGAGACACCCACTATCCCCACCATCCCCACCATCTCTTATATCAAGCTCATCATCTAAGAGGACGGTTGTGGAAGCTACAAACTCCCTAACAATGCTTTTGTGATAGGATAGTTACCACAATCTCCTAGATCACGGGGACGTCCACAAGAAAATCAAGCTTCCACATCACAAACCTACCTTGAAGCCTATCCCGAATTCACAAGATGGGGAGACCTTGGCCATGAGTTTATTGAAGCAGATCCATCTCACATGTTGCATCAAGATGAAAGACTGGTAGCTAATTTACCAATGGATGAAACAAGAAAGGGCCTACAAATGATGCTTGCAATGGGCTACGACAGAAATCAAAGACTGGGACAAAATGAAAATGGGCTCATAATACCTATCATGCCAGAGATGCGACCCATAATAAATCTTGGTCTTGGATGTACCCCTCCGAGAATAACCATACATTGCTGAAGTCCTCCGGTTAGAACGGTTAATATTTCTCCTCAGCCAATACTAGTACAAGTACACTCACCAATATTCACAAGTAGAGACACACATAATTTTATAACCAAGGCCTACATTAGTAGCGATGACGAAGATACCATGACCAATCTACCTAGGTTATTTGAGGACACCACCCTGTGTATGATTAGCACCCTCTCCTTTGAAATAGACCATCCAAATCATGAGATCCATTTAGTGTACCCCCAATTGATCGAATATGACCAACGAGGACCACCGATTCTTGATACATTCAAAAATGATGAGGCACTCTCAGAATTCATGGAATTGAGGGATAACATTCCAGATGGGGATCATAAAGCAAGGTTTATAATGGAGTTGGATACACAGGCCTATTATGGGGAAACGATTGAATCCTTCAGTCGCAAAAGTGAGAAACTAAAAATCATATCCAAGTCCTTGAGTGAAAACCACACTGTGGCACTCTCTAACAAGAAAATAGTAAAAAGAAAGGACGTATCCAACGGTGAAAACCTCTCTGAGGCACCCGAGGATGAAGGATTCAATCTTTCTCTAAGAGTTATTCATCAGGAGAAGTCAACAGTCTTGGCCAAAAAATGCAATCTGGTCAACCTAAGAACAGAGGAGACCCCACATATCACATTTTATGTGGAATCACTATTATCAGAAGAGCAAGAGCTCCTAGCAACATTCCTAAGGGACAAACAAATAAACTTCACATGGAGTTATGCTGACATGCCAGGGCTTGATCCAGAGACTATGGTTCATCATTTAGCAATATATCTAGAAGCAAAGCCAGTCAAACAAAAGCTTCAGAAAATGCATCCTCAAATCGCTCTGTTAGTCAAAATGGAGCTCAAAAAGTTGTTAGATGCAGGATTTATCTAATCAATCGATTATCCAGAATGGGTGTCAAATTTGGTACTTGTTTCAAAACCTAATGGAGCCATTAGAATTTGCACGGACTTCAGATATTTGAACAAGGCATGTCCCAAGGATGATTTCCCACTTTCCAACATCGACATGATAGTAGACATGACAGCAGGACATGAGATGCTATCACTAATGGACAGATTTTCAGGATACAACCAGATCATGATAGCAAAAGAAGATCAACATAAGATGGCTTTCACTTGTCCATGCGGGACCTATTGCTGGAACATGATGCCATTTGACCTAAAGAACGTAGGAGCAACCTATCAAAGGGCCATGACATTGATATTCCATGACATGATTCATAAAACTGTCGAAGACTATGTTGACGACATTCTAGCTAAGTCAAGAAAAATACAAGATCATATAGCAACCCTAAGTGCTATCTTTGATAGACTAGAGGAGTACAACATCAGACTAAATCCCAAGAAGTACATCTTCGATGTACAATCAGGTAAACTACTAGGATATATAGTATCAATGAGGGGTATTGAGGTGGATCCAGCAAAAGTGAAAGCAATCCTCGAGATGGAAGCACCAAAGACATTAAAACAATTGAGAGGTCTCCAAGGTAGACTTCAATCCATCTAACGATTCATAGCACAATTGGCAGACAAGCAAAACCCATATTCTCACCTACTCCACAAGGGAGTAGTGTACAAATGGGATACCAAGTGCAAAGAGGCATTCAACAAAATCAAGGAATATCTACTGACACCACTAGTTTTAATGCCACCCATCCTAAGAAAGCCATTAATCTTATACGTATCAGCAACAACAACAGCCCTTGGGGCTCTCTTGGCTCAGCATGATGAAAATGAAATGGAGAGGGCTATCTACTATATCAGCAGGACAATGGTCGGTTGTGAGCTAAACTACACATTCATTGAGAAAGCATGCCTCACAGTAGTGTTTGCATTACAAAAATTTAGACATTACATGTTGGCACACAAGATAAAGCTCATAGCCAAAATTGATCCCCTCAAGTATCTACTATCAAAGGCAATGCTCACAGGTAGAATGGAAAAATGGGTAATGATATTATCAGAATATGACATCGAGTATGTGGAGAGAAAAGCCATTAAGGGACAAGTTATTACAAACCAACTGGTAGAAGCACCTATTTATTCTAAGAATCCTCTTGTCTCAGAGTTTCTAGATGAATCTATTTTCAACATCAACATAGCTGACCACTGGAAACTATATTTTGATGGCTCATACACACAACACGGATCAGCAGTTGGTGTCTTCATCATCACCCCGTAGGGGGACTGCATACCAAGGTCATACAAACTAGCATTTCCTTACACCAACAACATCGCAGAATACGATGCTTTGACTATAGGTCTCAGGATAGCAGTGCAATGGAATATCATAGCTCTCGAAGTCTACAGAGACTCTCAGTTGATCATAAATCAAGTCAATAATGAATATCAAACTAAGGATGATAAGCTCACTCCATACAAGAAATTGGTGGATACGCTCAAAGAATCTTTCATTGAAATAACATTTGAACAAATTCCTAGAACCAACAACAGAGCAGCAGATGCCATGGCAACAATTGGATTCTTGCTAAATATCCCCAACAATGTTCCAAAATATGAATTCTTGATTGAGCAGCTTCTCGTTCCCGCATTCGAGGTACCAGAATCAGAATTTATGTGTGAAATCGTTGGTCTGGGTGATCCTTGGTACCATGACATCTACACATATCTTCGCATAGGAGTCATACCCGCTGACCTCCCATCAAACCTAAAATGAACCTTTGTCAAAAAGGCATCCAGATTTGTCATCTTAGGTGATACCTTATACTATAGAAGTATAGAAGGTACCTTGCTATGTTGCTTAAATGTTGAGGAGGCATTAACCACTCTAACTAAGGTACACAACGGCATCTGTGGTTCACACTCGAGTGGAATGACCATTGCCAAGAAACTACTGAGGATGGGGTACTATTGGCCCACAATGGAAAGAGAAGCACATGATCATGCTAAAAGGTGTGTACAATGTCAACAACATGGGGACCTCATCCATGCTCTAGCTCAAGAGCTTCACCCGATCATCACACCATGGCCCTTTTCACAGTGGGGACTCAATCTCATTGGTAAAATCACACCCACCTCATCCAATGGCCACAAATTCATTATAACTGCAACTGAGTACTTCACAAAGTGGGTGGAAGCTATACCCATGATGTATATCACTGGGAAGAAAATCTCAAAATTCATCCTGAACTATCTCATTTGTCACTACGGTGTCCCACAAGCCATTATCTCAGATAATGGGACACCATTCAAGAACCAGGAGGTTCACGACTTGTGCGAGAAATTCAAAATCCAGCATCGCTTCTCCACCCCATACTATCCCCAAGGCAATGGCCAAGCAGAAGCTACAAACAAAACCATCCTCAAAATCCTCAAGAAAACAGTCAATGACGTAGGTCGTGACTGCCATCTGTAGCTTAATCCCGCCCTCTGGGCTTATCGAACTAGCATCCGCACACCCACTGGTGCCACCCCCTTCTCCTTGGTCTACGGATCAAAAGTCGTACTCCCCATTGAGATCGAGCTCCCATCCCTCAAGATATCACTGCAAAACCTCATTACTGATGAAGAATATCAGGTATCAAGACTAAATGAGCTGGATTTACTGGATGAGAGATGCATAGATGCTTTAAATCATTTGCAAGTCTATCAAAATAGACTCAAATGAAGCTACAATGAGAAAATCAGAAGCAGGACTTTCCAAGTCGGAGAACTAGTCTTAAAAGAAAATAAGAAGAATGTCCCAAACCCAAGTAGCAAAGGCAAGTTTCAACCTAATTGGCTAGGACCATTCGTCATCACAGCAAGTTACAAATTAGGGGCATATTAGTTATCAACACCCGAAGGGGAACCTCTGCAAGAGCCCATGAATAGCTCCCATCTCAAAAAAATTTATGCCTAAATCTTTCAAGGTATAAAAAGCAAAAAATCCAAAAAATAAGAAAAATTCCTAAAAAAATTGTCACTTCGGCGAAAACTTGGCAAACAGGCGTCTTGGTGACAACAAAAAAAGCAAAAAAGCAAAAAATCCAAAAAAATCATAAAAAGGATCAGAAAAATCATCCTCTAGTGAAAACCACTTCAATGGCACTTTGGGCAAGTACCTTGGTGAAAACCTGGCAAACAAACACCTTGCGTAAATAAGCACTTTCCATCCACCGAGTTCTTTGCGGCTTGTTCGGCATCATCCATCCATTTCTCTTCCATCATCCATTGCATTCAGGTCTTCATTCCATCGTTCATCCATTCGCATCCGCACCATAGCTTGGTCATGTTTTTGTATCGTGATCCCTCCTAGTACTACTCGGCCCATCCTCAAGGTCAGTTTGTCTTGCCTTTATCGGAGTAGTCTATTGCATCACACTGGGGGCATGTTCTCATTGGATCGAATTCATGTATGATCTTCAAGTCTTCAAATCAAAAAACCCAAAAACATCTAAAAATTAGAAAATCCAAAAACATTAAAAAAGCACAAAATCCAAAAACATTGAAAAAGCACAAAATCCAAAAACATCAAAACATATCAAAAGTCAAAAATAGAGTCATCTTGTCAAACTACGTCGTCTCTAAGCTTGAACGTAGGAAGATTGATCTTTGATCATCCCCCGAGACATTTAGGTCAGTCCTATAGGAGTCTGTCATAATAAGCTGACATCTCATCATGTATATCATCATTTGTAAATCGGTCAAGTCGTCAATCGAACTACGTGGTCTCTACGTGTATAACGTAGGCAAGGCTAATCTGTTGATCAGCCCTCGAGACCCCTAGGATAGGTCTTTAGGTTAGTCTCTTTGTCAAAATCTTAGAAAATCCCAAAAATAATGGAAAATCAAAAATCAAAACATTTGTAAAATCTTGAAAATACCAAAAATAGCCTCAAAAACATTGAAAATTTTCAAAAACATCCAAATATTTGAAAAAATCCATCCACCTCATCTCGCTTGCACCCGCAATAACACCACTCATAATAAACCAATCGTCATTATCAACCTTTGGTGAAACAGTTGGAAACAAGTCTGGCAGATTGCAAGTAAAACTCAAAACGTCAAGTCTCAAGTCTAAGTCAGTGCGTAAACAAGGTGGTCATCTCTTCGTATTGGTAACTTATCATCTAGTTGGTCCCATATCAATCATCCCTTAGAGCACTTTGGATAAACGAAATGACGTGTCACCATCCACTAACATGTCCTAGGATGAATCCTTCCTACAATGGGCATTATCTTTTGGCAATAAGTTTTGGTTATCCTCCTTAGAAAGCACATCCTCTTTCCATTAGCAATATTGAAGAGCATCAGTTTGTTTGTTTACTTGGTCTTTATATTTTGACTTATCTTATTTGCGCTCATTCCAAGGATGTCTCGATGATATCCCAAAACAGAGGATTTAGAGAAATAGGAATGGGGCAGCCATCATTATCTTTTATTTGTTGTGCTTGTTGGACGCTCTTGTAATATAACCCCGGTGAATACTTGCTTTGTTAGGTATGTATGGAAGAGATCTAGGGAAACTTGTTGACTATTGCATGGATAGGTTTACCTTTTCGTGTTTTGGTCTGAGGTGTTTGAAACTTCTGAAGTGTATCCTAGCAAGGTTTTTGTTTGTCAGGTGTGAACAAGAATACTCCTATCTAATTGTCAAGTCAAAGTCCATCACACTTGGTACAACACCATCCTGGTTTTCTATACCTTGATGCATCGTACCACATGTGTTATCAAACATAAGAAAATTTGGCCCTTTGAAAATCCCAATTCCTCGACAAGTAATCATCATCATCATCATCATTTGCATTTGCATCATCTTGGGTCTTGTTGAAATGACTTCTTCTTTTCTTACTAATCGCACTAACAAGGTACTATGACAATTGATCATCATCATCGTCATTGTCATCATTCCTGCATCCACAAATCATTAGCATATTGCATAAGCATATCATATAGAAAACATACACACTACATTTTTTCATCATATAAACAGGTTATCATAAACATTCTTCATAAATAGGTGCATCCATGTCATTGCATTTCACCCATTACATTGCATCTCAAAGACATTATATCAATTATTGCATAAACATTGCATTTGCATTTCATAACCATTTCATATTACCATCTACCATATAAATCATCGCATAGCATCTACGGAAGCATTTCATAATCATTTTTCACATAATCATAAACAATAGGTATATAAGAATTTAATTCATTAGGCATACATACTTGCATAACATCATGACATCATCTCACCACTTTACGTTCACATTACATTGCGCATCAGCATATCACTTTGCATTAACATATCAATGCATCACATACATCATCATTTAGGATAATAACATTTGTTATTCTAAGCATCTCAATTTCATTATGCATTAACACCATTTCATTAGCATCATATCATGACCATTGCATTCATATTACATCCATCCATAAATCATCTCATATATAAGAACTTTCTACACATCATTGCATATACCATAGATCATATCATTTTACATATTAAAATCCATATCACATATCACATTAACATAAAATAAATCATCATATAGATAACATCATTGCACATCATATCATAGGTTAGCATAATATAGATCTGTTAGTCATAATCATTGCATAAACATCATTAGAAATAAATGCATCCATAAAACATCACTACAAAGCATATAGAAATAAACCATCCATGCATAAAGGAGAACATAGTACATCGCATCAAAATCAGCTCATATATATCATATCATCAATGTCATTGTCATAGTACAAAGAATAAATCGGATCACTGAACATATATGTCAATCAGTACAAAACACCCATCGAGCTATCAAAAATGAGCCCATAAGGTACAAAAAGTGTATCATCTCGATTAGGCTCGATCCCTGTGAATGTTGCCCTCGCCCCTGTCACCGTGACCCTTTGGTGGTATCTGGCTGGCCCGATCTGAGTACTCTAGGACCTAACCTGCTCTGGGTATGGTATCATGATAAGCTCGATGGTAGTACTCTATCTCTTGGATGGCATCCCTGTAGGATCACACTGGCACTATACCCTGAGAGGAGGAGGTTGTCATGCTCTCGATCTGCTGTCTGCGGCCTAGCTCTATGGCTGCCTATCTCTGTTGCACGGCCTGATCTCTCTCTGCCCTAAGTTGCTCCCTCTCAGTCCTCACCTAGTCTCTCTCAGCTATCACCGCCTGAACCTAGGCCTGCAGCTGCGCAATCAGCGCATCTCAATCGTCTACCTGTCCCTGTGGCTGCACATGTGGTTGCACCCGAGGCTGATCCTTGCCTTGTGGTGGCTCCTACTACTAGTCCTACATGTGAACATCCTCATGACCTGGTGGGACTGGGGGCACCCCTGGTGGATCCTGTTCAATCTCAATCCTCGGTCCTCGCCCTCATCCTCTCCCTCTGCCTCTGACCCTGCACACCTCTGGATCCTCGCCTGGAATGATCAACCGAAGTGGAGGTTTGAACCAGTCTTTGTAGGCCTGAGTGGTGCCCGGATCTACTAAGCTCTGATCATAAGCCCACGGTCGGGCTACCAAGTGCCTGAAGCTATCAATTTCCTTTGAGGCAAGAATACCATGTCCCCATGACACCTATGTCATGCTATGAGCACAAACTGCTACGTAGTTGTCATCAAGCCAATCCTGCGGCTCTCTGAACTGACATTGTACGCGCCAGGGCAGGTACCTCTCAATCATCATATGCTCTCGCCCCTGCATATATCAGTCCTGGCAGAAACAAAAGAGCTGAGTAGCATCGTCAGCCCATCCCAACCGACCAAGGTACGGTCTCCAAGTAAAAATAAGCATCTCATCTAGGACCCGCCTCTAGTAGGGGATCCCGTGCTCACCAGTGTGTGTAAAGGACACACCGCCTCGGTATCGTGCCACGAGGGCATCCTCTACCCCCATCAGAATAGGAATGACACGTGGCTGTAGCACAAAAATGTGCTCCCATGCCCAGACGTGAAGTAATGTCACCCCAACCCCTAGCGCTCTGTCATCCATGTAAACGTACTCGTGCAAGTATCTGTAGAGTGAAGCCAAAAGGACAGGCCCCCATGCAAAGCAAACCTTCCTGTCTCGGACCATCTACTCCCAGCAATAACCCCAGTTGGGACTAAAATATCACCCTCGTGGGTCTGGGGCAATGAGACCCGAAATGATAGCTGCAACCGCCCAGCGAAAGGGAGGTGCTATAACCCTGTATCGCTTCAGCTTAATCTGTCCCTCATAGTAGATGATGTCTCGTGTGGTGAGGACTCTAATGCAGGACTCGCGTCCCTCATCCATATCAAAGATTGCTAGTCGATCGTGAATAGGCAACCGAAGAATGTGCCAAACGTCCTCCAGAGTGACGGTGGCCTTGCCAGTAGGGAGATGAAATGACGACGTCTCATTGTGCCACCTCTCGGCCAGCGCTGATAGCATCCCTAGGTGAGTGTGCACGAGCGCCGCGTATGTAATGTGCCATAATCCCATGACTCCTAGTTCATCCTGGTCCCTGTTACTCAAGTCTCGTAGGACGCTCGCCAAATCCCGCGACCGGTGCTCCCAAGAGTAGAGCTCGCTCGCCGCATCCTACATCAAGGAAAACCAACGTATTAAAAAATTTCAAAAATTCCTGATCGAATGCTCCAAGCTCATCCTCAGTGGCGCAGTTTGTGATGGTGTCACAGTTTGAGTTTACTCAAACTCCGACGCTCGAGCCATAAAAATTGCAAAATGGCGCCACCGCGACAAAATTTCTCCTCTAGCATTTGCATGAAAAGGGCGCCACCGCAGCGCACTTTGCCCAAACTAACCCACCAAACCCGAGCCCAACGTTGGAGTTTTTAAACTCTGAACTACACCGCTGCGGTTCTAAACATCACCGCTACGATGTAAAACGGCTCTACGCAGTGCAATTTAAATGTCGAGCGGCACTATATAGCACCGCTGGAGGTGAGCTCCCTTTTAAAAGCATTAATTTCAACATTAAATGAAAAAATTAAGCTTGGGTAAGGGTCACACATCGGTGCCCCGATGTCAGGTGGCCGCTAGTATGTCCGAACTCGATCAGTGATGTGCAGGGGAAGCTATCATTGTGCCATATCACCAGAGGGTCAGAGCTCAAATCTCAAGTTTGCTAGCGGAGGTGTGTGAAATGACTTGAAAGTGACCCCTCGGGCCCCTTTTAAGCCTAAAAATTAGGGTTTTTTTAACCCTAAATAGCTGTCCTGCTAGAGTTTTGGACCCCCGAACCTATTTTTGTCTGTTTGAGGCTTGTTTTTCATCGTTTTATACTTTTAGACACGTTTTTAGCCTCCCGGACCCCTTTCAGACCTGTCAGGCACTTTGTCACCTTTTTTTGCAAGATCACCCAAAAAAATTAAAATTTTCATCCGATCTCTCGAGGGGGCATTATAATGGCATGTTTTCTCTCACCAGGCAGCACTAGGGCAAGTTTTAAATATCAAAAAAAATTGGCTTTGATCGAGATCGTTTATTCTTTGAACCAATGCAACGAGTGCATTGTTTCAAAGAGGGGAAAAATGTAGACACGTGAAATATATTGATTAACATCATGCATTTGATCTTGACTTACTAACATTGTTTCTTCCTTAATCATCCCTCGATCTAACCATTTAATCAAATTCCCCTATCTAGGATTAAATTCATCAATATTCCACTCTTGATTAAATAAATCATTTTATCTAATCAAGTCATCTCTTTTGTTAATTAAATCAATCCATCTGATCTAATTATCCCTATTTAATTAAATAATTAATTTATTTGATTAAATCTCTAAAGTCTATCCATTAAATTAAATAAATTAAAACCTTATTTGATTTAATCTAACACCATCTCTTTTAATTAAATAAATCAAAATCCTTATTTAATTAGCCTCTTACCATATTCCCCTCTTATTTGATTTAAATAAACCCATAAATCTAAGTCAAATAAGTCACGTCATCAAATCTCATGTTAAATTAATTAACCCTTGATTAATTTGATATCATCTCATGTCACATCCTCTAGATAATGCAAGTTGCACATGAAAATAGATTTAATTCATTTATTAAATCTCTATTTTCCTCACAAGGCATCTTTTGGAATATTCTCTCAATTTGAATTCAAAAATTCCAAGTCAACATGTACATCCAACAAGGCAATAAATTCATCTTACATGTCCTTTTCCTTGAGCCAAGTGGCATTTATTGCATTTTCCCTTCCCTCTTGCATGTCATTTCAACAAATTTGAATTTCAAATATTTGCATTTATTGGCACAAACCCCAAATCTTGCACATCCATCATCCATTCATAGCTTGACAAGTGGCATTATATCATTGGATGAATGTTAGTCCCACATTGCTCAAATTTGGACATTCATCCATCTTGGATTTCTATAAATAAAGAGCGCATATCCTCATTTTATCATCCACAATCCAAGCAAAGTTACTATGCTATAATATCTAGCCATTTCCATCCATCATTGAATTCTTAGCTAGGCTTTTTGCAGATTTGGCTTGGAGTTCTCATCTTTCATCAAAGTGGATCAATATCATCTTCAACATATCAAGATTTTATCATAGGAATTGGGAAAGGGCCAATTTTCACATCAAATTGGCACCAATTCCCCCATGGAATCATGAGTTTGCACATCTAATTAGGATTTAATCTTTGTTTTATCATTTTCATTGTGTTCTTTGTTATTTTCAGTCCTAGTTTGAGGTTGTAAATGGATTTCATGGGGAATCCTTGTTTTTAGCTTGCAATTCCTTGTTTAACTTGTTTACTCATGTTGTTTTGCAGGCACTAGGAAAAGGGTTCGCACAGGCGCCATTAAATTGGTATTTGTTGCCTCATTCAATTTTTGCTGCGTCAAATGGTATGTATTCGATTGCAACCCCTGCTTCAGATAAGAATAGACATGAGGTATCTGCAAAAGACTACAATGTGCAAACTTTCAATTTAGGGCCTACCTCTGTTCAGCAAGATATTGAAGATTATCAGGGTTCTAGCACAATTATCCTAGGGAGATTGAGGAAAGAAATTCAAACTAAGCAGGAGTTGAAGAAGGAAAATGAAAAACTCAGAAAATGCTTGGAGGATCTGATGAAACCCTTGCAATCTATTAACCCCTTCACCTCCACTGCAAATCCCTTACCTCAAGAAACTATCACCGAGCTAGAAAAGATGAAGGCTTCCAACCTTGCTACTACAAATTGGCTGCAAGGAGTGCGAACAAAAGGGAATGATGCTATCAGGGACATTCTTTCATCTAGGAAAGATGCTATGAGGGCAACTGATTGGTTGAAAGAGGTCTTGGCTTAGGACAAAGAAGATACAGATCTCCTACTGTAGAAAACCAAAACCATCATGGAGTATACCAAAGATAAGCTAGTAAATGATAAAATTATCCCTTCCTCCGGAGCTATTGAACCTTGGGAGTGGTTTGAAGCATTGCAAATTAGGCAGAAGGTTCTGAAGAAGATTCACAAACAGAGGAGGCAGATTGATGATACCCTAATTGGTGTATATAATGGATCCATTGCTTTCTTTGAGATTATGACAGGGAGAAGGAAGATTGCCCCTAAGTATTTGAGTTTAGAATAGTTGAGAAAGTGGTGGCATGATGTTTATGCTCCAATTAATGATGATTTTTTTTCTGAGCAACAGTTGGATGATGCAGCCACCTACATTGTTGTCATTGAAAAATACCTAACTTATAAGGTGGAGTGGGATAAGTCAGTGAAACAATCAAGGGAAGAAATTGCATCAATTGAGAGATGACTTAAGGTTTTTCCTTTACCACCTGTGGCTAACTTGGATAGGGTGATTTTGAAATTTAATGAAATGCTGGATCAGAATAAAGACAAAGGGGAAGGTAGTTAATGATTGGCTACATCGAGATTTGTGCTTCTCTATTATTTTGTCATGCATTGGTCTGAGCTGCATTAGAAATCCCAAGCCGACCTAGATGAAGTTCATGCATTTAATGCATATTTTATCTCATTTTGAATTTCTCTTGGCCAACTTGTTGTGCCTAATTATTATTTTAAAATCCTATCTAGGCCTACATGTTTTGGGGGGGGTTCTATAAATATGGAATTTTGCCTCATTTGTAAGGGTTAAGAAGTTTTAGATATAGACAAATAGAGAGATAGTTAGAAGCAAATTAAGTAGAGCAAGAGTTAGCAAGTATTTGTTCTCAAGCAAATATTGTAACAAAAAGCTGGAATTGTTGCTACAGTGGATAATTTGATGCAAGTAATGACATTGTGATTTGGTGCCATATTTGTGTTCTTCTTATCTTGCATGGTTCTTGTTATTCTATCTTTAGAATTGCTTTGAGGAAAATCGATATTTAGAATTAGATCTGGTTCAATGATGTTTATGGTTTGATATTTGAAGTGTTGCAGCAATCCCTGGTCCATACTTTTCGCAACCAACTAATTGTTAGTTGCTTTGAAAAGTTAGCCTGGACTTTATATTCATTGTGCTTAGTTCAATTATGAAGGTTTATTCATTTCAAATGCAATATGGTTGGTTGAATGAATGTTCATGATCTGAAAATCTTAACACCTTAGAAGATTGCACTGTTTCTATAGGATTGCAGATCCATCTGGGTCAAGTAGAAATCAGCTTTTTGAGGGATTGGTCCATTTCAAGTGTTTTGTCATTTGCATTGTTAATCTTAGGTTTAATATTAAGTTTAGAAATCTCTTTGAAACCCTCATCTTTTGTTATTTATTTGATTGTTGGATTAAATTTAGGACTGAAGTATCATCATATTGCTAGATCTGATAAATTGAGATTCAATACTTTTGCTTGTACTAAGGTCCCATTGTGATTACCAGCATTTTCACATTTATCACTGAGTTGTTTATGCATTGTCAAGACCTTACATTAGAGACCTTGGGGTTATCTCTTCAGGCTTGCTGATAGGGATTTACCTTTCAAGAGCGATAGGATATTATATTTTGTTTGAGTTGTTGCTATGCAGAAAACATCATCAATAACCAGATTGTAGATGCACTTATTGTTGATGCTAGTACCTTAGAACCCATGCATGATTCTAAGTTGAAAATATTTTTAGTAGAGTTACTCTCGATCCCAGCCATTCCCGATAATGTCAAGAATTTCCAAGTCTTCAATGATGACAAGCATATACTGGCCTTCTTAGCGAGCTCAAACACCTTCAAAGGGCAGATTATCAATGAATCGGAAAAAGATCAGGGAGAGTGGGATCCGGAAACATGTGATGCGGAAGGGATAATGAACCTAAAAATGAACAACATTTCTAAGAGAATGGTAGCATTAGAGAGGATCTTCGACTCTGATCCTCACGGCCGTGAAAAATTGCCTACTAACACTGATGGAGGGAAGTACGAGCCAGTCAACTTGGCAGATTCAAGCCCTGGGAGGATTGTATTTATTGGAAAAACCTGCCCCAAACACATTCGAGAGAAAATCCTGACAACATTAAAAGCGAATATAGCAGAAATTTCTTGGAGGTACAAAGATTTGAAAACCTTCAATACTTCGGTAATAACATATACTATCCCCTTGAAACCTGAAGCAAAGCCTTTCCACCAAAAGCAACGCCTAGTGAATTCCTTGACCAAACCCTTAATTCAGAAGGAAGTGTAGAAGTTATTGTCAGTGAGGATAATCTTTCCAGTAAGACGTTTGACTTAGTTCGCTAATCTAGTTCATGTTCATAAAAAGAGTGGAGAGATCAGGTTATGCATTGATTTTAGAAACCTTAATAGAGCATCAGAAAAAGACAATTATCCTCTTCCTTCTTTGGATGAGGTGTTGCAAATAGTAAATGGTTCGCAAATGATGTCATTCCTGGATGGATATTCAGGATACAATCAGGTAATGGTCAACCACAAGGACAGGATGAATATTGCCTTCACTACCAAGTGAGGGACATTTACTTATTGGAGGATGTCATTTGGTCTTATTAATGCTAGAGCCACCTTTCAGCGAGCGATGGATGTGGCATTCAAGGATTTGGTAGGAAAGTGTATTATTATATATATGGATGATTTGACAGTGTTTTCAAATAATAAAGAAAACCATGTAGTAGATCTGTCAAAGGTCCTTGAAAAATGCATAAGTTATGGAGTCTCCCTCAATCTGAAAAAGTTTGTGTTTAGAGTTTGAGAAGGAAAATTACTAGGCCACATAATATCAGAGAAGGGAATTTCAATTGACCCAGATAGAGTGGAATCCATTTTGAAATTGACCATTCCTAGTAGCAAAAAGGAGATGAGGTCCTTTCTCAGGAAGATAAACTTTTTGCGGAAATTCATAACTGAGTTTAAGGAGATCGTCAAACCCCTCAATGAAATGATGAAGAAAGATGCTAAGATTGAGTGGAGCAATGAGGCTAAATCTGCATTCTAAGATATTAAACAGTCTATTTCAGAGGCATCGGTTTTAACTAGCCCTGATTATCTGAAACCTTTTTATATATTTTTTTTTTGCATCTAACCATTCTTGTGTTATTGTTTTGACACAGTAAAAAGGGCAAGGAGATGAAAGGTCGATTGCTTTTATGAGTTCTCCATTCAAGAATGTTGAAGTTAGATATCCATCTTTGGAGAAATAGGCTTTTGCACTGGTACGAGTTGTCAAGAAGTTTCAGCACTATATCCTTCGTAGTCAAATTACTGCCGTAGTTCCTGACCCTGCTATAAAGTCCCTTCTTATGCAGAGTGAGCTGAGGGAGAGACGAGGAAAGTGGATGAAAATATTACAAGAATTTGACCTTGAAATCCATTCGATGAAGTTAGTTTGAGGACAAGGCTTATCCAAGGAAACAGAAGATGTTGATGCTAAGATTACCTGTCAACAGTATACAATACAATCATTTATAGGCAATCCTTGTTATGCGATTTGATCTTTTTGTTGCTAAATAAAAAATGTCCAGATGGGATGAACGCCACTCAGAGGATAGCACTCAGACTGAAGAGTTCCCACTATATACTCAAAGGGGGAGCTTTATACCAAAGAAACTTTGATGGTGTCTATCTACGTTGCCTTGATCAGCAGCAAGTGAAAAAATCCATAGCGTAATTTCATGGCAGACATGGTACTGGACATGGTTCTATTGATTCCATGGCACACCAAATTCTCAGATCAGGTTACTACTAGCCTCGTGTGTTTTGCGATGCTCACCAACATGCAAGGACATGTCACACATGTCAGATGTTCGCATCTAGGGAATGCAATCCAGCAATGCCCCTATAGCCGGTATATGAGGTAAGACCATTTTCCCAATGGGAATTAGATTTTTTTGAAGTGATTAACCCTAGCTCTTCTGCAGGTCACAAATTTATTTTGGTGGCAACCGATTATTATACACGGTGGACTGAAGCTCAGCCTTGTAAGAACAACACTATTGAGGTTGTCATAAAATTCCTTAACAAATGCATCATTACCAGGTTTGGAGTACCATTTGCCCTGGTATGTGACAATGGCCATGCTTTCTCTTCTATAGAATTTATTCAATGGGCATATGAGCATAAAATTGTGTTAAAATATTCTTCTTATTACTACCCACAGGGGAATGGAGTAGCTGAGTCTACGAACAAAAATCTATTGGAAGTAATTAAGAAGTTGTTGGAAAGTAATCCTAGGGATTGGCATACTCAACTCAGATTTTCCTTATGGGAAGATAGAGCTCAAGTCAAGGCCACCTTAGGAAACTCACCATTCAAGTTGGTCTATGGCCAAGACCCGGTCTTTCCTATCCATCTATAGATACCTGTTCTTAGTTTTATGCAAGAATTCTACTCAAATGATGATAGGATAGAAGTTCGGCTAACCAGTTTATTGAATCTAGAAGAACAAAGAGATGTTGCTTTACAACATTTTTTAACATCAAGCTATTGTCAAACGTTGGTTTGACAAAAGAGAAAAAATCAAAAAAATTAGAATATCAGTGTATAAGAGCGAATTTGCACCCTAGGTGCAATTCCCCCTTTTGCCTCTATACACTTTAGAAAACCTAAGTCAGAGACTTAACTCTACTTAAGCCCACTGATGGCAGTCCACTTGGCACCTATTTTGTGTGTTGGTGGAGGTGTTTCTGTTGGGGACACCCATGCGCACGCTTACGTCCCTGGAAGATTCTTGCAGCTAAGCCAGCAGAGGCATTACTCTTCCCATTGGCAGCAAAGTTGTAACGCCTCTTTCGGCCATCTGACCCGAATATGGCTGTTTTACTTCTCACTCCTTCATAATCAGTATTTGAACTTGCATTAGGAGGTTGGATGAAATATTGGAAGCACTCTACGCCACATCAAGCTCATTTTCACTCAATTCCAAGCATTCCATAGCAGCAATATCACACTCCATCACGTCGATAGAGCAAGTTTGGGACCACCACATTGCAGAAAAGGCTTGAGTTCCTCTCATTTCTCCTCCAAGCAGCCTTGAGTGCTCATGGTGGAGGTGGTAATCTTCCCTCTCCTCTCCTCTATCATTTGGTTGAGTAGTATAGTACTGTTTGTAGTGCTTGTGTTTTTATCACTTCTTTATCTCTTTTCCATTGGTTGTCCGTGGAGGTGGGAATACCTAAACGGGGGTCTGACTGAGGAAGACCCCTATACAGCCACCCCCCAACATTCTCTCTCTTGTTGTGTGTAGGTGTGTGAGCTCTTGAATGATCAGCTGGTGAACGAGTTCATTGGTGAGATTCTCCTCATCTTTATCACTCTTGTCTATCTGCTTTACAATCTTAGAGATTACTTGGTTTATTTAGTTCTGTCATTTTGGCGCTTTAGTTAGCTTGTTGGGTTGTTAGCTAGTTTTTGGTGGCTTGACCTTATCTTTATCGTTGTCTGGTCCTACGGACTACAATGCACTTTTGAGACGCCAGCGCGCCGCGCTGTCGTCTGAAGTCCACACTTTTGTCCTCGGACAAAGAGCTTTCTGAGATGAAGTGTTAAACCTAGAAACTAGCTCACCTAGCCTCTTTGTGCATTTCGGGTTTGTTGAGTAGCTAAGAGGCCCTACGGTCCTCACTACCCTCGCCTTACATACCCTAAACAATACACTTAGTTGAGGTATGTTAGGGTAGCCTCTCGCATCTTGACCCTCCATGACCTGGGGTCTTGTATGCGGTGGTCCCCCTCTCTTACAATCAGACCCGATAATACTGTGGGATAAAGCTAGGGAGAAGAAAGGGGACCATCAAAATTTTGACCAACTTTGGTTGGGTCTGTATTAGATCACCGAGATCCTTGACGAGAATGCCTTTCGGTTGAGCACTTTAATGGGAGAGCTTGTTCCATTGCCTATCAATGGGCAGTTTCTCAAACACTATTTTGTCCCATGAGGGTTTGATGTTCTGTTTGGATGTATATATGTAATTAGTTGGTTGGTTTCTTTTGTTTGTTTGTTTTTTTTGTTTGTTTGAGTTGTTGTTTTTTGTGTTTTCGTTCTTTGTTTCTAGGTGACCTCCATTTGGCTCTATTTTAGAATTCGGAGTGATTATTCAATGTATACTGAGGATACTAGGAGAGAAATTGGTTTAGGTATTTTCAAATATGTCTGTGGAATTTTTTCATTTCAAAACCTGTGTCTTGTGTTCTTTTTTAAATAACAGCCTGAATGGTTAAGAACAAACAGGTGTATTGTTAGTAATCTCATAGACCATAGCTGAATTTGTCACAAGATAGATAGAAACATCAATTTACATTAAGGCCTATTTGTCTCAGGATAATTGTATTATTGATTTAGGTGAAAAATATGAGTCCTGACACTATTATGAAATCCATTGTAGTTCTCAACCCAAATTTCAGGAGGATACATTTGAGTATTGAGGATAAGATGAAAGAGAAATTATTTAAGTAGGCCTATATAAAAGAAAATAAAAGAAAAGAAAAGAAAATAGAACCATTAACTGATGGTAAAAATCAATATGATAAGGGTAATTCAAGTATCTCTATCGGGGCTATGGATGCATGGCTGGCAGTAGAGCAATGCTTTGAGAGAACTAGATGTATCTCCGTTAGGGCTATAGATGCTTGTCTGACTGCGGAGCAATACCCAGGATATCATTGCACGATAGTCATGAGGATTCAACTCACGTAGCCTAAATCTTTAATACAATTATTTTGGGATGGGAAGAACCTTTATAGAAATAGATACACCATACATGCACACACTCAAATTCGATGTGGTTATTGCTGATTTACAATTTGAGATTCTAGTTCAACCTTGTTTTCCATAACTGATCATACTCAATTTTAAAACTTACATGAACTAGAGGTTCTGGGTGACTGAATTTTTTAGTATTTTGAAAATGGGTAAACCATTTTCCCAGCCAAGTCACCAATTGTTATGCCTTCAATAACCACCCCATTTTCTTTTTGGTCAAGATGGGTCCCCCTTTTGTTTGTTTGTCCTTGGTGTTCATTTTTGGGTCTTAGGAGTTGTTCTTTTTCCTCCTAAGTCTTTGTTTCTTTTGTTTTCGTGGGTCCAGAACATGGGCCGAAACTAGACTTAGAACTTTGACAAGGTTCCTGGTCCAGTTTCCGTCCCGATCCTGGCTCCATTTCTTGCCTTGTTTCCTTGGTTGTTTTGTTTGTCTTGGATGCTTGGGTTGTTTTCTCCCTTGGTTTTTCTTTTGTTTTTCCTTCTCTTTGTGTTTCTTTTCCTTTTGTCAAAAGCAGAACCAGAATGGAAACAGAACTTGGAACTTTGTGAGGTTCCAAGTCTGGGTTTGGTTCTGATCCCGCTCCCATTTGGTCTTCCTTGTGGGTTGTTCTCGTTTGGTGTCCTATTTTGGGACGGGCTTCGTCCCAAACCCATTTCCCTTTGTTCTTTTGTTTTCTTGTGTTGTCATTCTTTCCCTTTGTCGGGATCGAAACTGGAGTCGGACCCGAACCTGGAACTTTGCAAAGTTCCAAGTTTTGGTTTGGTTCTGATTCCACCCCCATTTCCCTCGTTGTCTTTTCCCTGCTGCGGGAATGGAGATGGATCTGGAATAGAACATGGAACTTTGACAAAGTTCCAAGTTCTATCTCAACTTTTCTTCCGCTCTCGCTTTACCTCTAATGTACACAGTGGTTGTGGACTCGCCTTCACTTTGATTTCGCACCCGACCAACCACATTAATTACATTAATTGCAGCCTCCGCACACATGTGAAATGGTTTTTTTAAAACCTTAATCAAAGTTATTTGGCTCATTATAATTATCTTAAGCGTTTTAACAAGCTAGATCCGAAGTAACTTGATGAGGAAAATGATTTGGTTGTGGGTGAGCATTCATGAGTGGAACCCTGTCATTTCTCAACCTTCTCTCATTGTGTTTTGAGGTAGGCAGGGTTTCTCCCATTCCGTTTTGTGTTTTCTCGATTGGTTGTTTGTTATGTTCTTCGCGCATTCGCATAACTTGTCCTGTGGATCTTCGCATGCGTCTATTTGTGTTTTTTTGTTTTTGTTTTTGTGTTTGTTAGGTTTCTTCTTCCATTTTTCATTTTTCTTTTTGCTTTCCTCCTTTTGTTTCATTTTTTTTTGTGGGGATGTTGTCATTTTCTCCATTTTTTATGGCATTTCCGTTCCACCGTGCCCTAGTTTCAATTAGGGCTTCATTTCAAGGGTTTTAGTGTTTCAAACGATTTTTAATCTTCCTCTCGACCCTTCTTGGTTTATGCCCGTGTCAGTCTTATGGATTTAACCGTAGGGTTTTGATGCCCTAGTTTTATTTAGGTTGACAAGTTGTATGAGTTAGGGTTTACGTTTCGCGCCCTTTCTGCATGAATGCCCTTGCTCGCTCGATCTCAGTCTTGTTTTTTCAAGCGGAGTTGAGCTTGAATCTTGCCTCCCCATGCCTTCTTTCTAACCTAAGTCCAAAATGATGTAGGTGTGCGGTGAGAATCCGCTTCGCCCTTGTCATCCATAGTGGAACCAGAGCTAGAAACAAACTTGTCCAGGGAACTTTCACCTACAAGTTCAATTCTAAAAATGATCCCACTCTCGATAGGTTCTAATTCTGAATCTGATCTCATCAATTTTGGTGGAATTGGATGACCGAATGATATGAAATATTGGAACTTTTGAAAGTTCCAATTTCTAATCCGGTCCCAGTTCCAGTCCCAGTTCCAGTTCTTATTTTGTTATTTTTTTTCAACTCTCTAGTTCCTAATCTTCTCTCGGTCCTGCTCCCACCAGGTTTAAAATTTCACTAAGTATGAAGGGTTACCTAGGGAAGAATAGAGAGGTATGAAAGGTAACATTTGCAATGTTGATTCCTATACCTTCTATTGATCTAATCTAGGGTTTTCTTGTAGCAGTAAACAATGTCAAGAGCATCTAGAGAGTTTTCACAAAAGGAAGGGCAAGCTACAGAAAGCTCAAAGGGGGTGAAACCAAAGAAGATAAATGTAGAGAAATTTCCTTACACCTTTAGATATAAACACTAGGATGCCACTCTTATAGGCAGCAAGTTAGATTTAGAATGGGCAGACATCACTAACACTAATTTGGGCCCATTCAACTATGAGGAGTTGATTTTAGATACTTTCTTAGAGGATATGATTGGGAGGACTGAAAGAATAGCCCAATCTGGACTGGCACATGTCACTCTCTTCCCTCTATTAGTCCAGTGCCTAGAGCTTATACTCACAGTAGCAAGGGCTTACAATCCTTCATCAAGACAATGTATGGACCTCTAAGGGAATGTGATCATTGATCTATCTCCATAGATGATGAGGTTCTTGTTCAATGCACATACCCCCAAGAACCCCAAGCAATTGACTAAAGTAGAAGCATTGTAGTTATTCAACAGGGACAAGGAAACTAGTAGGTCCCACATGAACAAAAAATGGTTGAAAAATGAAAAGAAATCTTTGACCAAGGTTCCTCAACCGCCTAAGAGGGGAGTTTTCAAGAAGGAAATTGATGACCTAATCATGGTGCTTTCTAGGGTGTTTGGAAAGAAAGACTGCATATTTTAAGGAATGTATGTTTCCATTCTTTGAAACCATTTTGGATGGTAGGAAACAGTTTGATTGGGGCATGATCCTATTAGATAACTTGCACAATCATATGCTCAAGGTGGGGCAAACAAAGAGCTTCTTCATGACCTCCTATGTCATATATTCAGTTGCAAGGATGGGCATATTCCCTGGATTGAATGCAGTGGGAATATTAGGAGAAGCTTCTGGAAAAAAGAAAGCATGGGAGCATTATGATCAATTGAGCCTGCAAACATCAGAGCTACAACATAGAAGGGTTAGTGATGCATTCCTTTATGTCATCATTAACCGGTTGATAGGAGATGTTGGATATAGGATGAGTAGGGAGGTCATGGCTTTCATTGTTGAATGGGGACATTCGTATATCCAATACCCCAAGTTCTACTTTAGGTTGGTAGGTTTTGATGGAAATCCTAATCGATTACCAATATGTTGCAGTGATAGGATTGTCCTTATGGAGTTTATATATCAGGAAATGGGAGTCAACACAAAGTTTTCCAATAAACACAAACCAGGATGCCACAAGTTTCCCATGAATTTGGGAGAATATTGTTGTGTTCACAATTTGGCTACAAAGGCTGTGTGTGAAGAATTGAGTTATCTAATGTTGGGATTGTATACAACCCGAAACCATTTTGACTAGGAGCATAAGATGAATGGTTTAGCTCCCACCATTTTTTATAAGCATTATAACTTGTTGGAAGATTTATGGATAGATTTGTAGGATGATTATGATGTAAGGAAAAGAAATTATAAAAGGTTTACCATCCCACAAATGATTGAATATTGGGTAAAGGAAGACATTCCTGAAACACTATCAAATCATGGTGTAGTTTTGGACCCCAGGTATGAAGCAGAAAATATAGGTACCAAGAGCTTGGACCCAATAAATAAGGATGAGGAAGAGTTTATTGACATTTAAAAAATTTCTAGGACAGTAACGGATAGAAGCATCCAAAGGGTGGTCATGAGGATAAAGGAGCCAAAAGATCAATCCTCAAAGAAGAGGAAAGCAATAGGTACCCAAGGTTATAGACTAACAAAGAGGAGGAGGACCCCTAAGGAGCAATTGGAGTATTATCCTCCTAGATCTAGAGGAGATGTTGATCCAAGAGTACCTACTCAAGAAACCCATGAGTCCCAAGGTGTGGAGACTACAACAGCTAGAGAAGGAGCGTCATCTCAACCTTCTCTCCTAGAAGAATCTACTAGAGAAGTACCTATAGGTAGCCTCCATGAGCAAGCTAAAAAAGATAAGAAAAAGGAGGTTGAGATTCATGATATAGATACTGATTCAGAGGCCACACAATTAGATAATGAGCCTCTTGTGACTAGATCTGCTGAGGATATTGAATATGTTGGGATCGAACATTTCCTAACTCCAGAAGACCAATGGAAACTCTTTGAGGAAGAAAATAAGGAGGCTAATTCCAAGGCACAAGCTGATGCACTTGCAAAAAATAAGAGACTGAAGCTATAGCAAAAGTTGAAGAGCTATCAAGGCAACATAAGGAGAAGGAGGATCTCCTGCAGCAACAAAAGGAAAATGAATGGAAAGCTAATGCAAATAAGGATAATTTGGCCCCAAAAAGATTCATGACCTTGAAGAGGAAAAGGCCCGGCAAAGGAGAGAAAAGGAAGACCTTGAGGCCAAAGCCAATGCTATAGAGGAGGCCCAAAGAAAGAAAGAAGAAGAGGAGGTCTTGTTGAAAAGAATAGAGGAAGAGGAACAAGTCAAACATGAACAAGAAGTGGCTAAAATGTGGGAGAGGGTTAAGGAATTGGAAAAGAAAAGAAATGACATGTTGGAAGAGAGGAGATTGGAAGAAGAAAGAGAGAAATTTGAAGTTGATAGGCTTGATAAAGAGATGGAAAAAAAGGAGGAACAACAAGAGGTTGATCCTTAACCTAAGGTAACACTTGGGAAACCCCTCTCTTCTGCCACTTCTTTTGCACAACAAGTGGTTACTCCTCCTACTACCCCAACATGGTTAAAGCTCAACTTGGAGAGGAAACAAATAGTCCAGCCTCAACCCCTAAATTGGGATGATATGATGAAAGAAATTGAGAGGCCCAAGAAAAAGGCTCGAGTCCTTCACTCCACCAAATTGACAGATGTTGGAGAAATTGTTGTTGAATGTGTCATTCCAATGTGGACAAGGACAAACAAGAGATGTAGTTGAGTGATTATCAACTGGGCACTGTAAACTTAGGGAGGCCTACAAGGAACCAACAGATGGATCTCATTGATATTGTAACATCTTCTACTAAGTCAAGGATGATAAAAGACAAGTAGAGGAAGGATGAGCTCAAAGCTCAATTAGACCAATTGCATAAGTTCTTGAAGGACCTATCCTCTCCTATTTCTTTACAATCTGCTGCTCCCCAGACACCAATTTTGTTAAGTAAGAAAGAAGTTGATGACCTTGTTGAAATGAGAGGTAAAGTAGGGATGTTGGATAGATGGATTGATCGGTTGAACCGAGAGGTGGACGAATTGCTTGTTGAAAGCCATAAGGCTCATGAAGGTGCATTGGAATAAGTCAATAACATGACTGCATATGTTGAGACCCTCTGGAAACAAGAGGAAGAATATAGAGAACATGTGAGGAAATTGAAAGAAATTAATAAGCTACCTCAACAAACATTTCTAGAACAATCCATCCTTGAAGAAGGTAATGAGGATTTTATTGATAAAACTATCAACATTATCAAATTTTAGTCTTCATTCATTTTTGCACATAGGAATGAGGTACAATGGGCTAGGAAGGATTTGGAAAATCAAATTGTGGAACTAGAAGCAATTATAGCCATGATTGTGAATGAATATGTTCCTGTAAAGGATAGTTTCCCTCTTGATGAACTAAGGAACAAATGGGATAATAGATTCCAAGAGACAATACATAAGGGAGATGATGGTGATGATTTGTTAATTGACAGGTTCATGGATATAAAAGAAGTAGTGAAGATTGCTCGGAAGGAGCTTGCTAAGTTGGATGATATGCAGAAATTAACCTCTGTTGAATTGAAAAGAATAAAATTTGATGACAGTTGGGTAGATGGGTTGGATGTGGATATACTTAAACAAGTATTGGACAGTTATGATGAATACCTACTTGAACAAAAGATAGGGGAATGAGGTGGCTATAGAATATTCTTTTTGGATGAAGCATCAAATGGCATGGCCAGCTGGGCAGCTCTCTCCTAATTTTTAGGATCACAACACAAGCTCAACTGAAGATCCCCAGCAGTTCAACCTTCTCCCTTTGCCTACAGATTTTTGATAAAGATTCATCAATGGTTAACTAAAGATCATGATGGGTAGTTACCTCATGCAGCTCCAGTTACTCCTTGATTTATGGATCTTCATTTTTTATGAGAGAAATTAGTGTTGAACATGTCTATATGTAGAATTTCTCTCCATGTTGTAAAGGTCGGCTAATTGAAGTGAAGATTAGTTTCCTAAAAGAGAGATCCAAGATAGTTCTTATAGTTCTGAGAAGCTTTTACAATTTTATGCAAAGATACTTAGACATTTTTACAAGTTTTCAATACAATTTATGTTATTTCTAGAATGAGTTTTAATGGTAATGTTGATGAACAATAGTCATTCATATGCCAGTGAATGTTGTGCATAAATGTCTCTTATTTGATGAAAATCAATAGAAGATTCTGAATCTGAGACTATTTCATTGAGTTATCTGTGAATGAGATTTCTTTGTGTTTATCGATCTATGAATTTTAGTAATGAGTTGGTGATGTGTTCTTGTTTGATTTTGAAGTTTAGTGATGATGAATGATTGTAATTTTTTGAATTTTCACTATGAATGAATGCAATGGTATAAATTGTTCTGTGGATTGTATCATTTTATGGTTTTAGTTGTTTGAGATAAATGCTCATTATGAAGTTTGTATGTCTAAATTAAAGGAAATATGTGTTTATGTTTTGTTTTCCTGAGCTCTGTTCTATGTTTTGATGTTTATTTACACCCCCCAAATGTTAGTTTAATTTGTACTATGTAGTTTGTATCCCCTTACCAGTAGGCCCCTTGAACATTACAGTTGCATAGGCCACTAAACAACACCAGCACAGTTGAGAACCAACTACAGAGACCTTGGAAGATAGGTGGTTTTAGATTAGTTATCTTTTTCAGGATAAATAGAGTAGAAATAGTTTGTTTTTAATATTGTTGTGTTTACATTGACCATCAACACAAAGATCATTTTCTAACTCAATCGATGCTCACTAAAGAATCATTTAATACAAGCAAACACAGTTAGATGAATATTAGATTTGAATAGCACCATTTATAAGGACTTCTATAATGATGGTTGCACCAACAATAGCCAGTTTTTGACTACCCTTCAAATGCTAAGAGAACACTGAAGGATTCCTAATGGATATTAGTTTATATTATACAATGAACCTATAGCTCACTGCTTGTAAATAAATGAAAGGAAAATAGTAATGTCGAAAGAAGATGATGACAAACTAAATAACCTTGTAATGGCAAGGAAGGAGGTAAAAAAATCTCTAAGCACAAAATTTACCAAGATAGAAGCGATGTTGATCAACAATGCAGTGCAAACTAAAACATGCTTTTCGTTGTTCAAATATGAAAAGCTATGACACCACGCGATTTTTCTACTTCCTAGTATGAAACCATGGGACTATTCCACCATTACATTTTTGAGTCATTATGTCCATACAAAGAAGAATCTGTAATGCTCACCAATCCACTCCCGCTTCACACCAACCACCGTGTAGATTCCACATAGGTTGCTCAAATATATAGATTCATTTATATGGTATTTCAGTCCCTTGACATGATTTAAAATGAATTGTATGCCAACCCCACTCTCCACTACCCTACCATATATTAAATATTTACGCCAAAGGCATCCTCATGCTGAGCTTTTGCAACCTCTTTTCAGGCCAAATGGTGGAAATTGTTGAACATGCAATGGAATACGATGAAACGAATTGCAGTGGTTCATCATGGCTATAAACAGTCCTATTTGATTACGCATTCTTTATCCATGATTGGTAGTTCTGAGAATGCATAGGGGCACTGATGAGGATGAGGCAGCCTTTCAGAATGAGGATGAGGAGGGAATCATGGGGATCGAGGGAAAAATCTTATCAAAGTGGTTAGCGAAGGGTTGCCCGCCCATGTATTGTCCTTGGCTTTGTTGGTTCTCTGAGCAATTGAAATATTTGTGGTCTTTTTTGGATGTGCATGTTGTGAAGATGGAGACCAAGGCTTATGTTCCTGACTTCTCCAAGGCATTCCAGCATGTGTTCCTTCAATCGGAGGAAAGTCGATGCTTAACGAGATTGCCAGGAGCCTTTCGGTCCCTCTCTTTACTCCCCGGTGAAACCGCCCATGAGTGACTGATTCGCATTTTCCTGGAAATGTGAATCTCTCTCCTGAAGTTCTCTGTGGTCAAGAAGAAGATTTTAAAAATAATAATACGAACTCAAAATGAGGCACCCGCAAGGAGTTAATGCAATCATTACCTCTTTATTTATTTATTGTTTTTGTTTTCAAGTAGGTTGAGTGCCCTATAAGGGCAATGGCCATATCGTTACTCAAACCCCCATTTCCTCCTCATGTCTCTTTGTTAGCATTATTATTACAGATTTGATACACTAGCAATATCTCTATTGTAGGCCTCGAGGAGCTGGAATAGAAGCCTTCCACTGCTACCAATATAGTCCTTATTCAATCTCTTTGAAGAACATAGCTTAATAATGTTCAGATTTTGTTTTATTGTTTCAATTTTTTATTTTTAAAAAAAGTGTTTCAGATTTAAAATGGGAGGGGTTTATTTATTTACTCCCTTCATACCAAGAATGGCAGCCTGTAGAATGGAAGCGACTACTCTACATGTGTTTTAATGATATAGACCATCAAAAAAGTTTAGAAAGCCCCTTACATATGGGGTTTTTGATTTTTTTTTATGGTTTATAGAATTTGTTGTTCCAGCATGAAGAAATGGACATCATTGGCTTGACATCGTTTGGGTCTGAGTAAGTTAAAAGAAAAATTTCATTCTTTTCTTGAAATTTTAATAATAAGAGTTATGATTTTTATGTTTCTTGGGCCCTACCGATAGTTCTTTTTAGTTTTTGCATCTGCTCAAGGAAGATTTTATTTACCTATTTTTTTTATTTGTTTCTCTGATAGTGGTGCACAATAATGGCTTTCCCTTTTTACATTCAGTCTCAAGTGGTCTCAAGTGGAAGCATAGACATTTTATGTGCCAGGGAACTATAGCCGAGGGTTCAATTGCAATTCAATTTTTTTACTACATCTATTTTAATGCTTATGTTACATCAAGAAAAGTGCAAGTATTTTAGAGGTAAAGTTGATTTAAAATAATTTAATTTTGTTTTGTTTTAATTTTATTCAGGTAAATGAGCCTGACAATGTAATTGTTTTAAGAAAGAGAGTACTTGAATTTATTTGTAGGATACATGTGATGTTACCATTTCTTAGAAAGCTCATAGTAGATGTTGCTGTGACTTAAGATTTGAGTGTACATTCTCTTAACAAGAAAGAAAATATTTATTGTGGTTGTGATGTCATTTTAAACATGGATTATAGTGATTATGTTATTGATTTTTGGCTCACAAAAATAGGACCGACTTCTAACCCACACTAATAACTACATTTCTCATCTTTCGCTTAAAGACAAACCAAGTAATAAAATATAATATAGTAAAAATCTAACAATGAAAATGCAAATAATTTGCAACAATGAATCAAGAATCCAGTTACTTTAAGTTGATTTCGTTGTCATTTGATCGCCCATAGGGAAAACCACAATATATATATTGAAGAAGAAGTATGTTAATACATGTTGCATTTAAAGACTAGCTTAGATACTAAAGGTAATTCATCTCTTATCCTCAAAACTAGGGTTTTAAATATTCATTTGAATGTTTTGCATTTGGTCAAGCTTTCTCATATTAGGTAGAGCCTAAAATAGGGGAAATATAAATGGTTTCTTACCAAATCTAGGTTATGCTTTCACTATGAATAATGTCATGTGTTGCAGATTGGTTTCTCTTTTCCAAAGGAAAGAATATCACTTTTACTAGATTTTTGTGTTGTTCTTCAGCCACTTTGTTCACTGGAAGCATGTTTATGGCTTTATTTTTTTCTAGCTCCAAATAAGAAGTGGCTAAAATACAAGCTTGGGAAAATCACTAGAAAGAAAAAGTTGAATCTGAAATGATGAGAGTAGAGGTGCTTTCTATTTCCTTAAATCATAATGTTTTGCTTGATGTGCCATTTTTAATGGTATGATACTCTTTTCAAGTGTACAAGCATTAAATTTCCAGTACGTGTGGAGTTCAAATGGAAACATATAACTGAATTCTTTTATAACAAGACCACAAATATCTAAAGGTTGGTATGAGCGAAGGTATAGTAGTGAGAAAATTGAAACATATAACTGAATGTATTGACCTTTTTGCAGATGAATAGAATGCATATTATCTGTAAATAAAAGGAAAACCATTTTTTTTAGAACAGTTGAAGTTACAGGAAATAGTATACAATACATTTACGATAGGGCACAATATTCATCAAACAGTGTAACGTGAACTTTGCATATTACAGTAGAAAATTTGTTAGTAAGAAATGCAGATATTATCCATTCATACCCCATGATAAGACATTTAGGACATATTGACAAATGGAAATTAGAAAATATGAATACTTAAGGTAGATGGTAGACCCAACAATAATCAAAAAAATTTAGAGCACAACCACTGAGTAAAGTGGTTAGATTAATATTGAGGATAACGATGTGGTGTACAATAGCTTTGTAGTCACTCAGAGTAGCACATTTGGTTTCACAATGCAACGAAGTCATTGAAATACATGCCAGTAGTCATTTAGGAATTTTTCTCAGGTATGGCTTCAGTATTTAGCATTACAAGAGAAGGAACAATGTGCAAATAATTGACTTCTCATTGCTTCCAAGTTGCAAAGTCAATATAATAATGTTACAGTGTCAACATTGAAATTCCAAATTGAAAATCTGCATCAAAAAGACAAAAGATACAACACTCCATTAAGACAAGGAAGCTAGTAATATTATTTTGTACAAATGTGTTCATCACATCTACTATTTCAACTCGAGATCACAACCTGAGTACACTTGAATGGAATTTCATAAATTGCATCCCATATTCACAATCTTCAAACTATCATGCTAGTGACCTTAATCTTGAAGACTCAAAAAATTGCATTTGAATATTTAAAGATTGCAAGATGCAACTTGAAAACCAATTTGTATCATATAGACGTGGGTCTATCAGAATGCTTAACAGTTAACTATGCATTACAAAATATGAGTTCTACCTAGAACAGTGCAAGCCACAAATTCATTCCTTTATAAAAAATATTTCGTAGTTTATAGAGATTAAGTAGGGAAACTTGTAAGGAACAATATTTTATAAATTTTGGTGAACCATATTTGAAAATATTGAAGAAATTATTCGAACTCCCATTAGATCTTAAATGTTCAAAACAAAAATTTTGGGAATCCTGATTGAAAAAATATTACTTTGTAGAAATTGAGAACATACATTTTTTATAGGAAAATAATTTTGTTAAAAATAATGGAAAAAATGGCAGTTGGAAAATATTAGCTCCAAAAAATTTCCCCAAAAGGCAAAAGCACAATGCTCTTGTGAAGTTGTAACATGTTATATATCCAACATAACTCTTAGAAAGCCATCATCATGATATCAGAATGCATAGTTGTTTGTGTATGAAGTGATTTGCAAATGCTTTCACATATGCCTTAAGTCTATTTGGAAAAATGAACTTTTTCCCAAAAACGTTGAGATTTTCATCTACATTTAATCAATGACTTCATTTAATAGATAAAAACACAATTGTTTTAGAATTAAAAAATACACAAATACGGGTGTACAGGTTTCCTAAAAAGCTCATTGACACCAGGGAAAGTGACTTACCTCAAAAATCTTAACAAAATGTGTCTGTATGTCAATGATGTTGAGGAGAGAAATGTGCAGAGGTTGCAGGAATAATATTACGAAGCCCTAGATGAACGGATTCCAATCTGTGTACAGATAAAAGATAAATCTTTTACAATAAAATAAATCTTAAGGAAAAATGAAAGAAATATTGAACAAATAGCACTCAATACCCTGCAAGAAGCTTTGCTCTACCCAATTGGGTGTTGAATCAAATGAAATTACAAGGTTTGGTGCTATTCAAATACAAATTTGGCAGTAGTGACAAACCCCTCAGACTTGGCCTGTAGAGGAAGAGATGTTTGCAATATGCATTACATCATCTTTTTTGTGTTTCTTCAAGCATCCAAGAGAAATTGGCATATTCAATTCATGGGTTTCTTCCCATTATACATACAAGGGATATGACAAAATTAAATTCATCACCACTCGGGGAAAAATTTTGTAGGGTTAGGCTAAGTGTTAAGGATTAATAACAAGTTCCCATGTCAACTAGGAGTAGGATTGGTTCTTGGCATCCTTTCATTCTACTCATTTCTTCATGTCTCTACAGAGGATGCTAGTTTTATGTGTAGGGATTTCCTATGTTTCTCATATTTTTTCTTCACTTTGTGAGTTTTGGGAACTAACATCCTTAGAAAAAGAGCTCTGAATTAGCAATAGCTTCATGTGTAGCTGAAATTGTGTATAGAGTAATAATATTAAAAGAAACCTAGAAAGAGTACAAAGCATCGAAGTTATAAAAGTACCATATCATTGACCTATTTCTGAAGAGCCAAACTGCCTAAGAGTCTATATGGAAGTTTCAAAGTGTTGACCTATTTCTAATCAACATAATCTGGAAACAGTGGGTTATTGTCTTACCGCACAGTGTTGGCTACATTTAGCTGCTTAAATAAGGTAGTTATTAATTTTGTACACCTTGTTGGTGAGAGATTATGGGGCCTTAGTAGTATTGTGGATCACAAGATTGAAAGATTCTCTATATATCATTTTCCCCTAGTATGTATCCATCATCAAGGAACATAAAGACCACCATAGTTTGAAGAGAAGAACAAAGTTTCACTGCAAAGTCTACCTCATCATGAATATTATGTCTTAGAATTATTTTTCCCCTGCTTTCTCAAATTCCCTGAAAATTAACTTCTTTTTTCTATGCGGAATGTTTCCCAAATAATATATAAGATCAATAAGTTGCACATTATTGAATTATTGGTTTCTAGGATTCTAATATTTTGAATTAAATTCTACTAATTTGTAATTCTAAGAATGTTTCCCAAATAATTGAATTGAATTGAATGTACACTATCAGAAACCAATAAGATTACTTTCCTATAGATAATGCATTGGCAAGCCTATAAATTTTTTGTTTTAAAATGTCAATAAGTATTAAGATTACTTTTCCCACCATAGATATTGAAATAGCTAAAGATTTATTCTCCTGATCTTGAAATAGCTGAAGATTTCTTTTGAGAAAATAAAGTACCCATTTTAGAGTTACAATATTTGGGAAGAATGGGTGTGAAAAAAGCATCCCTATTTTCATCCCTAAAAATTCCCATCCTCACTTGAATGCATACTATGGAAAATTATATATAAAAAACATGCCCTAAATTTGTACCACTCTACCTGTATACATGGGAAGTTGAAAGGGAATTAGAACACCGTATGCCACAAAAACTATTGCATGAAAACAATTAACAAAAACAACTTTTTAGATCAAATAAAACATAGGAAAAAATTATCCAGTCGTCTATAGGATCCCAAAGAAGGTGACTGAAACCAAGACAAGTGACGTATCTGAAGATTCTACACAATTTGTGTCTATCTGTCAACAAATCCCTAACGAATGAGTTATATTGTTAAAATAAAGTGAACCAAATCTAATCTGCAAAAAACCACAAAACAATTGTTTTAGATTCAGAAACCAATAAAAAAATTCTAA
The DNA here is from genome assembly GCA_007258455.2 of Sequoia sempervirens. Taxonomy (NCBI): domain Eukaryota; kingdom Viridiplantae; phylum Streptophyta; class Pinopsida; order Cupressales; family Cupressaceae; genus Sequoia; species Sequoia sempervirens. The sequence continues at coordinate 5,393,114 of VDFB02056351.1, read as the reverse complement.
TAATGTACAGCTTTTGAAATAGAGATGGAACTAAAAAAGAATCGCATAGAATTCAAACCTCAAAAAGAGAAAAGTAGTTTTTTTGGTTGGCAGTGATCAGTTTTTGTTTGCCTTATTTATGTCTTGGATTTGAATTAGATTTTGAGCCCACACCTCACGGAAGGACATACAACAGGGTTTTCCTGTGGACTTAAATTTTCCCTCACTGACCTTCCACACCTCAAAGAGTTAAGGGTGGAGATGAGGAAGCATAGTGTCACTCATCTAAGAGTTTTTTGTAGGGTGACTCTTCTAATCGTGTTTTTTTTGTTGTGGTTGATTCATTGCTTGCTTATTTCAGTTTATGCTACTTCTACCACAATGCAAGCAATTAATCATGTACTATTTTAGTTTATGTTGATTCTTTATTATTAAATCTGACTAGCTCTGTTTATCTAATCTAGCCATTTCTCAGTGTAAAAGACTTTTGGCCATTTTAAAAATGATTGTACATAGGAGAATATAGACTTTTCCTTTTATATTTGATGAAATAAGAGTATGGAAATTGCTTAACTTTCAATCATTAATTTGTTCTTTTATATTATATTTTTAATATTCATCTTTTTAAGTGTAATGTGATTAAATATTTGTGATGCTTAATAATCTGCTTGCCATGTATAATAAATTCTCTAATACATTTTATTGAATAATTCATGTGCTTGCTCCGCCTCTCCACAATATGCATGTGTTTTGTCAAAAGGTTCATGTGCAGCGATCAAATGAGTGTTCCATTTGTATTCTCCCTTTCCACTAAATATTTTTTCGAGTTGCACATGGAATGAATATAGTTCCCTAGATGAAAACTCAATGTACAAGAATGGTGAAAATAGGGACCTTTCAATTCTTCTCTTGCACAACTATCCTTATTGTCAAATTAAAGGTCGTTTGCTACACAAGACTTACATACTATACACGTGCTAGTGGTGTTGCTTGTGGTTCTGACAAATCACCATATGATTGATGCTCTTGATGAAGAGCAATATGATGATTAAAATCTGTATTGATTTCATGTATAGATACGGTCATATATATTATAAACCATTTTGATGTATCTTCAACATTTTTGAATTGACAATTGACATTGAATTATGAATTATTAATTGTGTTCTCAGTTGTGTATTTAATTTTGGACATTCCATTTTGAACCGAGGAAACCAAAACCTAAACCACCACTGACATAGCTTAAGAATGAGAAGCCCAAGAATAATCTGTGTGAAGATTGTTTAATGTCATGTAATATATAACCATGACTTCTTATTTCACTTTAAGTGACCAAATATCAAGGATATATATGTTTATCTTTAATTCTTTCTTGGTTTTTGAGTACTTCATACCTACTTACCTTTCTTCCTATTCAAAAAGAGGATTTGTACCTTACGGATCTCTATCGCTTTTCCTAGATTATAATAGACAAATTTAACACAAAATTAACTAATATGTCTTTGGCGTACCCATTGCACACAAAGGTGCAATTGCTAGTAATAGTAGGCTTTTTATAATGTTGGCCTTTGAGCCTTTATATTTTTTTTAATGTTTTTTTAATATCTTTTAAAATGTTGAAAAATATATATTAAAAAAAAAAACAATTTTGCCGACATTAATATTGTGCTGACAGTTTTTTTGTTTTTTAAATGTTTTTTCGTATTAAAAAATATTAAATTTGCAGTCCGCCCACAAATTAAAAAACATATATATGATTGACATTTTTAAATATTTTTTAATATTTTCTAATTAAAAAATATAAAAATTAAAAATTTTCCAACACCTCTAATTTTAGCGGATTGCTAAAATTGGTGGTTAGCTAATTTATCTGGTGGAGTGCTACATTTGGCGGAGATCCAAACTAGCTGGAAGACATCTATATTTGGTGGACAGCTAACTTTGGTGGCAGTTCCACTAAATTTGGTGGATTTTTTTGGAGATTTTTTATACCCCCTCTCCATTGTTGCACTGATTTTTCAAGGCCAGCTTTGGAGGCTCATAACTCGAGTTCCATAGCTCTGTTTTCAGTGCAATTTTTTTATTTAGGCTAATTTTGTGTACTCTATACATTGGTGAAGACGGTTTCAAATTTTGGTGCGCATATTTTTTAGAAATTGTTGATTCTCAAGGAGGACTCCTCACCGTTCTTGTTTTGCAAACTTCAAAGTTGCATAACTTTTGCATACGACCTCGAATCGAGTTGATTCTTTTTTTGAAAGTGCATTATTTTTCATGTACTTCGCATTAGTGTTATTTATTTCATATGAAATTGTACCAAATGTATACTTTTAGCACATTCTCATTTCTTGAAGATTTGTAAAAGCATTGAAATCCAGAAATCTGTAACTGCACTAAATATAAAGTGCCAAATCATTTTTTTCTAGGGGGGTTCTTTGATTGAATAAAGAAGGGGGTATCTTGTTTTCTTTGTTCTTGAACATATCTCATACTTTGTGCTTTGTTTTTCCTTCACTATGGGTACATTTAAGTTTCCATTGCTCATGCCCTACAACAACAACGCATGGCATCAAAATGCATGGAATTCCTTAATTCAACTAGGATATACACCTTATCTTGAGAAGAAGGTAACTAAACCCACCAATGATAAGGAAAAACTACTCTAGATATTTGAACATACAAAAGCTTTTGGTTGCTAAGGAGCTTAGTTTCTCTTGATATAATGTTTCAGATTGAAGCATGTAAAGATTCACATGATGCATGGGAAAAATTAAAAACTCTCTATGGTACAACTAATGAAGTTTGTGGTTATCAAATTGACAATGAACTAATGAGTCTTGATCCAAAGTCTTTTGATAACATCCAGGATTATGTAACAAAAGTCATTGACCTTAGAGCACAATGTAAATCATGTGGCTTAGAGAAGAAAGACATTAACTTGTCTATAACACTCTAAACAAACTTGGACTTGAATTTGCATCTTTTTTTTTCTAGCTTTCATACTCATAGGTTGGAAATGGGATCCACATTCACTACACCTTCTTTTGCTTCATTTTCTGAAATGTTGATGCAAGAACAAGGTAAGCTTTTGTCAATGTGTCTTCTTAAGCCTTTACACTCACAAGATTTGATGGCTAGTCAACCAAAGGGTTAGAAAGAATCAAGGAAACCTGACAACAAATAAAAGTAGTTCAAGAAGAATTCACAAAGAGATCAAACACAATCATCTTCAACAACAAAATTTTACTCCAACCTAGGTCTTCAAAGGGGAATTTTCTAAAGAAGGAAAGGCCAACTTGTAGCTATTGTAAGAAACCTAGTCATGAGGAACATTCTTTTCATAAGAAGTAGATTGATGAGTTAAAGCATCTTCTTAAAAAGAACAACATTAATCTACCTTTTTTTGTTGCTCAACAATCCTATACTCCTTCAAAATTAGGTAAAGGGAAAGCACATGCACTTGTTGCTATTACTAATTCTTCAAAAGACTGGATTCTTGACTCAAGTGCATCACATCACATGGGTTCTACTAAAGAACAGTTTTCTTTGTTGGAGCCTTTTTTTGTGCCCTACATTCTCATCGGGGATGATTCTCCAGTGGATGTAATTGGGAAGGGTTCAATAGATACTAGAAATGGTACATTTGACGATGTTCTCTATGTGCCTAATCTTTCATCCAACCTTCTCTCCGTCTATCAAATCACTCAGAATGGTAGAAATGTTGAATTCACTCTAGATTCTATCAACATTAGAAATCTTGAAGATAATGCACTCCTTGCAGTTGATAAGGCCAATCATGAGTCTCACTTGTATGCTTTCTCTCATTTTGTACCTGATTCACATTCCACTACATTGCTCACCCATTCAAATGTTGTAAGAAAACTATGGCATGAGTGGTTTGGCCATCTCAACTACCACTATCTTTAGCAACTCAGCAAACAGAATATGGTCATGGGTCTTCCTCAAATCACTTTTTCTGATGGTGTATGTATGGGTTGTTCCTTGAGAAAACATCTTGAAGATAAGTTTGACAAAGGGAAGGCTTGGAGGGCCTCAGAAGTCCTTGAATTGATTCATAATAATTTGGTGGGTCCTTTTCCATCATTATCTTTCAGTAAGGCTCGTTATTTTCTCACCTTCATTGATGACTATTCTAGATCATACACATGGATCTACTTTCTTCGAAACAAAGGAGAAGTCTTTGATAGATTTCAAGAGTTTAAGGCTTGTGCTGAGAAGCAATCTAGAAAGTGTGTCAAAATTCTCCGCACTGATAATGGCAAAGAATATGTGAACCATCAATTTGAGAAATTTTATACTCTTGAAGGATTGATCTTCAACATACTATTGCCTACACACCGCAAAAAAATGGTGTAGTTGAGAGGAAAAATAGGTCCCTAAAAGAGATGGTTGGTTGCATGATCCACGCTCGCTCCCTTGCACCTGCATATTGGGCAGAAGCTATCAACTATGTTGCTCACATCCAAAACAGAGTTCCACATAAGGCATTAAAAGGAATCACTCCCTTCAAAGCTTGGTGTGGTCAGAAACCTATTGTGGGGCACTTTAGATTTTTTGGCTCCCCAGCATAGGCACATATTCCTTCAGAGAAGCGCAAGGCCTTGGAACCTCAGAGTCAACCTTGCATGTTTGTTGGTTTCCCTAATGATGTCAAAGGATATCATCTAATGGATCCTACAACACATGAGCTCTTCATTGAGCATAGTGTGCATTTTGAGGAAAGCTCTTCTAGCTCATCCTCTACTCTTCCTTCCTCCATAGTGGATTTTGAGGTTTGACATCGAGGATTTTCCTCAAGCTTCCTCTAGTTGTTAAGTTGATCATGAGATTTCATCTTCCTCTTTAGAGAGTTTGGACTCTCCTCATTCATCCCCTACCATGCCTCGTTGGGCTCAACACACACTTTAATCTGTAGGCACTCTAGTTGGGGATCCTTCAAATACTAGGAGGACTCAGTCACAACATCATGACATTCCACATTCCTACATCGCCATCACTTCAAATCCACAATCATTTCATGAAGCATCTGGGATCACTGAGTGGGATTCCGCAATGGAGGAAGAGTACAACTCTTTAATTCGAAATAAAACATGGGATCTTGTTTTGCTTCCTAAGGGAAGAAAATTGGCTCGGTGTAAGTGGATCTATCGAACCAAATTTGCAATGGATGGCTCAGTTGACAAGTATAAAGCATGACTTGTGGCCAAAGGTTTCTCTCAAGTACCAGGTATTGACTACACTGAGACCTTTGCCCATATTGCCAAAATAAACTCCATTCGCTTGCTACTTTCTATTTCTATAGCTCATAGTTGGGTTGTACATCAAATGGATGTGAAGATTGCATTTATTCATGGAGATCTACATTAAGAACGTTATATGAAGTAGCCACAAAGATTCATTTAAGATTCTTCAATGGTTTGCAAACTATAGAATTCTCTTTATGGCCTCAAACAAGATCCACAAGCTTGGTATGCCAAAATGGACTCCTTTCTTCTCTCCATTGGGTTCTCTAGATGCCACTCAGATCCGAATGTCTACATCTTGTGGCAAGAGGATGCTCTTCTCTTCTTAGCTCTCTATGTTGATGACTTGATTATCATTGAGAGCACTTCATCCATCATCTCAACTGTCAAGACTTCTTTGCATGGCAGATTTTCCATCACTGACTTAAGTCTCTTGCACTACTTTATCAGGATGGAGATCACACAGACCTCTTCCGGGATCTCACTTTCACAACCCAAGTATGCTCTTGATATTTTGTCACATTTTCATATGGCTGATTATAAGCCTGCATCGACTCCCTTTCTGTCAAGAGTTAAACTTGAGGCGAAATGTTCCACACCACTAGTTGATGCTACTTTGTATTGTCAACTTCTTGGTAGCCTCATCTACTTGACTCATACTCACCCTAAAATTTCCTTTGCAATTGGAATTGTTTTGTGCTTCATGATGAAACCACATGAGCTTCATTGGAAAGCTACCAAATGCATCTTGCACTACATCCATGGCACTCCTCGATATGGGATTCACTATGCAACAGGCACAAGTTTAGACTTACTTGGATACATAGATTATGATTGGGTTGGTGATATTGATGATTGCAAGTCCACATCTGGCTACAGTTTTCACTATGGTTCTAGTCCCATTTGTTGGCAGAGCAAGAAGCAACATGCCATTGCTCTTTCTTCAACTGAGGCTGAGTATCGGGGGGCTGTTAATGCTGCTAGTGAGGCTATTTGGCTTTAGAATATCCTCACTTAACTTGGTATCACCTTTCAAAATCCATCAGCCATCTATTGTGACAACCAAAGTTCCATCTAGATCTCGAAGAACCTGGTCCATCATCAGCAAACTAGACACACTGAGATCCATATGCATTTTCTTTGGGAGCTGATTCAGGAGCATGTCATTGATTTGTGATACTTTCCTATAGCAGATCAAGTTGTAGATATATTCACCAAACCCTCTATTGAGAGCAAGTGTGTTTATCTTTGTCTCTCTTGGGGGTGAGGCAAATCTCTTCTAGGGGGGTCACTTAGACCTTCTTCATTCACCCTCTCATGGGCAGGAGTTTTTTCCCACTGGGTTTTCTCCTTTATCATTGAGAGGTTATTATGTACATGGGTACCTCATCAGGCCTAGTATCCGGGACCCATATTTGCATCTTTGCATTGTATACTTCTCCCTAAGTTGCACTTAAGGGGGGGTGTTAGTGTGAAAGGGGTACTTTATATAACTAGTTCATTTCTCAGCTAGGTCTCCACTAAATTCCTCTTCACACTAGCTTAACTTTACATAGGGATAAGGTGGTTGAACCTTTAATGACATGAGTTGTCACACCTGATAGGATGACAACACTTTTCATAATCTGGTTGCATCTATCTCTCCCCTTGGCCTATATAACCAAGGTATTTCCTTTGTAATCTCAATTCTCAAGCTGAATATAGCTTTGCATTCTTGAGAGGAATACAGTTTATTCCTCCTCATATTTCTAGTTTTTCTTTCCTTCAGTCATCAAATTCTAGGGTAGGCTAGTTAGCAAATCTCACAACTACACAAATGGCAACTCCACCAAGTGCTCCAACATGGTTGAAGTTGAATCTAGAGAAGAGACAGCAAGTTGAGGCTCAACCAATAAGCTGGGATGAGATGAAGAATGATCTAGAGAAGTTGAAGCCAAAGAAGCAACCAAGGGCTATTCACTCCACCAGGTTAGCAGATGACAAGGATTCCATCATAGAGTTTGCAACCCCAATGGTTGATAAGGATGATAGAGAATTGTAGGCCTTGGATTACCAAGTAAGAACAATCAACCTAGGTAAGCAAACTAGGAATCAATAAATGGTACTCATTGATATTGTTGCAACTTCAGTAAAATCAAGGATGATCAAGGACAAACAAGAAAAAGATGAGTTGAAGACTCAAGTGGGTCAAATGAAGAGATTTCTGAAGGAGCTTACTTCACCAGTTTCTGAGCAGCCAATTTCATCAGAGGTTCCTATGTTGATGAGCTACAAAGAAGTTGATGGACTAAATGAAATGAAGAGGAAGGCTCAGTTGTTTGATAATTGGATCAATATTCTTTAGAAAAAGGTAGAAGAACTTCTGAATGAAGGGTGTAAACACTATGATGAAGCACAAACACTAGGTAAGCAAATAGAGGAATATGCTCAGATGTTGTGGGAGGAATAAAAATATAGACAATATTTGAGGAAGTTGGAAACCATAAACAAATTGCCCAGAGAAATGTCAAAGTAATAAGTCATCACACTTCATTAATTTAATCATATTGGTTTATTAATTAAGCCACTTATTACTTTAGGTTTGCTTAAGCTAAACTTAGGCACATTAATAATTATTTATTTATTTATTAATTATTAAGTGTATACACTAGGGTTTTCCTTTTAGGTTTTTTTTAGGGTTTCATGATCTCCTTCATAAGGATTGATCTCATTGTAATTATTAGATTCTCTTAATGCATTTTTTCTTGAGGCTTGCAGAACATCTTCTTTGGTTCTAAATATCTTTTGTATGTGATAGGTAATTGCATGCAAGTGATTCTTGGGGTTTGTGAGGTTGGGCTTCTCAACTTCTTCATGGTATCAGAGCTCCAGACCTGTAGCTTCCTATTTGTCTTTTGAAGATATTTCCTCACAGTGATTTTTTATGTGCAAAGGTTTCAGCCAGGCATCTTTTTTGCAAGATCTAGGGGTAGCCTATTTTTTTGTGCATTTTTGGGCCAAATGGACGTCGCCATTGCAATCAGAGCACCAAAAAAACCTAGAAACACCTGTTCATTCGTCCATTTTGGACACAATTGATCTCTAAGGCAAAAAAAATTACCCCAAGGCCATACGGCCCCGTGGCATACAAATCGAGGCGAGATTTTTCAAAAAAAATAAAAAAACTATAAAAATAAATTTAAAAAACATTCAAAACTTGTGCTCCCCATTGAAATTTCCAGTGCCCACTCCCAGCTAGGCCACCCGTGGGCCACCAGTCGCCCACTCACTGCTCATCCACCTCCATTGGCGATTAGCCCCTGTGGGCCCCTAAACCGAAGCGCATGGTCATTTGGGACCAGGAGCCTGCCCTTCCAACCCCGTTGGGTTTCTTAGCCCCCACTATGGTCATTTTAGCGACTAGGAGTCATCGTCCAACCTTATCCCCTACAGCGATCACATGGAGGACCGAGGACCTGCGACAAAGGAGCTTAATTTTTGCCCCTGTTTGGTGCAGGAAGTGCCTTTTATAGGAATTTTTTTCTTTTTGGCATAACTTGGGCATATGGTGTCCAAATCAGGTAAACAATATATCGTCAAAAAGTTGGTTCAATGCTCTTCGCAATGGTGGAGGTTTGATTTTTTATTTTTCTGTTTTGATGTGTTTTTGGGCCTCTGAAGTTAGAAGTTGTTGTTTTCACTCCGAAGGGCATATCTTTTGCCTCGCTACTCCGTTTTGCAAAAACAAATAGGCATTAGAAAGCTGGTTTCATCCTCTTCTCAGATCTCAGACCTGATTCTTCTAGATTTTTCACTAGGTATCTAATTTTTTTGTCATAACTCAGCCTTTGTTTTCTGGGTTATTTTCTTGGGAAACATGCAATCAGGCTAATTTTTTTGAGATCAAAGAGGAATTTTATTTTTCTTTGAGAGTATATTCTACTATTTTTTGTCATGGATACACATAATATTTCACCTCTTACTCCATTCAACTATTTTGGTTGGAAAAAAAAATGGAGATTCATTTGAAGCATCAAGGGTTGTACAGGGTAACCATGGGTACAGAAATTGAACCTACAAGTGCTACTAAAAAGAGAAAATGGTTTAATAGGTGTGATGAAGATTTTGGTACTTTATGTCTATCTATTTCATCTAATCTTATTTTTGATGTTGAGTCTTGCACTACACCCAATGAGATTTGGACTACTTTAGAGTCTTAGCTAGGAAGCAGGATACTATGAGAGGGTTTCAGTTGGAGAATGAGCTTATTGGCTTAAATCCTAGGTATTTTGACAGCATCCAGGATTTTTACACTAAACTCAAGTCTCTTAGATTATAGTTGTCATAGTGTGGTGTTCAAAAGGAAGACTCTCAGTTGATATTGTCCATTCTTTCCATTCTTTCTAAGCTTGGACCAGATTATTCAGTTTTTGTATCTACCTTTTATGCCACTAGAGATGCACTTGGTACTAGCTTTACTATGCCTTCTTTTGATGATTTTGCATCTTCTCTCATTCGAGAGCAGGCCAAGTTGGCTAGCATGGGCAAGTTGAATCCCTCTTCATCACAGGCACTTATTGCATCATAGGAGCCCAGAGATCAGAAAGCTTCTACAAGAAAAGGCAAGAAACATAAACAAAAGGATTCCAAATCTCATGAGCAGCAAAAGGAGTCCTCAGATTCATCCTCCTCTTCTAAGGGGAAATTATCTAGGAAGGAGAAGGTTCCATGTGCATATTGCAAGAGAGAAGGACATGTAGAACATAGTTGCTACAAGGACATTGATGAGCTGAAGCATCTTCTTCAGAAACATCAAATTGATTTTCCTTCTAGGATGTTTGCATCCTCTTCTTCATGGCAGCATGACAGGGGCACAGCTGGTTTACATACTTCATCAGATATGAAGGGACATTCTTTTTGTGCTACTTCAAGTCTTGGATCAAGGAGATGGCTTCTAGATTTAGGAGCATCTCATCATATGGCATCTTCATAGTCTATGTTCACTTCCGTTGAGCTTTGCACTATGTGTCCTATTTTGATGGGAAACAATACATACATGAGTGTTATAGGGAAGGTGTCTATTAGTTTTGGGAACAACACCTTTCAGGATGTTTTGTGTGTTCCTCACTTAACAAACAACCTTCTTTCCATCTATCAGATCACACATGGAGACAATGGGAGATCTATGGAGTTCACACTTGATTATGTTATCATCAGAGACTTGGAGAGTAGAGCAGTTATTGCTAATGGGGTGGTGGATCACTCATCTCAGTTGTATTCCTTTACAGATTTTGCTACTAATGGTGCTTCTATTCCTGTAGCTATTCATCACACTTCTAGTGTGACTCATCATTTAGAGGAGACATTTGGTTTCTTGAAAATTGGTGTTCTCACTTCGGATCTAGTTCTTGAGCCTTCTATTCCATCTCCTCCACCTACTGTTGCAGTTGTTGATACTTCTATGACTACATATGTGGTTTCTTCTATTTCAGTGCAGCAGGACATAGTTGATCATTCATCTTTGGAGCTTTCTCTTCAATCTTCACCTACTTTGACTTCTTCATTGGTTGAGGTCACCCCTTCTTATGTGGAGACATCTTGTGCTACACCTACTTCACCTTTAGAGATTGCATTCATGAGGCCTCTTCCCTCTCACTTCTTTTAGGAGATGCGGTTTATTCAATTTTTTTGGAGCTACTTCATTCTGGGGGGGCTATGTGGTCTCTTCATTCCTCTCTTCTGGGGGGTTCATTCATGTATCTTTGTGATGGATGGTGTCCTTGGGGGGTCTTATGGAGTCCTCCATATTTCATCACTTAGTTGTTTTTTGCATTCTATTTTGGGGAGTTCTGTTCCCATGTGGTTTTCTCCTTTACCTTGTTTGATTTAGTTTACATTTCATTTGTACATGGGTACCTAATCAGGCCTTGTTGTCGGGACCCATCTTTTCTTTTATGCACCTTTTCATAGTGTTTTAGCTACTCCCTAAGTTCATCTTAAGGGGGGGTGTTAGAGTAATAAGTCATCTCACTTCATTAATTTAATCATATTGGTTAATTAATTAAGCCACTTATTACTTTAGGTTTGCTTAAGCTAAACTTAGGCACATTAATAATTATTTATTTATTTATTAATTATTAAGTGTGCACAATAGGGTTTTCCTTTTAGGTTTTCTTTAGGGTTTCATGATCTCCTTCATAAGGATTGATCTCATTGTAATTATTAGATTCTCTTAATACATTTTTACTTGAGGCTTGCAGAACATCTTCTTTGCTTTTGAATATCTTTTGTATGTGATAGGTAATTGCATGCAGGTGATTCTTGGGGTTTGTGAGGTTGGGCTTCTCAACTTCTTCAAGAAACAATGATTGAATCAAGGATCTTGGGTGAGGAAAGTCTTGAATATATTAATAAGGTTATTGACATAATTATCTTTCGGTCAAAAATTCTCATTGAGAATAGAGTAACTTTGCTCAAAGTTCAACATGAAGTGTGGGATCACACATTGGTATTTGAGCAGATTGTTGTACATGTTACCACTAAGAAATTGTCGAGTCATCAACCGAGTCATGGGTTAAACTTTGTTACTCATAAACATGACCCTCCCCTTTTTTCAACTATCTTGCCTTATTTTCCTTAGTCATTTTATTTAAATTTGGGTCTAGGTGGTGTTTTGTTGTACTTATCAAACTCAGGTGGAGTTTTCATTAGTTTCTCTAACCTCCCGCTTTACCACCTATGTTGTTATTTCTTTGTTTAGGTGGTGTTTTATAACCTTTTTCAAACTCTCAGTTTCTTTAAAAAGGGGCTTTATGTATGTGAATAACCCACATGATGAGTTGTCATATGTTAGAAGTTACCTAGTAGCTTACCCTATAGGTTATATTAGTGGGCGGTGTTCTTTAAGCTATTCAGAACCCAAATGGTGTTTTATTAAGTTATATGAACTACCTGTTTTGTCACCCGGAAGCTTTTTTCAGCAATTAGTATAATGACCGTGAGTTGATTCATAAAATCAGTGCATTATATAGGAAAAGAAATCAGCATTTTCAGATATGATATGAACAGGAGAAAACAAATCCATGCATACAAGACCACAGAGATACTAAAATGATATTTATTATATATATGTATGTATGTTTTTACATTACATTGGCACTACAAAATTGTTTGAAATGACTACAAAAAGTTCATATCGATGACAAAAGATAAAAGGAGACATTTTTGTTTAGACACACAAGGCAAACATTAGGACTCAAATGCCCTCAACCACAATCTAGAGGTGTTCAACCTAAGCAAGGGATAGTAGATTATCATGTGATTGTAGGAATTGGGAAAAGAGCCCCATAGCATTCCTCACAATTCTTGCACGAAGAACAACAACTGCTTCTTCCAAGGTCGCATTCTAAAGCACCGATGCTATATAGACAACATCAGCTATCAGTCCACTCTAAGGATAGCGACTGAGCCCAGCAATAGCTACATTGACACGATGATGGAATTTAGGCCTCACCAGATGTTCTAACGCTCTTACACCCCAGTCATGGTGGCCAGAGGTCCTGATGACCATGTACATGAAATGATCAAGCATGGTAGTATTGTGTACATGTTCCTGGCTCAGAAATGCTTCACCCAAGATACTATGAAGCACCTCTTCTTCCACCTCGCTCTGCACCATGAAGACCTCCTTCAGTTGATACGACAGATGCCTAAACAATGGATTGCATTCAATCAGCTCCAAGACAATGAAGTCATTCGTAGAATCACCATCACTCTGAGTGCTCGCCATGTTGGATGCTTCTAAATAATGAAGAGTGGTGACACTAGCTGAATTTATAGAAGGTTGGTTGGACATTGGTGCTTTCTCCTAAGTTTTGATGAGATGGAAACTCAGTTCGAATTAATGGCTGATTTCAACCAGTTTTAAATTACATTTCCAATCGGACAGTATACACATGCTATCAGATGGTGTCTCCTTGAAGATGCATTAATGATTCGATTATGTGAAAGGTCATTTGGCGGTCATTGGTGAGATCAATATCGGTTTGCTTTCCTGATGCTCTTTCATTTGCTTGACTAATTATTTCAACCGATCCTTAGTAGTTTTCAAAAAGATAGTGGGAAAACAAGAAGACTAAATAATTTAGTAATGGATTTAGCAACTGTTTTGTGGAGTTGGTTTTGTTATATATTCAAAGATGGAGAAAGAGATAGGGGCTCTCTGGAAATACACTTTGTGGTGTTTTTCAAGAGTAGTTTGATCATTTATTTCATGTTGTAATAGTTCATAATCTTTGAGTTGTGAATTTAATGAGATACTTAGTACGCTAATCTTTGTGTTACATGTGTGATAGGGTTATGTCTTCTTTGTGAGATAAGCTTTATGGTGTTCATTTATTACAGTATGATCTTACTTCCTTCATGAGATAGTAATAGATCATTTCAATATTTGTGTTGATCATTTATGGTTGTTGTTTGTGCATTCACGTTAGTCTCATGTTTATGAACTGGCATATGTTTCCTTTCCTTATTTTTGGTCAAAAGCATACCCATTTTATTTAGATTAGATAAGTTCATTGCATATCATTCAAGGGAGTTGTACCTCCAAAATTCAGAGAAACGCCACAAATGCAATTGTGGTCTTTTCAGAGCTATTAAAGCATATTGATACTAGTGCTAAATGGGTCTAAGAGTTATTTATTTTGAGCATATTTATTGTGATCCAATTCATTCCCTAATAGATTTTTGGCTACTCCATTGGGGAAATTGAAGTGATCGAAAACATCTGACAATATATGTCACATCATGCGGCAAGATTATACTTCCTCGTAAAGATGTGTTTCATATTTTGTTGCCAGATTTAGATTGGGTAGAAGCAGAACAAGAATACATCATTTCACAATTGAATACACATGCCTAGAGATAGAAGAGGAACACAATAGATTATATGCGAGTGAATCTTTCCTTGGAAGAAGAGGAAGAGTTGGCCCAGTGCCCACCTGCGCCTATAGTAGAATGCCCCCTAAGGTTGGTATTCATGTACTATGACAATCCTCCTCGTCATCCTAATCATCAGCCTAATCAGCCTTTCCATCATCCATGAGGCCCACCCCTCCATCAACCTAGAAATGCACCTCCAACTCCTCCGCCACCCAGGAATTAACTCAATAATTTTCTTTTCCATTTTTCTTTTTAATCCCTTGTGAGTTGGCGACTTTGATTATCCATGGCCTTGAACCTTTGGTGTAATCATGTTGGCCCTCTTGCCTTGTCACAATATCATGGCTTACCCCATGGTTCCCTTCCTAAATTTTCTAGTCAAGATGAACAAGACCCTGAAGAACACATCCTGGCTATGACTGTAGTAAGTGGAATTTTTGGAATTCAAGAAGAGGATTTTTTTGTGAGAATTTTCATTGACGGTCTGATTGAGAAGGCGATGGAGTGGTATAGAGGACTTGAAAAGGGAAGCATTACTAGATGGAATATTCTTAAAATAAATTTTCTCCAACGCTATAAAATCCCAGTCAACATTGCAGCCACCCTACAATTTTTTGTTCAAATCATGAAGGATAAGGCTGAAACAATGAGGGATTTTGTATACCATTTCAATCATTCACTTCAATGAATTCTTGTTCCAAAAAGACCCATTGAGGAGATCTAGTTTCACATATTTATTTTTTCTTTGGAACATGACATTCAATTGATCCTCAAAAGAGATAAAGTTCAAGGAATTGAAAGAGATTGATTAGAAGCGATAAATGTCGATGATGATTTTATAGCTATGGGAAAATGGAAACCAGGTGCAAGTGTGAAGCCTAAAGTTAGTTGCAAGTTATCCTCTAAGTTTTGGATTAAATTTCATGAAGAAGTAGAATCTCCTCGCCCGACTGCTGAAAATATTAATCTGACAATTTTTTATAGCATGCAATAGTTTAATGAAGAACAATACCAACATTGCAACGATCGGGCCTTTAGTTTATATACCTCATTTGAGGTTGAAAGTGATTTTAATTCATCTAGTGATGATGAAGATGATACGCTATAGAAGAGAATATTGACCATCTCTCCCTTTCACTTCAGGAATGAATCTTGCTCTTCTAGGGCCGAGTTAAAGAATTTCGCATCAAATTCCCTTTTCATCCCTGAATACGAAGCTTTCTCCTTCGAAGAGCCAATGGACGAGACTACATGCTTTCATCTGGAAGAAAATAGAGATCTCGTATATTTTTCTTCTCAAGAAATGATGAAATGTTCAATTCATCCTAACCCTCTTTTCAGATTCATGAATTTGAAATATATGATAACCCCCTCTTTACAAATTTAATTGATGATCAATCTATGTCTGAGGTTGAATTTTGTGTGTCAACGGTTGGAGATGGTCACAATCAAGGAAACGTTGAGGGAATTGCTAATCCTTTGTTGGAGGAAGGTGAAAATTTATAGATTGGTGCACAATCAGGGGTTAGAGGTGAATCAATTTCTACTTTGTCTTAGTTTACAAACGTAATCATCTCTCATGAAAATAAATTGATCGAGGAAAGTTGTGATGAAGTTAGGGAAAATATTGTTCCTGATGATGAAAGGGGGATGCCTGGGAGATGTAATGTTGGAGAGGAATTTAGAACTCAGTATTTTGTATCAGAATTAGATATACCTAGATTGATGAGACTCGACTATCAAAATTGGTTAATAAAGGATAGTCTAGTATTGGAAAAATGGCAACAAGATGAAATTTTTTATGAGAAATTGCTTTTTGGGAAATTATTTGTCCATGGTTGCAATTTCATCCATATCAATGATGGGATGTTCATATTTTTGGATTTTCTTTGGAGACTATACAGGAAGGTGGGTCTTTTCAGGAAAGGGTTATTCTTCTCCCAGCAGGTGAATGGATTCGTATGATTGCTTCACCTTTCCTTTCCATTTCTAGCAAGTTGGTCCTACCTTGTAAATAGTTGCAATTTTGGTGTTTCATTTTTGGCTTGTTTTTTGGTTTTGGTATCCTTCTCATTTCGACTTTGTGCCCTATGGAAAGCACTAGTCATACTATGCGAACCCTTTTCCTAGTACCTGCAAAATAATATGAATAAACGAGTTAGACAAGGAATTACAAGCTAAAACAAGGATTCCCCATGAAATCCATTTGCAACTTCAAAATAGGAAAGAAAATGATGAAGAACACAATACAAAAGATAAAAATAGATTTAATCCTAATTAGAGAAGCAAACACTTGATCCCATGGGGGAATTGGTGCCAATTTGATGTGAAAATTGGCCCTTTCCCAATTCCTATGATAAAATCTTGATGTGTTGAAGATGATCTTGATCCATTTTGATGAAAGATGAGGACTCCAAGCCAAATCTGCAAAAGAGCCTAGCTAAGAAGTCAAATGATAGATGGAAATGGCTAAATATTTTAGCATAATAACTTTGCAATGTTTTTGGATGATGAAATGAGGAGAGGAGCTCTTCATTTATAGGATTTCAAGATGCATGAATGCCCAAATTTGAGCAATGTTGGACTAACATTCATCCAATGATATGGTGCCACTTGTCAAGCTATGAATGGATGATGGATGTGCAAGATTTGGGGTTTGTGCCAATAAATGCCAATATTTGAAATTCAAATTTGTTGAAATGACATGTAAGAGGGAACGAAAAATGCAATAAATTCCACTTGGCTCAAGGCAAAGGACATGTAAGAGGTTTTAAATGCCTTGTTGGATGTACATGTTGACTTGGAATTTTTGAATTCAAATTGAGGGAATATTCCAAAAGATGCCTTGTGAGGAAAATAGAGATTTAATAAATGAATTAAATCTATTTTCATATGCAACTTGCATTATCTAGAGGATGTGACATGAGATGAGGTTAAATTAATCAAGGGTTAATTAATTTAACAGAGATTAGATGATGTGACTTATTTGACTTAGATTTATGAATTTATTTAAATCAAATAAGAGAGGAATATGATAAGAGGCTAATTAAATAAGGATTTTGATTTATTTAATTAGAAGGGATGGTGTCGATTAAATAAAATAAGGTTTTAATTTATTTAATTTAATGGATAGACTTTAGAGATTTAATCAAATAAATTGATTATTTAATTAAATAGGGATAATTAGATCAGATAGATTGATTTAATTAACAAGAGAAATGACTTGATTCAGATAAAGTGATTTATTTAATCAAGAGAGGATTATTGATGAATTTAATCAGATAGGGGAATTTGATTAAATGGTTAGACCGAGGGATGATTTAGGAAGAAACGATGTTAGTAAGTCAGGATCAATGCATGATGTCAATCAATATATTTTACATGTCTACATTTTTCCCCTCTTTGAAGCAATGCACTTGTTGTGTTGGTTCAAAGAATAACCAATCTCGATCAAAGCCAAAAAAAATTGATACTTAAAAATTTCCCCACTGCTGCCTAGCGAGAGAAATATGCCAATATAATGCCCCCTCGAGAGATTGGACGAAAATTTTAATTTTTAGGTGATCTCACGAAAAAAAGTGACAAAGTACCGAACAGGTCCGAAAGGAGTCTGGGAGGCTAAAAATGTGTCTAAACACAATAAAACGATGAAAAACAAACCTCAAATAGACAAAAACAGGTTCGGGGGTCCAAAACCCTAGCAGGACAGCCATTTAGGGTTAAAAAGCCCTAATTTTTAGGCTTAAAAGGGGCCCGAGGGGTCACTTTCAAGTCATTTTCACACACCTCCGCTAGAAAACCTTGAGATTTGAGCTCTGACCCTCTGATGATATGGCACAACGACAGCTTCCTCCACACATTTCAGACCGAGTTCGGACCTACCAACGGCCACCTGGCATCGGGGCACCGGTATGTGATCCTTACTGAAGCCTAGTTTTTTTCATTTTACGCATTAATTAGCCTTTTAAAGATGAGCTCGCCTCCAGCGGTGCTATTATAGCACCTCTTGGCATTCGAATTGCGCTGCACCAGGCCATTTTGTGCCACAGTGGTGTAGTTTGGAGTTTAGAAACTCCACCGCTTGGCTCAAGCTCGGCAGGCCGGTTTGGTTAAAGTGAGCCGCAACAGCACCCTTTTCATGAAAATTGTGATGATGGGGATAAAGTGTGCCGTGGCGGCTCTATTTGGCTTAATTTAGGGTCCAGCATCAGATTTTGAGGAAACTCAAATTGTGAAGCCATCACAAACTGCGCCACTGGAAGCGAGCTTGGAGCGTTAGGCTAGGATTTTTCCAAAAAAAATTAACATGCTGACTTTCCTTGATGCAGGACCGGCCTAGGGAGCTTTATTCTCGGGAGCACCGGTCACAGGATTTGGCGAGCATCCTACGGGACTTGAGCGACAAAGACCTGGACCGACTAGAAGCCGCTGGCTTATGGCATATTGCGTACACAATGCTCGTGCGCACACACCTAGGGATGCTACCAGCACTAGCCAAGAGGTGGCACAACGATACATCGTCATTTCATCTTCCCACTGGCGAGGCAACCGTCACCTTGGAGGACGTCTGGCGCATTCTATGATTGCCCATTCATGGTCGTTGGGTGATCTATGACTTGGAGGAGGAACGCGAGTGTTGCATCTGAGTCCTTGCTACATGAGATATTATATATTGCGAGGGTCAGATCGAGCTGGAGCAATATAGGGTTATAGCACCCCCCTTCCGCTGGGCGATTGCAGTAATCATTTCAAGTTTGGTTGCCCCAGAGAGATGAGGGCAGTATTTCAGTTTGGGTTGGGGATACTACTGGGAGAGGATGCTCTGAGACAAGCCAATTCAGTTTGCATGGGGACCCGTCCTTCTAGCTTCACTCTACAAGGACCGACATGAGTACATTTAGGTGGATGGCAGAGCACTGGGGGCTAGAGTGACACTTCTACATGTCTGGGCATGGGAGCACATTTTTGTGCTATGTCCATGGGTCATTCCGGTTCTGATGGGGGTAGAGGATGCCCTCGTGACACTATACAAAGGTGGTGTGTCTTTCATACACACTGGCGAGCATGGGATCCCCTACTAGAGGCGGGTCCTAGACGAGATGCTTGTCTTTACTTAGCGTCCATACCTTGGTCGGCCCAGATGGGCCGACAATGCTGCCCAGCTCTTCTACTACTGCCAGGATCGATACATACAGGGGCGAGAGCACACGATGATCGAGCGATACCTACCCAGGCATGTACAGTGTCAGTTTGGAGAGCCACAAGATTGGCTCGATGATAGTTATGTAGCGGTCTTTGCACGCAGCATGACACAGATAGCATGGGGGCTTGGCATTCCTACCATAGAGGTAGTTGACATCTTTCGATAGATGGTAGCCCGACTGTGGGCTTATGATTAGGGCCCAGTAGATCTAGGGACCACACAGGACTTCAAAGTTTGGTTCAGACCTCCCCTACGGTTGACCATTTTAGGTCAGGATCCAGATATGCACAGGGTCAGAGGCAGGGGGAGAGGATGAGGACGAGGGTGAGGACCGAGGGTCGAGATTCAATAGGATCCACCATTAGTGCCCCCAGTCCCACCAAGTCACAAGGACGTCCATATGTAGGATCAGCAACAAGATATGCCAGTCCCACCACCACGAGCTGAGGGTGAGGATCAGGTTCATGTGTAGCCATGGGTACAGCCACAAGGACAGGAAGGCACACAGGATGCCTTGATTTTATAGTTGTAGGCCCAGGTTCATGTAGTGATAGCAGAGAGGGATCAGGCGGTGCAGCAAAGACAGGCTGCATAGCTACAGGCAGCCACAGAGCTAGGCCATAGGCAACAGATTGAGAGCATGATAGCCTCCTTGTCCCAGGTTATAGTGCCGATACGATCTTACAAGGATGTTATCCGAGAGATAGAGTACTACCGTCAGGCTTACCATGACACTATACCTAGAGAAAATTGGGTCCTAGAGTACTAAGAGCAAGCTAGCCAGAGACCACTAGAGGGTCACGGTGACAAGGGTGAGGGCAGCATTCATGGAGATCGAACGTGATCCAGATGATACACACTTTTTGTACCCTATGGGCTCATTTTTGATAGCCCGATGGGCGTTTTGTACTGATTGACATATATGTATAGTGATCCAATTATTCTTTGTACTATGATAGTTGATGATATGATATATATATATGAGCCAATTTTGATGCAATGCAATGTGTACTCCTTTATTTATGCATATATGATTTATTTCTATATGCTTTGGAGTGATGTTTTATGGATGCATTTATTTCTAATGATGTTTATGCAATGATTATGACTAAAAAATCTATATTATGCTAACCTATGATATGATGTGCAATGATGTTAACTATATGATGGTTTATTTTATGCCAATGTGATATATGATATGGGTTCTAATCTGTAAAATGATATAATCTATGGTATATGCAATAATGTGTAAAAATGCTTATATATATGAGATGATTTATGGATGGATGTGATATGATGCGATGGTCGTGATATGATGCTAATGCATAATGAAATTGAGATGCTTAGAATAAAAAATGTTATTATCCTAAATGATGATGTATGTGATGTAATGATATGTTAATGCAAAGTGGTATGATGATGCATAATGTAAGCGTAATGTGATGATATGATGTCATAATGTTATGCGAGTATGTATGCGTAATGAATTAAATGCTTATATACCTATTGCTTATGATTATGCTAAAATGATTATGGAATGCTTTTGTAGATGCTATGTGATGATTTAGATGGTAATATGAAATGAAATGCAAATAAATGTTTATGCAATGATTGATATAATTCCATGAGATGCAATGTAATGGGTGAAATGCAATGACATGGATGTACCTATTTATGAACAATGTTTATGATAAACTGTTTATGATGATTAAAATGCAATGTTTCCTATATGGTATGCTTATGCAATATGCTAATGATTTGTAGATGTAGGATCGATGATGGTGGTGGTGGTGATGATCAATTGTCATAGTCCCTTGTTAGCACAGTTAGTAGGAAAAGAAGAAGTCATTTCAACAAGACACAAGATGACACAAATGCAAATGATGATGATGATGATGATGATTATTTGCCAAGGAATTGGGATTTTCAAAGGGCCATATTTTCTTATGTTTGATAACACACATGGTATGATGCATCGAGGTATAGAAAACCAAGATGGTGTTGTACCCATTGTGATGGACTTTGACTCGACAATCAGATAGGAGTATTCTTGTTCACACCTGACATACGAAAACCTTGCTAGGATGTATTTCAAAAGTTTCAAACACCTCAGACCAAAACATGGAAAGGTAAACCTATCCCTGTAATAGTCAACAAGTTTCCCTAGACCTCTTCCATGCATACCTAACAAAGCAAGCATTCACCAAGTTATTTTACAAGAACGTCCAATAAGCACAGCAGATAAAAGATAAAGATCATTGCCCCATTCCTATTTCTCTAAATATGTTGTTTTGGGATATCATCGAGATGTCCTTGGAATGAGCAAAAAATAAGATAAGTCAAAAAGATAAAGACCGAGTAAACAAACAAACTAATGCTCTTCAATACCGCTAACGAAAAGAGGATGTGTTTTCTAAGGATCATAACCAAAATTTATTGCCAAAAGATAATGCCCATTGTAGGAAGGATTCATCCTAGGACATGTTAGGGGATGGCAGCATGTCATTTCATTTATAAGGGATGATTGATATGGGACCAATTCAGATGATGTGTTACTGATACGAAGAGATGACAAATTTTCTTACGCACTGACTTAGACTTTAGACTTGACATTTTGAGTTTTCACTTTTCAACCTGCTAGACTTGTTTCTGACTATTTCACCAAAGGTTGATAATGATGATCAATTTATTATGAGTGGTGTTTATTGCGGGTGTAAGCTAGATGAGATGGATGGATTTTTTCAAATATTTGGATGTTTTTTGATGTTTTGAAATGTTTTGAGGCTGTTTTTGGTATTTTCAAGATTTTTAGAAATGTTTTGATTTTCAATTTTTTGAATGTTTTGGGATTTTTTGAGATTTCGACCAAGAGACTAACCTAAAGACCTATCCTATGGGTCTCAAGGGTTGGTCGACAGACTAGCCTTGCCTACGTTATACATGCAGAGACCACGTAGTTCGACTGACGACCTGGCTGATTTACAAATGACGATATACATGATGAGATGTCGCTTATTATTACACTCTATAGGACTGACCTAAATGTCTCAAGGGATGATCAAAGATCAACCTTGCCTATGTTCAAGCTTAGAGATGATGTAGTTCAACAAGATGACTCTATTTTTGACTTTTGAATGACTTTTTGACCTATTTTTAAATTTTGATATGTTTTGATGTTTTGTGGATGTTTTTGGATTTTGGATTTGAGGACTTTAAGAATATACACGAATCTGATCTGATAAGAACATTCCCCCAATGTGATGCCATAGACTACTCCAATAAAGGGACAAACTGACCTTGAGGATGGGCCGAGTAGTACTAGGAGGGATCATGATACTGAACATAAGACCAAGCTATGGTGTGGATGTGAGTGGATGAGTGATGGATGTAATGAATGATGGGAGTGAAATGGATGGATGATGCAAAACAAGCCGCAAAGATCCGTGGATGGAAAGTGCTTATTTACGCAAAGGCCTATTTGCCGCTTTCACCAAAGGTACTTGCCCAAAGTGCCACCAAAGTGGTTTTCACTAGAGGATGATTTTTGATCCTTTTTCTAATTTTTGGGATTTTTGCTTTTTTATTTTTGTTTGTTATCAAGATGCCTGTTTGCCAGGTTTTTGCCTAAGTAACCATTTTTTAAGGAATTTTTCTAATTTTTTGGATTTTTTGGTTCTATACCTTGAAAGAATTAGGCATAAATTTGTTTGAGATGGGAGCTATTCATGGGCTCCTGCAGAGGTTCCCCTTTAGGTGTTGATAGTTGATATGCCCCTGATTTATAACTTGTTGTTATGACAAACGGTCCTAACCAATTAGGTTCGAACTTGCCTTTGCTGCTGAGATTCAGGACATTCTTCTGATTTTCTTTTAAGACCAGTTCTCCGACTTGGAAAGTCCTACTTCTGATTTTCTTGTTGTAGCTCTATTTAAGTCTATTCTGATAGACTTGTAAGTGATTTAAAGCATCTATGTGTCTCTCATCTAGTAACTCTAACTCGTTTAATCTTGACACCCAATAGTCATCATCAGTGATGAGATTTTACAATGATATTCTGAGGGATAGGAGCTTGATCTCAATGGGGAGTAAGGATTTTGATCCATAGACCAAGGAGAAGGGGGTGGCGCCAGTGGGTGTTCAGATGCTGGTTCGATAAGCCCAGAGGGCGGGATTAAGCTGCAAGTGCCAGTCACGACCTACGTCATTGACTATTTTCTTAAGGATTTTGAGGATGGTTTTGTTCATAGCTTCTGCTTGGCCATTGCCTTGGGGATAATATGGGGTGGAAAAGCGATGTTGGATTTTGAATTTCTCGCACAAGTCATGAACCTCCTGGTTCTTGAATGGTGTCCCATTATCTGAGATAATGGCTTGTGGGACACTGTAACGACAGATGAGATAGTTCAAGATAAATTTTGAGATCTACTTCCCAGTTATATACGTCATGGGTATGGCTTCCACCCACTTTGTGAAGTACTCAGTTGTAGTTATGATGAACTTATGGCCATTGGATGAGGTGGGTGAGATTTTCCCAATGAGATCGAGTCCCCACTGCAAAAAGGGCCATGGTGTGATAATCAGATGAAGCTCTTGAGCTAGAGCATGGATGAGGTCCCCATATTGTTGACATTATAAACACCTTTTAGCATGATCATGCGCTTCTCTCTCCATTGTGGGCCAATAATACCCCATCCTTAGCAATTTCTTGGTAATGGTCATTCCACTCAAGTGTGAGCCATAGATACTGTTATGAACCTCGGTTAGATCGGTTAATGCCTCCTCAATGTTTAAACAGCATAGCAAGGTACCTTCTATGCTTCTACAGTATAAGGTATTATCTAGGATGATAAATCTAGATGCCTTTTTGATAAAGGTTCATTTTAGGTTTGATGGGAGGTCAACGGGTATGACTCCTATGCGAAGATATGTGTAGATGTCATGGTACCAAGGATCACCAAGACCAACGATTTCACACACATATTCTGATTCTGGTACCTTGAATGTGGGAACGAGAAGTTGCTCAATCAAAAATTCATATTTTGGCGCGTTATGAGGGATGTCTAATAGGGACCCAATTGTAGCCATGGTGTCTACTGCTCTGTTGTTGGTTCTTGGAATCTGCTCAAATGTTATGTCAATGAAAGATTCTTTAAGAGTATTTACCAATTTCTTGTATGGAGTGAGCTTATCATCCTTAGTCTGATATTCATTATTGACTTGATTTATGATCAACTAAGAGTCCCCATACACCTTGAGAGCTATGATGTTCCATTGCACTCCTATCCTAAGGCCTATAGTCAAAGCCTCGTATTCTGTGATGTTGTTGGTGTAAGGAAATGCCAATTTGTATGAATTCGATATGCAATCCCCTTGTGGGGTGATGAAGAAGACACCAGCTCCTGATCCATGCTATGTGTATGAACCATCAAAGTATAGTTTCCAGTGGTCAGCTACATTGAGGTTAAAGATGGATTCATTTGGGAACTCTGAGACAAGGGGGTTCTCAGAATAAATGGGTGCTTCTACTAGTTGATTTGCAATAACTTGTCCCTTAATGGCTTTCTTCTCTACATACTCGATGTCATACTCTGATAATATCATTACCCATTTTGCCATTCTGCCTGTGAGTATTGCCTTTGATAGGAGATACTTGAGGGGATCAATTTTTGCAATGAGCTTTATCTTGTGTGCCAACATGTAATGTCTGAATTTTTGGGATGCAAACACTACTACGAGGCCAGCTTTCTCAATGAATGAGTAATTTAGCTCGTGACTGACCATTGTCCTACTGATATAGTAGATGGCCCTCTTTGTTCCGTTTTCATCATGCTGAGCTAGGAGAGCTCCAAGGGCTACTATTGTTGCTAACAAATATAAGATCAATGGCTTCTTTGGGATGGGTGGCAAGACTGGTGGTGTCAGTAGATATTCCTTGATTTTTTTCAATGCCCCTTCACATTTTGTATCCCATTTATACACTACCCCCTTGTGGAGTAGGTGAGAATATGGATTCTTCTTGTCTACCAGTTGTGCTATGAATCGTCAGATGGATTGAAGTCTGCCTTGGAGAGCACTTAGGTGTTTTAATGTCTTTAGTGCTTCCATCTAGAGGATTGCTTTTACTTTTGCTGGATCCACCTCAATACCCCTCATAGACACTATGTATCCTAACAATTTACCTGATTGTACACCGAAGATGCACTTCTTAGGGTTTAGTCTGACTTTGTATTCCTCCAATCTGTCAAAGATAGCACTTAGGGTTGCTATATGATCTTTTCTCTTTCTTGACTTAGCTGGGATGTTGTCAACATAATCTTTGACTGTTTTATGGATCATATCATGGAATATCAATGTCATGGCCCTTTGATATATTGCTCCTACATTCTTTAGGCTGAATGGCATCATGTTCCAGCAGTAAGTTCCCCATGGACAAGTGAAAGTTGTCTTGTGTTGATCCTCTTTTGCTATCATGATCTGATTGTATCCTAAAAATTTGTCCATTAGTGATAGCATCTCGTGTCTTGCTGTCATGTCTTCTATCATGTCGATGTTAGGAAGCGGGAAATCATCTTTCAGACATGCTTTGTTCAAATATCTAAAGTTTGTATAGATTCTAATGGCTCTATCAGACTTTGAAACAGGTACTAAATTTGACACCCATTCTGGATAATCGATTGGTCAGATGAATCCTGCATCTAACAACTTTTTGAGCTCCATTTTGACCAATAAGGCGATTTGAGGATGCATTTTTTAGAGCTTTTGTCTTATAGGTTTTGTTTCTGGATACACTACTAAGTGGTGAACCATAGTCTTTGGATCAAGTCCTGGCATGTCAGCATAACTCCATGCGAAGTTTATTTGTCTTTCCTTTAGGAATGCTGCTAGGAATTCTGCTCTTCGATAATAGTGATTCGCATAGAATGTGATAAACTGGGTCTCCTCTGCTCCTAGGTTGATCTGATTGCATTTTTCAGCCAAGACTAATTGACTTTCCTCTTGATGAATAGCTCTTAGAGGAAGATTGAATCCTTCATCCTGAACCTCGTGAGAGGTTTTCACCATTAGATAACGCCCTTTCTTTTTACTATTTTCTTGTTAGAGAGTTCCACAGTGTGGTTTTCACTCAAGGACTTGGATATGATTCTTAGTTTCTCACTTTTGCAATTGAAGGATTCAATCATTTCCCCGTAATAGGCGTGTGTGTCCAACTCCATTATAAAGCCTGCTTTATGATCCCCATCTAGAATGTTATCCCTCAATCCCATGAATTTTGAGAGTGCCTCATCATTTTTGAATGTATCGAGAACTAGTGGTCCTTGTTGGTCATAGTCGATCAGTTGGGGGTACACTAAATGGATCTCATGATTTGGATGGTCTACTTCAAAGGAGAGGGTGCTAATCAAACACAGGGTGGTGTCCTCAAATAACCTAGGTAGATTGGATATGGTATCCTCATCATCGCTACTAATATAGGGCTTAGTTATAAAATTATGTGTGTCTCTACCTGTGACTATTGGTGAGTGTACTTATACTAGTATCGGCTAAGGAGAAATATTAACCATTCTAACCAGAGGACTTCGGCCACGTATGGTTATGCTCAGAGGGATACGTCCAAGACCAAGATTTGTTATGGGTCGCGTCTCTGGCATGATAGGTATTATGATCCCATTGTCATTTTGTCCCAGTCTTTGATTTTTGTCGTAGCCCATTACAAGCATCATTTGTAGGCCCTTGCTTCTTTCGTCCATTGTTAAATTAGTTGTCGATCTGTCATCTTGATACAACATGTGAGATGGATCTACTTCAACAGCCTCATGGCCAAGGTCTCCA
The DNA here is from genome assembly GCA_007258455.2 of Sequoia sempervirens. Lineage (NCBI taxonomy): Eukaryota > Viridiplantae > Streptophyta > Pinopsida > Cupressales > Cupressaceae > Sequoia > Sequoia sempervirens. The sequence continues at coordinate 5,365,918 of VDFB02056351.1, read as the reverse complement.
CATCTTGTGAACTCAGGATAGTTTTGAGGATGGGTTTGTGATGTGGAAGCTTGATTTTCTTGTGGGCATCCCCATGATCTAGGAGATTGTGGTAACTCTCCTATCACAAAAACATTGTTAGGGAGTTTGTAGCTTCCACAACCATCCTCCTAGATGATGAGCTTGATATCAGAGATGGTGGGGATGGTGGGGATGGCTTGTGTCTCTATCGCAAAAGTGGACACGAGAGTGGCGGGGTCAATAGATGATGTGGATGGGCCCTCATCATTCTTTGGCACTTGGGGGATTTTGTAATACTTGGCTTCAACATTTTTGCAATATGAGAAAGGTTCAGGATCTCCGTGGACGGTGACCTCTTGTCCATTATGTGTAAATTTCACACATTGGTGGAAGGTTGATGCTACAGCTTTCATTGCATGGATCAATGGGTGTCCCAGGAGGATATTATATGGCAATTCGAGGTCCAAAACCTGACTGGTAGTTTCCATGAGCATTGGCCCTACTTGAATAGGGAGTTTAATTATGCCTTGAGACACCCTTTCTTGGTCATCATATGATCTTATTGTGATGCCCTTACCTTTGTCAATGGAATCTTCTGATATTTTCAACTGCTTGATGAGGCTGAGAGAACAGATGTTCAAACCTACACCTCCATCTACTAGGACCCTTTTGATTTTGCTCTTGTTTATAATGGCTTCCAAGTGAAGTGCACAGTTGTGAGATGGTTGGGTGGGGAAATCTTGGTTAGAGAATGTAAGGAGATTAGGCGTTATGATATTTCTGACCATAGCTTGGAATTGGTCCGCATCGAGATCTGCAGGGACAGTGGATGAGGCTCATGCTTCCTCAAGAATATTTTAATGCGCTGATGAGATTTTTAACAACTGCATGATGGAGATGTGTGTTGGCATTCTCTTGAGTTGTTCTACAACATTGTAGCTATGCGGAACGGCTCTAGATGAAGGGATTCTATTAGGTTGGGATGATCCTACAATGGTGACTCTGTTGCCTCTTGTGGTGACTCCACAATCTTTGGCATGGGCGCCCTTGATGGTGATGACCATGCAGTCTTCATTTAGGGAGGCAACGATCATTTCATACACATGATTTACACTGCCCTTCCCTTTATCATTTTTATTCCCTTTGTTGCCATGATTCGGCATCGGATTCATGTAGATTTTAAGATCCTGATTTCTGGTAGGTTTTTCCACATTTATGATTTTCTTGTCAATGAGATCTTGGATGATATTTTTGAGTCTCATGCAATTTTTTGTGGTATGACCTTTGATTTTATGAAATTCACAAAGTTGATTTTCATTATACCAAGGGGGTTTGACATCGGGTTCTTGATAATTTTCAAATGTAGGAGGCTTGATGAGTTTTTCATCGATCAACTTTTTCATTATGTCTTCCAATGGTTCCCCAAAGATAGCGTATTTTCGTTTGGGATAAATTTTACGTTGGGGTGGTCCTCTTTGATCATTGAGGTTATTGATGGTTGGATTGTTGTTGGGTTGGTATGTTGTGTGATGAGTGTTTTGGCATTAATTTTGGATTTGCGGTGTGGGTGTGTTTTGGTGAGGACCACTAATGACCACCTTGGCATCTACGACACCATCATTAGTAACATTTTTATTTCTTGCCCATGTGCAAGGTTTATCATTGTAATTGGATGATGGGCAGTTGTTTTGTTGTTCGTGATATGATGTTGATTCTGCAGGTTGAGTCACAAGGGCTCTTTCGATACTAAGTGCCTTGGAGATCAATTGTTCATATGTAGTGATACCCTGAACCTTGAGATGAAATGCCAAGCCACTTTCCTGGTTGGCTATGATGGTGCAGACTTGTTCTTTTGGCATGGTCCACTTACTCCAATTGGCCTTGGATCACCATCATTGAAGGAATGAAGCAAAAGATTCATTCTTTCCTTGTTTTAGAGCGTATAGTTCTTCGAGACTAACATCCATTGCAATGTTACATGCATAGTTCCTAATGAATGCATCCCTAATTTCTTAGAATGTTCTAATGCTTGAAGGTAAGCAAGAGAACCATTCTATAGCCGGGCTTGCCAAGCTCCTAGGAAATAGTCGCATCAGATAAGTATCATCATATGTGACCTCCATGCAATGAACCTAGAATTCCCTGATGGGATCTTTAAGGTTTCCCATCCCTCGATATTTGTCAAATTTAGGGATCTCAAATCCCTTGGGGAATGGTTTCATCTCTAAGCTCCTATCAAATGGATAGGGACACAAGTTGCTTGGTGTTTTGGTTGTTCACCCTAATTGAAGGTCAAGCACTTGTTGCGAGAGCAACCTGAGTTGTGTTGTCACATCAATTTATGGATCAGGGGGTGGGATGAAAGTGTTTTGGGGTGTTTGAATTGTGGGTTGGATGGGTGGATTGGTTAATGCGTTGTTCGATGGTATATGTATATTCTGGAGAGTGAGGTAGGCTTCTACCTGCTTTTGTATGAACAACGCTTGTTGTTGATCTTGTTGTTGTTGCGCTAAGATTTGTTCTTGTTGTTGTGCTTGTTTCTATTCCAACAATGCTTATTGTTGGGCTACCAATTTTGCCGCTTCTTACTGCTCTTGATATTGCTTTAGTGCTTGCTAATATGCTTGCATTTGTAATGCTTGTGCAAGAAGTTGTGCTTGTTCTTTTGCTTGTTGTGCTTGATATTGAGCTTGCACTTGGGTTTGCGCTTGTGCTGCTTGTGCTTGTGCATCTTGTTGTTGCAATAAAATTTGTCCTTGAGCGACCCTTTGTGCTTGCAATGCTTGTGTGGCTTGGGCAGCTTGTTGTTGTTGTTGCAATAAAGCTTGGGCTTGTTGCATTTGTTATGCTTGTAATGCAGCTTGTGCAGCTTGGGCAGCTTGTGCAGCTTGAGTGGCTTGTTGCACGGCTTTTTGTTTTTGAACTTGTTGGTATTCTCTTTGAAAAGTATCTTGCAGTGCTATGTCATATTGGCTTGATGTGGTGAAAGTTGGTGGTGGTGGAGGTGGTGGTGGATTTGGAATGGCGGTAGATTATGATGTTGTGTTGATGTTTTGGGTGTTGGATAGTGCTATTGATGTGATTGGTCCTTGAGAGACCATGCTTTGTGATGTTAGGGGTGTGTTTGATGATGTTGCAATTGCTTGCGCATTTATCGTTTGTTGTTGTGATATCAATGATAAATTTTGTGTGTTTGGTACAATGCTTTGATTGATGGTTGGGATTTAGGTTTGATTGATACTTGGTAGGGGAGGATGCCCTAAACCAAGGAGTGGTCCGAATGATAATGGTAAAGGTGGAAGAGGTGGATAGGTGAGGGGCGTGAGTTTTTGTGAAAACATCGTGGTGTCGAATAAGCCTCCTAGTCCAAACGTATCTCCCTCTTCTTGTGAATTTGTGAGAAGAGGTGTTTAAGGAGTTGCATGAAAGAATGATGATGATGGATCGTGATGAAATGGGTTTTCGGGTATGTTTTGTTCCAATGTGGTGTTTGCGCCCAAGTTTTGATCATTAACAAGGGGATGTGATTGAAGAGCATTGAGAAATGTGTTTCCCTTGTTGACATTGGGTTGGGTTGCAGCAAACAATGTCGTGATTTACGGAATGTTTTAAGTGATGTTTTGGGATGGAGGTGTAGATGAAATGGGGATGGTGGATGAGATAGGTGGAAAGGATGTCTCCACTATAGTACTTACATCAAAATCCAAAGGTAACTTGGCCCCTTGTTTTGCTAGTTCAAGCGTGTACAATGAAGGGTTGAGTCTCATCATGATGTTGATGATTTTATGATTCTCTGGATTTTGAAGTATTTCAGTCATTTCTTCGCAAGACATTCCAAAGGTAAGATCCTCTCCTTGATTTTCTTCTTGTAGATTTTGTGATGATGAGAGGGTCAAAGGATTACTTGATTCAACTGGATTCATTTCTGTGTTTGTTTGGCTAAGATCACTTGAAGCAGGTGTTTCTTTCTTGGCTTCCATACTCTTCTTGTATTGAGATCTCGTTTGAACCATAAAACAAGGATCAAGAATATGGGAGATGAATCTCTTGATTCTTTGGATCGATCGTTATTTTATGCCCCAAAGTATAAAGTTTTTAGGATGCCTTGAGGATCAAAGGTGATGATATGATGATGATGTTAGGGATGGGTGATATGGATGTTGTGGCTTTTGATAAATCTTGAATGAGACACTAGGCTTTTAGGACTTGTGGATTTTGATTTTGATTTTGGATTTTGAGATTTGAGATTTTGCACTTGATTTTGATTTTTTATTTTGATTTGGATTTTTGAACAAAAAGACCCTAAGATGTTTGATGATGATCTAAGGGATAGCTTTGTTCAAAGGATGATAATTTGAATATGTGTGAGGAGAAGGGTGCATCTACCCACACCTATTCAAATAAGATGATTGTTTCACTAAGCATATGAAGAAGGATTCATCTACATACACTAAGCTAGACAAGATGATTTTGATAACTTTGACTAAGTATATGCAAAAGGATGCATCTACACATACCTAGCCGAAGGTGTTTTTGCTAATGTTTTCAAGGATTTTGTCTCAATGATATTGATGGTTTTGATTTTTCCACAAAGCCTAGTATCAAAGATGATTTCAAGATTTTCCAAAAGGTGATGATGAGATGGAATTTGTTTTGATGTTTTGGAGGATGGATGAAAAGGAGATTTTGATATGTTTTGATCCTAAGATGAGCCTAAAAAGATATACCTTGTTTGCCTAGACCTAGGTATTGAAGAGAATGCAAATGCTTCCTAATGACCTTTGTAACCAAGAAATGATCTCACTTGAACATTCATTTTCAGATTTCCTATCAATGATTTGTGTTTTGGGATTTGGAGTCTTCAACACATGTGAAAGTTCATTTTTCTTAGCTTTGCTTAATGTCTTTATTTTACCAAAAACACTTTCCTCAATTAATTTTTCAAACTAAGATGTCCAATGTCTTAATTTCCTCAAACCCCACAAGATATGTTATGTGGAAATTTAATGAACTTAAGGCAAGGGTTTCCTATTGTTTACTTAAGAAGACAAATTGAGATATAATCCAATGCTTAGAAACCTCTAAGGATGTGAATCCCAAGGAAAGCAATAACATATGGATTGAGTCAATTGTATTTGTCCTCAAAAGGGTTTGAAATTTGGATGAAGTTAAGTGTTTTTTCATGATGTTTTTGATCAAGCAATGCATTTTGTAACCCAATAATAAGTACAATCCAATGGATGTGTAAGAAAATATTTGTTGGATTCCCACTTGGACAAGTCCAGCTACACTTATCTCTAGCGAATGGTTAGATGCTTGACCCCATTGGCTCCCCTCCACGGCACTCACTTATATGGGGCATCCAAGCATCAACGCCCATGAAACTCTAATGGCATGCTTTCCATTTCTACTAGAAGACCATAAAAGTGTGGGGTGGCTTGAGAACGACCGTTCTTGCACAAATAAATAGATAAAAAGATTTTGGAAAATTCTAGCACATGGGTTTTAGTTAGGACTTTCTATTCATAGGAGTTGACCCAATGTGGCAAGAGTCCCCTTTCGAATCCATCTTGTCGGAGTCAACCACGTGATATTGGCGTTTCTTCCAATATCCATATTTATATCCTGACTGGAAATACTCTTAGCTTTAGAGTGTTACCGATTGAGTTGTTCCCTTGGGTGAGTACTTTTTCCCCAAGGCAGGCCCTCTAGGATAAACAAAAGCGAATGAAGAACAATATTTGTAACTCGATCAACCCTTGTTGGCAACAAGGAGAGAGAATATACACAACAAAGCCTCCACTCACACTCGCACAAGATTTTGTTCAATTTTAAGCCCAAATCAAAGTGTGGAGGTGATTGTTTTATCTTAACCCAAAGTCATGAAAAAGGCCTTTTGATTCTCAAGATCACTATAAAGAACGAGAGAAGCGCATACGTCCTTTTTTGATGGCTTTAGTCTAAGTAAGCCCTCACAAAAACAAAGCTACACTTGTTCTTTTTAAATCCATAAAACAATATGTGAGTTCATTTTAGAGCACCAAATCACAAGTGAAAGATATTTGTTCAATTTGTTAATCCCATAAACAAAATTTAGTAAGTTGTTGATCCTAAGATTCTTTTTAATCCTTTTGCAAGAAATAAACAAAAAGAACTCTTTTTAAACCCAAATGAAAGCTAGTGTTCTAAGAAAGAAGAAGATGACAAATTCTTAGAGAAGTGTTAAACAAACACTTAAGTGTTAAAAAACACTTTGATAGGACAAAGTATCATCACCATGCTCCTCCTTCCTTTATTTTCGACTTCCAACCTACAAAGAAGAAAAACAGTCAGATTCTGAAAAAATACAGAAGTTAAAAACCAGAAAATAGAAGATAAATGAATTATAAATCAAAACACGTGCTAAAAAATTAAATTCTCCCTTTTACTGTCTCCCAGCGTCGCAACTCGTGAAGGCATCATTGCTTGTCCTCCCAGCACCACTTACCAGTTAGTGGCACTCTGTGTCAGGACAGAGAGCTCGATTGCATCACAATTTCTCCCAATGTCAAAGTTTGTGAAATCGTCGTTGTTTTCAAAATTTTCAAAAATCCTACAAGTCAACGAGTCCAGCGGTGGAGTTAAAAATTTAAAAAAAATTGGTGGGATGATTCCAGCGGCACAGTTTGGGTTTCATGCGGTGCCATATAGGGATGCAGACGAGCCCACGGTGCTAAAACAGTGACACTGACGAGCCCGCAGTGCTAAAACAGCGATGCTGATGAGCCCGCATTGGAATTTCCTGTGTGTGAAGAAAAATGCAAAAATTTCAAGAAAATGTTAGAATTAATGATATCCAGCCCTCCTTCTAGTGCCAAATGTGCAAACCCTTTTCCTAGTACCTGCAAAACAATATGAATAAATGAGTTAGATAAGGAATTACAAGCTAAAACAAGGATTCCCCATGAAATCCATTTGCAAAATAGGAAAGAAAATGATGAAGAACACAATACAAAAGATAAAACTAGATTTAATCCTAATTAGAGAAGCAAACACTTGATCCCATGGGAGAATTGGTGCCAATTTGATGTGAAAATTGGCCCTTTCCCAATTCCTATGATGAAATCTTGATGTGTTGAAGATGATCTTGATCCACGTTGATGAAAGATGAGGACTCCAAGCCAGATCTGCAAAAGAGCCTAGCTAAGAAGTCAAATGATAGATGGAAATGGCTAAATATTTTAGCATAATAACTTTGCAATGTTTGTGGATGATGAAATGAGGAGAGGAGCTCTTCATTTATAGGATTTCAAGATGCATGAATTCCCAAATTTGAGCAATGTTGGACTAACATTCATCCAATGATATGGTGCCACTTGTCAAGCTATGAATGGATGATGGATGTGCAAGATTTGGGGTTTGTGCCAATAAATGCCAATATTTGAAATTCAAATTTGTTGAAATGACATGCAAGAGGGAAGGGAAAATGCAATAAATGCCACTTGGTTCAAGGCAAAGGACATGTAAGAGGTTTAAATGCCTTGTTGGATGTACATGTTGACTTGGAATTTTTGAATTCAAATTGAGAGAATATTCCAAAAGATGCCTTGTGAGGAAAATAGAGATTTAATAAATGAATTAAATCTATTTTCATGTGCAACTTGCATTATCTAGAGGATGTGACATGAGATGAGGTTAAATTAATCAAGGGTTAATTAATTTAATAGGAGATTAGATGATGTGACTTATTTGACTTAGATTTATGGATTTATTTAAATCAAATAAGAGAGGAATATGATAAGAGGCTAATTAAATAAGGATTTTGATTTATTTAATTAGAAGGGATGGTGGATTAAATCAAATAAGGTTTTAATTTATTTAATTTAATGGATAGACTTTAGAGATTTAATCAAATAAATTGATTATTTAATTAAATAGGGATAATTAGATCAGATAGATTGATTTAATTAACAAGAGAAATGACTTGATTCAGATAAAGTGATTTATTTAATCAAGAGAGGATTACTGATGAATTTAATCAGATAGGGGAATTTGATTAAATGTTTAGGTTGAGGGATGATTCAAGAAGAAACGATGTTAGTAAGTCAGGATCGAATGCACAATGTCAATCAGTATATTTTACATGTCTACGCATACATGTTGGGTTCTCTGTGTGCTTTGTAGTCCTTGTCCCCAATCAGAGCCATTATTACTCATAAACATGACCCCTTTTTTTCAACTATCTTGCCTTATTTTCCTTAGTCATTTTATTTAAATTCGGGTTCTGGCAGTGTTTTGTTGTACTTTTTGAACTCAAATGGGGTTTTCATTGGTTTCTCCAACCTCCCACTTTATCGCATGTGTTGTTATTTATTTTTTTAGGTGATGTTTTATAACCTTTTTCAAACCCATTGTTTCTTTAAAAAGGGGATTTATGTATGTGAATAACCCACATGATGAGTTTTCATTTGTCAGAAGTTACCTAGTAGATTACCCCACAAGTTATATTAGTGGGCGGTGTTCTTTAAGTTGTTCAGAACCCAAGCGGTGTTTTATTAAGTTATACAAACTACCTATTTTGCTACCTAGAAGCTTTTCAACAATTAGTATAACGACCGTGAGTTGATTCATAAAATTAGTGCATTATACGGGAAAAGAAGTCAGCATTTTCAGATATGATATGAATAGGAGCAAACAAATCCATGCATACAAGAGCACAAAGATACTAAAATGATATTTATTATATATATATGTACGTTTTGCATTGCATCAGCACTACAAAATTGTTTGACTCGACTACAAAAATTTCATATCCATGACAAAAGACAAAACGAGACATTTTTTTTAGACACATAGGGAAAATATCAAGACTCGGATGCCCTCAACCACAATCTGGAGGTGTTCAACCTGAGAAGGGGATAGAAGATTATCATGTGATTGCAGGAATTGGGAAAAGAGCCCCATATCATTCCTCACAATTCACACACGAAGAATACCAACTACTTCCTCCAAGGTCTCATTCTGAAGCATCGATGCTATACAAATGGCGTCGGCTATCAATACACTTTGAGGCTATTGACTAAGCCTAGCAATAGCTACATTGACACGATGATGGAATTTAGGCCTCACCAGACATTCTAATGCTCTCACACCCCAGTCGCAGTGGCTAGAGGTCCTAATGACCATGTACATGAAACACTCAAGCATGGTAGTTTTGTGTACATGTGTCTGGCTCATAAATGCTTCACCCAATATACTATGATGCACCTCTTCTTCCACCTTGCTCTGTACCACAAATACCTCCTTTAGTTGATCCAACAGATTCCTGAACAACGGGTTGCATTCAATCTCCTCCAGGACAATGAAGTCATTCGTAGAATCACTGTCACTCTGAGTGCTCACCATGTTGGATGCTTCTAAATAATGAAGAGTGGTGACTGTTAACAATGAGGATTGCACCCTTATCCAAGTTGGACTTTCCTATCCTGTTGTAACTTAGAAACGCTCTCAGATTGTGGGTAATCTATTAGTGAGAGTGAATCTCTAGAGTGGGACGGTTCCCCCAGTAAATCACCTAATCTAAGAGACTTTCAAAGGAAAAGGTTTAGAAGGAAAAACTAAAACTGAGATCCTAAAACCTAAGATGATTCACCAGAAATTTAAAGATTCTTATTACTTTTACTCTCAACAATCTCTCAAAAACTATAACTCACAATCCCAACCTAAAAAACATATAATCCAATAGTGATTTGCATAGAGGTTCACTAAACAGAACACAAAATACAACTTGAATTATATGAGGCCCTTGTACACAAACTCACAATAATAAGACATGAAGAGGATTCTAAATCTAAATCATAGTTAACATCAAATTGGTACTATAAGTTTGAGACAAGAAAATGAGAAATGAAGACTTGCTATTTTATTAAAATGAAGGAGTCTCAAGCTCAAAATCTAAGTACGAGAAATGTTTAGAACACTCTTTGAATGAGTAGAAGAGCAAGAAATGACAATCTGAACTGAGAAAATCAAAAATTTCTCCAAACATATATTCCCAATGTCTCTGATAGTGAAAATAGCAAAAATCAGCTCCATTCCATCTTTGAATTAGCAATTCTGATCCATTTTTGAGCTCCTCAGAAAAACCTAAAAATAAGTGTCCAAAACTGCTCCAAATTGTATGAGAAAAGTGGAAACTTTCTATCTCCAAGAGTTTGATCCAAAAAATCCACAAAATCAGGTCCAAATTGCTCAAAACTGAAATTAGATAGTCTAGTTTGCTTGCCCCTTACCAAATTCGCCCAAGAACTCAACTCAGAAATAGAAGTTTTTAATGAGGACTCAAGTCTACTAACTGCATTCTAAAGAAATAACAAACATTAAGGTAATTTATAGAAACATTACCTTAATGATGTTTTACATCATTTACAATTTATAACTTACTAGAATAGAAAGCTCCAATTAAACTTGACTTGCTTTTGATTTTTTCAATTTGGCTTTGATTTTTTTGATTTTTTGCAATAAAACTTTGATACTTTGCAAAAATCAAGGCAATTCACTAAGGCTCTCATGATATTTGATTACCTTTTGTAAGTTATATAATATTCTCCCTTAGGCATTTATTTTTTTCTAAAAATCAGAAAATAATTAAGGCTTGGGCTATATGATTTTTCTTTAAAAAAATTATAAAAATAACTAAGGTATTCTAATGTTGATTTTTCTCCAAGCCATCAAAATAAAGCTAAGGCATAAAGCCTAGGTATGAAATACATGTTCAAGAGCAAACATAGCATATCACCATGGGATAATAGTGAAGGCATTTAAATTTTTAAAATGAGGTGGAAAAATGCCTAAGGTTGACCTAGGGCATAGGGGAGACTTTGCACCATCATGGCATTAACTAAGGCTTGATATTTTTGTTTTAAAAACAATGTGAAAAATCATAAGCTTGAATTAGGGCATATGAAGAAACCCTAACAACAAAACATCGAACTCCACTTTTATCGCTTCATTTTGCATTCAGTCTTTTGGAGAAAGCTTTGCTCTACATGTTGGTCGTCATGAGACTTAGGGTTTCAAGTTTGAGCCCTTCTATTTCAACTACTAATAATTTTCTTGAATAATCTCAACAGTACACTGGGTAAGTACTTTTTGCCACAAATCTGAATAATGACCTCCATTTTTGAGTATCTTTTTGGCCTTCTTAGCCATGGGTTTCCTTCTTTTGTTCATGTATTTTTCTCTCTTTTTTGCCAATGTTCCTTTCCACCTTGAGGCCACCATGGAATCTGAGATCGAACCCTTTAAGGAGTCTATCTTTCATGGATTGGAAAGCATTCTCCTTATGAGGAATCTATGGAACTTTCAGGTAAACTTTATATTCCATCGAACCCTACACTCTTCATCATTTCCTACTAGTAAAATGCTTGATTCAAGCCTAAAAGATGCAGATCAATGAATATTTTTTGTTCTTTTATGTGCATTCTATGAAAGAACCATTATGGAACCATGGGTTTTCTGGAATTTTTGAAGGCGGCTAAAAACACCTAAATTTTTTATGAAGCTCACGACTGTATATTTCATTATGGTTGTTGAATTTTTATTTCTTGAGAAGGTATCATTCTTCACCTCGATGTAAATCGGGCTCTTCACATATGCAGTTACTTTCTTGCATAATATTATGTATTCTCCATATATGTGGCCTTGTGGTCTCCAATAGTTATTTTCTCTCATATAAACTATACATAGTTGTATATGCTCTTTCATGCTCTCCATCTTCTTGACCATGAAAATCATAGCCATGCATAGCTCATTTTGTGTCTTCTCCCAAAAATTTTCCCACTGCTTCCTTTTTGTATGCCATTGACAAAATTATCTTCATGACACTAATGATAGTTCTTCGAATTCTTCTTTGTTGCATCTCTTGGGCTACACTCTGATAAGGGTTTTGTCTTTTATGCTTCTAGACTATGAGCTCTTTTCCCACCCTACCAGGCTGCCATTCTCATGTTGTGACCCCTTTCTGGGTAAAGTACCTATCTGAGCATGCAGTGTTAGTTCTATTGTGCAACATGTTATGAACATTTTTGATGAAATGGTTATGTTTGCATACAATTCCTCAAAATTGCACCTCTTTAAATGTAGCTTTTTATTCACTAGAATACCTTTACATTGAACATGTTCACTCCTTTTGTAAGTCACCAATCTTGTCTCTTAATGACTGGTTGAGATTCAAAATCTCCTTTGTACTCCTCATACATTTTTTAAAAATCCTATTAGAGGTAGCTATACCTTGATCTGTATTTGTTTGTCTTTATGGAATGATGTCTTTCTAAACAATATACAACGCCTTTGGGTGGCTCAAATATGGATAGAGAATCATTTGTACACCCAAGTGCTTTCAATTCTCACATAATCATGTACAGCTACAAATTTTGATGACCCATTGTTGACCATTATCCATCTCTTAATGATTTTTCTCAAGCTCCTTCATGAAAAAGGTTTGCACTTTGCTTCTTAGAGGCTCTTTCACTTGGTGCAAGAATGAAAGGAACGAACTTAGACTACCAACTGTCCTTATTCAAGTGCAGCAAGAAGACCTCTTGCCATAACTTATCAGTATTATTCCATTGTTGTTTGCTCACTCTTCATGTTCGTAATGAATATTGAATGCTTTAGCACTCCCTGAATAGTGCCTCCTTTCTGCCCAACTTTGTGAGCTAAGTTTGACATAATAATATCCTATATAGGGTGTTTTGATAACCATGCATCTGGTGACTATTTCATAACAGCATTTTATGACTATGCACTCATTGCTTCCCCACTTTTCTCTCTCATTTTTTAAATTCTTTAGGAACTTTGAAGCTTTAATACTGTAGGTTGAAATTCTTTTGCATTCTGAAAATGTACTCAAACCTACACTCTTTATCATTGCTTCATCATTTTGTGAGCATAAACCAATGTAATGAAGCTTTCCTTCATGAATTTGGTATCATAATGTTGAAACAAAACTTGAATTTTTTGTTCCATCTAGCTTCCATGATGTTGTTCCATGTGCAAAACTACCCTCTCTTATCCAAACTTGCACAATCATAGAGGATTTTGAAATATGTGACACTTTGGTGATGATGTCTTGAGGCTTCTCCAATTACTTTAGTTACTGCTTTTGATTTGTAGACTTGAATTATGTATGCTTTTTCACTATCACAATTTATGACAAAGAACCACTTGTTGCCCTATCAATGTGATCAACATGTTTATGAAACATGACAGCAATATAATGTTGTAACAACACTTGTACTTGACATATTTGTATTCAAACACAAATATCTAATGAAAGATAGTACAATTAATTTCTACATATTTTTGAGCATTCAAGAAAGATTCCTTGCTCATTTGTGATCTTCATTTTCGCTTGCATTTCTGAATTTGATTGTCATGTATGGGAAATGAATCAACTTCTCTTGTATTTCTTTGTGAACTTCTCCTTCAATTGGATGTTTCATTTTGAACATTGTGAATGTATTTCCTTTCTCAAAACCCCTCTTGTTGTCAAGGGGTAGCATGCTAGGCTCAACCCTTTTGGAAGCCCATTTTTACACCACATGCTATTATGTATTCAAATACAAATCAGCAACATGATTTCTCCTATACCTGCACAGTGAACAAACATGTTAATTTAAAAATAATGAAGTTCAATTCTCCTGATGATATGTCATTTTTCTGGGCTCTCTTGCATACTTATGATATTTTTTCAACTGATTCAATGTACCACAAGCAATGTACTATATTTTTGTTGGTAGATCATAAAGGAGGATTTATAACCAGAGCTCTAACAAAACTTTCTCAATCAACTACAGGTTCACTTGGAGACCAGGGGCAAGGAGGGGCGAGCAACAACAAAGGCCAACTTAAAGACACCTCAGGAAATGATGGCTATGTCTCTTCTTATGTGTTTCTTTCATTCCTTTATCTTCAATTGCATAGTACATTCCTTGTGTTATATTGATTCAGTTATTCCCACAGCTTATGTGGGACACTTGATCTCTCTTTTCTTTCCAATGAATATGAAAACAACATTCTATGCAATCTTGTTCAATTTTGTATATCTCTTTTGCAAAATGTATGTAACATTATGGAATGGATAAATCAATACAGAATGAAAGCACTATTCTTTATATCTCATGCAATCTTTTCTATGATGTAAACACTGAATGGAAAACTAAATGCTCTCTTTTACTAAAAATACATTGCAAATTTTAACTGAACAACTCTTTTAAAATCCAATACATGCAATGGTTTAAGCAATGCACAAATGAATTGAAATCTTTTCACCTTAAAATGAACTTAATTTAATCAACTCTGCCAATTTGAGTTGTGGTGAAAATTTGGTAACAGTGGCACTAGCTGAATTTATAGAAGGTTGGTTGGACATTGGTGCTTTCTCCTAAGGTTTGAGGAGATGGCAACTTAGTTCAAATTAATGGTTGATTTGAACCAATTTTAAATTACATTTCCAATCGGACAGTATACATGTGCTATCGGATGGTGTCTCCTTGAAGTGGCATTAATGATTCTATTTCGGTTTTCTTTCCCAATGCTCTTTCATTTGCCCAACTAATTATTTCAACCGATCCTTAGCAATTTTTGAAAAGATGGTAGGAAAATAAGAATACTGCCTAATTTAGTAATGACTTTAGCAGCCATTTGGTGGGGTTGGTTTTGCTATATATTCAAAGATGGAGAAAGAGATAGGGGCTCTCCGAATATACACTTTGTGGTGTTTTTTGAGAGGGATTTGATTATTTATTTCATGTTGTAATAGTTCATAATCTTTGAGTTGTGAATTTAATGAGATGCTTAGTACGCTAATGTTTATGTTATGTGTGCGATAAGGTTATGTCTTCTTTGTGAGATAAGCTTTATGGTGTCTATTTATTATAGTATGATCTTACTTCCTTCATGAGATAGTCATAGATTGTTTCAATATTTGTGTTGATCATTTATGGTTGTTGTTTGTGCATTCGTGTTAGTCTCATGTTTATGAACTAGCATATGTTTCCTTTCCTGCTTTCTAGTCAAAAGCATACCCATTTTATTTAGCTTAGATAAGTTCATTGCATATCATTCGAGGGAGTTGTACCTCCAAAATTCAAAGAAAATCCACATGCAATTATGGCTTTTTCAGAGCTGTTAGCGGATTGACACTAGTGCTAAATGGGGTTGAGAATCATTTATTTTGAGCATATTTATTATGAGACAATTCATTTGCTAACAAACTCTCTGCAAGAGGCAAAAGATGAATGGAATAGTCAGTTGGAGAAGTTGATAAAAGAGGGAGATGGCCCAGATGGGACTCTTTTGGATGAATTGATGATAATCATATCTGATACCAAGTTTGCTTCAAGAGACATTAGCCTTGGCATGAGACTACTAAGATAGCTACATAGGAGTTTGAGAGATTGAGATTCAAGGTGGAATGGGTAGATGGACCTGATGAAGAGGTCCTAGAGCAGATTTTCAATGGTTTTGAGGAATATTTGAAATAGAATAAAAATGGCAAATCAAAATAAGGAATATTATTTTTTGAAAAGAGAATAACGTCAAGGCCAGCCTCTAGGAGCTGCCCTATTTTGTAGGGAGTGGACATCAGTTAACTTAGGGAGACTTGGCAGTTGATTTAGAAATGTAGGTTACTTTCCTTATTAATTAGTTTGTACAACAATTAACTCCAGTTTACATCAGTCTCACTGATTTGTCCTTTATTTTCATGCTGGGAATCCTGATTTTGGGTTGCATGTAGTTATTTTTGGAGGGAAACTTCCCTATATATATGATGTTTCTCCTCATTATAAAGGTTGGAAAATTGAAGTATGATTTGCACCTTATGATCTAAATGCTTTTATTCGAGTTATTCTTTGTTATTTAGTAGTTGTAGTTTTTAGTCTTAGATAATGATTTTGAAGACTCGGTCTCCTTTGTACATCAGTGAAGCTTGTTGGAGTTGTAATCATTTATTATTTATTTTCATCAATAATAGAAGAAATCAAACTCGAGACCATCTTTAGAATTTCACTGGTGAATGGTATTTTTCTTTGTTTTTGTTGATCTATAATTTCTTTTGAGAACAATAAAATATAAAAAGATATAAAATAAAATAAAAAGATGAAAATGGAAATGGAAATGACAAATGTGATGATTGATAGATGTGTTTTGAATACTACACTATGGATGAAAGTGATTGTGTAAATGTTATGAATTATTTCATTTAGTAGTTGTTTTAGATAAGTGAAGTTCCCTTAATGAATTGTATGTTTGGGATTTAAGATAAATACTCATTTGTATGTTTTCTTCTTGCAAACTTTGAACTATCTTTTGATATTTCTTTTAAAATATGTTAGTTAGTTTAGACTTAGGATCAATATACCTAGTTTATTACCTTAAACTAGTAGGCCCCTTGAATATTACAGCCATATTGACCACTCAACAAAATATTAATGTTGTGACCCAATACCCAGGACCTTGGGAAGTGTTTGATTTAACGATCATTCACTTCTTTCAAGAGAGGTAAGGTAATCGCATCTTGCCTGCATGTTGTTGTATCAATTTGGCCATCAACAAAATTGGCACTAGAAGGAGGGCCAGGAAGCAAGCTGGAGTGAATTGGGTCCTTCTCACTTGACCAATTTGAGCGAGTTTTGAGGTCTACTCCTTGTCAGGAGCCACTCTTAGAACTCAGATTTTCATGACCCTTGACCCCACCATTCACACCACCTAGATTTCCTTCTATACCACAAGCTCAACCACAAAATCCACCACCACCAATGAAATTCTTCGTTGGAAACCCTTCACCACTGGGAACCATCCCAGGTGGGATACATGATATGCCTAAAAACCCTGAGCATTTTTGTCCTAGATATTCCCCAAGAGAGTCACAAAGAGCTGAAGAGCATATTCAAGAATTTAAAGATGCATGTGTAAGAGGCTAGATAGAACATGAAGATGTGGCTTGTCATATTTTTCTATATTCCTTAGCGGATACCGCTTACAAATGGTACTTGAACTTATCCACCGGATCTATACTCAACTAGGTAGATTTAGAAACAACCTTCATCAATAAATTTTGAGTGTATATTGATCTAGCAATCATTTACCATAAGTTTGCTACCATTCAAAAGGAACCCAATGAACCATTGTCCATATTCAATGCACGGTTCGAGAGAATGTATAAAAGGCTACAAGCATTGTATCTCATCACTAAAAATATAGCAATTCAAGCATACATCAAGGTCTTAGATCCTCTAATAGTGTTATTCATCCAAAGAACTTACACCGCACAAGAAACTAACACCTTGGTGGATGTATACAGCCTAGCTATCTTCCTACAACAACATATTACTCCACTACCAGGAGGTATAGGAGGAACTCTACCTTCTTTAGGATAACCAAGAATGCCCAATTAGTTAGTTCCAATCAATAATGCAATCACCAATGGGACCTCGTTGATGAATACTATCACTGGAATGTCCCCTTCTACATATGGGCCATTCATTGAAATACACCCATCACCCACATTAATCTAGCCTCATGCACATGATCACATAGCAAAAAATGTCAGACTACCAAGTTTCTTTCAACCACCTCCTACAAATAACCATGGGGGACATAATCATCAAGTAAATTTTCCAACAATATAGTGGATGAACCAAACAATAACTAGTGTGGACAATGAGCAGACTACTTGTTTATCCTCTGAGGTTGAGACCATGAAGAAAAAACTCTCTCAAATGACCAATGAGATGGCTCAATTGAGCATAAATCCTCCTCAAAATAAAAACCAGTATCAAAATCAGTCCAACAATCAAAACTAGAGGAACTTCCAAAACCAAAATCATGGTTATAATACAAGGCCCTAATATAGGCAATGGGATACAAGGGAAAGCAATGGAAGAGTTACAAACAATAACCAAAACAATGATAGCCATACTCACATAGTCAATTTGGAAAATTTAAATCCCATGACTAATTGGTGTAGATTACATGACACTTCTACCCATTCGGAAGTAAATTGCCCACAGATGGAAAAGATGGTTAAAATGGTCCAAGTTGATTCCTAGCATACCCAAAACAATGTGGGTGGGAATAGTGGGACTCCCAACACTGCTATGGATTTTGAAATGGTTGAGGATTGTAAATGCCTCTTTCAAGAAGAAAATGAACTAGAGGCTGAAAATTGTGATGCCCAAGCATTTCGGGTGAAAGGAGGCCATTTTCTAAGGAATCAAAACAAAAGGCCATTCACTACTTTTCCTATTCCTCCCAACCCCAAAGTGGATAATAATCCTCTACCACCTAAAGTACCAACTAAAAATATAAACCAAGGTCACCTAGTCTCTACCTCCAAGCCACAAAACTACATCAGCATAGGTTGTGACTTGGAAGGAGAAATGAAGAAGACCAGGTCCAACATGTCTATGTACGATGTTTTCAAATATTTTCTTGATATTTGTGACATGTTTATAGATTCTTTAAAAGAAGACAACTCTTCAAAAGGAAAGGCCAAAGTAGTGGCCACTACTGACATGAACGCAATTGTTTATCATGGAAGGATAGGTGTTCCCCCTCTTCTGGTTAGCTTGAGGATATTCAGAAAGAACTTGCATAATTTCTTACTAGATTCGAGGGCATTGATGAATGTAATTCCATATTCTATCTGTAGAAAGCTAGGGTTGACTCCTATCCAGACCAACAAGAGGGTTATATAGTTAGACAAGACTGAGGTTAATGTGGTAGGAGAATTGAAAGATGTCCTCGTGCAACTAGGATTAAACGCAAGAATCCAACATTACATAGATGTTTAATTGGTTGATATTCTAGAAATGTATGGAATGCTCCTCATTAGGGATTGGGGAAGGATCTAAGGAGGTTAGTTGGAATTGGATTTTTCACATATGTGGCTAACATGGAAGGGGTTAGATAACCAAATCAGGATTGATAGTGAACCTTGACTAAAACACATGATAACGGATTATGAACATCCCAAAAAAATTGCATACCTCAAAATTGAATCAAGGGTTTATAGAATTAATAAAATCATGACCTTTTCACTAGTAACTAAGGAACAAAAACCCCTACACATGGAAGACAATGAATGTATGACAGCCACCAATCGAGATGTTCTAATTAAGAATTTTCCTCAAGACAATTTGGTCCTCATAGAGGAGGAAGATTTATGGAGTCTGTTACTCCCCAACTGGTGCAGGGTACACTACCAAAATCATTCTAATCTAACTTGCCAACCATGCTTAGATATCTTGAACCAAGTTTTCCATCCTGAATATCATCAACTCAATAAAGCAATGGAAACTCATTATCAACCACCCCTTAAGACTAAGGTTTTGTATGCCATAACATAGATCCATAACTCAACTGACATTCTCAAATCAATTGCTCCAACCCAGACCAAAGCTGGAAATTTGCATGTAGAAGTGCTAGAGTTACAGGAAGTAATGCACACCCTTCCCCAACTCAACTATCGATCCCAAATGAATTGCTTGAAGGTGTGAAAGTATAGATGGTTGAAAATGAAAACAAGTTGGAGGAATCAATTGATCACCCTCAAAAAAATACAATTAAATTTGTAGCAAAAGTAGATGAAATGCATAAGGTTGTCCCTATCCACTCACTTATCCCAAAGGGGACACTTGTCCAACCTGCTATAGTGGAAACTCACAATCTAGATACTCTTAATGAACCAAATGCACATGTTACCTCTCTCTCATAGCAGTCTAAAAACAACCTCAAGAAGGGTATTGTTAACCATGACTAGCTATGGACACTAAAATTTGATGGTTCTAAATCCAAACAAGGAAGCAGAGTAGGGGCAGAGCTAATCAATCCCAAAGGGAAAACTTATTTTGCTTCTTATAGGTTGCAGTTTGGATGCACTAATAATGTTGCAGAATATGAAGTGTTGGCTAGAGGGCTCCTATTTTCTCATTGGAAGAAAGCCCAATGTCTCAGGGTATTGGAGGACTCAAAAGTATTTGTGAAGCAAGTTCAAAGTCAATACACCTACCACAATAAGAAGTTATTAGCATATCAAAATTGGGTAGGGAACTTGATCGAGGACTTTGATGCATTTGACATAAAGCTAATCTCAAGGGAAAAGAATCATAGCGCAGATGCACTGGCAGTCATTGTGAGTACCCTAGAGCCAATGAAGCACTTTTGACTAAAAAGGATTTCAATAGAATTGGTTTTAGTCCCCTCCATTCCAAACAATGTCTAAAACTTTCAAGTTGAGGATGATCAACATATTTTAGCCTTCTTGGAAAATTTAGGGGTCTTTGAGGATTAGATTATTGATGAGTCTAAAAGGGACCCAAGAGATTTGGATTCCAAAGACCTAAGCCCGAAGGGTATCCTCAACCTCAAAACTAGCACTATCCCGAAAGGAATGGTTGTGTTGTCCAATGGATCTTTGATTCAAATCCTAGGGCTAAGGATAAATTGCCCACAAAAATTTAAGGAGGAAAGTATGAGACCTACAATCTGGAAGACTCTGGCCCAGAGAAAAATAATTTTATTAGAAAAGATTTCCCAAAGACCATATGTGATGACATAATTAAGGTGTTGAAGGGAGAAATCGATACAATTACCTAGGGATATGAAGACCTAAAGACATTTGACACCTTAGTAATTACTCATATGATTTCGTTGAAAGCCCAATCTAAGCCATTTCATCAGAAGCAGTGGCCAGTCAATGTGTTACTTGAGCCTCTCATTCTCAATGAGGTTCAAAAACTTCTTTCAACAAGGATAATCTTTCTAGTTAGGCATTCAACTTGGGTAGTCAACTTGGTACCAGTCCTCAAGAAGAATGGATAAATCCAGTTATGTGTAGACTTCTAAAATTTAAACAGAGCTTTGGAGAAGGACAATTATCTTCTCCCATCACTAGATGAGGTATTCCAAATCATCAACGGCTCTAAGATGCTGTCTTTTCTTGATGGATGATCAGGGTACAATTAGGTGATAGTAAAGTACGTGAAAGGAAGTCATGAGCACGAAAGAAACTTCCTACGCTAATCTAAGCAAGAGAGTATTGCAAAAAATTCTTATTAAAACGCTAAACTACTATAGGTACCAATAGATGCACATTTTATAACATAAAATAGATAAGACAATGCAAACCATAACACAGTGTATACATGGGAAAACCCCTTTTGAGGAAAAAAACCCACACTCCAAATCATGCAGCTTAAATGTATTATCAACAACAAGAACAGTTACAATACAATCTTAGAGCAATGCTTAGGAGTCTTCACACTACAACAAGAATCTGGATAAATTTCGGCAGTATAACGACATGTAACTATTGATAGTGTTTTAGCACTACAACAACTTAGACAGAATACAAGTACTTTATCTCTCTTAAAAGGTAAATTTCTATTAGCAAGCCTCAAGAAACAACCCCAAGGTCTATAATGTCAAGTCTTGATAATGCAACAAACAACTTAGTGAAAATGTGATTTGTTGGTAATCACGAGGAGCCTTACAAATCAACAATGTTGGAAGTATACTTATCATCAAATGTATCAATGTGGTGATGCATTCAGATTCTAAAACTAACAGATATTTCAAAGATACTGCAAAATTTAAAGGGTTTGAGAGAGATTCTAATTCTAACACCTAATATTAATCACAACAATGATGAATGCTTCAAATGGACATATCCCCAATAACCAATTCCTGCTTAACCAAGATAAATCTATAGTATCACAAAAATAGTGCAATCTTCTAAGGTAACTAAAATATTTTCAGACCATGAACACCCATGCATATGAACAAGTATTCACAATTGAACTTAGCACAAGATAGGGCCCAGACTAACTTTACACAACAACCTACAATCAGCAAATTTCTAAAAGTATGGACTAGATATCGATCAACATCTTTAACATTTCACCATTGACATGAAAGAACTAAAATCTAATGTATTGAGAATCAAGAACAAGAAACCATAAAACTGTCAAAGCTTAACACAAATTTCACCAAATCAATGAACCAATTGCATTTACTTCTCTAGCATTTACATAGCAACCTCTAGTTCTCTCTCCTCTCCTACAACTAACTCTTGAAATCTACTTGCCAATTCTAACTGTCTAACCCCTTACAAATGAGAAGGAACTGGCATTTTATAGATTTTAAATTCAATTTCAATGGCTCAAATCAATCCTCTAGAAACCCTAGAAAGTTACATAAAGTTGGGCACACTTGATACATCATCAACCAATTGGATAAATCCAGTTACATTTTGGATCAATGAGAAATAAATGTTCCCCCATCTTGATCATGATAAAAATTTCTATTGAGGAATGAAAATAGCTTCACATGTTGCCTTGTTTAAAACATTTCTCCAGCTGGCAGGGCACAGATTCATATGTAGATCAACATTAAATTTTGAGGCCACACCTAATATTCAATTACAATTTTTTCTAGATTTTCCTCTTGGCATGAATCCATATGCAAGTCCCATTTTGATTTATTTAATCCTGAAAAACAAATATCATCACTAGTAGCACACATGCAAAAATCCAATCCCTAAAACATTAAAATTAAGCTCAAATAAACCCTTGGAAAATTTAACTTCATCATAAAATTTCAGAAATTTAACCCTGCTAAGAAATTTTGGGAATTCCAGGAGTTCAGGAAATTTGCGATAAGAAGTTTGGGAAATCCACGACAAGAAGGAATCCATGAGCGATAGGAACTTCGAGGAATCTGTGACCAGAAGGAATCTATGAGTGACAGGAACTTTGGGGAATCCGTGATAGGAAGGAATCCGCGAGCGATAAGAACTTCAGGAAATCTGTGACAAGAAGGAATCTGCGAGTGAGAGGAACTTCAGGAAATCCATGACAAGAAGGATTCCGCGAGTGACAGGAACTTCAGGGAATCCGAGAGGTCATGGATTTTTTGAATTCCTTGCCTAATCAAAATCTCTGAAACTCCATAACTTTTTACCAAGAAAGAATTTTTAAAAAGTTTAAAAAGCAACCTAACCTAATTTTTCATTCTCCATCCATAGGTGCAAGAAGAATTTACATATGACATCCAAAATTTACTTCAAATTTGCCATTTTTGTAATCCATGATAAGTGTATTTCTCCAAAACCCCCAAGATGCCTTGAAATATTGCCCTAATCAAATAAAATATAGACTTAATCCCAAAGTAACCTCCCAAGAAGAGAAAAACTAAAAATTGACAAAGCAAAAATGCGGAGAAACAAAAAGAAAAAAGGGGGTCCTTGCCTTCAGTGGGGCATGTGTGCGAAAATAACATAATAGTAACCAAAATTCAACCTATAACTCCTAAAATGCACTAACTCTAGATGTATTTATAATGCAACAACATGAAGCAAAATGCCAAAAACTTTTCGAAACCATTTCACATGCCCAAGGTGTGAACTATAGTCTATTATGACATGTTGTCATAGTCAAGACTCATTTAATTTGGTAATCTTCCAAAATCAGCACCTGCCTCTACCAAAATAGCCACCACTTGCCATGCAATATTAGGCACCCCCATAGTAGTAGCTTACCTGTCATAGTGTATATAGGAAGTTGTCATACATCACTCTTACAACTGTCATATCCCATCATAATAGTTTCCATATTAAACTCTTATGGCTATCATAAATTGTCATAGCAAGTGTCATAGTTTGTCATAGTGCATGACATAGCAACTTATGAAAAAAGCCATCAATTTAGCCTAAATTATAGGTCCTCCAAAGTGAACGCCTACTTCCACAATGTTAGCTTACAACATTTTCATGTCACTTTCCATGTAGGATGCCACATCAATGGTGGGTCCCACAAAGTGACAACATATTTATTAGGCATAATTAATTACAAAATAAATGAATACATCAAATAAAAATTAATTAAATGATGAGACTCAAAGGTTGAGACACCTTAATCCCAACATTCTCCCACTTGTCAAAGACCTGCAAGATTCATGAAATCAACTGCTTAGGGCCCCAAGGCCCATGGAATCAAAACACCATCTAAATTTTTCTATACTCACTAGTTTTTTCAGTGCATTTGCAACATTCACCAAAGTTTCAACCTTTTCTAAATTCACCTTCCCATCTTCTACCATATCACAAACAAAATGATATTGAAGATCGATGTGCTTTGTTCTGGCATGGAAGGTAGTATTCTTTGCTAGATAAATCGCACTTTGGTTGTTGCAACAAACAATAATTTGTCTTGCATGTAAACCAATATCAGAGCACAATCTCTTAATCCAAATGGATTCCTTGCATGCATGAGTGGCTACCATGTATTCAACCTCTGTCGTGGATAAAGCAACTACCGCCTGCTACTTACTCATCCAACTTATTACACCACCAAACATCATGAACACGTAACCACTGGTGGATCTTCTGTTGTCAATGTCACTTGCCCAATCTAAATCCACATATCCAGGAATACTCATTGAATTCTGAGGTCATGTAGGATAACCATGAAAACACAGAGCATACTTTGAAGTACCCCGTAAATACCTGAAAACCCTCTTAACAACATCCCAGTGTACTTGTCCAGTATTATCCATAAACTGACTAAGGACTCCCACTACTTGGGAAATATTTAGCCTCATACACACCATCACATACATCAGACTGCCAACTACACTCGTATAAGGTACTCTAGTCATGTACTCCATCTTAGTAGGATATTTTGGACAATCATTCATAGAAAGCTTCGTCTCTTGCATAATAGGACCAACTAACTGTCTACAATATACCATGTCAAACCTTTCCAACACTGAGTTCATATACTTGCTCTGGATTAATCAAAGCTTTAGGTTAGCTCTATCTCTCTTGATCTCCATCCCCAGAATTTACCTCACAACACCTAGATCTTTCATCTCAAACTATGCTGACAACTGAGACTTCAAATCTAAAATCATACTTTTACCATTCCCAATAAACAACATATCATCTACGTATAAAATAATTATGAGAATGTGACCATTATCAATTTTGAAATACACACAATGGTTAGATTTAGATCTCATAAATCCCAATGATAAAACATAATTATCAAATTTCTGGTACCACATTCTAGGAGACTGTTTCAAACCATATAGAGACTTTTTCAGTTTGCAAACTAGATTTTATTTATCTTTAACAACAAAATACTCTAGTTGTGACATATAAATCTCTTCCTCCAAGTCATCGTGAAGGAACAATGTCTTCACATCCATCTATTCCACTTCAAGATCATATGATGTTGCGAGTGATAATATCAACCTAATAGATGTCAGCTTTGCTATAGGTCAGAATATTTCACCATAATATATTCACTCCACCTGGGAATATCCCTTAGCAACCAACTGTGCCTTATACTTCCCAACACTGTCATCAGGACCACTTTTTCTCTTGAACACCCAACGGGTTTACGTCCAGTAGGCAAAGGTACTAGATCCCAAGTATTTTTTTCTTCAATGCATCCATCTCCTCATCCATGGCTTTCATCTAGGAATCTACACCACTCATACCCATAGCCTCTCTAACAGTCCTAGGCTCATCAGTGTTAGCAATCAAAGCAAAAATACAACTAGAATCCAATAATAAATAACCAAACCTTTATGGTTGTTGCCTAACATGAGTAGATCTCCTCAATTGCTAAGTTTGAGGTTCTTCTTCTTCAGAACTTTCAGAACAATTGGATCTCTCCTCATCATCAATTGCTACAGGAGTTCGTAGCTCATCCTTTTTAGGTGTAGATGGACATTGAACTACCTCATTTTGCTTCTCTTCTTCCTTCAGCTACTGGTCAACTGTAAAAGGCTTCATCTCTCTAAAAATTACACTTCTGCTATAGATAACTTTCTTTGCTAGGGGCTCCCACAGCTTGTACCCCTTCACACCGACAGCATAGCCGATGAAGATACATTTAACTTCCTTTTTCTCCAACTTAGACCTCTTCTCAATAGGAACATGAATGTAAGCTTCACAGCCAAAAACTCTGATATGTCTCAATGAAGGATTTTTACTAGATCATGCCTCCATAGGTGTCTTTTCAACAAGCGTCGATGTAGGATATTTTTTAATCAAATAACATGTAGTGGATATGGCTTCAGCCCAGAACTTATGCTCAAGGGCAGCACCACTCAGCATACTCCTAGCCCCCTCTCCATCAATATCCTGTTCATCCTCTCTGCAACTTCATTTTGTTGTGGGTTGTATGGATTTGTCTTATGTCTCTCAATCTCGTGCTCTTTATAGAACTTTTCAAATTATTCCAAACAAAACTCACCACCATTATCAGTTCTCAAACACTTAATATTTCTACTAGTCTAATTTTCAACCAAGGCTTTAAATTCCTTAAATTGACTAAAGACTTCAACATTGCTTCTAAGAAAATAAATGAATGTCCTTCTACAACAATCATCTATGAAAGAAACAAAATATATAGATTTTGATAACGAAGGAACATTCACAG
Organism: Sequoia sempervirens; assembly: GCA_007258455.2. Lineage (NCBI taxonomy): Eukaryota > Viridiplantae > Streptophyta > Pinopsida > Cupressales > Cupressaceae > Sequoia > Sequoia sempervirens. The sequence continues at coordinate 5,339,423 of VDFB02056351.1, read as the reverse complement.
GACCAAACACATCTGAATGAACATAGTCCAAAACCCTAGAAGACTTATGAGAACTTGAGTAAAATGAAACATAGTGTTGTTTTCCATAAACACAATGTTCATAAAATTCAAACTCGAGATTACAATCATCAAGGCCTTCAACAAGGCTCTTATTTTTTAGGACTCTAAGACCCTTCTCACCAATGTGACCAAGTCTTTGGTGCCATAACATTGTTTTCTCTGCAGGAAGCTTCATTTCCAATGAATGAGCACCCTTAGGTACCCAAAATGCATGACCATCAGTTGTAGCTACTACAGGCTCCTTCTTTGCTTGATCTGATGGTGAGGATGAAGAATCTAAAGATTTCTTCTTTGATACATCAGAAGAACTATTACATTGAATTGTGCATGTGTCCAGCTAGTATAAATTTCCAATCCAAACACCCTTATCCAACACCATAGCTCCTCTTTTCATCTTGCATCCTCTACCAGAGAAAAAAACTTGCACTCCATAATCATTCAGTTTACTCACATAAAGCAGGTTTCATGCCAAACCTAGGATATGCAAAACACCATCAATCCCCTTCACTCTTCCATTAGGGAATCTGATTTGACTCTTCGACAACCAACAACCTTCAAGTAAGAATCATCACCCAGGTACACCTTCCCACCATCATATTCTTCATACTTCGAGAACCAATCTCTGTGAGAGGTCATGTGGAAGGATGCACCTGAATCTATCAACCACACATCTTCAGATGCATGGGTTGCCAAGGCTACAATAAAAGCTTCTCCATCATCTTGGCATGATTTCTCATATTCAAAATGAGAGAGAGACTTATTTTTCTTCTTCTTCTCCTTGCAATCTTTTTGAAAGTGACCCATTTTTCCACAATTCCAACATTTTGCCTTGGACTTCTTTCCAAGAGACTTAGATCTCCTTAGAGACTTAGACTTAGATTTATTATCTTTCTTCTTACCTTTCTCCTTTGTCCTACCACAAATAGCAAGGGCCTCCTTGGCCATCTCAAAATACTTTATCTGCATCTCTTCAGATAACAGCAAAGACACCACTTCATCCATTTTGAAACTGGTGGTTGTGGTTCCAATAGCCATTACCAGATGATCCCATGACTTTGGCAATGAACACAATAGGAGCATGCAATAGTCTTGTTCATCAATATTGTCTTTAACAGAACCTAGTTGAGCTATTAGCATGTTGAATGCATTGAGATGATTTGCAATAGATCATCCATCTTCCATCTTCAAAGAGTACCATTTCTTTCTTAGGAACAACATTTTTACCAAGGATTTAGCTTGATAAACATCTCAAAGTTTATTCCAAAGATGTTTTGTAGTTTTCTCTTCATGGACATTCAGGAGGAAAAAATTAGCCAAATAGAGTCTTCTCAAACCCTTGGCTTTCCTATCCATAAGATCCCTCTCTTCCTATGTTTTTGAAGTTGGTTTAGTTCCATATATTACAACCCATTGATCTATATCTACGAGCATATCCTCCATTTTCATCTTCCAAATTTCAAAGTTTCTACCATTAAACTTCTCCATCTTGATCCTTTTGAATGTGCTTGACATATTTTCTTGCAACAAAGGTCGCGAAATACCCTTCTGCAAAACTCCCATTGAAACAAAGATCAACTCAAAAAACTCTTCAAACCCAACAATAGAATCAAAGCTGGCCAGGCTTTGATACCAACTGAAAGGAAGTTGGGTGCACGAAAGCAGCTTCCTACACTAATATAAGCAAGAGAGTATTGCAAAAATTTATTATTAAAACCTTAAACTGCTACAGGTACCAATAGATGCACATTTAATAACATAAAATAGATAAGACAATGCAAACCATAACATAGTGTATACATGGGAAAACCCTTTTGAGAAAAAAAGCCACACTCCAAATCACGCAGCTCAAATGTATTATCAGCAACAAGAATAGTTATAATACAATCTCAGAGCAATGCTTAGGAGTCTTCACACTATAACAAGATCTAGATAAATTCTGGTAGCATAACGGCATGTAACCAAACTTCAACCTATAACTCTTAAAATGCACTAACTCTAGAAGTATTTATAATGCAACAACATGAAGCAAAATGCCAAAAACTTGCCAAAACCATTTCACACGCCCAAGGTGTGAACTACAGTCTATTATGACATATTTTCATAGTCAAGACTCATTTAATTTGGAAATCTTCCAAAATCAACACCTTCCTCCACCAAAATAGCCACCACTTGTCATGCAAGACACCACTACACATGCAACTACCAAATGCAAACTTAGGCACCCCCATAATAGTAGCTTACCTACCATAGTGTAAATAGGAAGTTGTCATACACCTCTCTTACAGCTGTCATATCTCATCATAGCAGTTTCCATAATAAAATCTTATGGTTGTCATAAATTTTCATAGCAAGTGTCATAGTTTGTCATAGTGCATGACATAGCAACTTATGAAAAAAGCCATCAATTTAGCCTAAATTATAAGTGCTCCAAAGTGGATGCCTACTTCCACAATTTTAGCTTACAACATTTACATGTCACTTTCCATGTAGGATGCCACATCAACAGTGGGTCCCACAAAGTGAACATATTTAGTAGTCATAATTAATTACAAAATAAATAAATACATCAAATAACAATTAATTAAATGATGAGACTCAAAGGTTGAGACACCTTAATCCCAACAATATGAAGACAAAATAAAAATAGCGTTCACAACCAAGTGGGGTACATTTGCATATTGAAGGATATCATTTGGGTTGATCAACGTGGGAGAAAATTTCTTAGCGAGCAATGGATGTAGCATTCAAAGGACTGATTAGTAAGTACATCATCATTTACATGGATGACCTAATGGTTTTCTCAAAGGATAGGAATGATCACGCTGCTGATTTGGAGAAAGTACTAGAAGATGTAAAAGGTATGGTGTGTCCCTGAATCCAAAAATATGAGTATTTGGAGTTTCAAAAGGAAAACTACGAGGTCACATAATTTTAGAAAAGGGGATCTCCATTGATCCTGAAAGGGTAGAAGCAATCTTGAAACTACCCATGCCAGGTAACAAGAAAGAAATAAGATCATTCTTTTGTAAGATCGATTTCATTCGTAAATTCATCACTGGGTTTGCAGAGATTGTAAAGCTACTAAACGAAATGATTAAAAAGGATTCCAAGATATAATGGACCAATGAAGCTAAGGTAACTTTTACACAAATTAAACAATATATCTCAAAGGCTCTAGTCCTAACTATCCTGGATTATTCTCAACCGTTCTTCATCTATTCATTCGTTTCAGAGCATTCTTGTGCAATTGTCTTGATGCACCAAAAGGAAGGGGATGAGAGACCAATCACATTCATGAGTTCCCCCTTCAAGAATGGTGAAGTGCATTATCTATATCTTGAGAAGCAATATTTCACACTGGTAAGGGCAGTAAAGAAATTCAGACATTACATATTACGCAGTAAAACCACCACCGTAATTCCAGATCCAGTAGTAAAGTCTTTGTTAATGCATAGTGAGTCAGGAGAAAGAAGAGGAAAATGGATGGTCATTCTGCGAGAGTTTGACTTGAAAATCCATCCCATGAAATTAGTTTGAGGACAAGGTCTGTCAAAAGAAACAGTAGAAGCGGACCCTAAAATTATTTCCCAATAGTATACAGTGCAATCATTCACCAATGATCCCTAGTATGCAGATTTGGTTTTCCTATTGTTGAACAAAAAATGTCCTAAAGGGATGATAGCCACACAGAGGAGATCACTTAGGCTTAAAATTTCCCATTATATGATCAAGAATGGGGCTTTGTATAGGAATAATTTTGAGGGAATATATATGAGATTCCTGGATCAACAGTAGGCCAAATAGGTCTTGAGCGAATTTCATGGGAAGTATGGTACCAGACATGGGTCACCAAATGTTGTTGCACATTGGATTCTCAAATTTATGATATTATTTTCCTCACATGTTTAGGGATGCTCACCAACATATGTGGACTTTCCACACTTTCCAAACATCAACTCAGAGAGAGTGCAATCCAGCGATGCCCTTACAACCAATTTAAAAGGTGAGACCTTTCACCCAATAGGCATTAGACTTCGTAGGAGTGATTAATCCAAATTATTCTCTAGGCCACAAGTTTATCTTAACAGTGAAAAATTATTACACATGATGGACTAATGCCCAGGCATGCAAGAATTGCACTACCGACATTGTTGTCAAGTTCCTCTAGGATCATATAATCATCAGGTTTGGGGTACCATTCTCTCTGGTATGCAATAACGACCCTGCTTTTACTTCCGCATAGTTCATTCAATGGGCTTTTAAATGTAAGATCATTTTAAAATACTCTTCTAATTATTATCCATAGGGAAATGGGGTAGCAGATTCAACTAATAACAACTTATTGGATGTCATTTAAAAATTGTTAGAGTGCAACCCTAGAGACTGGCATACACAGCTGAAGTTCACCCTTTGGGTGGATAGAACTAGATTAAGGCCGCTTTAGGGAACTCCCCTCACCAACTAGTGTATGGCCAGGATCATGTCTTTCCATTCAATCCTCGAGAAAATGCTTTTTGGCTGACCACTTTAATGGGGAACTGTCACGTTTCCCATGAGCGGGTAGTTCCTAAAGCATTATTTTGGCTTGTGAGGGTTTTATCCCCTCCTCCTTATACATTAGTAGTTTAGGTCTTGTTTTTCTTTTGTTGTTTCATTTGTTCTATTTTTTTCTCGTTCCTTGTCATTCGTTCTTGCTTTTTTTTTTTTCCTTTTGGTTTATTATTCTCGTTTGTTTGTTTTGATCATTGGAGACCCCCCCCCTTTGGTTGATTGGACAATTAAATGGTCATCAAGGGCATGCATAAGGTGGCTATGGCAGAGAATTTGGTTTAACTATTCTCAAGATATTGTTGTCCCTCTTGTTTTGGAGTTTGTGTTTTATGGTTTTCTCAATGTCAATGCAGAGATTGTTATGAGGTGGGAACACTTAAAACGATTATGAAGATCATAGTTGAATCCAACATTTAGCATAAAAGAACATTTAAGTTCTTACGTTTTCCCATTCAAAAGGGGGTGTACTTTGTCTGGTGAAAAATTCGATGTCACAATGTTATCACGAAACCCACCATGGCTTCCAACCTATTTTCTGGAAATTCTTTTTTTTTTGGGATCTACGCAATGTGTAGAAGTGAAAAAAATAAAATTACTAAAAAGAGAGATACAAAAAGGAAAGAGATAAGTAGAATGAAAATGAATAAAAAATTTCACCGTAAAATCTTAGTTGGACACAGGTAATCCAGTATCTCTACTGGGGCTATGGATGCCCGGCTGGAAGTAGAGCTATGTTTGGGGGAAGCTAGAGGTATCTCCATTGAGGCAATAGATGCTTGGTTGGTAGTGCAACAATTCTTGGGATATCATTACACAATAGTAGTGTGATCCACTTCACGTAGTTCAAGCTAAGGTGCACTCATTTGGTGAATGGTTGAACCTCGGGGTAGGGTAACTAATCAATTGCACACACTGGGATTTGAAGTTTCTTCAATAAGACCGTGTTTGAGATTTTCACTCACTCTTTTCCATATTAATTGGTTGTACTAAGTTGAAATAGTCATAAACCATATATTCTAGGGTGATTGAGTACCTTTGTATCCTAAAAATGTGTAAACCATTTTCCTAGCTGAGTCACTATTTGTTATGCCCTGCATAACCATCCCATTTTCTTCTCGATCAAAATGGATCCCCTTCTTTGTTTCTCTTATTTTTTCTTTGCCCTTTGTGTTTTTTTTTTGTTCCAGGTGTTTTCTTTTCTTCCTTTTTCTTTCCCTTTTTTGTAAGGAAAATCAGATGCGAAAAATAATTCTCCTAACGTCAATACCTCAGGAAAGAATGTAGATACACTTAAAAATTTATAATTACAATCCAATTAAGATGCACTATGAAGCAGATAATAGAAACAGAGTATTTGACAATCACACATGAACACCAGATATACATGGGAAAACCCTTACGGGAGAAAAACCCACCACACCAAGAGAAATCACTTTGTATTACAATAACAGAGATTACATACAAATGCCAGACTTATCTTTCTAGTGTCATTATATAGTAGCATTCACTAAAAACATTCTTGTACAGTAACCTTCGAGTTACAGTCTCTACATAATAGAATTCATTTACTGATACAATCACTCAACCATTCGTCGATCCAACCAACCTAACCAACTGATTACAATCTACAATCTCAGAGTATATCCATGTTGAACTCTGTATGTAGAACTTCCTCATAGAACTATCACAATGAACCAACTACTAACGGTTCACATTTGGCTCCTCCTATTCGTCCACAAGATGCCACATTGGACGGTCAATCGGTTAACAAAATTCGCACTATGTTGGCATCTTGGTGAGAGACTAACAGTGTCTTGTCGATGCCACATAACCTTCATACTGATATGGCCAAGAGTAACCAATATCACCAAGACATTCCATCGAGCTTCATGTGTCACACCGAATCACCAAACAGTAGCCCAGACCTATCACTTTCACCAGGAGATCATAGCGAGTCACCAAAGGTTTTACCGAAGTCACAAGTCATATCAAGCTCCAAGAATAGTCGACAAGACTTGCATCTTTTTCCGAGAGAAAATACTGAACTCCAAGACTTACTCCAAAGGCTTCAACATAAAGCACTGTTGGTGAGACATGTTACTTTCGCTAAGACATCACACCGAGCTCTAGGACTTACCCCAAAGTATTTTGTCACCAAGAGTTATACCGAAAATCCCTTATCATTGGCGAGACTTACATTCTTCACTGGGACTTTCTTCCCGAACCATTTGGGTTACCCCAATATCCATCGGCTATCGACAAGACATCCTTTAGTTGCTAAAACATTTCTCCAAAAGCCTTTGTGTTACACCAATGAACAACATTTGAACCTCTGTCGGTGAGACCTTTGCACATTGGTAAGACTTCTTACTAATAGACTATAAGCTATGACAAAGACCAACATGTAACATACTATCGGCGAGACTCTAACACTTCACTGGGACTTCTCACCAAGCCGCTATAAGCTACCTCAAAGCCTGTGGTCGCCATGAGTCTCCCTGATACACGATTGAATGGCCTATCAGCCAGATGTCTCTCGAGCACTAAGAGGTCATACTGAACACTCCTTGTCACAGCGATAGCTCCAAAGTGTAACCTTTCAGCAAGACTTCTGCAAGGTCACAACGACCTGTTCAAAATAGAATGAATCAAATTGTTAGTCGGCCAGATAATGAAGATGTCACACCGACTTGGCTCTAATGGAGGTTTTATCCTGTATTGTTTGAGGCACATATTTCCAACATTTTTCAGGGTCAGATTTTGAACAGGAACATGAACCTTAAACCTTTCAAAGATTCATGTTCAAGTTTCTATTCCGATCTCGATCCCTGTTGCTTGCCTTAGTTTTCTTTGTTTTGTTTTGGAATTGGATCTCAGATCAAAACCTAAACCTTAAACCTTTGTAAAGTTCATGTTCTTGGTTTTGACCTAACTCCACTTCCTGCTTTCTTGCTTTCTTTTCTTGTTTTGTTGTCTGTTTTAAAATTGCGTATCGGATCAGAACCTGCACCTTGAATCTTTGGAAGGCTCATGTTCTTGGTTCCAACCCAATCTCAATTTTTGTGTCCCTTTTTCTTGTGCCTTGTCAGGTTCAGATCTTGGATTAGAACTATAATCTGACTCTTTTGGGAACATTCCAAGTTCTGAGTTTGGTTTTGATCCTAATTTCTAACTTACCTCCTTTGCAATGGTTTATTTTTTGAGTTCAATTTTGACTCCAACTTCTAACCTACCCACATTAATTTTGGGTCTCTTTGCATGCATGGAAGAAAAATATGATTGGATCGCCTCCACACTATTTCTCACAATTGCATTTGATTTTCACAAGTAGAGCCAAAGAAGAGAAATAGGTGGAGAACCAATTCAAGCTTGGAGAGTCTTTGATCGACCTCAATTCTTGTGCCTTCATGTTTTCGAGGTAGGTTTTTGTGTTTTCTTAGTTTTTTTGTTTCGCTCTCTTTCCCTTTTGTGTTTTTGGTTTGTTCATTGTTTCATTCACTTTTTTTTCAGTAAAATCATCTTTCTTCCTTTTCTTGTTTTGCTTGGTCTGTTTTCCCTTCTTTTTTTTTCCTATTTTCTCCCTTTCTTTTGTGTTTGCATTTCAATTTGTCACATTTGTATGGGTGGTTTTTGTGTTCTCACCATGCCCTAGGTCACCTAAGGTTTTTGTATGGTCTAGTTCGACTATTTAAAATTTTAAAATATCAAGCCCTTGATTCATTCTTGCGTCCAATCCCCAAACTAATGAAATTAGCTAAGTCTTGTTTTTACCTTTTAATTTGGTTCTAATTCCAAAGTTTATCTTGATCTCAATCTTCAAAAATCATATGAACTTGTTGAGAATCTGCCTCATGGTCCTTGTACCTGGTTCCATTCCGACTCTAATTTTCGCTTGTATGGCAGGATTAGATTTCAAAACAAAACCCCAACCTTTCACCATCGAATGGTCATTTTCTATGTTTCATTTTGATTTCGACTTCCACCCATGTTTCAAGATCATACCTCAAAATGAAACTTGAAACTTGCACAAAAATGAGTTCTTGTTCCAAGTTCCAATCCAATTCTAACTTTGGCCCATGTTGTGGGATCGGACCTTGGAATGAAACCTACACTTGCTCCCTTAGTGTTGTTCTCAATTTAGGTTCCATCCAGACTCCAACTTATGATAGCTTTCTTTGAGGTTCATGTGTTGAGCTCCACCCCGACCCCAATGTCTAACAATCTAGTAATGGGTTTAGTAATGGGTTTAGTAATGGGTACTCCTTTCAAAGTACATGATCTTAATATAAAATGAATTTAATGATTAATTCCTTGTAATACTCATTGCTTCCTAATGAATGTAATAATTATAGGTTTATTAAATGTTTGATTCAAAAGGAGATACTGGTGTCGAGGAGGTACCAAAAGAATAGAAAGCTAAGAAGTTGAAACCAGAACAACTCCTACTCACCATGAAGTACAAGTTCCAAGGAGCTCCAGTAGTATCAAAGTTTGGATCAGAAGTGATGAAAGTGAGTGATATGATGGTTGGCCATATCTACCTCAAGAAGTTTTTCAAGGATACCTTCACAATAGATTCTAGCCCAAGAGCTCAAAATATTGCTACTTCTGGATTAGCACATGTGGCTTTATTTCCAATAGTAGTACAGTGCCTCGAGTTCATTTTAGCTACTGCAAAGGTATACAACCCATTTCAAAGGAAATGCATTGATCCATGGGAGAATGATATTATTGATCTAACACCAACAATTATAAGGCTATTATTTGACTTGCCTCCCTATGCCAACCTCAAAACCATGACAAGGGATCAAGCATTAGAGCAATATCAAATAGATGTGGAAACCTAGAAAAGGTATATGAACAAGAAGTGGTTAAAGACAAAAAATAAGTCAATAAATAAACTTCCTCCAAAGCCTAAAAGATTATATTTCCTTTCTGGAGTAGGGTATATTATCACATTGTTGTCTAGAGCTTTCATAAAGGAGGATTCCCATAATTTTGAAACCTAGATGTTCTATTTTATTCAAATTATCTTTGAGGGAAAATAGTACTTAGATTGGGGGAAATGGTATCCGATGCCATTCATAGCCAAATGACTAAGGCAAAAGACACCAAGGAATTCTATATGAGTTCCTACGTTGTTTATTATGTTGTAAGAATGGGGAACTTCCAAGGTCTAAACATAGTGGGGGTCCTCGGAGAAGCATCAGGTCAGAACAAGGTATGGGAATATTATGATCAATTGGAGATGAAGAAGGAAGAGAAACACTTCAGGAGATTCAATGATTCCTTCTTGTATGCTATCATTAATCAACTAACATGAGACATTGGTTTTAGGATGACCAAGGAATCCATGGAATTTATTGGATAATGGGAAAATTGGTTCATCCAGTATCCCAAGATGTCCTACATCTGACTGTTTGGTTTTGAGAAAACTCCCTTCAAATTGCCAAGATGTTGCAGTGACAGAAAGATCCTGATGAATTATCTCATCAACTGGTAGACATGAAGGCAAAATTTACAAGTAAGCATAAGGCAGGTTGTCTTACTTTCCCTCTTGAGTTGGGATTTTACTCTTGCTCAACCATGGTAGTAGCAAAAATAGCAACGGAGGAATTCCAAACTCACAATTTGAAGTTTCATGTAGCAAGGGAAGATTTTGATTTAAAAGGAAAGATGAATGGTGTTGACACAGATGTTAGTCACACACCAACAGGTAGATAAATTATCACAGATACACTGCAAGAACCTATCTTTCTTAAAAGATTTCACTGGGAAAACCTAAATCTAAGGCTAACTCAGCTTAATCCCAAGGCTTGTTTATGTTAGGTCTTGATGCACTAGGTTCACTAAGGGTTTGTTGTGATAATGTTGTTAAACATGAGGGATAAATAGTTCTTAAAGTATCGAAAGGTATGATAGAGATATGCATATAATCTCAGTTTGGTCATTCAATAACTTCATGAAATCAACAAATTTGCAACAATATGTCATGAAATTCAAATAACTTGCATTTATCCAAGTAGATTTAGCTTTAAGAATTCAATAATTTCATGGAATCAAAATATTTTTTATAAAACTCCGTGCATTCATCACTTTTTTGGAACTTTTTCTAAAATTTAAAACATCTATTCTAAAATAAAGCATAAAAAAATTACTGAAAAGTAAAATTTCTCCTAGGTATTATCCACGCATGCCTCAAGAAATAACCAAACCAGAGAAAACCATTCCATACTCACCAGATTGCTTCACAACTAGGCACATAATGATGCTAGGTTTTAAAGAAAAGGGGGATTATTTGCCACCAGATAGTGTCAGTATGCACCCTTAAACGACGCAACACATAGTCTTGTCCGATAGGAACAAAAAATCAGCTACATAAGAATTCATATCAAGAATTAGCTTTAAAATTGGCTTTGATATTGATTAACTTGTAATGAAACATAGAAGTTTTTAATTTGGAATGGAACAAAAAAAAGGAAAAGGAACAAAACTTTCAAGTTTTGTTCTCCAACATTCACAAATTTTGAACTTAAAAAATAAAATTAAGTAGTAAACACCCTTTTATAGAAACAAGTCCCTAAAGAGTTTAAACTTAGTCCATCAAAGAGAATCAGAGAAACAAATTAAAATGTAGCACATGGCAAGTGACAGTTACCATCATAATATTCTAGGAAAAGTAAAAAAAATTGACTTCTTCATCAACAACAATCTTCAACATCAAGCTCTAGTTCACAAGTACTTCGCATAAACAAGATTTTCGTAACTTCTTCAAAACCTCCAGAACTAGCCACCTTCACCAGGACTGAGAAAAAACCCAAGACTAAGAAAAAACCTACAAAATTCACTTTCAAAACTACATTAGTGCACAACACTTCTAGCATTCGATATCCAGCTATCTATTCTTCTTCATTGAATTTTGGGTCTAAAGACTCATCTTCACCATTTTTGTGTTGATATTCTCAGAAATAAATCAACACTTGTTGCATACGCTCCTTTGAAACTCCTTGAATCACTTTCCAACTATCTTTAAGCCTAGCATAATCTTCTAATATTTGAATGATGTTTTCATTTCTCTACATCATTTATGCTTCATATTTAACCATAGCATTCTTGCACTTCATAATTTCATCTATAAGCTCCTGACTTAATGAGCAAACAGGATCCTTATTTACCCTTTCAAGCCATTCCTTGAAAGCTTTTACCTCTTTATTGTTGGAAATATGTTTTCATTGATGTCAAAAGGGGATCAGATGTTAATGTTGATCCTAATGTTGTTAAAAGGTGATCAGAAGGTAGATGAATCTGATCCTGAGTGTTGGCATTAATGTGGTGTCATTGATGAAAAGGTGAACTTAGCATGATGGTATTAAAGATTTTAGGTTTTGATCATGCAAGGAAGATTGTTGGCATGATGACAGAGGATGAATGTGAGAACAGTGGATCTGGTTCTGGAAGTGTCTAGAAGGTTGATGATGCTAAAGTGCATATCTTGCAAATATTATAAAGTTGATCAATTTGTTGCAAATATTGTCATGAAGTTGTAGAGAGGTTTCCATACAACAGAAGAGGAAACAGACTGCAGATTCAATATGGGTTTTTTGAGAGCATTCCAGTGATGTGCTCTTCGGGTCTAGAAGTTGATGAATATGACCATAAATGACTTATTTATGCTCTCAAGTGATTATAGGGTTTACAAATAAACCCTAATTCGTTTACAGTCATGGCATCCTCAAAATGTTCTATTTCAACGGCGACTTGTGTTTGGCTATTGTAGGGAGCTTAAATAATGACTTAATCCCATTATTTTTGTCCTGTGACCAACCCCTCACATCTTTGCAACCAATTGATGAAGTATGAAGTTCACATTGGCGTGATAGTGTGTGATCAGTGAGAGAATGGGAGATGTCTCTTTAACACAATGATTTAGAAGGAAAGTTGAGTTTCATCAGCGTGACATGCACTTTTCGGTGGGACTTTTCTTTGTGGTTGATAAGTTAGAGGTTTCCAAAAATTCACAACCCCTGGCTTGTGGTTCTAATGTTTCAATCTTCCATGATCGTGTGATGTTGTAAGAAGAGCTTTATTGGCATGACAAGAGCATATCGGTGGGATTTTCCCTAGAGTCTCTTCTATAACCCGATAGCTATCTCATTAGTGAGACACTGGGTCATCGAAGGGAGTTCTATGAACATCTCTTCAATGGAGTGATAAGAAGGAAGTGTTAGAATTGCCAAGATCTGATTGCAAACTTGAAAATTACCTTCCACAGAAGAGGAAAATGAAAAAGCAGAGATTGCATAAAAACATGCAATTTGATATATTCGAAAAGATCAATTAATTACAAGAGATTATTTGCTTTATAAAAGCAAAGATACCTAAACCTAATCTTATCTTGAGCAACAAGATAGCTCGATAAGATAAATATGAAAGCCTATAACTTAGGAATTAAATAAACCTAAGTAAACTTATGCAAAGGGTAATTAATAATTAATTACACCAACACCCCCCCCCATAAGTGCAACTTAGGGAGAAGTAGATTATTATGCAAAGATGAGTCTCGACAACAAGGCCTGATCAGGTACTCATGTACAAATGAAAAAAGAGAGAGAAACCCCCCTCAGTGAGATGAACTGCTACAAAGAAACACTAGAAGAACTCTGATGAAGCAACACTGGAACCCCAAATCTGACAATCAAGGAAAGATAGTTCTGTTTGCAAAATACCAATCAGAATCACAAATGCAACAGCAGACCCGATGCCAAGGAACACTGGAAACTCACATAATGGATCAACTCTGGAATCTATAAGCAACAGTAGATGAAAAGATGAATGGACCCATAATGGTGACAAATCTAGAAGCTGTGTCTCGAAGCCAATGCCAAACTGAAACTAAAACTTCCCATAGGATGAGTACCATCAAGATTCTAGAACATTAACCATAAAACCATGGCCTTCAAATGAGAAATAACTGAACCAATGCGGATCAAGAACTATAAAATTCCAAAGTGAAGTGTGAACCGAAACAAACCAAAGATGTGTCTAGCTAAGCAAGAAAGAAGCTAGAAGGAGACAATAGGAAACCAGAAAAACTCATGTGAGCTATCACCAAAATTAAATATGGATGCAAGAACCCCCCCTTAATGGAACTTTATATCAGTTCTTTATTACAATACCCAATGATTGCATAAGGAGATAATGCAAAAGTACATAAACATAATCAAAAATGCAAACCTAGCACATGAAACAAAAATGAATGCATGCCTAAAATAAGTTACACATTTTCTAGAAATGACCTCAGATCTGCATAGAGGCTGAAACCAGCTTTCCGACACCGTGAAAATCACGAAAAATGGATAAGCGAGTCACAAGATATGTCTCCTGGAGTGAAAAAAGCAACATCTGACTTCCGAGGCCAAAAATACATCAAAAAATAAAAACCAAAAAATCACACCTACACCATTATGTAGAGCATCGAAACAGCTTTCCGACGATATCTTGTTTGTGAAAAAATGACTTCGTATGCTCTAGTTACGCCAAAAAGAAAAAAAGCCCTGTAAATAGCTCCATGCAACACTAACCAGGGTCAAAAAGTTAGCTCCCAGGGGCTGGCCCTCGGTCCGCCATGTGACCGCGCGCTGCAGGGGCAAATAAAAAATTCGCTGGGGGCTGAAGAGGTTAGGCTTCTGAACAGCCATGAGACCACTACTAGTGGTTAAGGGCCCAAAGGGGCTAGTGACTAGTAGGCGGTCACTGATAGGACCACTGTGTGGCCAGAGATCACCGGTGGGGCCTAGGTACAGGCTCCTGGTCCCCAAAGAACCCTGCGCTAAAGCTACTGAGCTCGTGGGGGCTGAATAGGTGGTGCCACTAGAGTCTGCCAATGAGGGTGGCGGAAGGGAGGCCGCCAGGCGGAGGAAGCGGTGGCAAGATTTTTTATAATGGGCGGCGCAAAACTTAGCCAAATTTTTTGATTTTTTTAATATTTTTTTATTTTTTTCGAATTTTGTGCCTCGGGAATTGTGCCTGGGGGCCATACGGCCCTTGGGCAAAAAAATTTTGCTTCTCCAATCGATAGTGTCCAAATCGGACAAATTTTATATGAAAATGGGGGTTTTTGGGTGCTGCGAATCCAACAGCGAGGTCCGTTTGGGCCCAAAGTGCTCTGAAAATTAGGCAACCCCTAGATCTAACAAATAAATCACCGAGCTTGAAACCTTCACAGATCTGGCAAACGGTGATGAAAATAAATGAAATAAAAGTCATTTTTGACTTTTTCCAGTGCTCTGAATCCAACGGAAAACCCCGATATGATCCAAGACGCTGCATAATGATGCTCAAGGATTGAAACCCTCGAGGGATCTCGAACAAGCTCTGCACTGTGTTCCTCCAAAAATGCTGAGAAGGGGCTGCGAATCGTGGCTCTGATACCATGTTAGACTTGCCAAGATCTAATTGCAAACTTGAAAATTACCTTCCACAAAAGAGGAAAACGAAAAAGCAGAGATTGCATAAAAACATGCAATTTGATATATTCAAAAAGATCAATTAATTACAAGAGATTATTTGCTTTATAAAAGCAAAGATACCTAAACCTAATCTTATCTTGAGCAACAAGATAGCTCGATAAGATAAATATGAAAGCCTATAACTTAGGAATTAAATAAACCTAAGTAAACTTATGCAAAGTGTAATTAATAATTAATTACACCAACAGGAAGCACTTCGAGTGGGACCCAGCCATAATGACGGGATTGAATAAATGGTAATCCACATCCTTGTTGTGGATTATGATGCAGTGACATGGCTATGAGTTGGACCAGTGACGTCATCAAGAGTCTTCATCGGCATGACTAAAGGTCATCGGCGAGACTTGTCCAAATGTCTCCTCAACAATCCGATGACCATCTTATCAGTGAGACATTGGTGTATCAGTAGGAGTATGGGAGGACTCTCTTCAATGGAGTGATAAGGAGTAAGGAGAGATTTATCAACATGAGTGAATGGTTTCAATGAGACCTATGATACTATCTCCTTAATGCAGTGATGTAAAGGTGTCGTTCATCGTGGGACCCAGTTATAATAAGGTTGTTGGGAATGATGATGAAGCATATGCATGGCATAATGAGATTAGGCGAATAGTAATCCACATTCTTGTTGTGGATTATGGAGCTGTGACATGGAAATGACAAGGACATATGATGACAACATGTGGACCCTACATTGGAATGATGTATTGTGTGTTGTTTTCATTGGAGTGACATACTATCATTGGTAGGACTCTTAAGGTAGTCTCTTCAATGCAACAATAATATTCTTTATCGAGCGGACAAAGTGATATTGCTAGGAATGTGAAGCTAGTCTCTACGATATGGCAATGGGAGAATGTAAAGTTGATGAGTGGGACCCAGCGTAGTATGGTGACAAGTGAGATGGTACGAGGAATGATAATGTACAATCAAGGAGAGAATGAAAGGATGACACATGGTGATCATTTGGTGGTTGATCTTTCCATCATCGTTGCAAAATCAACAATAATTTTTGGTCAACAAGAGTATGACTATCTGAAGATTGGAGTTTCTTCATCGAAGAGACAATGCGGTTTTGATGGGAATACATTTCATGCCCCCTTGACACAACAAATTCATGACGATGGAAGATGTATAGTGCCATGGTGAGACCCAAAAGGAAGGCAACAAAGGTGAATGGTGATGTGCAGCTAGGTGGCGGTTTGTGATTGCTCGATATACCAACTCACATCAATGTTGTGAGTTGCATAGAAATGACATGGATGACAGATGGTATGTGTGTGGGTCTGTGTCTTTCAAAATTGGTATCGGAGAGAAAGGTGAACATCGATGAGATTAAGATGGTAGTCCCTTTGACAACAACATGCAATGTTCTAACGGTGATTGTCAATCGGTGAAGATCGATGATGGAGTTTTAAAGACCGTTTATCAAAAGGTTGGGTCTTTAAGGTGTTGAGATGAATGAAGAACGTAGGTTCGTGGTGTGAAGGTAGGAAATCAACGGTCTAAATTCAAAGATGAAAATCTACAACAGCTACAACAGTGTGAACGAGGGTTTGGACTACAAACCAACATAGAGGAAGGAATTACTTAGTCCAACTACACCAACGACCAATGTAAATGAATATTTTATCTTCAAGATCGAAGCATTGATTACAGAGTGATCGAGATCAAATCATATCAAATGGACAGGAGAATGCATTTAATGCATGTCAGATTATTGGGTTTGACAAAGAGATAATTTGGGAAAATTCTTTGTAACAGAATTAAATGTTGGATGGCTCGATCCAAGATATGGCAATATCTAGTAAACTCTATCAGATATCTTAATTATGAGCTAGACAATGGTGTGTAAGAAAAAGGTAGAGGAAGCTTGTTGGTGAATTCGGTATGTGAAGAAAGCCCTAACCGTAAGTTGGAGATGATCTAGATGGTGGAGAGAATCTCGAGGCAAAGATAGCAGGTCGGTGGAGAAAGAAGACAATTAGATATTGTCAAAAGTTTGTATCAGTTAAAAAAAAGTAAGGGTGATGTAGTAAGTTTGCAAGAAAGAGAGAGAAGTACAAAAAACAAAGAATGCACATGAAAAGAAGTCCTAGACTGTAATATAGAATATCCTCTAGGTGTTTTCATTCAAGGTGAAGAGAGTGTGCAGTGCAGTAAATAGAGTAGTGAGTGTTCTATGTGTAGAGGAGAGTGCAGAGCATAGGGATGTTTTGTTGAAGTGTGTAGCTTCAGCAATAGAGTGTGAATTGCAGAAAGTGCAACAATGTAATGAATGTATTGATGCATTATCAGGTTTTGTAGAACCAATATTCCTACATATTTTAAATTGTTATCATAGAGGTTGTAGCATCATTGTATTGAGTTTTAGCTCAGATTAGGGAGTTGTTTCTTCCTTGGAGTTGTAACTCCTAAATCAGGGTGTTTTAGCATCCTTGAAGTTGTAGCTTCTAAATTGAGGAGTTGGTGCTTCCTTGGGTTGTATCCCTAAACATTGTAACAAAATTTTGTGATGTTGGATTTGAGTAGTAGCCTCAAGCAGCTTTGTCACCATGGTTTTTCCCATCTTGGGTTTTCCACGTATATCTCGTGTTGTGGGCATTTGTGTTGATTGTTCATTTTATGTTTGCATCTTTAGTTTTCAATCTACAGAGTAAGATTTTGAGTAAGAAATTTGCACAAGGTATTTGGAGCTAAGGAGGTAGTCTCCATTAAGTTTTTGAGGGCCAAAATTTTAGTATCTATTGATTCACCCCCCTCTCAATAGATCATTGTGCTCCAAAATTTATCTCCCTATCCTAGAGTCTGGGGATCACAACTTTGTTGTTCTAACATTTCAATAAAACTCTCATCTCTATTAATCAGTGTCTTGCATCTCTTAGTGACCTTTTCAAATCCTTCTACATATTGTAGCAAAGTGTCACTCTCTCAATTCACTTGTTTTCTCCATTTCTCAAATATCAAAACTTCTTGTTTTGTGGTTATCCTTTCATTTACCAACTCTCGTACATTTTTTTGAATAAGAGCTTTTATATTTTTCCTTTCTACAGCAGTCTATTCTTGGCGAAATCAATATTCTCCTTCCAATCTTTTAGACTTGTCACACCAACGATACGCCTCCTTATGTTTCCCAATTGCATATTTAATTAACTCTTCTCCTTACCTCACTAGGTACTCCATCCATTCTTCAAATACACTTAACTTATGATGAAGTGCTATAATGGCATCTACTTGCTCCTTAGACATAACTACCAGATTTTGGGGCAATTCAGTTTGTGTTTGATCAGATTGGGCTAGCGACTCAATAAAACCTTCCAAGAAGGAAATCCACTCATTTAGCTCTCTTTTCTTATGTTTACTCTTTTGTACTCTGGCAACAGTTATCTCTGAATTCACTGTCATTTCTTCTAATCCCTGTCCCATGATGAATTTATGACATTAATTGTTGTTACACTATAGTCCCTAGGTGTTATTTCATGCTTGCTCTTATCTCCCATCAGAGTAGCTATTTGGAGAGTTCTCCCTCCATCTGCATTCCTTTGCATAACATGTCTTGTCTTTTCTCCACCTCTAGGTTTAGGGGTCTCTACTTCTTGTATCAAACTTATGAGTTTCAGAGGCACCAGTTCTACCTCCAATGGCGGAGCCACTTGCCTAACTAACTAGTTAGGTGCTTCTTTATTTTGTTTTGCCTCTTCAGTATTTCTTCATTCCTAATGATCTACATGTTCAACAACTTCTCCTCTTGAACTATCAACATTACCTGTCACACCCCTTGGAACTTGAACACTTTCTTTCCTCACTGGCATGGATTCGACCCTATGTCTGACACTTCTTCCACTACTAGCTACACCATGGTATTTTCCTTAGATTATTTTTCTTCAAATTGTTTCATCATAGCAATCAACTTCTCCCAATGCTTTCTAACTTCTTCATTTGGCTCTAGACTTTCCTCTTGAATTACAGGAGTCCTTCCCAGTTTTTTTTCACTATTGTAGTATTAACTAAAGGTGGAGAGGTAAATATATCTGCAACCTTCTAGGATGCAAACCTTGTCTTAGCAAGTGTACATGTCTTCATTCTCACCTTTTCATTAGTCATAGGTTGAGCTCTTAGCTTTACGGTGGAAGAAAATGTCACCTTAGGCTTCATTGTTACATTGGCCTGACTGGCCATGGTTTCTCTACGTTGGCTAGCTGGCATCACTGGAATTCTCCATCTTGAAGTTTAAGGAATTATTTCCTCACCATGTCCAGTTGCCTCTGCCTTACTAACCTTTTTTTTCTTTTTAGCAGTCTCAACATACCCCGATTCATCTTCTAATTGTTGCTTTCTCTTCACATTAGGTGGGTATGTGAGCTTTACCCTAGCTTCCTTTAATGCTTTATTGTAACCATGAATCCAATGTTGAGTGTATGTCAAAACTTGCTCAAAAATATCCTTAAGGGTTACAATTTCCTTCTTAGTATAATTTGGGTCTGGGATAGGTTCATCAAAATCCTTTTCTTCATCATAAATTGTATTCAATACTTATCTGTCATTTGTATCCAACTGCTCTAGAATATCATTGAGTCCAAGAAGCCTTGTTACTTGTAATGGCAACCTCTGGTATGATCACTTCCTTACCTCATGCTCATTATCACAATTATGCCAAAAATATTCTAAATCATAAACATGAGCATACTTACCACCTATTTGCTTGGAAAGGTTTCCCTTCATATCATAATTCTTTCACTGGAGTGTAAAGAAATCCAGCTTGTATAGCTTCAACTCTTCCTCACACATATCAACATTTTTGGTCGCAGCACATTTTCAATTCCCAATGGTGATGGGGAATTTGAGGGAACATTTATTGCGTGCTTGCTCGAAAAGGGCATGAGAATGTTTCATTTGTCTCACCAATTCTAATAACATATTGTCCATTGGATACCTGGGTAGCATGAAGGGGTATCCTTTGAATCCTTCCACCCTGATGTAGGTGAAAGTAGGAAATTGAATGTACCAACCCCCAACTGACAAGATAACACCATGCTTCCAAGGACAATCTTCTGGCTGTCACCTTCCATTATTCTTACCAGCCTCATAGAAAACATCTCATTAACCCTTTGGTAATGCTCCCAGTACTTGTGGATAGTGATCTTGGGTACATGAGCATAAATCAAATTATTCCCTGGTTCTCTACCCAGGGTACTAACTTTGTTCAATCCTTGAATATTTTCCCTCAGGGCATGGTAATAAACAACATAAGAAGACATGGAAGACCATAGGGTGTCTATGAATGTCATTAAATTTTCACGCATCTTGTTGCTAATGAAACTTCCCCAGTGAATTTGCACAGGGCCTTCCATTATTTTCGCTGTAAGCCCAAACATCCAAGGTTCAAATTTGTAGGCATCTTTGAGTCCAACTATCATGCTTAATAAGGTCATGATGTCTTGAACATCCTGAATAAATATTGTGATAGGTCAAATGTAAGCGTTAGAAAATTAGCAGCAAACTAAAGAGAGTGCAAATAAACACCAAAACAACCTACACCTCAAGATTAGCCTAAGTTGGAAACAACACAAGATAAAAGCAACAAATGGAACTTTATACCTTGTCTCGAATCGATCCTTTGGTTGGCCCTTCGATCTTTGATGTGTATGCTCCTTGGATGGAAAGATATGCAAACTAGATGAGGTTGTGAGGATGAGTGCAAATCGATGAAAGCATGAAAATGGCTAAGTGTAGATTGAGAAATAAAATTGCAAAAGTTTCGCTAGCAAAATGATCTCTCCCAAAATGAGAGAAAAGAGGGGGTATTTATAGGAATTTTGAGAATTCCTAGAAGAGATGGATGGCCAAGATTGAGCCACCAAATATCAAGATGTAGGGCTAAGGTGAGTTGAGAGCTCACAAGCCCTCACATCTTGACATGTGGCATGGGGAGAGCTTAAGAAAGATGAGGTGGACATGAAGTGGAAGGATAGGACATGACATGGAGGGGGTACAAAGTACCTTGGGATTGGACAAGATCTCCTCATAAAGGAGGTCCTTGTCCCCATGTGGTGAGAGGACATGTGAGGAATTAAAAATTCCTCAAATATCCTTATGGGGAGAGGAAAGAATTTTAAATTTCAAAGGGGCATTGGGGATTAAATGTGAATTAAAAATTCACATAGAAGTGGAGTGCCTTGTCCAAAAGGGGAAGGCCTTTAATAAGGTTGACCAAGGACACATGTCATAAAGGACATGGGGAAGAAAAGGAATTTAATATTCCTTGGAAGGATAAAAGGAATTAAAAATTCTTTGAGAGGTTGATTAGGCTAGTTAGTGAAGGATTAGAGGATGTTTAGGTGGCTAAGAGAGATTAGAGGCCAACTTGCAAAAGTTGGAGGATGTGACACCTCCTAATCAAAGATTAGGCATGTGCACATCCTAATGATGAGATTAGAAGAAGGATTAGGATAAGATAGAAATGATGGAGGATATGACATGAAGGGAATTAAATAAATGGAATATTTATTTAATTCAATTGATGGAAGGAGGATTAAAGAGATAAGGTATTATTGATTAAATACCTTAGGGATTTGGAAAAATTAAAGCTATTAATTAAATAATAGCAATATTACTTAATTAACGAAAATAAGACGAAAGGAGATGAATTTGGATAAATTAAGTGTCCAAATTTAGATGTCTACAAATATAGACCTCAATATTTGTCTCATTTTCTTGGTAATCTCCTCCTAGCACCATGTCACATTCATAAATCTCTTGTTTTGTTCTTCTGCACTTAGGTATGTCGTGTCCAAGACTTTCATATCCAATGGATTCATTTGGCTAAATGTGGGGAGCCAAATGTGTATATAATCCATTTTATAGAGAGGTATGCATAGACTCTCCCTTCTTTCTCAACGACCCTCTTGTTTGGGTCATACCAATTCATACATTCCATTACCAATTTAGGAGCTTTCATTGTTGGCAAAAACCCTCCTACCAAATGTAGTCCACTTGCAATGATGTTCTTTCACTTGCAATGATGTTCTTTGTACACTGATAGGTATTCTCTTGTCAAATTGGCATAATGAATTCAGTGTCAGTAAACCATCCTGGATGAGTATCTGTAATTATCCCACCGATTGGTATGGCCTGTGAAATAGGGCACTCAAATTCCTCATCTATTGGCCTCCTTCTGGAAGTACTCATTTTTTTTTGGGTTTCTTGCATTATTAGTAGATATGTACCTTGTGTATGAGTGAGGGTTAAAACTAACCATCCATTTTCAATAATTCATAAAACTTACAATCTACAATTAGGTCAAATTTCTTTCAAAATAATCAACATTTCAGCTACCAAACCAGTGGTAATGCGATTTAACCTAAGCCATGCATGCATAAAAGAATTAACAAAATTTTAGTTATTCAAAGCATACTTGGTTTTGATGATAATATGATTTTTTGAATGTGATCTTGAAACCCTCAGTAGCTACGATCTTTAGCTTCTCAAGATTTACCTTTCTTTGTGTGCCACAATCTTAGTTTTAATTCTTCAATGTCCTTATAGGTGAGTAGTCTAGTGCAAGGTAGAGCATTGTGAAAGTAATTGCATGCATGAGGTGGTGCCAAGTACATATATAATTCACCACCTTCATTAATTTCCCTTTTTCAAATAATTAATTACCCTAAATAAAGGTACAATAATGACAAATTAGGGTTCAAATCATGAACTCTTTAGTTTCTACGCAGGGCCCAACATTAGAGAAGAAAACAGCGAAGGAAGCTAATGTGGCACACTTACATGTCACTTCAATTCTTACAAGGAAAAGGCTTTAGAAGCAATTCCACCTTGGATACTTAACAACTTACAATCAAACAAGGTTTGAATCATCCAACACCAGACCTTGAAAAGATTATCGAGAATCGATACTTTTACCCACCAAGTTCATGAGAATCGAGTGCAAAAGGGGACTCGAGACTGGGTGCAAAAAAGAAAAAATTGGTCAAAAAAATATTCACAAAAAAACTTCTGATCTTCAGTTCCAAAGAAAAGAAAAGCCACTACCGAGATAACTAGTGAAGAGGGGAAATGCACACATCAAGACAATTTTGTCCAGGTGACCACCCACTGGGCACAACTATTGGCTAGGTGAAAAGAGAAACTTGGCAAAGATACAACATCCTTAGAGCAACAACATCGACTTATAGGACTCAAAAAAGCAAGAACTTAAGCGGGATCAGGCAAGTTGGATTAGAACTCAACATTTTACCATTTCCTCCAAAAGTAGCACACCAAAGCAAGAAAAAGCAAAGGGAAAGCAAAGAAAAGTAGCAGAAAAAAGGGGGTCCATATTTTACTAATGAGAAAAATGGGGCATGTTGTGAGACTACACAACAAATGGTTTATATACTTCCTTGTTTCCCAATCATGAGCCTCACATTGAGGATTTTTGGGTTGATTTGCAAGATGATTTTGAGGTAAGAAAGATGGGATATGAAAGACTGACCATCCCGCAGATGAGAGACTTTGGTGTAAAGGAAGAAATACTCGAAGGGATGTTAGACGATGGAATTATTCTAGACCTAATTATGATGTTGATTAGGTAGCAACAAAGGCCTTGGACCCCATCAATTGGATGGAGAAGGAATACTATGATATAAATAATATCTCACGGTTGGTTATTAATAGGAGCCTGAAGTGGATTGACCTATGGATAAACTAGCCTCAAGGGAGAACCACTAGAAAGAGGAAAGACTTAAAAGATTCGCAAAGTGAGCCATCTTCTTCCATTGCACCAAAAGGCTATCGAAGATTGAGAAGGTCAACATAGGTGGCGGGAGAAGAGGATGGTCTATTTAATGAATTGAATGAAAAGTTGCAAGAGGTTATAAAGATGTTCATAGTAGCATAAGGTGGAGTGGTATCAGGGGTGAGCATAAAGCTAATTACCATAGTCTACCTTGGAGCAGAGGCCCTGACAGAAGAGACTCCTATTGCCCCAACATAGTCAGAAGAGGTGGTTGCTAAAGAATAGGAGGAAAAATTGGTAAACATCATTGATTCCCCTATTCCATCAAATGTTGAAGAGACTCCTCTGAGAGAGGAAGAAAAGGAAGACTCTAGTAATAAGGAGCTGCCTCTCAAGGAAGGTAATGATATCAATCTAGACCATGTACTCATAGAAGAGGAGCAAAAGTAATTTTTTGATAATGCAACAAAGCTATCAGCCAAGCATGTGGCTCAACAAGAGAAAGTAGAGCAAGAAAAGGTTGAGCAGGAGGAAGCACTGAGAAAAGAATGAGAAGAGGATGAGAAGGAAAAATTGGAACAGTAGAAGACTGCCTCTACATAGGTAACCAGCTCAATCCTACAACCTCCAACACCTCCCAAGAAAATACTGTTAACTACATAACAAGTGGCAACTCCACTAGGTGCTCCAACATGGTTGAAGCTGAATCTAGAGAAGAGACATCAAGTTGAGGCTCAACCAATAAGCTGGGATGAGATGAAGAAGGATCTAGAGAAGGTGAAGCCAAAGAAGTAGCCAAGGGCTATTCAGTCCACTAGGTTAACAAATTATGGGGATTTGATCGTGAAGGTTGCAACTATTAGGAAATCCATGGGGCATTTCAGAGAAATCTCTAAGAATAGTAGTGCCTTCAGTAACTTTAATCGATTAGGTTGCCTCAAAGACACGTACAACTATGTCCTAAAGTAGAAACAGACACAATTCATTTTCCACATTGATCCTTCTGAGAGAAGCTCATGTAAAATTCAACAGCATGCATTTAACAGATTCTACTATAAGAACCAACAGACATGAAAGATGAGACAAAAACTAGAACAAACAGATTTATGTGGGGAAAATCCTTTCGGATAAAAAACCCCACACTCCAAAGATCGATCCATTGTATTATTCTGCAACAAATGGTTACAATACAATTTCAAGCTCGTAGCCTTTACAAAGATTACATTTTGTTCATTCTGGATACAACCTGGTAGCTTACTCTCCCTGATAGATCAACCATGGCATTCATGATCAGGAGAGATTCTAGCAGCATAACTCTACCTCTCTCTTCCTCTCTTGTTCTCTCTAGCTCTTAGACTCTATCTTACACTTCTTCAAAATGTCCAATGCATACATATATGCATTCGTTCTCAACGGCCTCTGTGAATCGGTTTGCCTCCAACTGTCAAATCACAACTATCAAATCAACTAGCTCAGCATCGTAGATGTTTCCACTTCCTTGCATAGAAGATAATACGTCCAGGTCACACCATGTAGGAAAATCTTCAAACGGTCAAGGGCGTTCAACCTGTGTTGTCATGTCAGTGAGACACTAACTGTGTCTCCCTGATGCCAACACAACCAGCATTCTATATCGCCAAGAATCATCCCTATCAGCAAGAGGTTACATCGAGTCCAGAGAGCTATTGCTAAGACTTCGTCACGTCGCCAAGACCTCACACTAAAAATCACAAGGTATTCTGAAGAGTTCATGAGTCAACAAGACTATCGCTCTCTGCCCAAACATTACACCGAAGTCTTCAAGTCACATCGACCTCAGCATTCTCATCGGCGAGACAATCGCCATTCGATGAGACATCATACTGAAGTTCAAAGGTCATATTGATGTTAGCTTTTCCATCGGCAAGACACCCATAGTTTTCCAAGACTTAATACCAAAGTCTTCAAGTCATGCCGACATGAGTATTCCATTTGATGAGACAATCGTCTTTTGCAAATACATCACACCGAGTGCTTCATGTTATACCGAAACATCCCAGTCGACAAGACTTATCGCTTTCACCAGGAGGTTATACCAAGCCCTTCAAGTCATACCGAAACATCCAATAGTCGGCAAGACTTAGGCTATCGCTGAGATGTTATACTGACATCAGGTTTCCCATTGGCAAGACAATCCCTCTTCACCAAGACATCATATCGATGCCTTCAAGTCATATCGAAAAGTCCAATCATCGACCAAACATTCCTCATTTGCTGAGACTTCATACCGAAGTCCTTGTGTTTCTCTGATGACTCCATTCGCTAGGAGTCTCATCGAAAACACCCGATCACATGTGGCTTTGTCGGCCAAACATACTGTTGTTGCCAAGAGGTCATAGCGAACCCCTTTCATTACCTTGATGACTCCATTTGTCTGTCGATGAGACATCTTCCTATCACCAAGACTTCACGCTGAAGTCTTTGAGTTACTGTGAAGACTCCAAGTGTATCCCCGCTATCGGTGAGACATTCAATAGTCACTGAGAGTTCTTCCCAAGACCCTTGTGTTACCTCGATGACCATATCGGTGAGACACTCTTCAGTCGCTGGGACTTCATACCGAGTGTTCAAGTTACCTCGAAGACCCCAATCGCTATAGGTCTCCCCGACATCCACTAGGCACCCGATAACAAACACTTGTATCTCTGTCGGTGAGACATCTCCCAATCGACAGGACTTCATATCGATAGGAGCAATTCATGTCGATTACCACATTGGCCAGATAGGCCAAAGGTCACGCTGATATCGGCAAGACTTCCTATCATCGCTGAGACATCATCCCAACATTCCAAGGGTACACCGAAGGTTTCAGATGTCGATCGCCAAGACATTGAGGAGGTCACAGCGATAGTCAGGATCAACTAGTAGGTCGGCCAGACATCTCCATAGTCTCACCGAAATTGCTCACAAGAGGTTTCAGCTTGTGGGATTGAGACACACAATTCCAACAATCTCCCACTTGACGAAGATCGTACAGGTACCTCCTAAGCAACCAGAAACTAAGATCACACTAGCTCAACCAGTTTAGACCCCGCAACACTCAAGACACCCAATCAATAGGATTCCACATATTCAGTCCATCAGACAATCTACAACTAAGACCAGGCATTCAACTGTAACTCACTATCCAACAAAGCAACCGATCACAACCTTCCAAGAAACCACATAGACCTCAAACATGCTCTGATGCTCCATCAAGAATTATGCACCAACATCCAAGATGTCCACCATTCAGGCAACAAACCCTGTCATCTTCCAACATGCCACCTATGGAAGAAAGATTCAAGCCAAGGTGAATAAGAACCATTCCAATGAACACAAGCAAGAGATCCCAGTGATATCATCAATCAGATACTACTACCCCTTCACTGTGCTCAAAATGCTATACAGAAGCAATATCAACTTCAAACCTTCAGATAGAACACAAGAGTGAAGTCATTCTCCAAAAATAAGATAAAAAACACCAGTTAGAACAATAATCAAACTGACTACCTCCGTCCAACTAATAAACCCATGCGACTGAAGATAGCACCCACAGCTCGTGCTATTCCATCCAATCACACATACCTCACTGGTATCAACATTAGTAAACTTATGCCAAACCATAATCAACTCACTAACAACAAATACAAGCTCCAGGTGCCAACCAGTTGAAGAAGACAAGACACATACAGGAACTCCCACTGCCTGAGTAATCCAGATCTAAAAGATCAAAAGGCATCGAAAGTCTACCAATAATAGCACATAGAACATTTGACCATGTAGTACCAAGGAAATATCCACAATGATGTGCACAACCTACAACAAACTGCTACAAGAAACATTTCTCTCACCACAAACCTTCACGGCCACAGAGAGAAACTCTGTACATCATCTTCCTATAGAACATCCTCCTACATACACTTCTAACAGCCAGCTATGTCAAGAATGATCTTCTTCACAACCCAAAAGAGAAGCTTTAACAACATCCATCCATTTAATCACCAAGATCAAATCAATTTAAAAAACAACATGGATGTAAGCATCTCAAAGAAGATCAAGCTAGTTCATTCCCCATTTCAAGAAATTAGCCCATACAACATCTCCTACCAATTCTCATAAGTAACAAGGAGATAAAACAAGTTGTACAACTTCCACTATGAATCCTCCAGAACCATTAGACAACAATTCAAGATCCATATCATGAAAGTGAACAAAAAAAAACACATATGAAAAATATAATGGGCTAAATACCTCTCAGATAAACTACCGAGTAGACCAAGGGTGAGAACGAGAATACTCCTTCAAGATATACAATTCATCATGACTAATCCAAGAGCAATATCCTCATAGGTCTCTTATTGAACTTATGTTCAACCAAGATGTAGCCTTCTCAGACTTTCAGACCATTGTCAAAGCTCCAATCATCTGAATCATGAACTTATCATGACACCATGATCTACATATCCCCTTAGAAGATACCATGCTTCAAGTGACTTCACCATGGTCTAATGCACAATGCCAAAACTCCAGTGCACCAAGAGTATACCATGACATAAAGCAAATAGACTCAAAACCAACATCACTTGTCAAGCACCACCAACACCTCAGCCAAAGGCTCCAAGCGCCCTCCATGGTTCCAAGATATTGCACACCTTCAAATAATGTCCATGCAAATGCGAAAGAACCCTTCTGCAGTAACAGGATCCCAAGAAACATCTGCAACACTAAAGAAGACCATTCACCACCATGTGATGAACCCACAGTCACTACTAGAGCTCCCACTAAAACGGGACACCTGAGCTCTCCAAGCATCATGACCAACTGCTTCAGGTTCCCATAACCAACCATTTAGGTACTCAAGAATATCCATCCTCTCATCTCAAAACAGTCACACCAATGCACAAGTGACCACAGACAAGGCCAGATAACAAGTCTGCACATGCAGAGAATCAACCTCATGGATAAAGATAGTCCACATCCAAGTTATCACACTGCAGCCAATGGGTAGCTAATCCACCAACCGCATAACTCGTAGATCACAAACATCGAACATGCAAACCCGTCATCGCATTGGAAACTGCATCACTGAGATTTCAAAGAGAATAACCATGTAGACAACATGACTTAAACACCATATCACACCAGATCTAATTTTCCAATCATGTCCACACCGAGTACCATAATCAAGGAACCCCCAAGCACCACCACAAGAATGTTGAGTGAAAAATCACATAACAACACTCCCATGCAGGGAAGAAAACACACCTCCTCAAACCATGCACAAAGCATGCATGCAGAACTGCAACTATCTCATCTAGCAACACCCCAAAAGCCAGGGTCTAGACAATAGCTTAACAACAACTCCACATAACCACAAGTTTTGCTTAACCGTGTAAAACCTGCAAAACCACAGAGCCATGTAAGTACAAAACATCCTTAAAAAAGGAAACAACAGTTTAGAAAATCAAGGTCCCTTTCAGGCCAAATCTAAACCACCAACATGTACATGCATTCGAGAAAGAGAAAGGCTATTTCAGAAGCTTACAAATCATCTAATGATTAACTCCATAGCCTTTATGTATTCAAGGTTAACAGGAAACAGTGCCTTCCAACACCAGGAAACACCATCTAGCATAAGCACTCTCTTCCATGGCTGAGAAACAAACTAGGCTTCTCCATATCATCAAGGAGCCTCTCAGACAGACACCCAATATGAAAGCTTTACTGCTACACAGCCACAGAGCAAGAAAATCCACCTCATACACCAAGGTTTATACTGCTACCAGCTAGGAGATACACAACATGATCAACTCCCTTCTCCATCTCCACCACCCTTCAAGCTGCGTGTTGTCTCTGAATATCACAATACTTCCACTCACCAAAGGATCAATAAAACAGTTCATTCCTCTAGATTTCCTCCATCCCACAAGCTAAGAAATCCTCACAAGAGAAATACCCAGAACCAACAACCAGACGAAGGCTCTGATACCACTTGTTAGGAAATCTAGGGGGCATCTCAGAGAAATCTCTAAGAATAGTAGTGCCTTCGGTAACTTTAATCGATTAGGTTGCCTCAAAGACACGTACAACTATGTCCTAAAGTGGAAACAAACATAGTTCATTTTCCACATTGATCCTTCTGAGAGAAGCTCATGTAAAATTCAACATCATGCATTTAACAGATTCTACCATAAGAACCAACATACATGAAAGATGAGACAAAAACCAGAACAAATAGATTTATGTGGGGAAAATCCTTTCAGATAAAAACCCCACACTCCAAAGATCAAGCCATTGTATTATTCAGTAACAAACAGTTACAATACAATTTCAAGCTCATAGCCTATACAGATATTACATCTTGTTCATTCTGGATACAACCTAGTATCTTACTCTCCCTGATAGATCAACCATGGCATTCATGATCAGGAGAGATTCTAGTAGCATAACTCTACCTCTCTCTTCCTCTCTTGTTCTCTCTAGCTATTAGACTCTATCTTACACTTCTTTAGAACATCCAATGCATACATATATGCATTCGTTCTCAACGGCCTCTGTGAATCGGTTTGCTTCCAACTGTCGGATCACAACTATCGAATCAACTAGCTCAGCATTATAGATGTTTCCACTTTTTTGCATAGAAGATAATATGTCCAGGTCACACCACATAGGACAATCTTCAAATAGTCAAGGGCGTTCAACCTGTGTTGTCATGTCAGTGAGACACTAACTGTGTCTCCCCAATGCCAACACAGCCAGCATTCGATATCGCCAAGAGTCATCCCTATCGGCAAGAGGTTACATCGAGTCGAGAGAGCTATCACTAAGACTTCATCATGTCACCAAGACCTCACACTAAAATCCACAAGGTATTCGGAAGAGTTCATCAGTCAGAAAGACTATCACTCTTCACCTAGACATTACACCGAAGTCTTCAAGTCACATCAACCTTAGCATTCTCATCGGTGAGACAATCACCATTCAATGAGACATCATACTAAAGTTCAAAGGTCATATCAATGTTATCTTTTCCATCAGCAAGACACCCACAGTTTTCCAAGACTTCATACCGAAGTCTTCAAGTCATGCTGACGTGAGTATTCCATTCAATGAGACAATCGTCTTTCGCTAAGACATCACACCAAGCGCTTCATGTTATACCAAAACATCCCAGTCAGCAAGACTTATCGCTTTCGCCAGGAGGTTACAGCAAGCCCTTCAAGTCATACCAAAACATCTAACAGTCGGCAAGACTTAGGCTATTGCTGAGATGTTATACCGACATCAGGTTTCCCATCGACAAGAGAATCCCTCTTTGCCAAGACATCATACTAATGCCTTCAAGTCATATCGAAAAGTCCAACCGTCGACTAGACATTCCTCATTCGTTGAGACTTCATACTGAAGTCCTTGTGTTTCTTTGAAGACTCCATTCACTAGGAGTCTCACCAAAAACACCCAATCACATGTGGCTTTGTTGGCCAGACATACTGCTGTCACCAAGAGGTCATAGCAAACCCCTTTCGTTACCCCAATGACTCCATCTGTCTATCGGTGAGACATCTTCCTATCGCTAAGACTTTACGTTGAAGTCTTTGAGTTACCGCGAAGACTCCAAGTGTATCCCTGCTGTCAATGAGACATTCAATAGTCGCTGAGAGTTCTTCTTGAGACCCTTGTGTTACCCCGATGACCATATCAGTGAGACACTCTTCAGTCACTGGGACTTCATACCGAGTGTTCAAGTTACCCTGAAGACCCCAGTCGCTATAGGTCTCCCCAACATCCGCTAGGCACCTGATAATAAACACTTGTATCTCCATCAGCGAGACATCTCCCAATCGCCAGGACTTCATATCGATAGGAGCAAGTCATGCCGACTACCACATCGACTAGACAGACCAAAGGTCAAACCGATATCAAAAAGACTTCCTATTGTCACCGAGACATCATCCCGACTGTCCAAGGGTATGCTGAAGGTTTCATATGCCGATCACCAAGACATTTAGGAGGTCACAGTGATAGTCAGGATCAACTAGTAGGTCGGCCAGACATCTCCATAGTCTCACCGAAATTGCTCACAAGAGGTTTCAGCCTGTGGGATTGAGACACACAATTCCAATAGCAACCCCAATGGTTGATGAGGATGATATAGAATTACAGGCCTCAGATTTCCAGGTAAGCACAATCAACTTGGGTAAGCAAACTAGGAATCAACAAATGGCACTCATTGACATTGTTGTAACTTGAATAAAATAAAGGATGGTCAAGGATAAACAAGAAAAATATGAGTTGAAAACTCAAGTGGGTCAAATGAAGAGATTTTTGAAGGATCTTCACTAGTTTATGATTAGCCAATTTCATCATAGGTTCCTATGTTGATGAGCTAAATGAAATGAAGAGGAAGGCTCAGTTATTTGATAATTGGATTAATATTCTTAAGAAAGAGGTAGAAGAAATTCTCAACGAAGTGTATAAACACTATGATGAAGCACGATGCTAGGTAAGTGAATAGAGGAATATGCTCAAAAGTTGTGGGGGGAGGAAGAAAAATATAGGGAATATTTGAGGAAGTTGAAAATCATAAATAAATTGCCCAAAGAAATAATGATCGAATCAAGGATCTTGCGTGATGAAAGTCTCAAATATATTGATAAGGTTATTAACATAATTATCTTTCGGTTGAAAATTCTCATTGAGCATAGAATAACTTTTCTCAAAGTTCAACGTGAAGTGTGGGATCACACATTGGTATTTGATCATATTGTTGGATGTGTTACCACTAAGAAATTGGCAATTCATCAACTAATTCATGGGTTAAACTCTCTATAAGAGGAAAAAGATGAATGGAATAGTTAGTTGGATAAGTTGATAAAAGAGGGAGATGGTCCTAATGGGACTCTTTTGGATGAATTGATGACAATCAAAGCTGATACCAAGTGGGCTTCGAGAGACATTAGCCAAATGCATGAGACTACTAAGATAGCTGCACAGGAGTTCAAGAGATCAAGGTTCAAGGTGGAATGGGTAGATGGACCTGATGAAGAGGTCCTAGAGAAAATTTTCAATAGTTTTTAGGAATATTTGAAATAGAATAAAAATGGCAAATCAAAGTAAGGAATATTCTATGTTGAAGAGAGAATAAGGTCAACAAGGTCAACCTCTAGGAGCCACCCTATTTTCTAGGGAGTGGACAACAATTAACTTAGGGTGACTTGGCAGTTGATTTAGAAATGAAGGATACTTTCCTTGGCAATCAATTTGTGTAGCAGTTAACTCCAGCTCACATCAGTCTCACCGATTTTTCCTTGATTTTCATGTTGGGCACCCTAATTTTGGG
Organism: Sequoia sempervirens; assembly: GCA_007258455.2. NCBI lineage: Eukaryota > Viridiplantae > Streptophyta > Pinopsida > Cupressales > Cupressaceae > Sequoia > Sequoia sempervirens. Next base: position 5,306,194 of record VDFB02056351.1, on the reverse strand, counting down.
TTGCATGTAGTTATTTTTGGAGGAGAACTTGCTTTGTAACTTCCCTATGTATATGGTGTTTCTCCTCATTGTAAAGGTCAAAAAATTGAAGTCTAATTTGTGCCTTATGATCTGAACACTTTTATTCAAGTTATTTTTTATTATTCAGTAGTTGTAGTTTTTAGTCTTAGATAGTGATTTTGAAGACTCAATCTCCTCCGTACACCAGTGAAGCTTGTTGGATTTGTAATTGTTTCTTATTTATTTTCATCAATAATAGAAGAAACCAGACTTGAGACCAGCTTTGGAATTTCACTAGTGAATGGTATTTTTCTTTGTTTCTGTTGATCTATAATTTCTTTTGGGAACAATAAAATATAAAAAGATATAAAATAAAATAAAAAAAGATGAAAATGGAAATGACAAATGTGATGATTGATAGATGTATTTTGAATACTGCACTATGGATGAAAGTGATTGTGTAAATGATATGAACTATTTCATTCAGTAGTTGTTTTAGATAAGTGAATTTCCCTTAATGAATTGTATGTCTAGGATTTAAGATAAATATTCATTTGCATGTTTTCTTCTCACAAACTTTGAACTATCTTTTGATATTTCTTTTAAAATCTATTAGTTGGTTTAAACTTAGGATTGATATACCTAGTTTTTTACCTTAAACCAGTAAGCCCATTGAATATTATAGCCATATTGACCGCTCAGCAAAATAGTAATGTTGTGACCCAACACCGAGGACCTTTGGAAGTGTTTAATTTAATTCCCATTCACTTCTTTCAGGAGAGGTAAGGTAATTGTATCTTGCCTCCATGTTGTTGTGTCAATTTGGCCATCAACACTAAGTAGGTTTGGGATAAGTATTAGGAATTATTTGGTTCAGTTAGTGAGATTCGTGTTATGCAACTGGAGGTAAAATTACCATCACTTTCCATAGATTCTCTTAACACCATTGAATAAGGTTTCAATTGACAGATTGTGGTAAAGACAAAATTGATAAGGAATGCATATTCTTTATTTTTTCTAAGTTGAAAGGTTCGTTTTCCTACTTCTCTACTTCCTTTTATGCTACAATAGATGGATTAGTTGATTCTTTTGTCTTGACTTCTTTTGAGATATTTTGTGATAGGTTGACAAGGGAACAAGATAAACTTAGTAAACATGATACACACTCTAAGAATCATTCTTTGATTGTGTCATCACCTAAAGGTAAAGGAAAGAACAAATCAAAACCTAAGATAGAATATTATGATACACCCACCTCTCCTAGAGAGGGTAAAACTAAGAAGGAGAAACCCAAGTGTGGTTATTGTAACAAACTTGGACATGGTGAAAAAACTTGCTATAAGAAAGAGTTATATGAAATGAGGTAAATTGTAAAAGAACATAAAATTTCTTTTCCTTCTAAATATACAAGTTCACCTTTTTCTTCTTCTTCACAACCTTCATCTCTACACACACAGGTACCACATGAATTGCTAATGGGAGTGATAAAGTAAAAGATACTAAGATGAAGGGTCATGCTCTTGTTGTAAAACATGTTGAATAATCTAGAGTTTGGATTCTTGACTCGGGAGCCTCATATCATATATCAAGAAAACTTGATAGTTTTTCATCCTTGAAGCATACTTCAGTCTTGAAGATCTTAATGGATAATTGTGTTTATTTGGAAGTATTTGGAAAAGGAGTTATTGATGTGCCCTAAAATGTGAGGAAAGAGGAACCATAGAGTTTTCACTTTAGGTTTTGGACACCTCTCTCTAATTTTATTGGAATGTATGGAATGGGATGGATGTGATGGGTTTGATTGGATTTGGACAAGGTATATGATTGACTTATAGCCTGATAGGTGATTCAACCTGCCCTTGACCAAATTTGAAAGTGACCTAAGGATGAAATGCAATTATTCAATTGACCTAATGATGCAAATTACTGTTCTAATGTAAATATATCATATCTGAGAAATCATGGATAGAAATAGACTGAGCAAGACACTGTGCACCTATGATGTAAATTTAGAGCTAAAAAGGGACATAGGTGCCCCAAGTTCTACTTTCTTTGTAGGAATAATTTAGATTTGTTTTCATCATCCTCTGGTGTCGGATTAGAGCTTTCATTTCTCGCTTGTAACACTATCATATCACAGTCAGATAATCTTGTAACTAAGTTTTCATGAGTTTTCGAGGTGTAGGGTTTCAATTGAAACAATGAATAATTGGTCTTCAAACTTCTTTCAATATTATTCAGACCTAAAACCTACACATTCAAAGAGAGAAGAAAGGTTGTGTCGTTTAGGGGCTTACCTTGGTCAAACCTCGTGATAGTGTTTCCACTTCCACAATGGCAATGTCAATGATAAATGGATAAATGATAGGAATGAATGATGAATCCACAAAGTGTTGCAACTCATCACCCTTTAATGGTTTCCTTGAAGAACTGAAGTCATACACATCTCCTCAAGGCTTGGATCTTGCTTGCTTGAATTGTTTGAATTGATTGGGGACTTACAAGGATTAGTCTTCACAAATAATATGAAAACATAGACATGAACACACTAACATACATTTTGACATGATGTTTGGATCTTGAATTGTAATAAATATAAGAAATTTTTCTCTTGACTTGTTTGATAATGCTCTTGATCATAAAATTTGCTAATAGTTTCTAGATAGATTTCAAATGATGCAATAACTACGTATTTATATGCTATTATTCTAATTTCTCAAAAATTAAAATTTGAAAGTCGACTTTAGATATTTGAATTTTAAATAATAAAATGTTGACATTGAAATATTTGAATTTGAAACCAAAATAGGGGGACATAGGAACCCTAGGGGCCAGTGTCCCAGACCTATTTTCCAAAACTTAAGGAGTTTGGGGAAAATTATTAAATGAAAGCATTTGTTTTGTGCTTGTAAATTATCAGTAATTATTTAAAATGGGTTATGGAATGCATAATTTAGGAAATTAAGTGCTCAATTAGGTCCAATAACTTAAGAGGGAGAAAAAAATATTATGAAATTGTTAAGGGTGATAATTTATAATGCTACATTTAGCCCCCAGTTTAGTGAGAGTATGAACTTACACTCAAACTCATACTAAAGTAGAGAAATATATGTCAAGAGGGGTTTGAATGTACAAATTTTGAAGAGATAGGATGACAAAGGATCTAGGGGGGAGTGCACAAGTCCCTAGGATCCACAATCCCATTGCAAAACAACATAAGCACAAAGGAACACATATATATGTAATGCAGTAATAAAACTCACACAAAAAAACATGTCGAAAAACATGAAGCATACATGATGAAAACACACGAAATAACATAACATATAGATGACGACAAAATGAACACAAACACAATGTAAACGTGATTCCAACATGAAGAAGATGCAAAAAAGATGCACAACAAACACAAGGTTAGTACTAAAAGGATTTGAGTTGGTAAGGTAAAGAGACCTCAATATTAAATTTGTCTCAAGTACCAAACATCATCCATTGAATGAATGTTAGTGAAAGGAAGGCTCCTATGAGGACTAACAAGATACATTATGCCAAATCACTCATGAGCCACATGGATCAATTGGCTAGCAATCTGTGTTATGCTAGGTGTCCATGCAATATGATAGGTTCCACAAGGCTAGCAATTTGCGTTATGCTAGACACTCATGAAACACATAACTCTACTATCAAGCAAGGTGTGTTATGCTCAATGTATATGTTAATATGATAGGTTTCACAAAGCTAAAAATATGTGTTATGCTAGAAACTCATGAAACACATAGCTCTACTATCAAGCAAGTTATGTTATGCTCGACAGCCATGTTAAAGGGTTGCTCAAGTTCATGACCTAGCAAGCTCTGTTATGTTGAATCCATGAACTATCTTGCCAAAAACTCACCTCAGAGGGTGTATAAACCCACCTACGAAGGCACAAAAAAACTCACCTATGAAGGCACATAAATGAAAAACTCACCTATGTAGACACAAGAAATGGTAAACTCGCCTACAAAGGTGCATAAACTCGCCCGAGAAGGTGCATAAGATAAGGCCAAAAACCTCAATGGGTGTTGTAAACAACACCACCACAAAAGGTGATTTACAAAATAATAGAAAGGGGCATTACCCAATACATGAAGGGCCACACCTTAGGGAACATCCCACATGACATCACAACTAAGAGAGGAAAATTCAGGGAATAAAAGTTCACACCTTAGGGAATACTAGCCATAGCATTACCACAAAGGGGAACATCATATGCCAACAAAAGTCACACACTTAGAAGATATCATGCCTAATATCACCATAAAGGAGACACAACATAGATTGAAAAGGCCACACTTCCATCAATAAGGTTACACTTTCTAGGAGATGCATGATATCATCACTAAAAAGAGACCAAATCATATACAAAAAATAAGTGGGGGACTATATGCCCCTCCTTAAAATGTTAGTGTACTTACTACACTAACATTTTAAGGACATACAAAGGTATTGCTATAAGGAATGCACCTAACACAAGGCTACCTTATCCCTTGCCCCCCAAGTGTAGGGACAAAGACGAGCTAATGTGGATGATGATGCACTACTCCTTGCAAGATAATATATGATTGCATAAAGCCTAGTTTATACCCCCATGCATGGTAGTGAGTATGTTATGATACTGCAACCACCACATGGCAAGGAGAAAAGTGTGTGAATGTTAATCTATCATTTATTCAATTTGATCCTCGTAAGGATCAAATTCTTTCAATTTCTTCTTTAAAGCACCAAATTCATCAGTAGTATGTCCAAATATCCTATGATATGCATAGTAGAATGTACTTTTATTCTTTTGTTTATTATATTTTTGTTTGTACACAAGTGGTAGTGTAATGTATCCCAAGTTTAGAAGTGTAGCTAAATGATGCTTGGTCTCTGATAAACAGGTAACACACCTTTCTTAATAGGATCATGGACTTTGTATTGATTGGTTGGTGGAACAAATATTTGATGTAAAGGTGGAGGACCTTGGTAACCTATTCCTTTTGTGTCTTCAAATGGCGCTTGTTCCAAAATGGAATGGATTTCATGTTTGTTATTTGTGTCACATCCTTGTTTTATCAAGATCCTAAAGCCTTGTCCATAGATTTTCTCCAAGCTAATAGGTGTGTTTGTAACTTTGTTCTCATATGATGGGAGATTGGGTGATATGTTTTTCTTGTGATTGTTATTGACAGGTATTTCCATGTGCATTGGTTGAGGTATGAAGTGTAAGTCACTTTTCTTATGCGATGTGGAAAAAATTTCAAATGGTGGTATGGCAGGTGTTGTTGATTTTTCATATGGGTGATTAGGCCATTCAATTGAAAGATAAAAGACAGCATTATTCTTGAGGTTACACAAAGAATTATGTATGAATTCATTCATTATCTCCTCATCTTGTCCCAAGATATGTTCATTAATAAGGCATGCATTGGGAGATGAAGGATCATGAATATCATCATTTGAATTAGGGTCATTTCCAAACACACAGCTTAATACATCAACCAAGGATTTTGAGGAAGTCAACATCTTACCAAAACACCGAGCCATTATGATTATATGGTACTTGCACTAAAGTTTAGACTATTATGTAATAGGTAACTAAAAATAGACAACATATCTGGACATAAAATTATGAGAGGTCTTTGTCACATAAATCTTAGGAAAAAAAGGCAAGACTAGGGCACCCAGGTGCTTGTGTCCTAGATAGGGTTTTGAAAAATTCAAAGTTTGGTTGTCTATAATATTGTTTAAGGTTTCTATGTTTATGTGTAAACAAGTCTGATAGTGAATATTTTTCCATAATTTGCTTAATTTATGATAATGTAATTCAAAATGCAAGTGTGCAAGAATTTTGACAATGCTTGAACAATAAATGACAATTGTAAATGTAATTTCTAGACCTAAGATGCAAAAATTAACTTTTTTTATCGTTAAATTGCTGCTAGGGGTAGCACCCTATATTGATATTAAAAAATATTTACATTTTCTTCAACATTTTCTATAGTTTTCGCCATGACCACCTTCATCTACAACTGGACTTAGATATAGTTCTATCCCTAACTCAAAGCTGGATTATAGCCCTGCTTTTACAAAACTCAAAATGGCCCTTAGCCATGGTCAAAATCCCTAGAGAACATCATTACCCCTTTACACCAGAAAATATATTCTGTTGCTCAACAGATTGACCCAAGCCTATATGGCTACCATTATCGAACTGACATAGATGACTGATCATTATCAAAAATACTAGTTTAAACCACAAAGCCTAGCCTTGCCTTCATGCTGCAGAACCCACTGTCACAACCTGTTCCAAGCCCGCCTTGCTTATTCCTCATCATCAGACACCTTCCTTCTCTTGAGAGCTAGGTAATTTTCCATGACCGGACAATCAGCTCCACAATTCTGATAAGTTGAGCCTTTCGCTTTTTGCTCAAGGTCTCTTCTACCGTTCGGTATCCATTCTTCCCCAATATTGAGATCCCAGACATCATCATCTCCTGCCACTATCTCTCCTTCTATCCCTTCATCCTGTACATACCTCATAGCCCAACCACGAGGAGGGTCAGACATCATCTTTGCCACTCTAAGAAGGAAGAAGATGCCTCTTTCTCTCTCATCCTAAAGTTTCATGAACCCTGTCAGGTTCGAAGTTAGGGTTTTAGATGCATTGTTATGTAGTTCGATGCATCTACATACTAAAGCACACAAATGCATTCATGTTGCATGCATTTGATGTGTTGTGACACAAATGCAAGGGACAATCTAGGTTAGAGGTCAAAGCAGTACAATCGTAAACTGGTGCAACACATGTGCTAGGTTGTGCAACATAATTACTAGAATGAAACACAAAAGTGGGATGATTCAACACATGTGCTCAAAAGCGGTACAACTGATTAGGGGAACAACACAAGTGCAACAAAGTGATGCATCTGCGAGACCAAATGATGCAATCACGGTAGCATGACACATCTGAGGGATGGAGCAACGCATATGATTTCCATGACGCAAGTGCAAGGTAGAATGACGCAACTGACTGTGGCCAAAGTTGACTTAGTTTAGGCTCATTTTACTTGTGCACTTTGGATTAGTTAGATGATAAGTATCATATTCAATGATGTGCTGACTTTTGTTTCTATGTGCAAAGATGACTACCACCGATATATACATGAGAGGTTTGGCCAACGACATATGCGTTCAGGCATCAATTGAGGGAGGGTGAGCAGAGGCGATTGATGTGTCTGGGATTGTTTCACGTGACCTATATGCCCATTATCCAGGAAAATAGGGGTCTCTTGATAGTGTTGGTGGAGAGATGACACTTTGAGACATGTTCATTTTAGTTGTCGACAAGAAAGGCCACAGTGACATTGGAGGATGTCTACAGGATCCTATGGATCCTGATCAGAGGAGAGCGGGCGGTATATGATCCTCGACGGGGACTGCAGACCATCACAAATTACTATGAGCATGAGGATGTAGCGCAATTGGGCATCCATGGATACAAGATTAGCTGGGAGTTCCTGGCTAAGCATTATGGCTGATGGGATTGTATGTTGTGCATCTTGATAGCCGGGGTACTGATACCAGATTGTCGAGGTCATGGTTTCCTTATAGGATGGGGGATGTGTTGATCAGGATGAGGCATGACAGGATAGTGTTTTCTCAGGGGCTTTGCTTGTTAGGGATGTTATGTCATCAGTTGCATGATGTTGCATATAGGTAGTCTACCAGTATCAGTTGTGAGACCACACTCCTTATGATATGGGCACGGGAGCATATTGTCGTATTTCGTAAGTTGGTACAGAGGAAGTTAGTTGAGGGGATGCAATATGTGTATCTATATGCAGGGTCGATGACATAGATGTGAGTGGGAGATACATGATACTGGCACCATGCTATTGATACTTTGATGGAGTTTGTGTGGATATGCCTTTTGAAAGCAAATAATGCAATTTTTCACTTTTTAGCTATATGCAAGATACCTAAATGCATGCAATGACACTTTCAATTTTTTGTTTTCAGATTTTAAATGACCTAATTTGCATATTTTTCTATGCAATTGAAATGTAGATCTGAGCTATAATGACCGAAATAAATCCTATTGCAACTTATGATGCAATATGATATGCAATATTTTGAATTTTTGTGTTTTTATGATGCAAAAATGGGTGCCTAAATGAAAATTGCAAAATAATGCAATGCTAAACCTAAATCTAGGATGCAATGTTTCAAATTTTAGAAGGTATATAATGTTAACATGTTAGGTTCACCAAAATGAAACGTGGAGAAAGGGGAACCTTAGAGTTTTCACTTTATGGTTTGGAAACCTTTCCCTAATTTCATTGGAATGTATGGAATGAGATGGATGTGATGGGTTTGATTGGATTTGGACAAGGTATATGATTGACTTATAGCCTAAAAGGTGAGTCAACTCACCCTTGACCAAATCTAAAAGTGACATAAGGATGAAATGTAATGATTCAATTGATTTAATGATGCAAATTATTGTTCTTATGCAAATATAGCAAACTTGAGAAATCACAAAAAGAAAAAAGACTACAGAAAGAGACTAAGCGGGACACAGTGCACTTGTGATGTAAATTTGGAGTTGAAAATGGAGGAAATAGGTGCCATAGATGCCACTATCTTTGTAGGGATAATTCATATATGTTTTCATAGTCCTCTAGTGTCGGATCAAAGCTTTTGTTTCCTACTTGTCGCACTGTTGGATCACAGTCGAATAATTTTGTAACTAAGTTTTCATGAGTTGTCAAGGTGTAGGGTTTTAATTGCAAAAATAAATAATTGATCTTCAAACTTCCTTCAATATTCTTCAGACCTGAAACCTACAAATTCAAAGAGAGAAGAAAGGTTTTACCATTTAAGGGCTTACCTTCGTCAAACCCCGTGATAGTGTTTCCACTTCCATAATGGAAATGTTAATGATAAATGGATAAATTATATGAAGTAATTATGAATCCACAAATTTTTGCAACTCAACACCCTTTAATAGCTTCCTTGAAGGACTAAATTCATACACATCTCCTCAAGGCTTGGATCTTGCTTGCTTGAATTGCTTAGAGACCTACAAGGATTAGTCTTCACAAACAATATGAAAACATAAACATTAACACAATCACATACATTTTGAAATGATGTTTGGATCTTGAATTTTTGTAATAAATCTAAGAAATGTTGCTCTTGATTTTCTTGATAATACTCTTGATCACCAAATTTGCTAATTGTTTCTAGATAGATTTCAAATGATGCAATAACTAGGTATTTATATGTTATTATTCTAATTTATTGAAAATTAAATCTCAATAGTTGACTTTAGATATTTGAATTTCAAATAATAAAATGCCAACATTGACATATTTGAATTTGGAGCCAAAATAAGGGACATAGACACCCTAGGCACTAGTGTTTTAGACCTGTTTTCCAAAACTTTAGGAGTCGAGGGAAAATTATTAAATGAGAGCATTTTTGTTGTGATTGTAAATTGTTGGTAATTATTTAAAATGGGTTGTGGAATGCATAATTTAGGAAATTAAGCGCTCAATTAGGTCCAATAACTTAAGGGGGAGAAAAACATAGTGTTAAATTATCAAGGATGACAATTTATGATGCTACATGCCCAATGGTAGTTTTCATGATGTTCTTTGCATTCCTAATGTTCAACATAATCTTCTTTTAGTATATCAAATAGCATGTACTAGTAAATCCATTGAGTTCACTCCTAATTCATTTTTCATTCATGATTTGTATACTAGACAACTTATTGCAATGGGTAGGGTTGACCATAATGCAAATATCTACACCTGTTCTTATTTTATTCCTGATGGTGACCACTCTCCTAGATCAAGTGTGGGTAGTTATTTAGATGGTGGTTTCAGTGGCTTTTTGAACCTTGCTGTTCATTAGCCCTTTGATGAGGTTATATCATCTCTTGCTTCTTTAGATTTGAGTGTTGACTTGGTTTCCAAAACTTCAAATGAGCAGGATATATTTTGATTTCCAAATTTGTCTTTGTAGGATGGTTTCATGATATGTATATGAGATTTGGTTTGTCATTCCTCTTCTACAAATTTGGAGGATATGTTTGAGGGGTTCACTCTCCTCTTTGATCATACATCTTTGGATGTTTCTCTTGAGTTTCCACATCCTTTATTTTCTTCCTTGTTGGGGTCACACTTGATTTTGTTGAGACATCTTCAAAGAAACTTGATGCATCTTCAAAGATATCATTTATGAGGCTTCTTCCCTCTTGATTCGTCATGGAGATGAGGTTTCTTCAATATTAGCCATTGGATTTATTTTTTCCCAAGGGGAGACATGTTTTTTTTTAGCATTGGATTCTCTTTTATCTTCAGACTTTCTTTCCCTCTTATGGGGGGCATTTGTAATTATATATATGTGATGGATGTTGGACTTGGGGTATCAAGTAGTCTTCCATATATTCATCACTTGATTGTATCTTTTCTCTCTTTTGGAGTGGGGTTTTTTTCCATGTGTTTTTCACCTTTACTTTGTTTATGAGAGAATAAATTTTAACTTGTGCATGGGTAACTAAAATGGCCTCATATATAGAACCCATCATTGCATCATTTGCATCATTTTCATAATAATTAATTCTCCCTAAGTTTCACTTAAGGGGGGGTGTTGGTGTAAATAGGTACTTTTCCTATCTAATTACTTAGTGAAGTCATATTTGCATATTAATTCTAATTAGGTCCTAGGCATATTTAATGTTTAGATGGTACTTTATATTTTTAGCTTTATTAAATTTTAAGGTCCTAGGTCATTTAATGTTGGCTTGTGTGATTTAATTATGACACAATCATTTAATGTTGGTACTATAGCACACCTTGTCTATATAAGCAAGGTCGTTCTACAATTTGTAATATACCTCATCATCATATTTCATAGATCTTAATATCAAGAAAGCTCATATTCTTGTATACTCTCTTGTAGAAGGTTTTTATTGTTTTTGCAAGTGGTCTTGGGATAGAACTAATTTTTAGGTCCTAAAATAACTAGGCTATTGTGATGATTCTTTGCATCATGCACAATATTGAACATCAATAATACTTATGAGACATCATCATTTCTCCATGAAAGGTGGAATGGGTAGAATACTTGCCAATCATGGTATGAAATTACCACAATGAACCTACTAAAAAATAAAACTACATCACAAATACAATCATACCCTAACCCCACAATTGTGTTCTCTCATAGATACCACACAATGGTAGGATGATAGAATCATATGTACCATAAATCCATTCCTAAACACGCTTGATGACAGCTACAACACCAAGAGAAACCTATATAGCTAGTGTGAAAACTAGTAGATATCACGTCTTGACTAGATGGAAAGTCATTATTTCCATTTATGAAAGACATAGTACAAGGTGAGATATCTCCCAACCAAATACATTTTATATAAGATTAAAATATTACAATTTTTTCCCTAGTATTCATTTTCATGCAATGGCATGCTTCCCAATGCTATAGATGGAATAAATATTATATAATGGCACTTGTTGACAAAGTGATGAAATGGGAAGACTCACAAAGCTAAGATGAAAAACTTTTGTATATACATTTTTCCTATAAAATTCCTAAAAGTACCATTGTCTAACATAATAGAGGATTATATCATGCAAAAATGATACTAGCATGCCAAAATGACACTAGCATGAATCAACAAATGTCTAGTTTTTGTGTTGGAGTCCAAAATATACACTAAAGTCCTATTTTTGTGTTTTAGCCATTTTGCTACATTATAGTACTAACTAGAGACTAAACAAATGGTTTTTTCTAAGTTCCAAGCTTAAGGACAATTCCTAGGGCTCAAACATATAATACTACAACACGAACAGACTCTAAAATGACCATATCAGGAGGCCATGATGGACATTTTTACTTGATCTTTGTAATGTAACCAAATAGATAAGATGCTTCCCAAAAATTAGGAGGTCTATAAGTGATGCAGTCAAGACCAGTTTACCTTATTAGGCCACCCAATCTTGTAGCCTATTCAATCCAATTTCTCAAACTCTAAATTTTTGCACATTCATTTAATTAAAACCATAGAGAAATCCACTGAAATAATATTCAAAACTCATGTAGACAACAACAAGATTTATGCAAGTCATCTATCTCATATCTAGTCTTCAAAGCTACAGGCAAGAAAACCAAACTCTTCATTAAAATAAATCCACGAATGAATATTTTAAATCTATTGCAAATTTATTCATTATTGGCAAAAATCATGAAAATACATATATTTAATCCTTCACATAATCTCCATCTGCTACAAAAATCATCTAGAGGCAAGATTAAGAACAAATATGCAAAATTCCACCACAAACCCATCACTTTTTGTCCTTCACTTCTCCCTAATTATCACGAATCTTTTAAAACACCAACATGGGTTTTGTGTGCATCATTCTCAACTTTTCAGATCATTTTGAAAATCTCGATTTCGTTACCATATGAGAAATTTATGCCCGATTTACTAAAATTGGGTCTCACAACCATGACCTAGACAATCTCCTTCTTCCCCAAAATGCTAGTCCAACCTCTACCTCCTCCATTATGGCATGGTAATTCATGTAAATGGCCTCTTTAATGTTTTTTCTAGGAAAATTCAAACTTTTTCCAAAAATTACCATCCAATTCATCATCCGACAACTCCACTCCCTAGACACCAACATCATGGAAAATATTTTATTCCCAAATCATTTAATTATTTGTTTACATTAAAATAATAATAATAAAAAAAATACATTTCTCTGTGTAATGTGAAATTACACCAAATGCCTTCACATTTCATCTGAATTTGGAGCCAAACAAAGTGTAGAAAGAAGGGGCCTTTTCAAGGTTGTTGAAGGAGAGTTAATTCATGCCTGCAAGATAAAAACAAACCCAAAATTGAAAAAGACAAAATTAAATAAAAGACTCTTTTTTGTTGCACACCCGTGCACCCAGATGCTCCTGCATCAATAAGGGACTCCAAAATTATTCCACAAATATGAGGAATAAAGGGCAATTTTCTCCAAACACCCCACTTGCTCTCCTACCATGAAGAGAACTAAAATGACATCTTGTGGTGGGTCCTAGCACTCAACCCAACACTAAGAATATGTAAACAACTCATATTTTCTAGCGATATTATAATTGATTATTTTCTATAACATTGTGTTCATTTTACCAACATAGGAATAATAATGAAAAACATATAAAGTGACATTCATTTTTTATATCAACATTGAGATGTGGTAAGATAAATTATCACATTTCCACCACTTATATGGGAAGTTTACAATCCTTCCAACGAGGAGGTCTATATATAATATTATAATTACATAATGAGAAAATGGAAGGCAAGGAGTATGAAACTATGATTGCCACACCATACAAGGCTCATCTCAGATATTATAGGTCCCCAATGGTGGTGCCATGATACCCAACTATGTTTTAATTTTAGGTCCACCCCACCATGCAGCTATGAGATAGTCACTTGGAAACAAGCACACACATTAATGCAAAGTAAACAGAGTATACATCACATATGCTAATTACATGATCTAAGTATATTGCCTACATATCTTTTTTCCTAAACTACCTTTATCTATTAATCATTAAATCAATCTAGGCCTTGACAAAAATATTTCCCCTACAATAGAACCCTATCTCAAATTAAGCTTATCTTTTGGCAAGAGATATGATGGTTGTTGAATTGTTTGTTAGATGGTCTTTTTTATTTTTGTTTTATCTTTTTTATCTTTCTTATGCTTTCCTGAAGCTTCCTTGATCTTTCAATATCTTGGTGTGTCTAGAGAAGCTTGGAATGGGGAGTGCTCATTGTTTTTGTATAGTGCGTGTGTGGGACATTATTATAATACGACCATGGAAAATACTTACCTTGAGTATGATTGGGGTGGTTTCTTACATAAACAAGCATCCTTTGCATACTATGTTATTCATACCTTTTGTGCACTAGGATTATTATTCTCTAAGTCTTACTTTGTCACATATTATGACAAGATTTGCATATGTCTGGTATGAACAAGAACAACCCTTTTTTCTGTAGAGTCAAATTCCATGCAAGGGATACAAATTTATCTTGGTTCCTTACACCTTGGTGCATAATATCCACTTGTTATATCAAAATAGGATTTATCTTTACATTCTTTATAGAATAATCAAAGCACAAAGTATCTTTCCATTTTCATATCCATCTATCTTGTACATTTTTATCCATCTTATTTCCCATTTATAGGATTCCTTTGATATTTGATCAATGGTCTAATTATCATCATTGCATACACAATCATTAGTATATTTATAACACAATTACATCACAATTATACCAAATACATCATAAATATCCATCACATTATAATATAGCATATGTCATCATCATAACATATTAAAATAACTATCATATAAACATGTATAACATCTTCATTATCGTTATTATCATAGACCTAGCCTACCCTTCCTATCTTGAGCTCGACTGAAAAATTAGTTTTTTTTGTTGACCTCTCGAGGGGGAATCCTACCTCCATCTCTCGGTCCATTGGGGCAAATTGAGGTACATCACCAACAAAAAATTTCATATCAATCTTATTTCTTTAAAACAACAAAAAATGCAATGTATCAAAGAGGGGGAAAATGTAGACACCTAGAAATGACTAACGCATTTCCACATTTCCATTTTATCATTTCCTCATCAATTCTTCTATCTAAATTAATTAAATAATTTTTAATTATTTAATTAAGCTAATATCCTCTCTTTTGATTTATAATAATTAAATATTTTTTAATTATTTAATTAATTTATCATTGTCCCTCCAACATTAGTTAAAATCAAATTCAAATTATCTTTGCTCTACTATAATTAAATAATTTTTAAAAAATTCTTAATTATATCTATAAGGGGTAAATGCTTTTGACCTGGAGCTATGAATTGATGAGGTCATAAATGGGGGACCTTATCCCCAATATAAGCATTCAACAATAACACCCCTGTAAGGTTTGATTCTTGATGGTAAGAACAACACAAATTAACCATCAAACTATTCCAGTATTGACCAAAAATTATTTAATTAACTATCACTCCTTTTAATAATTAAATAAATTAAAATAATGTATTTAAATTTAAATTATCTTTACCTCCAAAGTTAATATATTATTTATTTCTCCATCTATCCTTATGAATTAGATAAATAAATTCTTTTAATTCTTTCAATTATCCCACCTCACTAATTCAAATTATAGCTCCTACCCTATCTCAATTTTTCTTATCCATTGATCAAATATCAAGTGAAGCATATAAATAAAACCCTCTATTCACACATTATCCCCTAGAGCATAATTTTCATCTCACAAGAGCTATATCATTATTAAGGGATCATTATCTAGATGATAAGAAAGAAAGAATTATCAATATCTTGGCAAGTTGATATAACTATCTTTTATCATCTTGACTTTCCTATATATATCTTTGATCATTACAATTTCATGCTATCATACTATAATTATATTATCATGGTTATGTTATTTTGAAGAGAACCCCACATATGAAAAATTCAAGATGCTATCAAAGAAAAAATGGATCAAATCAAGGTCTTTGTTATGGTATAATTGTTTATTATTTGATTTTGTGTATAGATCTTGAGCTTTATTGAGTGATTGTTGAGTGTATTTGGTACTTTCATTGTATTGTTCATATTTTACATGATTCACATTTTCATCATCCACAACTATCATATTCACTTTTAGATTCAAGACAACATCAAAAGCTACTCCTTCCTACCCTTATACCTTAGTACTATGGTTCTTACACACCAAAGTACTATTTGCATGTGGAAAAAATCAATGCATAAAAGTAGGATAACAATTTGGACATAGTCTCAAAATATTCTAGATGAAAAAATAAGAGGGAGTCTAATTTTCCCATGCTCTAATTTATTTGAAATCATTGCCAAATTTTTTAAAAATAAATTATTTTTCAATGTAAAACCATGAATCTTTCAATCAACCATTGATGAATGTTCAAAATTCTAACTTTCTAATTATTAAAAATTTGAAAAAATTAAAAATATCATTTTGGTTAAAATATGAACAAAAATTACCTTTGTAATCAAATTCACATTTTCTAATTTCTTAAAAAAAAATTCCATAACCATAGATTAAAGATGAACATTTAAAAGAAATCCAAATAGTAATTTAAGTTCACTCTACAATAGAGGCCATATGCTACCAAAAGGGCGGACATGGAAAACATGAAATGAAACAACTAAAAAAAATTGAAGTGAAAATATCTTAATTTTAAAGCTCACCAAAATACCAATTTATTTTAAATAAATTTAAATTTGAGAGGCCATCCAAATTTACATTAGTCACACCTTCCATTTTTTCCTTTGTAATACAAATCCAAGCCCAAAAAATGTATCCATCAAACAAATCCAACCATTTTCTTTCAATTCTTTTTTGAGAGGGAAAGGGTTTTCAGAGACCCTTTCATTTTAAAAATACAAGAATGAATAATTATCCAAGTCTTTCCCACTTTTATGTCTTCTTTTTATTTTTCATATATTTTATATTTTCTTACTTTTCTTCTCACACAATACATTTTGTAAATAAATTTAAATCCTTGTCATTTTCTCATTACCAAAGGCAAATGAATTGTACTACAATTTTTTTTTTTTAAGGAAATTTAAATAATTCACATTATCTTTCTCAAGAAATGAATATTTTCAAACCATAATTAAACTAATTGCAATAATTAAATATACTATCTAATACCTTTAACTTGAAATTTTCATTTCTTCAATGTTTTGGTTTCACAAATGCATCTCATAACATTAAAATGCAAGGATTTAACCTTCAAACTACAATTGAATACAACTGGAGAAATAAAAAACTACAATTGTAATCACACATGTACAAGTTTTTTACAAAAATGTAGATTCTTGAATCACTATCAATTAGGATCTAAATTCATAGGGAAAAATAGGGCTCATCTATTGTAAGAGGAAACCAAGCTCTCAAATACAAGCTCCAACAACACAAATGAAATAAACAAATTGTCTCAAAAATCTACAAGAAGTTTGATTGATTAACAATTCTAAATTCTTCCTCATTACATGGAATCATTTTCAAACTGAAAATACATCATGCAAAGCCATGTGATCTATTTAAAATCCTCACAAATAATATATGGATCTGATACAAATAGAAAATGCACCCACAAATCAGAAATCTTCAATCCACCTTCCTTTGGTAACCTCCACCTCCTTCAACCTGCAATATTCTTTGACAAACCACTGCTACAATCAACTAGAAATATTCAAATGTGCTTGTTGTTGTTTTCTCTCCTCCAAACCTACAACAAAATGTATTTTGGACCTCTCCTCCAAAGGCTACTCCTTGGGAACTATTGGTGTAGGTTTTTATTTCCTATTGGGTTAATTTATTTTCCCTTAATACTAGGTTTTTCCTACATTTTTATTAAGCTTGCTTAGGATAATAAAGTGAGTTTATTACTATGAGATAAGTGATGTGGTTTCCCCTTCCTTAAAGGCTGGAACACTTTCCACTTTTTATGGCATCCTCCACTTTTGGTGGTCCATATCCATTTTTGTGGTTGATTCCTATTGGTTGGATTTTTTGCCTCCATCCTCTCCTTAGTTCTATATAAACTCACTACCTAGCTTGTATTTGTAATCTTCTTGCATATCTACATTGTATCTTTTCATCTTGGAAGCTCTTAATGAAATTATGTCACATCGACATTGCATAATCTCTCAGATTCTTGGTTTGCATTCTTTATGTTTTTCCAATTTATGTAACTTTAATTTTATCTTAAAAAGTTTCTTGGGCTATTCAATTTATTTTAGATTTCTAACATGGTATCAAAGCTTTTGTTTTGAGAAATCTAAGTTCATAGATTCCTAATTGAGAGATTGAGTTTTCATGTAAATATCTTGTAAATTCTTGTATGCTCTTCTCTTGTTTTTTGAATGATCTGGAGAATCATAAAGGTTTTGCAAAGATCTAATTACCTCTTTATATTGCATATGTGTTTTGTGAGATCTGAGTGATTGCAACATTTTTGGTTATAGTGTCAACATTTTTTACTAATCCAACATGTCCAGAAGGCTCAAGAAATTCAAGATTGACTTTTGTTTAATCTAAATTGGAGTTCATTTGAAAAAGTTGCAAACGAGGATTTGAAGCTCATATCTGGTGAACAACTTTTTATTGGAGCATTTTTGGCCCAAATTAACCTTTCCATTGTGCTCAAAAGGCCCAAAAATGCCTATTCTCATATAAAATTTGTCTATTTTAGACGAATTTGATTTTTGGAAATTTTTTATTTTGCCAGGGGGGTTGTCACTACAAGCTAAATTCAACCATTTAAAAAAAAAATCATAACTTTTTCTCCGAGTTCCTATTTTTCAAAAACAAGATATCATCAAAAAGTTGGAGATGAGAACTTTCCATCCACTAAGGTATTGAAAAGATTTTTTACCATTTTGTATCATACATTTCAAGTTGAAGTTGTTTGTTGCTAATTTCTTCAATAGGCCATAACTTTCACTATAGTGCTCCGATTTTTAGAAATGAATAGGTGTTGGAAATGTATTAAAGAAAACTACACAGTTATAAAGCTAATTTTTCCATATTTTGTCTTAGGTTCATTTTTTTTATCAAAATTTGTAATTTTGGCTATTTTGAGCCTATTGAGCATTGTATCTTGGAAAAGGCTTTGTAAATGCACTGAACTATAAAGTGCCAACCTTATAATATTTGGGGGTAATTTTTGATACTATTGAAAAGGGTGGGAGTGTATTGACGTTTTCTTTTGGTGTTCCTTTGTAATCACTTGAGGATTATATCATGGGTTTTTTCTGATCATCCTTTTGTAATAATCTTGGATAAGGCCAATTATGAGTCTTGGAAAAAAGGCATTCTAACCCATCTCAGATGGCTAAAACTTTTGCCTTACCTTTATGGGCTCATGCCTAAACTAGACACACCTAGAAGGAAATAGTATGGAGTAATAGAATTGATCATGTATTAGGATTTATTGGTTCTCATTTTGATAATGACACTATGTGGGCTTTAGCGGACATTGAATGTCCCCACACACGTGGGACCAAGATTTAGGAGATGTTTGGAGATGCTTATGTTTCTCCATTCCTAGATGTTCTTGCTATAGATTTCCTCATTCCACTTGATGCCATGCAGATAATATACCCTTTGATGATGCTACTTTAGAGTTGCTTGAGTATTATGCACATCTTGAACATTTAGACGACATAGAAACTTCTCTTGCTTCTCATCCTCATGTTGAATTCACATCGACATCACCTATTGTAGCTTCAAATTCTGGAGATGTTTCTTTGAGAGCCTCCAGTGATTCATTGTAGTAGTATCATTTATGTCTTTTAGATTTAGTCCATTGGGACCAACTTCTACCAAACATTTCTTGTTTGTTTGTAGAGTCCCTCATTTCGGATCTAGATGGCACTATTGAGGACATACATTTTCTCAGGATCACTCTTTTTTCCTTGCATATGTTTCTACTTCAAAGTTCAGTATTGTTTCTTTGAAAGTTTCCAATGACTTCTTGCAGCAGGGCATTCGTAGTCTTCCTGATTCAACTTTATAGGATGATCTCTTGACAAATATTTTAGACTTGTTTATGGAGACATATTTTAGATTTGGAGGACACATTTGAGGGGTTATCTCTCCTCTTTGATGACAATCATTGCACAACTATTGTCAAACCATCATTGTCTTTGGATTATGCCCTACATCAGTCTCTAGGAGATTTTGATTTGTCATCCTCAGTAGTGTGGCCTAGAATGCCTGATTTGATTATGATAGCTTTCAACATCAACACAAGGATACTTGAGTCGAGTTCAAAGACTCCATACATCTTGAGTTTTATTCCTACATATTCCTTTCAGGAATGGGGAGATAGCTCACATACACCTATGGTTTTGTTTCTTCTTAAGGGGAGGAATGTTGTTTGATGATCGTGGACCATCTTCTACATCTAGTTTCAAGCATCTACCATTGGATCTTTTTGGGGGGGATTTTTTGTCCTTCCACTTCATTTCTCTCTCTCTCTATTATGGGGGGTGTACTTCCTTTTTTTTGGATTGGGATTTTTCTTTTGGAGGGATTTTATATGTACATGGGTACCTAACATGGCTTCATTTGTCAAGACCCATAATATTTTACATCTTCCTAAGTTGTGCGTAAGGGGGGGGTGTTGGTGTAGGTTTTTATTTCCTAGTGGGTTAATTTATTTTCCCTTAGTCCTAGGTTTTTCCTAAATTTTTATTAATCTTTCTTAGAATAATAAAGTGAGTTTATTACTAGGAGATAAGTGATGTGGTGTCCCCTTCCTTAAATGGTGGAACACTTTTTGCTTTTGGTGGCATCCTCCACTTTTGGTGGTCTGTATCCACTTTTTTGTGGTTGATTCCTATTCGTTGGATTTGCCACCTCCATCCTCTCCTTAGTTCTATATAAAATCACTACCTAGCTTGTATTTGTAATTTTCTTGCATCTTTTCATTATATCTTTTCAACTTGGAAGCTCTTAATGCAATTCTATTGCATCGACATTGCATAGTCTCTCATAATCATGGTTTACATTCTTTATGTTTTTCCAATTTATGTAATTTTTATTTTCTTTCAAAAAGTTCCTTGGGTTATTCAATCTATTTCAAATTTCTAATAGGAACCTCCTCTCCCATTCCGACAAAATGACTCCTACAAAAATTGTCAAGTCTACCCCTTTACAATGCCATCCACTTCCCTTCTTATAACCTCCCCAATGAAAGGAAGCTGGGTGAGCGAAAAAAGCTTCCTACACTAATCTAAATTGGGGAGAGTTATAAATTTTTTCCTTT
The DNA here is from genome assembly GCA_007258455.2 of Sequoia sempervirens. Taxonomy (NCBI): domain Eukaryota; kingdom Viridiplantae; phylum Streptophyta; class Pinopsida; order Cupressales; family Cupressaceae; genus Sequoia; species Sequoia sempervirens. The sequence goes on along the minus strand of VDFB02056351.1, from coordinate 5,285,223 downwards.
TAACACCTTATATAGTTACAACAAGAGATACACATAGAGAAGATAATGAAACAACAAGTACACAAATACAACAAACACCAGATATACGTGGGGAAAACCCTTTCAAGTAAAAAATCCCACCCTCCAAAAGCACAATACTATTGTATTACTTCAAATCAGAGTTACAATATAGCCCCAAGTACAAATATTTCTTCAACAAGTGTTTTATAACAAACACCTATCTTGGAGTGAATCTGACAACACTTCGTTACCTTCAACAAAACTATGTATTCTACAATGCAAGTCACTCAATATATAGAGAGATGCAAATTTGAAGAAGCGTCTAGAAGGAGAGGGGCATCCAAATCCACATGGCACAATATCCCATGCCATAAACATGCATTTGGACACATGTACAACATTCCCTTACACCCCTTATAAGGATCATTACATGCAATATTCTTTCTCCAAGTTTGGACACCTAAAATATGATAAAAATAGGCTATGATAGATGCCTTACAACTGTCATAGAATTTGTCATACTTACAACACTTACAACTATAAGAGAACCTGTCATAAATGACCCAAAATACCTAATTCTCTTACACCTTGTCATAACCCATCTTGGGCACCAACTTCCTCCATGCATAAAGATGCCTTATGGTGCATCACAGAATCTAACATAGGTCAAAAATTCTAAAGTGGGATGCCTATGTCCACTTGGGATGATTATGTATCATCCAATCACCTCCAACGGGGATGCCACCCTGCTGGTGGGTCCCAATTTATGACATGACACCATAGGAAATTAAATAATACAAATAAATACAATAATACATTAATTAAATCAATATTAGGACTCTAAGGTTGAGACACCTTAATCCCAACACCCAAAATGCCATGCCCAACATTGAATAACCATAAAATAATTTAGAAGAAATATTAAATGCCTCCATAAAGCATCTCCAAATCCTTTTTCAATAAATTGCCAAATTAAGTGACAAGTTGGATTCCCACTCTCACAATTAGTGACCTCACATGAACAAGAAACAATCAACACAACATGGGCACCCAAATTCTCCATCATTGCATGTAAGAGCATTAAATGACATGTCATAACTTGTAACTCCCAAGAATCCCATGCCAAGATGGACAATTAGCAATTCAAATTATAATTCCACCACCTAGACTAGCTTTCACACCAAAATTTATAACATAAATAAAGACCAATTTATTTAATATATCATTTTGGCCTAATATTGCAAGTTATTTCTCCAAATAAATAATTACCAGACCTTACAAAAATTAAAAATTAAAATGCTTCTTGTTTTTGGTTAATGCAAGATTGTGAAAGATTGTGGATGCTCCGACATCAAACACCCAAGGTAGGAAAAATGTTGTGAATATGGATTCATAAAATGGATTTGAGTGGTAGTACCACCCTTTTAGATTGCAAGCAATCCTCAACAAACTCCATAACTGAATTGTAATTGATTATTCTTTCTCCTCTTCCAACACTTAGCTAGAACAAGCAACCTCCTCCTCTAACAATTTTGCTCTTTATGCTTCTTCCTCAATGTGGAATCAACTCCACCATAACCCAACCACCTCCTCCAAGTGTATATCACAATCTCCTTTGATCTTGTGGGATTCAACCCACCATAGTCTATCCACCTCCACCAATTTCCTCCTACACCATCATCTAGCTCAAAATGCAGCAATTCGCTAAGCAGTGAATGCACAAATGAATTGGAAGTGCACCCTTCTCTCCTATTTATGCCAAAAAATAGGGTTTTTTGCCCTAATCTGAGTCAAAATCTAGGGTGTTAGCCTATTTTACCTATTTTCGCGCTTCACAACCTATTTTGAGCCACTTTTTTGTATTTCTGAGGCCATTTTTTTGCATCTCGGGGCATGCTTTGGCACCTGAATTCATATTTTACCTTTGTCGAGAGATCAACCCAAAATTAAGGGGCAAAGAACCAACCTATTCCTTTCACTAGGGCAACAATGGGGCATCCAAAAAATTATTATTATTTTTTGATTCAACTAGTAGTTTTAATCCGAAAAGCGTTAGTCTTTGAACCAATGTAACATGTACCTCACTTCAAAGAGGGGCAAAATGTAGACACTTAAAAATGTCCTTAATGATACTACACACTGACATATGATATACTAACATCATTTCGTCCTAAAAATCCATCCTTTTTTCGCTAATTTGATTAAATTAACCTAGTTAATAAATCAAGGGCTTCATGTTCATCTGTTAATCTAATTAACCTAATTAGGTTAATTCACTTTCCATCATATTCAACTTTCATCATGTCTAATCAAATAATGCAAATTATTTAATTAGCCTTCTTATATCTTCTTATTTAATTAAATAAACCCTAATTTTCCTAGTTTATTTAATTAAATATCCTAATCCCCCCTTTTTCATTAAATAAATAAATTATTTAATGCTAAATCTTAAATTCCTCCAAAAGTGAATATTCTTATGGAATATCCTTCCACTTTGCACATTAAAACTTTGTTTTAATTTGCTAAATGCTAATTTTCCTCATCCACTTGCATGCAAATAATTTTCCTTTACACTCATTCAAAAAAGGGAATATTCTGCTTTGTAACAAACTTTCAATAAACTTCTTAAGCAAGTTTTGAAAGTGTGCTTCTTTGCATAATTGCGAGCCCTTGATTAAATATCAACTTGCATTCTCAACCCTTGATGGGAATGCATGACCCATGCCTCCATCTTCTTTCCATCTTGACCATTGATTGATTCTTTCAATCTTGACCATCGGTTTCTCATCGCCTATTCTATAAATAGACCTTGCATCTATTGAATAGGGATCCACCTTTTCAGAGCAAACTTATGCTATTGAAAATCTCACTTATTTGCACCCATGTTTTATGTTTAAAAGCATTTTAGGTTAATTTTCATGCATAATTAAATTAAACATCAATTAACGGCTTCCATGGTAACTTAGTGTGCATCCATTTAGTATATTTTGGAATCTAGGGTTTGCATCTTAGAATCTTGCATACATTTAGCATAGGTTTGCATACATTTACATCAAACATCGTAGCATTTATCATGTTAAAATTAGCTTTCATCATGTTTCACACATATCTCTCATTGGTTTCATCAGTTTTTTTCAATAAAATTGATTGAAACAAGTTCATTATGCAAGGGATTGGGAAAGGGTTTCCATTCCACATCAATGTGACACCACTCCTCTAATAGGATAAGATTTAATGTCTTAGAATAGATGTTTGTCAAGCTTTCATGTTTTAGAATGTTAGACTAATTGCTTCTTCGCTTTTATTGATATTGGATATCTTATTGGGATTGATGCTTAGTGAATTAAATATGAATCGAATCCATATGGATTAGGTGTAGTTAACCTATACTATGTCATTGATCACAATTATTAATAAATTTCAAATTGCAGTCAACTTTTCTATTATGAGAACTTAAATATTTAAAAAATAACAAAGATAAATATAAAACAAAAAATAAAAGGACAAGATGTAGAGTTTTCTCCTCTAAAACTTAAAAGTAAAGTACAAATGAAGTTCATTGCAACCATTTCAAAAATTGAATGAAAATACAAATAAACAAGTTTATTGTAAGCACTAGCTTTTAGATTTCACTCCTCATCTTATGATAGATCACTAAATGTGATTCAAAACATCAATATACAAAATCTTTACACAATTGAATTTAAAAACTCTTATTATTATTTTCATGACTTTTATTTTTTTTAAAAATTAACTACATATCTACAACACTATCTACCCAACGGTTAGGATGCCACTGTATATATTAATAATTAATATTTTCATTTCAATTAATTAATAACAACGGTCAAAATGTGCACCGTGATTTTTGGATAGACAATACGCATGTCTACAAGTGAATTTTGTTTAAGCAGAAAAAAGTAGACTAACACATTAACTATGCTTTCCCGACTCAAAACACAAGAACTACACATTATATGCTTCATCTTGTCCATCGTGTATCTGACAACACTTAAAAAAATCATATTGAAATGCAGTAATACGAAAGTCAAAACGATTCCAAGATCCGAAAAAGAATGCCTGCCTCGGGCGACTGAAGAGACATTGGAGTGTAAAAACTGGCCGTAATAAAATTACAGCGAAGAATGGAATGCTAAAGAACTACGGCTGATCTAGATTAAGAATTACCGACAATTTTGCAGATAGCTAGGTTAGATTTGGAGAGAATTGTAATGGCGAGTGTAGCATATCCAGATCGGTTTCATGCGGCAGCGGCCTATGCTGGATTTGGCGAATCTGCCAAACCTGCTCCATCTTTCTCCGACGACACGGCCTCGCTTCTGTACGGCCTATACCAGCAGGTACACATTTTCAGCTCTCGTAAAGTCTGTTCTCAAAATTTCCTGTGACATGAGATCGTTCCAAATCCCCATTAATCCATACATTTTTCTGAGAATCTTTTTTGTTCATTTATTCTTTTGTGTATCAGGCGACGGTTGGACCTTGCAATGTGCCGAAGCCTCGAACATGGAACCCTGTGGAGCAGAGCAAGTGGTCTAGGTGTGTAAATTTCTGCTCTTTTTTCTTATTTTTTGTTTTTATTATTTTTCCGTTCCATTTTATTTAAATTATGCTTATATATTATACAAATCAGTTGAGTTTGGAGAAAAATATGTGGAATTCAAACTCAGGTCTCTGTAGTTAGTGGCACAAATGTCACGCCTCGATTCAACTGCTTTTTATTGTTCTTTGGAGGAGACAAAAAACATTCGAAAAAATAAATCTATGAATTTAAGAGGTGGAAATGCTACATAATAGATCTCAGAGACCAGACGAGGTTGCAATCTGGGTACCCTTGAGCCACTATCATATCTCATTTTCCAGCTCTTTCTCAAATTCAATTTCTCCTATCTAGATAGGTTGCAATCTGAGATGCGATTCTTTGAGTCAGGTCTTATAACTAAATACAGTTGAAATTTCTCCATGTCAATACTCTTGGAGATGCCTGCAGATATTTCAACAAGATTGAGGAAAAACTTTGTTTAAAAAATCGTGCTAAGGATGCAGCGCAGAAGTAATGGAAATAATCCAGCAGTACCAGAGCAAATTCTGATAACGGAAGGGAGTTCCCAATGTCAATATGGCTATCACTTAACTATCACTTGCACCAGCGACATCACAATCATCTCTGGCCCCAGAGAAGCAGCCAAGATCTGGAAATGGCATGTACGGTCGAATTGGTAAGTTGTGTAGATTATCCAAGTCATTAAACACTTGATCACCTCAGCGTGGTCATATATTCTGTTCACATATATAGTGCCTGATGGCCAGGGAAAATTTGTTCTGGTTAATGCTAATCTTGGCATCCTTGTAATTCAAAATGAGCCTCCAATCTTCAATTCTGAAGGAGAGGAGCACCTCTTTCGCTCTTAGATTTGGGTTCCAAGGACAACCTTTGCACATTATTGCGGACAATGGTATTAAGAAATACCCAATCTCTGTAGAAACCGTTAAGAGGTTGAACTAAATCACAATTTAACATCCACAACCATATACCATTGGTCAGATTCAATATGGCCTAGAGATGTGTGGTCTTTAATGATGCAACTGAATGCCATGAATTCTTTCAAGGGTGGAATTGCCTTCAATGTGGCTTCCAATGTTTATGATATTCTTTTTAGAAGGGCATTCCTTTAATAAAACCTGGCGTGCAAAAGTCAAGGTCACAATCGGTCATTCTAATTATTGATAACCAGCTCTACAAAACACCTAGTGTCATTCTGAAGAAAAATATGTCCTTTGACAATGCCAAATAGTGCTGAGAGCTTATCAATAAGTAACAAAAGTTCATATGTCTTATGATCAGCTGCAGGATCAATGCAACTGTAATGTCCCAGAGCAATGTATCTCTGATATCAATCACTAAGATCTGCATTATTTATGGCACAAATTTATAATGAATGGAAACTCTATAGTACTATACTATGCTTAAAGTAGAGGACAATTCTGATTGATAAATCTGATTTTTCCGTTATTTTTCTTTTCTGCTGGTACTGTCAATTCAAAGAGATTTAGGGAATATGTTTATGCTCAGCTCATAATGTGATTATTGTATTTTACTTCAACAAGATGCATATTCACAGGTAACCACAACATTTATCATCATAGAATAAAAAATCAGGAATACAGATGGGAAGAAATAAGATCTCATATAGATTGACCACCAATGCTTATACTGCTGTCACATCAAATCGTTATATTCCAGTTTGCCACTGGCAAAATTAACAAGTTTCCATATGTACCTCAGCGCTAATCACAGAGAGATTTGCTTTCTAAATAATTTTCCTTCGATTCCTATTCCCTCACGGCCTGACCCAGGGAGTGTTGATGATCCGCAGCTGATGGAAATATTAGTGACTGTGAGGTGCATCCATCTATATGAAATGAGCCCCAGCGAAACGGTTGATGAATCTTCAGCAAATATTACATCCTTGAAAAGAAGTGACAGCTTAGAGAAAGCCTGCGATCTGAATCCACCAGAATGTGATGATTTTTTACGCTTGACCTAGTGTTTATTAACTGTGCCAATAGTTAAACCTGATTCCCCCTGACAAAACTCGATTCCTGGTCAGAGGTAGACATTAATAATGAGGGTGAATTGACTCAGATCGAGCACATCTATCTTAATGCCTTGAATCTCTATGATTTTGCTCTGTCCCAGTGGATACTCTGCTGTACCAGATCCACCTTAGCTGAGGAGTTTGCTTGGAGATAAAGGTGCGGTCTGTTCTAGTTCACTACTTGTGCCACAAACTGAATCAGCCACTGGTAAAATGTAAACCTGTACCTCTGCCCAGGTGGCTTTTAAAGTCCCAAACAATCACCAACAAATAATCCTAAAATACCAAGCAAAAACACCAACTCAGCACAGTTACAATTTCTGTATGAAATTTGCCAAAATTGAGTGTAGGGGTTTCGTCCCACCTCAGTGCTGCATACTAGGGTTTTTTGTCCTGGAATGCAGATTACTCAGTTGGAGAATCAGCAAGAAATAATGCCAAATTGATAATCCCATAATGAAACCTCAATCTTTAAATTATAGTTATACCTGTTGTTTAGGACTCATGGGCCCAAAATTAGAGAGCCACTTTTTAAATTTGAATTTTTACTTTATTTTATTTTATATTTTATTATAACTATATATATAATTTTGTTATATTAATTTAGTGTTAAAAGCACTTTTAATTAATATTAATAGAGAAATTAGGGCTTGCTGGAAAAGTGGGACATGACAACAACATTCTTTGCTAAAGCTTAACATGTATGTCTTCCATTTGTACTAGTTGGTGTTTTTTATTCACTCTCTACTCCACTGCCAAGTGAAGCATGCCATTGGGCACATATCAGGATTTTAGGGCTTGCTGGAAAAGAGGGACATGACAACAACATTCTTTGCTAATGCTTAACATGTATGTCTTCCATTTGAACTAGTTGGTGTTTTTTATTCACTCTCTACTCCACTGCCAAGTGAAGCATGCCATTGGGCACATATCAGGATTTCCAATCTGTAATGGTCTTCTCTATTGCAGGTCTATTTTGGAGAATGATGAAATCCAATGCTTATAATTCAGGAACCTTTGGAGAAAGTATGTATCAAACCAAAAGCATAATTGCCATCACATAGTGTAGTTGTTCTACTGAGATAGGATGGAACATGGTCTATGGAGAGTCTAGATTGGCTACCGTGCCTTGAACAAGATTACTATTAGGATCAAATATCCACTTCCATACATTGGCAATCTCTTCCAAATCCTTTGGGGTTCAAGTGCTTCACTAATATTGATACAAAGTTAAGCTATTTTCAGGCCTTCAATTGACCCTCCAAACATATAGAAGGTTGCAGATATGACATCAGTTTGGCCCTAATATTTATGACATTTCTACTTGAATAAGACATAAAAAGAAGAATATTCATAGGAAATGTTCTCTTATGTTCAATGGGACTATCTATTTTGTTTATTTTTGCTGATTTTGTATTTATACACCCTACAAGGGCTATTCTATTATTCAATATCTCCTTCATTGATCTTTTTAAGGAGTTGTAGCATGTAATTGTAGTAGGACTATGTTGAAACAAGTAGTGGAGCATAGAAAGCTATAAGAGCAATGCTGTTTTAGCTGTTGGTGTTCTTGGAGGTCGTGAATAGACAATTCGGTTTGTACAGTTGCAAGATATAGTGGTAAGAGAAGGCATAGACCTTACTTTTCTGGAGTTATCCCACATTTGGTTTCTCTAGGGTAAATCCCTTGTTTTAAGCTCTGGTCTTGGTAATGTTTCTAGTTCTTGCTTGTTTCATTTTATGCATACAACAATCTGCAATACTTACAACACTAAAAGGACACATTTCTACCAAGGGAACAACATACAAATAAACTAAGTTGTTTTATATAGAGGATACGAGTCATATTTATGAATTAGCTATGGAATATATGTAACTCACTCCAGACAGATTGTTATCAAAGTAGTTTCTGCTCCTTGGTTTGCATGGTTTTCTTGCAGTGTGACTATTCTTCAGATTGTTACTCCTTACTAAAACAACTAGTGCAAGATGAGAAGGTGAACTGATTCTCTTGAGCAAAAGATATCCATGAGGAAGTGGAATAGAGAAGTGAAAAGCATGGCTTATCAGAAAGAAAGAGTACACCAAGATGATGAAACAGAATTCATCAAGTTGGAAGAAAACGCTGTAAATAAACACAATCTGTTGGAAAGCGTGATAGGTTGTAGAAGATCACAAAGTTTCTCAATAGAAAATTAGGCATTTCCATCAACTTTCTCAAAGGAAAGGAAGATTTGAGCTAAGGGAAACCTTGAGTTCCTGAGAAAGATAAGCCCTATGTGTTGCCCCAATTTCTTTAAATGGGAATAATGTCATCAATTGCTCTTTTTTGCAGTTATTTGACACCCTTTTTGACTATGGACTCTATATTATTCAAACTTGGGTGCATAGTGACATTTTGGTCCATGGCTTCACCACGTTCAAACTTCACAGTTAGAACCACCTTTCATTCAACTTCATGGACAAAGGTTCCAAGAAAAGGCACTTGACAGCAATTGTGGTTCATTCATTCAATTTAGTAGCATTGAGATTTTATAGTACACAATCTTCAATGTCTCTGTTGCCAAGCAGATAAGGCATTGGCTTGGCATTCAACTTCATTGGTCAATCGCCATGTATCACAAAAGGGCTAATGGTCTTATCATCTGTTCAAGTTTGTCTAGGGAAGTCTTATTACATAACTTAAGTTATTAAAAGGATCCACCTTTAAGTTATATTTTTTATTTGCATATAATAAGATTTATTTAATTCATTTTTGAGTTACTAAATTATAAAAGTGTGCAAAGATATTTTATTTATGGGCAAAGGATATGCAAAATTTGTAATTTGTATCTAAGGTTTTGATTGGTGGAAAAAGGTGAAGATTGTTATGCAAACTTTTCACAGTGCATTGAAATAAATAAGAATAAGTAGATGCAAGATGTTTTATAGGTTAGATTTTTGAAGTTTCTACAAAATATCAACACTCTTTTCCTCTTAGACTATGCAACCGTGTTTATAATTTTCTTACCAGTGTTAATGCAATGCAATTTTGACAGAATGGAATCCACTGATGTTCATTATTTGAGATGGTACCCTTTCTTACAAAATTGTTTTTTTAATCTATTGAATGAGATTAAATCACATCTAGTAGATCTCTTCAGCTGCATGCCATGTTCTCTATCTCTTTGATACTTTGTGATGCTAGAGTTTGAATAGTGAAACTTTAAGTCAATTGCTTGCTTCTTCACCAAACCCATGTTTATATAAATGCATGCCAATGGCAAGCTTGTCATGTCCCTCTCGCCCAGATGGCATAATGCCATTTAATTTAATAAAAAAAGGTGCTTTTAAATGTTAATGATATAGCAGCGTCGGTAGCTCCTTCCAGCTCAGCCCCTTCGTGAAAAATATAATTGAATGATAGCCGTCGGCTATTCAAATTATATTCATTGTTATAGTTCATCCTCACCTTGTATAGCCGACATGAGAAGTCATTTAATGTGTTGCTATGATTTGAGGCCGACCTCTTGTGAAGAGGCATTCATTTATCTAGGCCGACATTCCTTATGTTTAACTATGGCCGACATAAGAAGATACAAAGTCATATTGATAATAAAATCTGTTGAGGCCGACTTTCATATGACGAATTGTATTTGTAGCCGACCTCATGATATGAAGAGGTGCGACCTCTCCAAATTGTATATAAGAACATTCGTCCATGGAAATGAACAGTGTTAGGGTCAGGTCGGACATTCTCACAAATGCGAATATATATTGTCTAATCAAAGAGTAATCATACAAAAACAGGGCGAAGCTATAGCTAGCGAATCTGATCAAGTGCGCTTCAAGTTGGCAAGTCTGATCATATGCAGATGTATCATCAAGTGTGAATGCTTAAGTGCGAATACATCACAGTGAAGGGCGAACATCTCTCAGAGTACCTCAATACAGAGCGAACATAGTGCAGTGATGAAGTCTTGGGGAAGGCAGTCCGAACATTAAGGCGAGCTGAGGCAAGATCAAGCAAGTTCGACTTATTCCTTCATTCAAGTGCGAATTCATTCAAGAGCAGATTGTAAATCTCTCTAAGTGCAGATTACAAGGAAGAGCAGATTATCATCTGTTATTGCATCTAGAGTAGATGCTGGTTATTGGCCTTGTGTTCGGCCTCATTGTAAAGTGAATTATTGCTTCTGTTGCATCAATATAAGAGAAATCTTTGTTGCTGGGTTTTTCTCCCTCAAGAGGAGGGTTTTCCCAGGGTATATGCTGTGTTATGTTGTCTGATTTTGAATTATTTTCTGTGCAATTAATCTGATCACCTAAATCTAACATGATATCAGAGCGGGTTTATGGAAAGATCCGATCAGATCTTGAAAAGCAATTCGAAGTCAGATCTAGCGCATGCTCTCTTCATGAGTTTACTTGAGTCATTTTGCTAGCAATCTGAGATCAGAGAGTCATATGATGCGGTGATCTCACCTTCCGGGATCTGTTATCTAAATGCACATGATTATGGAAGGTTCTGAAGTAGTCATGTATTCTGAGAGAATTCTATAATATCATTATCTGGAACGGACTTCAATGGTCTTCACAACCTTGCAGTCAAAAGCTCAATTATGTCCGATTGTGCTGCCAAGGGTTGATGTTTGAAATCAAAAAGGTTGAAATCAAATAGAGATAAGTATTTGGTTCCTTTCTTTGTTTATATTCCTTTATGTGAATTTCAGTTGTGCAGATCTGATAAAGTCTTTTGAGTGATGATCCGATCTATCTCTAACACTGTGGGTATTGCTAGTAAGCATGTTACATTATCTAGTGGATTGCAGTTGGAAACGGAGTGCATTGTAAATTTGAGCAGTCATGGGCCTTGTTCAAATTTAATCGTGTCATGAGTCTGTGTTCGAGTCATGAAGGCTGTGGATTGATCTGAGCATAAGATCAGCATGCTGTGTTCAATAATTGCTTTCATCAGAATGTTAAAGAAGATATGTATTCTGTGTTTTATTGAAATCACCCTTCTAGTTTGAAAATTAGTCACTTCATTTAGTTGGATCTTAGGAAAGAGAGTTAGTGATTTCTCTTGAGTTGTGATCTCTAACATAAAGATCCTTTGAAGATTTCAAATTATTTATTGTGAGTTGTTTCATGCTAATCATGTAGATCTCTGAGTGTGACTTTGAGATGAAAAAGAGAATTGCATTTTCGATTGTGATAGGTTGATCACATCGATATCATTCTCAAATGCATGAACTGTGTTAGAGCCTTGAACTCTTGGAGAGAGTTGGTTCTACATACTAACCGCTTAATGCATTCAAGAAATCTGTAGTTGTGCAGATTATTCCTTTGTTGTGCTGAGTTTGGCACTCTCGAGAGGAGTAAAAGATGAACGAAAGAGTCATACTAGAAATTATATAAAGATAAGTTTCTTTATCCCTCTAGTTTGATCTTTTGATATATTTCTCCTTCAGGTTGATTTATTCATGTCCTAACATTGTGCATAAATTCTTATGTATTCATGTTATAACCTGTGATTGTAAATTTTGTATGATTTCAGTCTTGTTATTTCTTTGAGTAATTACAAACTATTAAGTAATCTCTCTCTAAAATGCTTGTAGGAGCAAGAAGGTGATGAGAAATTGCTTAATGATGAAAAGCTTGAGGCATCTTGTGAGGAAGTCATGCCAACCAAAGAAATAATCAAGCAGCCTTGGGATTGAGCTGGTGGCCAGAGGGAGCTCACTTCCAAAAGCCTTCTTTGCAATCTTTGGAGCAAGGAGCAAGAGGGAGTCTTGTAACTCACTAAGAAGAAGTGAAGATTGTTGTATTAAAAAGGCCCGATGCTAAACCCTTAGAGGATCCCTTCAGTTGCTGAGATCATAATTACTCAAGACTGTCTTCTGGATTTGCCATTGGTAGCTCTGCAAACCTATTCAGAATAGTGAGATCTGAGATGAGGTCGAGGAGGACTATTCTGAACTCTCTTCAGTACCAAAGGTGTGCACTGGAAAACATTTATCTAAGTCAAGTGTTGCAGGCAATCTTGGACGAAGAGGTCAGAAGGTTGATGCAAGTGCCTGAAGATTTAGAGGGAGCCTGCTGAGCTTGAAGAAGATGGTAATATTGCTGCAGCTAGTTCAGACTTGGTGGATCCTACAGACAGCTGATTGGATCCTTGATGTATCTAGTTAACACTAGACCTGATATTTGCTATGCAGTGAGTGCACTTAGCTAGTTTATGTGTGATCCGAGACAGATACATCTTGTTGCAGCTAAACATATCCTGAGATACTTGCGTGGCACAGTTGGATATGGGTTGAAGTACACTTCGCACTTGGAGTTACTTGGTTTTACTGACTGATTGGGCAGGTTGTGCCACGGGAAGAGCACCTCTGGCGTTGTTTCAGTTTGGGTTCTTACGGTGCAACAGTGCAAACAGTAGCTCAGTAGAGGTGAAGCATTGCGCTTGCATGGCAACTCGGGAAGCATATGGCTTTGTAAGCTCTTGCAGGATTGTTTGGACAATCAATGGAGCCTACCATTATTTATTGTGATAATCAGAGTTGTGTGAAGCTTTCTTCAATCCTGTGTTTCATGACAATCCAAGCATGTTGAGATCAAGTACCACTATATCAGAGATATGGTACAACGGAAGGCTGTACAGTTGAGGTACATTAGCACTGATGAGCAAATGGCAGATATTCTCACCAAGCCTCTCGCCAGGGTAAAGTTTGTATACTTTCGAGACAAGCTTGGTGTGGTGGAGAATCCAGCCTTGACTGAGTATGAGTCTCAGACGTGAGCCTTGCTTAATGAGTTCTTCTCTGTGAGAGAAGTTCGAGGTGAAATCCCTTGTTAATGCATTTTCTTCTGTGACGGAAGAATTTGAGGTGAAAGCCCTTGTTTCCACCCTCTGAGAGAGTCATGGTGGATGTCATGTGTGCGACTCCATGACATATCTTGTACTTGTGTTTCACCCTCTGAGAGAGTCATGGTGAAAGTCACTTGAGGTGACAACATCACGCAAGTGATGAACACTCGTACTTACTATTGCACTTTCTTCTGTGACGGAAGAACTTGAGGTGAAAGCCCTCGTTTCCACCCTCTGAGCTGAGTCATGGTGGATGTCATGTGTGTGACTCCATGACAACATCACGTGAGAGAGTCCGTGATGATCTTCTTGTACTTGTGTTTCACCCTTTGGGAGAGCCATGGTGAAAGTCACGTTGAGGTGACAACATCACGCAAGTGATGAACACTAGTACTTAACCATGTGATGGTTGATATCACATTGAGGTGATATATCTCTCTTCATATCTGATTGCAGGCAACAGTGGCAAATGAACTTCATGTGGAGATAATTTGTTGCAGCTGGAAGTTCTCTCCCTAGCTGAGAGGGAGTGTTAATGATATAGCAGCGTCGGTAGCTCCTTCCAGCTCAGCCCCTTCGTGAAAAATATAATTGAATGATAGCCGTCGGCTATTCAAATTATATTCATTGTTATAGTTCATCCTCACCTTGTATAGCCGACATGAGAAGTCATTTAATGTGTTGCTATGATTTGAGGCTGACCTCTTGTGAAGAGGCATTCATTTATCTAGGCCGACATTCCTTATGTTTAACTATGGCCGACATAAGAAGATACAAAGTCATATTGATAATAAAATCTGTTGAGGCCGACTTTCATATGACGAATTGTATTTGTAGCCGACCTCATGATATGAAGAGGTGCGACCTCTCCAAATTGTATATAAGAACATTCGTCCATGGAAATGAACAGTGTTAGGGTCAGGTCGGACATTCTCACAAATGCGAATATATATTGTCTAATCAAAGAGTAATCATACAAAAACAGGGCGAAGCTATAGCTAGCGAATCTGATCAAGTGCGCTTCAAGTTGGCAAGTCTGATCATATGCAGATGTATCATCAAGTGTGAATGCTTAAGTGCGAATACATCACAGTGAAGGGCGAACATCTCTCAGAGTACCTCAATACAGAGCGAACATAGTGCAGTGATGAAGTCTTGGGGAAGGCAGTCCGAACATTAAGGCGAGCTGAGGCAAGATCAAGCAAGTTCGACTTATTCCTTCATTCAAGTGCGAATTCATTCAAGAGCAGATTGTAAATCTCTCTAAGTGCAGATTACAAGGAAGAGCAGATTATCATCTGTTATTGCATCTAGAGTAGATGCTGGTTATTGGCCTTGTGTTCGGCCTCATTGCAAAGTGAATTATTGCTTCTGTTGCATCAATATAAGAGAAATCTTTGTTGCTGGGTTTTTCTCCCTCAAGAGGAGGGTTTTCCCAGGGTATATGCTGTGTTATGTTGTCTGATTTTGAATTATTTTTTGTGCAATTAATCTGATCACCTAAATCTAACATTAAACACTACAAATAATAATTATATTATTAATATTATTAATAATAAAATAAAATAAAAAATAAATAAAATACAATAAATAAAATATATATATATATATATATATATATATATAAATCCTGGCTGACCTGTTTGATAATTTTTGGCACCAACTTGGTGGTTGCAAATCTGTCCGACCTATATCTTCTTTTTTTTGAGTCCAAACAGTTCTAGAAAGCATCTTGCTGGTTGGGAGATGGATAAGGAGATTTGGTACGATTTTTGAGCCTCTGCTCAGGCTGGTCAGTTGGGATGAAAACGGTACCTGCCAACCCAGGTTAGGACAAAAACCCTGGTCTGGAGTCATACCTGGTCTCTTTACTTGCTGTTAATTCATAAACAAGACCCAACAATCTGCATTTTCAGGTCTGTATTGTCCACTTTTACCCTGCAGGTCTGATTCTGGAGTTTGGATGCCATTCAAGGGAAACTGCACAACTCTGATCTGAGTGTTGCCTTTGGACAAAACATCACTTAATCAGGATGTGGGAATGTTTGGAAGTGTGTGGATGCCCTTATTGATCTGTGCCTAGGGTTGGAGGAATATTCACTAGGGTTTGCTGCTGTTAGTGGGGTAAGAGGTGGCGCCTTCCCCTTTCATAAGGAGATTCAGAGCACCCAATAACCTAGCCTTCAAAGACGGCGGTTACTATAATTTTCATATCTGCTGCTGGAGAGTCTAGGGCTAGCGTGGGAGAGTTTGAGTACCATTCCAAGAGTATACAGCCATTAACAGATACTATGATGCCATTCCTTGCTGACTGAGTCATCATTGAATGGTCTTTTAGAACAGAACTGTTATAGCAGCGCTGTATTGAGGTCTGTATATTGGAATTTGTGATGAGCCTAACTGGCTCCAACTCAACCTCTGAACAATAACTGCCTGTTTTTGTGTTTTGTTTGGTTTTTGATGAATTTTAAAGAAGAATTGTAGACAGAAGTAGAAGGTGCGCCAAGCATAAATGGAGATAAAACTAAAATTTAAGCTAGATCTGAGAAACTGCTTTTGAATTATGTAATAAACAACTGCTACAAATAGATCATGAACAACAAACATACCCGGATACCTCCAGATTATTTAAATAAAGAGTTTTTGCACTTGCCAGGCAAGAATGGCTGAAACTGAGTAAATTCAACACCTGGAGCTTGGATCTACTTTCTCCCATGCAGAAACTGGAGGAAAGCAGCTAAGAAGGTTGGACGCCTAGGATGGGGTCCAGTCAAGAGCCAAAAGTGAAGCGCTTTAGCTCCTAGCTTCAGACGCCATTCCCAGAAGGACACGCATTTCAAGGTAAAGTACAGCCTTCGAAATGAAGATGAAGATCCTGTATGGAAAGTTGTAAACTGATGAAGATGGCGTCCCTGATGAAGAAACCCTCTTCCTTATTGCAAACTGAAGAAACTACTGAAATAAAAACCTGAAAGCACAGATGAACTTCTGTATGAAGCTCTCACAATAGCAACCATTCAATTGATCTCTCACAGTCTCACAATCACTGATTCAATGAAGAATTTTTGCTCTCCAATGAAGAATTCTTGAAACCCTTGCCCTTAGACAAAAATCACAGAGAAGTTTGAAGCAAAGTCAAATAATCACATAATAATGAGGTCGATTTGCTTCATTTGCCTTATAACCTCAAAAAGGCACGACTTTCAAGAAGTGATGCCACTTTTGCAATTAAATACATTTAAAATGTATTTAAATGATTTCAATAGTTGCCCTTTAAATACTTGAGCGCACTTTTTGACTTAAGTGATTGATTTTTTCACTTTATAGTCTTAAGTCATCAATTTAATATATTTAAGTGGCTTTTTAAATCTTTTATAAAGTCAATTTGACTTTATAATATACCAATAAGTTAAATAATTAACTTAACCACGTAAATATTCATAACTCCCTCCAAACTTAGTATTTTTCCGTGCTGTTAGAAGCTGGCGAACACTGAGCTACAAATGCTTGCACTAAAACCAATACTGAAGTGAAGGAGTGGGAATGACAAATACCCACCAAAACGGCCACTGACCCCCTAACCAGATCTTGTCAGCCTACAGGGGTCCAAGAAATAGGCTAACTCAACTGCTCTTGAAACTGACTAGAATGAGGACATTACAGAATTTACATCAACACAGTGTGAATCAGACTGTTTTCATTGTGTTTTCTTTGCTAGACAGTCATTCTGGATGTTTGAACCTAAACTTTATACCAGAAATTTACAATCAGAATTGCTGTTGTTTATTGCTTCTATGCCTGAGTTTGATTTACTGTTCAAATCTCATTCTACACATTGTTAGTTCGTTGGGATTTACTGCTGTGATTCAAACCAAGTTATTGTGAGAACCCTAACCCTAACCCGGTGATTTAGAAGATTGCAATGAAATGAAATAGAATAAAATCCTAGGGTTATTGCAAAGCTGCTAGAAACTGCTCCTTGCCATGATGTTTGAACACTTGCAAAGTGCTTTCTGTGATTTAGATTTGTCTTTTTGCATTGTTATAGTCCTGCCACTCAAAGTCAATATTAATGAAAGTTATCGGCCAGCTTTGCAAGTGATGCAAGGCCACCAACGTGATTTTGGTGGGCAATTTGTTGTATGATTATAGATAAAATTTGGAATCAAGGGATTCCTATGCCCCCGCTGCATTATTAATGATAAATCTTCTTCTTTGTCAATGGGGAAGGTTGCTAGGAAGTTCGCTTTTTGGTTAATTTCTTTGAAAATGTGTTGAACTGGGGAGGCAGCCAAAGAGTCTGAAAGTGGCCAATCCTATAGCAGAACATTGTTTATTTTCTAGTTGGGTGAACCCTTCTTGTGGATAGCATTGACTAAAACCATAGAGTCCCTGTTGATCTGAATATTTTTGATTCGATAATAAACATATACTTGGAGGCCAAGAAGAAAGGCGTGAGCCTTGGCTTCATTGTTTGTGCCAATTTTTAGTTTCTTCAAGGCTGCACTAATAAGCTTCTTTGATCATGAATCAAGTATTTTGCATCTAATACCCTTGGAGGCACCATCAAAATTTAACTCCGTCGACCAAACAGCGGTGGCATCCATTTTCCTCTAGCCCTTAGATTCAGAAGATAGTTAACTCTAGCTGCCCCATTAACGGGGGGAACTTTGAGGCCATTCCATCTTTTCATCAGTTCATTTTTCCAAGAATTGAAAATTTTGTTTCTTGAGGATTGATTCAAAACTCTATCGTTGACCACTTCTTCAACCATGTTTTCTAATTTGATAAAAAACAAATCCTCTGTCAGCTCCCTATCCTGAAAGATGTGCCTATTCCTTTCTTTCTGTAGACCCCAAATAATCATTGAAGGGCAGATAATCCAAATACATGAGAAGGTGGCTTGTTTTTGAAGGTGTGGCCAAAATGTTAATAGTGCCAACAAATCATCAGGTTGGACACTTGTCCACCCCAATCTTGCACAAATCCATTGCCAACATTTCGCTGCAAAGGGGCAACTAACGGTTAAGTCATTAGCTGTTTCTTCAGTACATTTACACATAACACATCTTGATGGTTCCAGGAATTTACCTGCTGTTAAAATATTTTTTTGATGGCTGCCCACGCAAAGGCTTCCTGCTTATGGTGGACAAAGTTTGTTTCAAAAGAGATGTATTGGC
The DNA here is from genome assembly GCA_007258455.2 of Sequoia sempervirens. Taxonomy (NCBI): domain Eukaryota; kingdom Viridiplantae; phylum Streptophyta; class Pinopsida; order Cupressales; family Cupressaceae; genus Sequoia; species Sequoia sempervirens. The sequence goes on along the minus strand of VDFB02056351.1, from coordinate 5,266,570 downwards.
CAATTGTCCTTTGGAGCAGAGAGGTCTTCTATCATATATCTAACATTTGCTGAGTAAGCCTTGAATTTGGTTGCACTCCATTTCACAATGTCTTGTCAAGTGATCATGAAAGCTTCCTCTATGAGAGTCTTTCTAATAGAACAGAGATCTGAGAATCCAGAATGCCAAGGCCCTTGAAGTCTTTCCACACACTCTACCACTCCATCCATGTGTTGATAAGTCAGATAGTCTCTCACCTTGTTTCCCCAAGCCTCAATCAAAGTTTGCTTTGCCTCTGCCAATTCTGTGTTGCCATTCCATGAATCCTCCCAATAAAGTGCTGATCTGCCATCCCTTATTTCAATTCTGGATACTATGAAGCCATAGTTACCGGGTTCTCTGTTTTTGCCCTGCGTGCCTGCTCCGGGAGAGTTTGGGCACGGGTTCTTGCTGGGGAGCGGCTGGGAGCGCCCAGGGAGCGCCCAGCCACCTGTGGGTTCTCTGTGGGTCCGCTCCCACAGACTTTGGGCACTGAAAACAAAAAAAAAATCAGTTTTTGAAGCACTTAAAGTGCCAAAAAAACCCTAAAACGCCTTTATAATATGACTATCACTCCTTTGTCATTTCATTGCTCTCACAAACACATTTTCAAATGATGTTGAGACTCTTTCACATGATGCAGAGACTCTTTCATATGATGCAGCTACTACAAGTGGCACTGGCAATGCATTTGCTTGTGGTTCAAATAATGTTGAACCAAATGATGATGATCTAGAACCTTTTGATGATTGATGAATAGTTGTAATGATCTTCATTTGAATCATGACTAGAGAGACATATATTATTATATGATATTTATTATTAATATATGAGTATGACATATGTATTGGAATTTTGAACTATCAATTGGCATTTATGATTTATCTTTATAAGTTTATAGGCTTGTAGTTTATCACTAGAATTGATCAATGATTTTAGATTTAATGATGATTGATGAAGTATCATAGACTCTTCATACTATCAAATGTATTTACAATTTTGTATAATTTTAATTTTATATATATATATATATATAGCCGTACCCAAACGTACCGTATTTCAAGGAAAAAAAAATTGCCATACCGGCGTACCCGTATCCCATACCCGTGCCCGGTCCCGTACCTGAACCGGCAACTTAGTATGAAGCTTGTGTTTTACACATGTTGGGGTTCATTACAGAGTTTTGTAACAATTTTTTCAGATGGGGCCACTTGGTTACTCTAACACTTTTGTGAACACTTTTTGGCCATTCATGGATGTGAGGTTGATTGTGATAACAACTTTCCATCAACTGCTGGTGAGACCAAGGTTGTCAACCAAACCATAACCCTCTTAACAAATGTTTCTGGTAAACATATTATGTATCTAAGTCAATAATGACTATTTGCAAGATTACTAATCTATATGTCATCTTGCATTGCCCTTTTTCAAAATCTGGTTTAGTTGTTGGCTTGAAAAAGGTTCAGTAGGCTTTCGTATTCAGTTGGTCATATCCATATTCTTTTTCTTCATTGTTCATAATTGTAATCATGTACATAAATGTTCTCATGGTATCGTCTAATCTAACTTTCTTGTTTTGAAAAGCCATAAAAATTGATATATTGCATTTAGAAGGAATTCAAATGGTAAGAGTAAGTACAATCTTGTTATGCTGTGACTAATAGGAAAAGCTTGTTTTGAATGTCGGTAGTATGGTCCAGAGGTAATATGCTTGCAGATTCTTGTAATTTAAGTTTCTTTATTACACCATATAATAAGAAGTTACAATTAGCTATAAACTTTTGCAGCTGGAATGGCATTGGTAAGCTGTCCTCCATAGAGGCAATGAGGCTATTTGTCAAAATATTGGAGGTAATTATATGATAATTCCACTTTTAAAATCATTTTGGTTGGTTTTGTATCTTCTCCAAGTACATTGTTTATTTTCAGCAGGTAAATGAGATTGTCTTTCTTCTTCTCTAGGTTTACATAAAATAATGCCTTTTGTCCTTGGTTTCAGGAGGAAGATCCTGCATGGTACTCGAAGGCATCTGAGCCTGGGGTGGAAACAGAAGTTAGTGTTTTTAACTCATGAAGGCCTTTATCCGATATCTCTTTCATAAACATATTAATTAACTGAAGGAAAATAACAATATTTGTTTAGTTCCTAACACAATTAGAATGATAATTCATATAGCTGGGAAAGTGTGGTAAACTTTTTCTGTTTCTTTTTCATGTCTTTTTTCAAAGGTATGGCATAATGGTGTTTTTCTTCTGAGTGAATTCAATTATTAATTTAATTCAACTTTTGGGTGATGGTGTAAGAGTAATGTATACATTAAACTGTAATTTGTATTCATTCTGATCCCAGCAGGGACCTGCATCATCCTAAGATGCTAGGGAAGAATAAGCTTAAACTTTGAAACACTGACTTACAGACATACAGTCAATTCTTTGAGTCTGCCAGACCATCCCAATTAGCAAAAAACAAAGAAACTGATAGCAGATTGGATGTTTTTTTAAAAATTCGAAGTAAATGTAAACTGTTTCTGACATACTGAAGGTTATAAGTTTATAACATATGTCTCAAAATGCCCAAAAATAGCTTATACTCTTTTTATGCTCTAACAGAGGGATGCTTAGGATATAGAGCAATTTAGATAAACACAAGGTTATAAGTAAATGTATGCATGCCTTCTTAGTCTCAGGTTTAGATGCAATTTTAGAACACTGTGCTTGCATGGAAACACTATGCATGCCATGCATGAAACTAATCCAAGCACACTTTGTTGGATTGATAATGCATTGGAAAGTCCATTGGGATTTGATAATCCATCATGGGTTCTCCACAGTCGAATAGACTTTGCTTTGCCTGTAATTATAATTGACACTCCAATTTGCAATCCCTAGCAATCCATACATCAGTTCCAGGGATTCCATGTGCACTACAGGACAAGAAGAGAAGATTAATCATTGAAAGCCCAAGGAAACTGTTCAGGAGGCATTCACAACCTTATAGGCCATTCAGCACATTAACAAAGAGCAAGAAACAGTTTGGGAAACTGAGTCATCCTGCAACTGATCTGAAGATCTTTAATGTTAATGAACTTGATTCAAATCAGGTTAGCACCATGTTAGTTTTTATGTTCATACATTATGGTACATTTGTTCCTCATTATTGCCTATATACTATATAGTAATTAAAAATAATATATTTACACCATCCTACTGCAATTCATTTCTAACTAGGCCCACAGGGATATGCAAATATTGTTTACTATTTCCATTATTGTAATCACTTGTTATAACCTAGTCAAGGACAATGAAGAGATATTGTTGCTATTCTTGTTTCCAATGAATGTGTAATGGTGCTTTAGTTCTATTTACATTTAGATTGTATATTCAATTTTTCCTTTGAGGTTATTTTGATATATTGATCTGTGAGTTAGTCTGTATGTTGTCATCTGTGCCACTCTTGGTATAGAGCCCAAATCTTTCTAACAAGTCCTTCGCAAGTTCTCATTAGTTTTGTATTGTTGCATGTCTACTCATATGCTGTATGGGAAAGAAGTTATACAATCCAGTCTTTTCTCTGACCATTCAGAAGAACAACAATCTAAGACCAATTTCCTAATTTGCTGGATGTCTATAAACTCATTAAAATAATATTGGAGGAACAGAGAAAAGTATATTTACACAGTTCTGAGGCTTAATAACCTGTCTAGGGCCCTTGACATTTTTAACCTCCAGTGGCTTTTCGTTCCAGCACTTGGGTCTGTTCAAGGTGCAACTCAATATTGATTTCTTAATGTTCCAAGGCTGATTCATACTGATCTAGAAAACATCTCAAATCACCTAGGTGGCAGCTTTGAGCTGCATTTTAAACATCTAGTTTTTGGTATTTTTCTTTGTTTTTTGTAATTTGCTTTTTTGATGCTTTGGAGTAGAATTTAGCATTGAAAGGAGCCGGGGATGGGGGGAGGGGAGTTGGGAAAAGTAAAGTTTGTATGAATAGAGGCACAGCAATTAGCATTTGCACAATTGAAGCAAAGCCTGTGCTCAACACCGATTGTTTTCACTTGATCTAAAGCAATTTTTTGAGATCGAGAGAAATGCTTTAAGAGTATGCACTAGGATGGGTTCTCACTCAACATGGCCATCTTGTTTCATACCACAGTGAGACCTTCTCCAACGCAGTGCAGAGGTGTCCAATGTACGGGAAAGAGCTGTATGTTATTGTCAAGGCTTGTAAGCAATTGAAACATTATATACTAGAAAAGGAGTTTGTCATCCACACAGATTACAAGCCTCTATAGTTCATGCAGATTCAAGGCAAGCTTCAAAATGACTGACATCATAGGTGGTCTACATATTTCCAACACTTCCACCTCAACATCTGTGACAAGAAGGGGAGTATCAATAGAGTTCCTGATTGCTTGAGTTGACCTCTAATTCCAACCTTGTCAATGGTTCTAGACTTTGGGGACATGGGACATCAAAATGGCCCCAGTTCTATCATAGTACGAGAGATTGGCAATTGGGTAATAGGTTCTTGAATACCACTTGGAGAATGGACTATCATGCCACATGGGGCACATCTTTGTTCTTGCCACAGAATGAATACTTGTGCAGACTTGCAAGACAGGAACTGTGCCATGTGACTCATGTGTTGAGTCTCCCTAGTTACATGCCCAGTTTTGTGGTGAGTTTTATCTTGAAACTTGGTGAATCCTGGGCTTGGACTTGCAAGTCTTGAGGGTAAATTCACCTATTTGAAAGACAAGACCCTTCCACCATAAAACCATCATTTTTTCATTTGGTCTTCCACTTGTGCAAATTGAGTAGAGGAGTGATTGGAAAGGGTCGGAATTGAAGATTGAATTGAGTTCGGAGGGCATTTGACATTGGTATTTATTCCTTTTTTTTCTTTGCTTTTTTCAAATTTTAAATGCTAAATGCTGGAAACCTAGCTATTATGTTTGCCCGTTTTTATTTTATTTTTCTGATTTCCCTATCTTCCTTGCTAGTGTCGTGTTTTCTTTAATTTTTTAACTGTTTTCCTGTTCATTTCTTTTTTTGAAATTTCATTGTCAAAACTCAGTGGAAATTCATTTTTTTTTTCCAATGTATGATCAACAATGGCAATGCAAGGCAAAGGCAAGAAATTCCCTGCATGGAAGCATGGCATGCTGATTGAGGCCAAGGGCATAATTACCTGCAATTTTTTGTGGGTTTACTATGACAAGAGGAATCAATAGATTAAAATTCCACCTTGTTTGGATTTCTAGTGAGGGATGTGAAGGTGTGTCCTGAAGTGCTTGAAGAAGTGAGGAGAGAAATGAATGCCCTATTTACCAGTTTTGATATGAAGAAGAGGGAAAGGAAGAGGACAAGGGAAGCAATGGTAGTGGCTATGGGTTCCAACCTTGAATGATCTATAGATTCTTATATTGTTCCATGCATTCAACATTCATTCGTTGAGGAGAGTTCTAGTTGTCTTCATTCCTCACCAAATTTCTTTGTTCCTTGCAATGTTCTTGTTATCACCTGGAATATGCACCTTGTTGAATCTTGAATCCAGTTATCTTGTGAAACATGGGATGACCTCTCGAGCTGTGGGACTCACGAAACTCCAGGTCAACCTCCGATTAAAGGGCGGCTTCCCCTTGGTAAATCACCTAAAAACTAACTCTAACTGAAGAACATTGCTGGGAAAAGAGATGAGAAAGATCTGATAATCTAAATCTAAAATAGAAAATGAAGGTGATACACCAAATAGAGCAGATTTCTACTTCCTTTCAGCAACACAACTTATGAATCTCAATCGAAAGCTTCACATAGTAATTCAAAGGTAAACATAGAACAACAACAATCAAGGAGTCATAGAACTCACAAAAATACCTGCTTTTCTTTCATACATAGAAAATTGAAACAAATAGAGGCAAAAATAATGATTTTTGAATCATTGAAGGCTGGTACAATGATTGTTTTCTTAAAAAACAGTAAAATATTACATCACAAGCATACAATCAACCATTATTTCAGAGTGAAACAAGCTTGGAGATGTAATCAATGAAGAAAATTACAGAAGTAAAGACCTAATTTTGACTGAAAAAAATTAAAGGACTTAATGTCACTTTGTCACAATAAATTTTTCCCATGCTTTGCAACAAACATAGGCCTCTTATTTATAGATTTTGAGAGCCTAAAATCAAAAAGTCATGTTGACTTTAGATATTTTTCTTATGAGTTGTCATCTTTATCCTCTGTAGATAAGATATTTAATCCTTATCCTTTGTGGATAAATTTTTTGAAATCCTTATCCTTTGACTTTGACTTTCTAATGCTTTGCTGATTTTGCAAAAAATATTCTCTCCTCTCTCTTCTCTTTTTTTTGTTTTGTTTTGATTTTTCAAAAAATCAGTTAAAATGTTGGTGATCTCAAGGGGGTTATTTGCTTGCTGAATAATTGACCTTCTGCCTTATACAGTCCATTGGGCATAGAGTCATGAGAGAACTTGAGAGAATATTGAAAATTGGAGCATTTAATTAATTGTGTTTCAACACTTCGAGAAAAAGACAAACCAACATTGTGCAACAACACTTATTGACTTGAAAGAAAAACTATCCTAACCTACCCTAACCAACAACAAGACTCACTCAAACAAAGCCATTGACTGGTTCCTTGAAGTAGTTTCCTTTCCTCATTATTTTGCAATGGTCCTCATGTTTATGGATAACCAAGAGGAGGTGAAACACAGATAGATAGTTAATGAACAACTGTAATGTTTCTTGAAGAGCAAAAACATACTCACTAAGCCCTTTGAATTTGACCATATGTACTATTGGTTTGAAATGGATAAGTAAGTTGGATCTTTTGTTCTTCAGCTGCAATTTCATCCTTGGGTGCAAGCATGACTTGTGATGCTTTGTAGGCCTCCATCTTGGCTAAATGTCTGATAGGACATCCCGATTGATTAAACTTTGAGCTCTCCTTGTTGGTTTCTTGCTTATGCACTGCTTCTTTATTATCTTGCTGATTGGGGAGCTTTGTTTCTTGCAATTGATTTGGCAAAAAGATAGAGATTTATGCACTATGCTTCTGCTGCTCATGATTTTCTTCTTCTAGAGGTGCTGGTCTGGCATCTAAGTTTGAACAAAATGCCTCCAAATCATCCCAAAATAGATCTTCTTCAACCTCTTCCTTGCTTTTCTGTATAAGAGGACTGATTTTGACTTCATAGCAACTCTCATTGTGTGTGTCAACTTCCTCTCTATTTTGTAAAACAAGGCAGTCATCATTGTCCTCCTCATAGACCAGCATTTTTTCATGCCCATTTTATCATCTATCTACTCATCACCTTCATCTTGCTCAACGAAAGAAAGCAGCTCATCAAGCAAAAATGCAGAACTTTCTTCCTCAACATCCCCTTTTTGCTTGTTAGTTTGTTGTCCCAACTGATCTGTTGACATAAGCATTAATACATTTTCTTCACTTTCAAGAAAAAGTGGAAGTTCATCAAAAAAGTTAGTCAAAACTTCACATTCAACCCCTCTAAAATTCTTTTCAACCTGCTGTCCTATTTGATTATTCTCATCACCCTCTTGCAGCAAGTCTGATTTTTCTATACCACTTGGAGGTTCATCAGCTACAAGTTGCTCTTCTTTTGCCTCAAAAAACTCCTCTTTCCCACTAAACCAGCTACCTTGATAAACAGTAGGTCCTCCTTTGTAAAGGGAAATGATGCTAGGACAAGAAGGCTGATCTTGCTTGAAGCTTGAAAACTTGTACTTAGGAGCCTCCTCTATTGCAGATTGATCTAAAATGCAAGATTTTGATTGAAATACTACCTTCATATGTTCTTGTTTGGCAAAAATCTCTTTTGCAAGACTCCTCATATTGCTTTCTCTGTGTATCTATCTCTTGTTGGTACTAGTAGGCTTGGCAAGCCAACTCCTCTTGTTGCAAATTGAGTTCTTGTTGTCTCTGAATATCATTCAACTACTTATTAAAGTCTAGCAATATGCTTTTGATGTCACCAATCCCTATATTGTCAGCATTTTGGGGGTAGCTAGGGAAGTAACAATGCTGGTTTGGCATAAAAATGACTTCTTGAGATTGATTAAAAGTATGTGAAGGCTGCCAAGAAGATTGAGCAGGGGTGGGTGCGTGGTAAGTATATTGAACATGCTGGTCTCTTTGTATAGCAAAGGCATTTGGGGTAAAACCAGTTGCATGCTCAATTTGATATGGTTGATAAGAGGGAATATGGGCAGCACTCTTATGAAATGGATGGTGATAAAACACCTCTATGGAATGAAGAGATGGTGCCTCATTTAAATAAGCTGAAAATTAATCGAAGTATTATTAAAAACAAGAATAATCGGGACTAGTTTTGCAAAAGTTTAAGTACATACCAACACTTAGTCCACTTGAAACCGGTAGATTGAAAGTTGGAGTCGCTAGGTGTGTGAAAGTATTGCCTCCAAAGGTAGAAATTGCTGACATACACACCAAATACCAGCAATGAAGGGACAAGTTTTGAACTTTGATAGTTCAAACAGTTCCATCAGGTGTGCCAAAAACTGTTATTATTTGGAATATGCACCCTGTTGAATCTTGAATCTAGTTATTTTGCGAAACATGGGATGACCTCTTGAGTTGTAGGACTCACGAAACTCGAGATCAACCTCCAATTAAAGGCATCTTCCCCTTGGTAAATCACCTAAAAACTAACTCTAACTAAAGAACCTTGCTGGGAAAAGAGATGAGAAAGATCTGATAATTTAAATCTAAAACAAAAAATAAAGGTGATACACCAAATAGAGCAGAGTTCTACTTCCTTTCATCTAAAATAGAAAATGAAGGTGATACACCAAATAGAGCAGATTTCTACTTCCTTTCAACAACACAACTTATGAATCTCAATCTAAAGCTTCACACAGTAATTTGCAACAATAATACATAGGTAAACTTAGAACAATAGCAATCAAGGAGTCATAGAACTCACAATAATACCTGTTTTCTTTCATACATAGAGAAAATTGAAACAAATAGAGGCAAAAATACTGATCTTTGAATCATAGAAGGCTGCTACAATGACTGTTTTCTAAAAAAAAGAGTAAAATATTACATCACAAGCATCCAATCAAACCATTATTTTAGAGTGAAATGAGGTTGGAGATGCAATCGATGAATAAAATTACAGAAGTGAAGACCTGATTTTGACTGAAAAAAATTAAAGGACTGAATGTCACTTTGTCACAATAAATTTTTTCCATGTTTTGCAACAAACATAGGCTTCTTATTTATAGATTTTGAGAGCCTAAAATCAAAAAGTCATGTTGACTTTAGATATTTTCCCTATGAGTTGTCATCTTTACCCTCTGTGGATAAGATTTACCATTTTGCTTTATGAGTTGTCATCCTTATCTTCTATAGATAAGATATTTGTAATCCTTATCCTTTGTGGATAAGATATTTTGCAATCCTTATATGTTTTGCAATTCTTATCCTTTGACTTTGACTTTGACTTTCTTTTTCTTTGTAATGCTTTGCTGATTTCGCAAAAAATATTCTCTCTCCTCTCTCTTCTCTCTCTCTTTTTTTTGTTTTGATTTTTCAAAAACTCAGGTAACAGTTCCAAAGCAGAGAAGGATTGGGGGGGCTTGTGGCTAGGCAACCAATTTAAGCAACTCTTCACTAAATTATTGAATCACAAGAACAGCTAGATCCAATAAGTTAATAACATATGCAATGAGTAAATACACCACAGAGAAATTTATTTTGGGACATTGTTTCATATTGGTATTTAATTTGCATTCAAATTTTTACCATTGACTATAAGCACACAGGCCAGTCTAAAAAAGGACACTATTATTCAAAAACAACCATTACAACATTCAGATCTTTGCCTCCTGATCATGGCTGACCCATACCAAAGAAATTGTTGTCTTTTTATTCCAAACGAACTCGTTCTTTACCTTCATGTCTCCCTAAAAGTACAATTTTCTGTCTTTAAAAGGTGCTTTTGTGAGCCATCCATTGCATGTGGGTGAGTGGGGGGTTGCCAGCTATAAACACTACCACTAGAGATGCCTGAAGCAGCCTCCAGGGTCAAAGATTATGTCCCATGAATGGGCATTAAGGAATGGTAAATGGCACCAACCACAATAAAGACATGACCAAGAACAACAATTCCTGCAATTTGGAAGGGAACAACAAGCGCAGGATAAGGATAACCCAATTAAATATCATACAGAGTGTTGTAGGGTGTAACTTCCATGTTCAACAATGAAGAAGACTTTAGCCATCATAATGATTGGCTACGATTTCTAAATGGTTGAATTCAACACCCATAAATAAATAATCAAGAATGAATATCTAGCATTGGAAGATAAGCAGCCATAAAAGACATTTCTGTGGGTATTAACAAAGAATTCGCCTAGCAGGAGTCTTACTCAGCCAAAAAGAAAAAAGGTAATTGACTACTATAGGGAAGGCAATGCTTAGTAGGAGTGGGTCCCGGTTTGGGTAATTTGCAAATGCAAGCTAAAGTAGCACCCAACAAGAATTGAATTTCTGATGAAATGAAGTGATTAGAAATAGGTAGAAACATGTCTAGTAAAAAGATTAGACACAATTAGGAAGGATGAACAAATAGAGCTTGAAACACACAAAGGTTAGAACAAAAAGAAAAACCAATATTTGATCAAACACTATTTTTGGATGTGCAGGATTGTATGTGGGTCCAAATGCTCTTGCATCATGTTCTAGGGGCAAAACCTTTGCTTGAAGGCACAACTTGGAATAAAGAGAAACACTAGGAGGCTATAATGAACATGGAAAGCTTTTTGTTCTACAATAATATACCCTTTAGTGTGGTGACTTCATGTTGGTAAGGGTTTGCAAATGCATGAATAATTGCCATTGTGGTGTTTAAGATTCCAATGTATAAGGGTTTCAATGGTCAATTGATAGATGAAGCCATACAAAATGCACAACATATAGTTGGTGATCAGAGGAAAGTATGGTAGAGAAAGAGGCCGAACATTTTATCAGATGGATGGACAAATGGAATGAACAAGATGCTCTTTAACCTTTTAGTTGCTTCGATTGGCACATTGGTGTTCTTGAAGTCCATAGATGCCTACTGCTAAGTCAAGAATCTTGAGACTTTGTGCAATTTGTTGGAGGTGATCTAGGAGGTAGGGATTAAGAATATTGTCCAAATTGTCATGGATCTAGGATAAAGCAGTGACATATGCACCTGTGGGAAGACTTATTAAGGATATGTATCCCACTATTTGTTGGAGACCTTGTCTTGCACATTGCTTGGATTTGTTGCTTGAGGACATTGGGAAGATTGGATGGGTCAAAAGTGTGGTTAAAGATGCTAGACTAATTACCAAATTTATCTACAACCATGTTTGGGTCCTTAGTTTGATGAGAGAGCACACAAAAGGCAAGGAGCTTGTGTGATCGAGGGTGACACATTTTACCACCAACTTCCTCAATTTGCAAAGCATTGTAGTTTCAATTCCTTTTCTCAAGTAATTGCTTTTTAGCAATGCTTGGATGGACCCTCTAGATTTGAAAAGCAAATGGGAGAAAGCCATGAAGACAAATTTTGATGATGTGCTCATAAAAAATGTAGAGATATTGAGAATAAGTAACAATTAAACACAAGTTTTGTAGGGAATTATGTACCTTTTTTTTTCAGTTATTGTTTTTGTAACTTTCTAATATTGATGCAGGAGCATTTGGGTTCACAAGCAATCTTGCATCACCCACAAAAAAAGAAGAAGTTAAGTCGAGATGAATTCTTGGTCTTGTGTGTTTGATTTTGATAAAATGGTATACATGGATAAATGGTAAAGTCAAAAGAATGCTTTGAGTGACTTAGCATCATTAGAGTCCATAGTTGCATCTTCAATAGCAACATGAATTCACTTCAGCAACACTATCATCTTTGGTATCAAGCCTATGTGTGATTTCATTTACTTTAGTAGCAATTGTCATCTTCAACAACATTTGGGATGACTTGAGCAGTAAGGTGTGAATGATTGTTGGTAGAGATGATTTTTTATTACATGGATCTCAAAGGACACTTGACAATAGTCTTCTATTCAGATCAACTTCTTTCAAACCTTCAATTGTCATAAGGATAGCAAAGTTTTCTTGGTTGCTATTATTCTTCAGCAGACATTCATCAAACACTTGGCAGTTGTTCAAGCTTCATCATGATTTCAATTGGGATCGAAGAAAGTAGATTGAGAGTTGCAAACAATAGCATATTTTAGACAAAATTGGTCTAGCAAAAACTCATAGTCATTATCTTTGGCAGCCAAATCATTTGCCATGATGATTTTTACTATTTTAAGTAGTCATGTGGTCTTTAGGGCAAATGAATTGATCCAAAATCTTTGTAGAATGGAAATGTGGATAAAAGAAATGTTGGTATGATGTTCTTGGAAGCAGAACGTGCTCTAGATTGTGAACCATATAGAATACTTGTGCATGGGAAGGCAAAACAACACAATAGATTGTGAGAATGAGAAGTAGATCATTTGAATCATAGTAGATAGGGAAAGTAGGGGAACAAGAGAGAGCGACAAACATATGAAACATTAACCAAGTTGTCTGTCCACACGAGGAATAAAATAGATTTATGCCATTTTCTATTTGTGATAGTGAAGTCATTTCCATTCTTAGCATGATTATAAGCCTTGAAGATAGATTTCAATTCTAATGCAAATAAATTTGATTACTATACCCTTTGGTGTGTTATTGTTGTTCAAAGTTTGTTAACTTGCTAGGTTGGGCTCTCTTTAGCTAAGCACCTGGATCCAAATTGTACCAAATGGTATTAGAGTAAGGTTTTTTGTTGGGTTGTGTTTTAAAGAGGCTCTAGAAGAATTGTTGTTGTGTATGTGTGGAGTCCTCCAACTATAGAGAGCATTGAAGAGAAGACATGGTAGAGGAAGCCTAAGAGCACCCATGGTTGCAAATATAACAGAGATGTTGAGAGATATTACATCCAAATTGGACACAATGAGACAACACAAAGAACAATACGTGTTGACAACGTAAGTGACGATGGAAGAGGAAGCAAAAGACGAAGAACTTAAAGTAGATGACTTGATGGATTAACCTAATGTTTCATAGGGACGCGTCCCCCCAAAAAATACGTGTGTTTCCAGGATGAGGATGTCCTTGGGATGTGGGGACTTAGGGGAAATTCCCTCTGCCGCACTGCCACCTTCGTCGGGATGCTGAGGACGTTGTTGGGACGTCCCTGGGATGTTCGAGGGACTCCCAAGAGTCCCTTGACTGTCCTGGGGGTGCTTAGATGTCTCCCACGATCGTTAAGCCAAAAAAATTTTCTAAATAAAAAAAACTTAATTTTTCTTTGGGAACTAGCGCCCAAGGCCGAACCATAATGGCCAATGGGCCCCACCAAAGCCTCTCAAACCCTATAAAACACCCTAAAATCCTCATTTTTACTCACAATCATTTCAACAACGAGGTTGAGGAGCAAAAGAGTGAGAGTGAAGGAGTGAAAGGGTGAGAGTGAAGTGCTGCAAGTGCAAGAGGGTTGAGGAGGAGCAAGAAGAATAGGGATTCTACACCAAGTTGTAAGGATTTTTCAAGCATAAGGTAGGATTCTATGATTGTTTTAAATTTTTTTTAAATTTTTTTAATTAGTTTAATATTCATATTTTAATTTTAATCATAATTTCATAGACATGGCTGCAAGTGCATATTCATTGTTCATATTGTCATCAAGATTAAATATTGAAATTTGAAAATAAAAATAAATTTAAAAAGTAAAAAACATATTCATAGACATAGCTACGGGCTATCTTTTTTTTAATTTTTTTAACTTAAGTTTACTGTTTTGCAAATTACTTTTAGTAGTTTATATGTTTAAATTTTTTATTTTTTGTTTGACATTTGTCAAACTAGGGTGAAACTTTTGTGTATCCTTTGCTTGTGCACTTCGTGCGACCTGAAGTAAGAAAAACAAAAGTGAAATCCTTGGTTGACAAAGATTAAGAACAAATATTTTTTATTTGTGTATCCTTTGCTTTTGTGCTTTGTGTGACTTGAAGTAAGAAAAACAAAAACAAAATTTTTGTGTCTTAATCCTTTGCATTATGTTGCTTGCATAGCTTGAATTTTAATTTTAAAATTATAAACTTATAAATTTTATATTGTTTATTTTAGTGTCACAGTGAGTTCTCATGGCATGAGTGAGGAAGAGGTTGAGGTTCAAAGTGAAATTGAATCTGATTATGCACTTGAGGTTGAGGCTAAGAGGGGTGAACATGATAGTGAAACCCAAATCAACAGTTCCATGGTGAGTGCACTTGCAAGTATGAATTTCAATTGCCCATCCACAATGCTGACAGATTTTCCCGAGGGTCCTTTGATCTTAAGTTTCCTTTGAAACAATTTGCAACAAAATTATAGAGCAAATCTGGGACATCATTTGTGGCCTTGAATTTCAGGGCAGCATTACTAGAGTTAATGCCCAACTCCTTCATATCCAAGGAAAGGTGTGGATATATGTGAGTTTTTGGTGTCACCGAAAAACCTGAAATTCAGGGCTGAGATATGTAGTTTATGGGGTGTTGGTGGTGAAGACAATGCAGTTGCACCTATATCTGCTTCTTTGTCTCATGGGCCAAGGGGTCATTAGAGCTAGCCACATGGTTCTACTTCTACTTTGCAGAGGCAAGTTGCACATATGCCAACTTCTACTTCAAAGGCCCATGCAATAGAGGATGGGGGGAACATAAGTTGACAAGTGATGCTCCTAACCCAATAGCTAAATTATTCAATGTGCAAATAAAAGATGATGCTGATAATGCCACTGGCAAATTCTTCTTTGCCAATGGCATTCCATTCTATGTGGCTCGATCTCATTATTATAAGGAGGCGATGGTGATGGTAGCAAGGGCAGGACCATCATATGTGCCACTAGGGGAGACAAAATTGAGGACCACAATCCTGGATAAAAACTATTCCAAGATAAATGTTTTAATGGAGAAAATGAAGGAATGTTGGGTGGCAAGTGGATGTAGTATAGTTATGGATGGGTGGACGAACATTAGGCATCATCCTCTCATCAATATCATGGTTACATGTTCAGAGGGCCCATATTTTCTTAAGGCAGTTGATTGTTTAGGGCATCACAAAAATGTCAATTTTCTGTTTCAGATCCTCAAGGATGCTATTGAGGTTGGGCCACAAAATGTGGTCCAAATAGTGACAAATGTGGCCCATGTTTGCAAAGCTATAGGGAAATTAATTGAGGCAATTTATAGACATATTTGGTGGATTCCTTGTTGTGTGCATGCCATGAATAATGCACTTAAGGACATGGGAAAGATTGATTGGATCAAAGCAGTGGCCAATGATGCTAGAGATGTGCAGATTTTTATCTCCAACTACTACACTTCACATGCACTCTTTAAGACCTTCTCTAAAAAGGAATTCTTGAAACCTGTCAAGACTATATATGCATCCTATTTCATTCTCTTGGAGAGAATGCTTGAGTTACAAGAGGCATTGCAACTAATGGTTATGACAACAAAATGGAATTGGTGGCTTGAGTCCAAGACAAAGTAGGGGATGAGGGTGAAGGATGTAGTGAAGTGTGATGTTTTTTAGGGTGATGCAAAATATGTAGTTTCCATCATTACTCCAAATTTCCAAGTCATTAGATATGGGGATACTAATGCGCGTAGCCTTGGAGAGGTGTATGAGTGCATTGATTCTATGCTAAACCAAATGAGGACTGCTATGCGAGAGGACCCCACATTTGCATTCCACAATGAGCACATTCAACCAATCATTCATCGGAGATTGGTGAAGCTCAACACTCCCTTGCACATGGCTCCCTATGCATTGAACCCCAAGTGGTACACGCAAAGGCATGGTAGAGTTACACCCATACAAGATGCCGAGGTGAAGGTAGGGTTTATGAGGGCCATCCAAAAGATGTATGATCCTATAGAGGCTGCATCATTTGTACTAAGTAGACGAAATTGGCCACTCTTAGGGGTTATTTTGAGGAGGCCAAGATGGATATTGCAACTATTGGACAAAGTAGGGGATGAGGGTGAAGGATGTAGTGAAGTGTGATGTTTTTTGGAGTGATGCAAAATATGTACTTTCCATCATTACTCCAATTTTCCAAGTCATTAGATATGGGCATACCAATGCACGTAGCCTTGGAGAGGTGTATGAGTGCATTGATTCTATGCTAGACCAAATGAGGATTGCTGTGCGAGAGGACCCCACATTTGCATTCCACAATGAGCACATTCAGCCAATCATTCATCGGAGATTGGTGAAGCTCAACACTCCCTTGCACATGGCTGCCTATGCATTGAACCCCAAGTGGTACAAGCAAAGGTAGAGTTACACCCATACAAGATGCTGAGGTGAAGGTAGGGCTTATGAGGGCTATCCAAAAGATGTATGATCCTATAGAGGCTGCATTATTTGTACTGAGTGGACAAAATTGGCCACTCTGAGGAGTTATTTTGAGGAGGCCAAGATGGATATTGCAACTATGGCACAGGAGGACCCAATTTTGTGGTGGAATTGCCATGGACCGAACTCTTTGACTACCACTCTAGCCATTTGATTGCTATCTTAGGTTTCTAGTTCTTCTATTGTTGAGAGGAATTGGTCTACTTATAGCTTCATCTACTCTCTTAAGAGGAACATGCTTGCCTCTAGGAGAGTAAAGAAGCTTGTGGCTATACATAGTGCATTGCTTCTCATTGATCACAAGA
Source organism: Sequoia sempervirens (assembly GCA_007258455.2). Lineage (NCBI taxonomy): Eukaryota > Viridiplantae > Streptophyta > Pinopsida > Cupressales > Cupressaceae > Sequoia > Sequoia sempervirens. The sequence continues at coordinate 5,249,761 of VDFB02056351.1, read as the reverse complement.
CACTTTTGTACAAAGAGAGTCCACCAACACAATGGGATGTAGAGCAAGAGGAGCCAACACATATTGATGAGCATGTTACACTTACACAGGTAGGGCTGGTTGGTAATAGTTTGGCAGAGCTTGACCATGAGGAGTCCACTTTGAGCAGTTTTAAGTGATGAGGAGTTTGGGGATGATTAGAGGCCTTACTTCACTCCATTTTGTTATTTTGACATCTTTGTACTCATTGTAATCATTATGAAATCTTGAATATAATATAAATTTTGAATTTGGCATTTTGAATTTTCATTGGTCAATGTTAAATTGTTAATGTTCACTTCAAAGTTTCTTAGTTTAGTAGTATTTTAGTTTTACTAATTTGCAAAAAAGTCATTTGTAATTCTTATACTTATACATCTTTTTATAACTATTTTTTCAAGTACTATATGTGTATTAGTGTCCCCTCCCCCCTTCCCCCAATGTCGCTTCGCCACCGTCCCCTCATCCCCAAATTTAGGCCCTTGGCCCCCCCGTCCTTGAAACCTATCCTTGTGTTCTCGTGTCCCCCCATCTAGAAACTCTGTGGAACTATGGATCAACCTAAAAACAATTTTTTTGAAAACTATTTCAAAGATGGGTAGCAAACCAAAGTTGGATATTCCTTGCTAAAATAAAAGTCTAAGCCTTGAGGAGTTTATAGATTGCATTACGGATTTGGAGAAGTATTTAGATTACGAGTTGGAGGATCCTAAGAAAATGAAGTTTGTTTGCCTTAGTCTGAAAGGTCATGCATCCTTGTGGTGGGATCATGTATAAATACATAAACAAAATAGAGGTAAGGGAGAAAATCATATCTTGGGATTGAAGGGTTTGGAAATTGAAGGCCAAGTTCCTACGATCAAATTATTACATAAGTTTATTTAAGAACTTGTAAAACCTAAATATAAAAGAGATAAAAGTTAAAGACTTCGCGAAGGAATTCTACAAGCACAACATTTGGGTTGGCCATGCAGAGGATGATGAAGAAAAGATTTCAAGGTATGTTAATTAACTTTGCATATCTACTCCATATGAGTTTAATATGATTAGAGTGAGGTTAGTAGAAGAAGCTGATCAATATGCTTTGAAGGTGGAAGAGAAGTTGGCAAGGAAGTAACAAAATAATTCAAGAGGAAGAGGATGGTTCTCCAAAAGAAGAGGACAATCAAATAGTGGTAGAGGATAGCATGCAAATGAAGAAGAGTCCAACGCTACTTAGAATAACAATTTTAGTCAAAGCATGAGGGGAAGAGGAAATTCCTCTAGAGGAATATGTTATCATGGAAGAGGTAGAGGGAGAGGATTTATTGAAACTTGTTATAGCTATGGAGAAGATGGTCATTGGGCATTTGGCTATCCACACTTACAACAAAAGAATGAAAGAGCGAATGAGGCAAGAAATCACTTTGCTCGAATGAATGAGGATTGTTGCTCCATCAAAGCACATAGAAGAAATGCAGCAAGGAGAATCTCTCATGATGAAGAGAGTGTTGTTGAATCCAACTAAGAGCCCATGTAAATCTAGAGGGAAATGCTACAAAGTCATTATTGATAGTGGAAGCATAGATAATTAGGTGTTTAAGGAGATGGTAGAAAAGCTTAGATTGGAGAAAATTGAGCACCCAAACCCATACAAGGTTTCATGGTTACAAAAGGGGCATTGAATCAAGGTAAATGAGTAATGTTTAGTGAGTTTTTAGATTTTTTCATATAAGGATCAAATTTTATGCAATGTTATGCCATGGATGCTTGTCATGTCTTGTTGGGAAGGGCTTGGCAGTGTGATAGGAAGGTTATGTATGATGATAGGATGAATATCTTCACCATTGTGAGGGATGGAAAGGAATTTACTTTGAGTTCATTGAAGGACAAAAGGAGAAGAGATGGATAGCAGTCCGAAGAGATGTTTAATTCCTAGAAAATAGTTTCTAAGGTAGATAAAGAAAGGGAGGTTGCTATGCTTTTATTCCAAAGCCCATGGAGGTTATGACATGTAAAGTCAAAGAAGTTTCATAAGAAGTGAAGAACAAGATTAAGCTGAAATTATTTTAAAATAATTGTCAGTTGGGTTGCCACCTATGAGAAACATCAATCACCATATGAATTTAATTCTTGGATGAAGTTTGTGGAACAAGGTAGCATATAGGATGATAACTATAACAATGAGGAGGTGAAAAGAGATCTCCAAGAGCTATTGGACAAGGATTTGATAAGGGAGAGTTTGAGTCCATATGCTCTACTAAAAGTACTAGAACCCAAGAAAGACGAAGAATGGTGTAGGTGCACGAATTCACAAGCCTTCAACAATATAACAAAATAGAAATTCTTGTTGCTACGAATGGATGATTTAATGGATTGTTTGAGTTGGGGCTAAGTACTTCACGAAGATTGATTTGAAGAGTGAATAGCACCAAATTTAGATTAGAGAAGGGATGCATGGGAAAATTGCATTAAAGACAAAGGAATACTTGAGATGCTAAAACTATTTGTTGCTACGAATGGATCATTTAATGGATTGTTTGAGTTGGGGCTAAGTACTTCACGAAGATTGATTTGAAGAGTGAATAGCACCAAATTTAGATTAGAGAAGGGATGCGTGGGAAAATTGCATTAAAGAAAAAGGAATACTTGAGATGCTAAAACTATTTGTTTGGTTTGTATCTTGATAGTTAGTAAAAGTAAAGAGGAATACTTGATGCATTTGAGGTTAGTTTTGCAAAGGTTGATGGAAGAGAAGTTGCTGGTCAACTTGAAAAAGTGTAGTTTTATGGAGTTAGTGTACTTGGGCTTTTTAATTTCCCAAGAAGGTTTGTAGATGGACCTTGAAAAGGTAAGGGCTATTGTGGAGTGGCCATTGCCAAGGAGTACTTTTGAAGTACGAAGTTTTCATGGCTTAACAAGTTTTTATAGAAAGTTTATTAGAAAATTTAGTGGTATTTATGCACCTATCATAGAAGCAATGAAGGGTGGTTGGAACAAATTTAATTGAATAGTTGTAGTTGAGAATAGCTTTTAGCTTTTAAAGGAGAAAGTGATGGAAATTGGTTCTACCATTGTTGGATTTTAACAAAGTATTTCTAGTGGATTGTGATCCAAGTGGGATAGTGATAAGGTTTTTGAATCAAGAAGGTAAGCCTATTACATAGTTCAACAAGAAGTTAAATGAAGCAAAAAGGATGAATTTAGTCTATGACCAATGGTTCTATGCAATTGTGCAATCACTTAAGAAGTGGACACACAATTTGCTACCTAAAGAATTTGTTCTATTCACGATGTGTAATGCCCCAAACCACACACCTAGAACATTAGCCGATTGTTTTTTTTTTTAAATGACATGTCGCACTTGCACATATCACACTTGCACAACAACGTGCACACAAGTGTCATATGACACGTAGTGACACAAGGGCACTAACCACACAAATGATTGCACCATTGCTACAAGAAAGATGGCATCGGCAGAAGGCTTACCAATCGTAGGACGTAGCCACAATGATGAACCTACAAGAGGGGAAAATGACACCCAAATGACAATTAGGTACTAACCCATGATTGTGTTCTCTTGCAACACAACACAAGGGTAGGATGAGGGAATCACCAACCTCAAACCCACAACAAGACACTCTTACAAACTCAAACAAACACCACGAAAACCCACATAGGCGGTGGAATGACTAGGAGCTAACAAACCTCAACTAGACGACTCAGGCATTGATTTTTGGAACAAGGAGTAGGACGAGGTCAACAACCACCTCCAATCCACTCAAGGACCAACTTAACAATACCTAAACACAAGGAAAAGCCCTCACAAGAGGTTTCCTTACTAGGAGGTACAAGCCCTCCACTAATTGGAACGATGATAGGTCGCTTCCAAACAATGACATGCTTCCCAATATAAATGAGTGCCATAAAGATTAAGGTATGACACTTGTCGACGAAGCGACGAGATGGGAAGACTCACGAGGTCGAGGGGAACAACTTTTGTAAACAAAGTTTCCCTGAGAAACGATTGAAAGACCTAACAAATGATGAAATGATGGAAAATGGAGTACTAGAGAACACTAGTGCTAGGTAGGACACTAGTGCCTAGGCAAGACACTAGCGCCCAAGTAGGACACTAGAGTGAGTGCATAGATATCCTCCTTTGGTGTGAGAGTCTAGGTATAGTGTTGTAGTTTTGATTTGGCGCCAAAGTTCTAAGGACACACTATAGCCCTTCCTAGCACTATAGTCTTTGTTCTAGGGCTAGTTTCTTGACTAGTGAGCAAACCCAAGACCATTTTTGGTCCCTAGGACAAGCACAACCCTCAAAAACCACAAAGAAAGCACCACAATGCAAAAAGGACTTTGAAACAACAAAAATGATTGGGGAACTGAAAGGGTCGTAGGCACTCTATCTCACATCACACTAGCCCATGAAAGAGATAACTCCCAAGGGATTGGAAGACCACAAGAGGCTCCAACATGAGACAAACGACACAAGGGGTGAAGGGGAAAGTGTCCTACAACTCCCAACCTCGCCAAGACCACTCAAAGAACCCTAAACGACCCCTCAACAAGGTAGGTCCTCAAGGCCAAACACACTAAGGAGCACAAGAGAACTAGAGATTTCAATAATCAAATTGCATGTTTTCTAAACTTAGAATTCATTTTAAAACCCAAATGAAGTGTGCTCTACATTCTATTTTATCCAAAATTCCAATGAATTAAAAGAGCAAAAACGACAAGTGTGTTAGACTGGAACACTGAAACATGTAAAAGCATCCATAGCATCGATACCACTTATGTGGTCGGTTTACAATCACTCCATTAAAGAGGTTCCAATAACATAATTACAACATGAGACGAGGACTCAAATGTCCTTCAATTTACATTTTACAAGATATTACAACAAATAAATAAATGAAATGAGAAACTTTACTGACTTGATTAGGATCCTTGAGTTCTTCCCAAGATCCTTGAATCCCTAGCGATGGTTCCACACCACCCAACCATGTGGTACCCTTAGGTCCACTCTCATCATGCTAGGAGATAGTTACATGAGCCACAAGCACACTCACACCAAACACTCACACCAAACACATGGGAGAATGCTTACACACATGCTATATGTAGAGCATACACATAACATACGCATTATGCAAGAATCACTCAATCAACATCACATGATGGGTAAGAATATAAACACTCATTGAGCACAAACACAATGGAACAAAACAAGATACTCTCGTTGGGCACAAACACTAATGGCATAGAACAAGATACTCTCATTGGGCACAAACACCAACGACACAAGGATAAGATGCTAGAGAGGAAGTAGGGAGTGTCATAGCAAACCTTGAAGGGATGGCTAAGCAGAGTCGGGTATGAATCAACTTGTCCACATGTTGTACCCAAACCAATTTTTTTGCTTCATTAAGGCATTTTTCTTAAAATGGTCTAAATCTTGTAAAAATGATGTCAAAGCATAGTTTTTGGGCAAATCAAGTATGGGCTTTTAGTTAGTATGATGTTTGTAAGATACTGGCAAAATTTGGAAATTTTGAAAATTAGGGTTTCCGGACCCCTGTTTTTAGGTCAAAAACCCTAAAAATTGAAACTTGTCAGAATTGGCTGAAATTAATTTTGATTGGCTTATTTCACATCATGATCACATTGGTGAAGTTAGTTTCAATTAAAAGTCAGTTTAAGCTTGGTGGGTAGTTTTCACTTTTTCAAGAGAAAAGTTAGGACCTTTGAGGTCGTCAATGGCAGTTGGCCAGTACTAGGTGTCAAAATTTAAGCCTGAAACTCAACATAGAAGATTTTGCGAGGAAAGATACTAAAAAAGATGCTTCACGATGGAGCGGGGTTTCAAATGGCAAAAATTGCAAAAATATTCCAAGTCTGCAAACACTTCACTTTGCTATGTGGGAGACGCTTGCACAATCAACATGCAAGTCAACTTTGTAGTGTCCGTACACGTAAAAATGGTGAAATATAGTCATGCACACACGTTAGCGGCAGTAATGCTACTACGTGGTCAACTTAGCAAGCGTCATGATGTTCGTGAAGCGCAAAATGGAGAAATCATCACTTCCAAAGCAAATCTGCGCTGCAAGCCAGGGGCGCCCTTCAATTTGGAGGCTCATATTCAGTTGTTTCTGGTTGCAAATACATTCATTCTCTTCAGAATTCTGTCAGCTTTCCAGCAAGCGATCAAGCGAGTACATCAGATTTGCAGGACTCCGCTAATTGGAGGTAGAAGCAGAAGTTACAGAGAATTTACATATCACAGGTGATAGTCAAATTTCAGTTTCTGTGCCCTTGTAGCCAAGGGCACCCTTGAATTAGACTTGTCAGATGATGGAATTTGCAAAATCCGTTTCCAGGGAATCTCTTCTGATTCAGCCCAGCTCCGCGATGCATCTGTTTGCAAGTCCATAAGATATGCTGAGTGACCGTGATAGTTGTTCCAGCGAGCACATAAAATGGAGGGAAAATAAAAGTGAAAATATCGAAAGTATACCTCTATAGGCCATAGGCACGTAGCCTTTTGGTCAACTAGATGAAGTTTTCGACAATTGTCGTCTTCATGAGATCCGTGCAGAATCCTCCTAACTATCTAGTGAATCCAATCGTCAACCCTCGGGATCAATCAAACGCTCGTAGATGAAGACTTAGTGGAAAATGTTGAAGGATGAAAACAAGCAGAAAATTGGCTAAGTATGGAATTTACACCCTTGGAAAAGGCGCCCTTCTATTGGAGGTCTTAGAAGCAGTTTTCAAGGTTCGTCGCTTCCAGGAACAACTCTTCCAAGTTGTTCCATCTACGTGATGAGATCATCGATGCGTGCATCAGAGCAATCCAACTCCTGATAGCGAGGGTTAAAGTGGAGCGTTTCGTGAAAGTTGCAAATTACAAAATCATTATCAAAAGTGTAATTGCACCCCTATAGGCCAAGGGCACCCTTGCATTTGAGGGCCTTAATTCAACTTTTAGATGCCGTATATACAGTCATTCTTTGTGGAATTCTTCTAGCTATGCGATGGATTCAACATCTAGTCGATAGGAGTCATCATTCTCCGACAGCGGTAGATTGAAGCATTGAGAGGCAAATCAGGAAAATGGCTATCTGGTGTCATATACACCCTTTTGGGAAAAGGCGCCCTAGTTTTTGAGGCATCAGACTCAGTTTTTAGCTCTCGCAGCTCCCAGCAACATGTCATCAGGCTTGTTCTAGCTATGCAATGGATGTGTCAGCTCAGCTCTAGGATCAATCAGGCATCTGGAAATCAGAGTTCAACAGAGGCTGTGGTGATGTTTTTGAGCAGCGAAAAAATAGGAAGTTAGCTTAAAATCTCAACTTTTGAAGGAGGGCGCCTAAAAAGTCAAAGTTTGACTTTTTGGAATCAGCATGCATATTCTAGCCAACCCAAAAAGGTGGAACTCAATTAACTGAATAAAATAATATTAAATTCTTCAGTTTCAAATGTCAGTTTTTGCTTGCAAAGAGTCGAATTTAGTTTTGCATGTTAAGTTAAACTGAACTGCAAAGAGGTGGTGCCCAATTTAGAGCTTAATTTTCATTCAGTTTAATGAAGTGAGGTTCAATGAGAAAATTTTGTTCTAAATTTAGGATTATCTCCTAAATGTGACGCCTAAGCTCTTCAAAATTCTTTAAATATGCATAGAGGTATCTATTATTCTCACAACAGGTTGAGTGCAAACAGGTATTCTCTCGTGCAAGCAAAATTTGAAGGTGCCATATGTGTTATTTTTCAGAGTTATTCGCAGATACAGTTCCAGATTGTTCGGCAAACTTCATTCAAGGATAGGTAGAGGTAGAATATAACTTCTATTTTCTCTCTCTTATTTCTTCTATCCTTGTCTTGGGTTTTCTCTCGCACGTCCAAGTATATAGTGGTTTTCAAAGTTCTGATCATCTAGGTGTTGTGCACGACATTCTCTACAAAACCCATGTGTTAGAATTTTTTCAAGAAAAATTGCCTTGTATCTTCACTTTTTGAAGCTTTGCTTTTTTAGGAAATTCCTTTGCATGTTGGAGGAAAAATCAGTATTTTGAAAAATGGAGGATCTGGGTTGGCTTAGAATCATCTTCTACACAAAACCCATATTTCAGTTTTTCTCGGCAAAAATTGTCCCCGAAAACCCTAAAACCCCTACAGTTCTCTAGTGAAAAGTCTTTGCATGTCAAGTTAAACGGCGTTTTTTCAAATTATTGATGTTGTGCGTTTGCTTAGAATCATTTTCTCTACAAAACCCACGTCTCATAATTTTTTCGTGAAAATTGCCATCGACAGGGTACTTTTAGCTTCATCAGGAGTCATTTTAGCTTTCTGGAGAAAGTTGTCAGAACATAGCCGTGTTTACAGCCAACAGGCGAGTTTTTCAAAATGCAATTCACACAGACTGAATTCAAGACCAAGTCGGTCTTAATTCATGATTTCATCAGAACGACTAACACAGATATGCATCAGGTGGATCTAGAGGTTGATTTGAATGCGGCAGGGATGAACTAGATTACACTTCAGAACATTGAAGAATCCGGGTTGCTAGAGGCGGCTTCACTTCCCATCACAGTATAGTGTATAGAATTCGTAATGTCTTGTGTAAAGCATTACAATTCTACTACTTGAGAAATCCAATCAGTAGATGGACGGGTGATTTGCATTGAGAAGTGTTTTGGTATTCCTCAGAATTTGAATAGTTTGGTCATTACCATGGATCAATGTGAGAAAGCAGTTATTGCTGATAAGGACAAATGTCAGAGTAAAATGGCAGAAAGGTGGTTGAAATAGAAGAAAATTAGCTTGCCAAAGAATGTGGGTCATGGAGAGTTCAAAGATGAGTATGCGATTTTGATTACCCTTCTTAATCACATTTCCGGTCATGCAGATGACAATAAATTCTAGCCTGGAATGTATTAGATCATGGCTCATATTATTTACAGAAGGGAGCATTACGACTGGGCTTCTTTAATCAATGACGTTCTCCACAAGCAGATGACCAGCTTCATGGTTGCTCACGAGTTTCACATGTGTTCGTACCTCGTGTATTTGATTGCCTTCCAGGGCCAGTTCAGAGGGTTGAACACTGTGGGAATTCTTAGTGTACAAAAATTTCATCAATATTACGAACAACTTGAGTTCACACGGTTCGAGCGACACTTCAAGCGTGTGCAAGAAGCATTTTTGATGTACACAGTGAGGAACTTAGATTGAGAGCTACATGTACGCATCTCAGAGGAAGCCAAAGTAGCAATGGTAGAATGGGCAAATTGGTTCATTTAGTTTCTTACCTATACCTACATCCGTGTCTATGGATATGCAGGTCATCCAGCCATGTTACCTCGTTATCCATCGGATAGGGTGGTTTTCATGGAGTTTCTATGGCAGTTGTATGATGTTCACTCACATCTCCACAACAAATGCAAGACGGTAGCCAACTTTCCATTACAGATGGGCATCTACAGGTGCAAGACAACAGTTGACGCCAAGGCTATGGGCCATGAGTTAGAAAGATTTAATCTTAAACACCTCGTTGAGAGACGCTCATATGACCCTTGGGGTTATTACTCAGCACGCCTTGGTGGTCGCTCTTATCACAAGTCTTCTATGGAGGACTACTGGGTCAACTGCGAGGATGAGTTCAAGGTGCACCAGCGCAGTTACAACAGGTTCACCCTCTCACAGATTTCTATCTTCATGTTAGAAGATGTGGGAGGATTGTCAGATGATGATGGGGATGTACTTCCTCCATTTTTCAGAAAACAGGTTGATATGTAGCCGCTTCTAGCTGTCGATTGGTTTGCTAAGGAATTTGCATCTGTAAAGGAAAGGTCAAGTAGGGTTGTCAACAACAACATACTCTACTTGGAGAGCAAGAAGACGAGGAGGGCAGCCATGCGAAATACAGAGCCGCCACCGATGAATATTTCATTACCCTCCACGTCAAAGACAAAGCCCAAACAAAAGAAAAGGAGTAATCTTCCTAAGGGAAGCAAAGTGTTTGGAAATTCAAGAGGAAAAGCACTAGTTGTCTTTTTGGACCAGCAAGAACATGTGGGAGTTGCCATAAATTCAGTTGATAACATGCTAGAAGCAGAGATACAGCCTTCCATGCCATCACCAACACCACAACAGTCTTTAGTTTCGGCTCACATTGACTTGGAGCTTGACTCGCCGCCGCGTAGCAGTGCTTCCACACATACACACTCATCAGGAGTTCCTATGACTAGCACCAATCCTTCCAGTGAGATTAGTCAAAGCTCATTTTGGCTTGAGAATTAGCTAGGTACGAAGAGGAGGCAACCATCTTACAAATTGGACTTCTCAGATTTTGGTCATGTTCACCAGGACACGCTAGACAAAAGGATAAAGAAGCAAGTCCATGTTGAGAGGAACACTGCTAAGGAAATCATAGTTGAGACCGCTGCACCGCCAGAGGACAAGAACTTGGATGAGGTAGAGGTTGAAGACTTTGCCTTGATAAAGGTCAACCTTGGTAGAAGCACACGCCGAGCATATGTTGAATTCCTCCAGGTTGCAACGGAGAGCATAAAAGAAAGAGTCATAAAGGATGGAGATGATAAAGCAGCCCTTAAGGCTGAAATTTAGCAGCTTCGACAGTATATTTCCAACCTTATGCACAACATTGAGAATGTCACCGCCTTGCTCCCACAGATGTTAGAGTTACTAGCAGAGCAAAATCAGCTAGTTGTATACGGGAAGCGCTTGAAAGACTGGCAGGAGGAGTTCATTACAAGGGGTCGCTTCGTACTTGCAGAATTGTACCAATTGAGGTACAACGTCTGTGAACTTCGCATACAGATCTAGGATTCAAAGCAAGATTTGGTGGTAGACAAACCACAGAATGAGATCATGATCTCTCATCTAAGGATGGCATATGACTCAGTCACTGATGAAGAGGATAAGGAAGCTATTTTTACTTGGAGAACACAAATAATTAAGGCAAAAATACATGAGACAATTGCCTCAGAGTTCGCCGAGTGCAGAGAACAAGTGACTAGTGCTATTCAGTTCGTGAGAACTTTCATATCACGATTTCCTTGCTAGTATCAGCGTGAGAGTGGTGAGTACATCGAGCTTGCCGACGTACAATTAGAGTTGTAGGTGCTCATTCATGGTATTTTCAACGGTGATTCCATTGGCTGTAAGTTGGATCAACTTACAGTCATGTCAACATTATTTGATGAGCCAACTAAGACTGATGAAGAGTTGCAGAGTCAGATCATGGGCAGTGAGGAGATGCTGCGAAGACACAGAGTGCTTCAGAAGAGTATCATTGCCCCAGATGGTGATGCAATCAACGACCTCGTGGAGGGGTTAATTGCCCGAGATCACGGCCAGTGAACTACAGAGTAGGACGTCCCACCTTTTCAGGATAGACATTAGACACAACGATTAACTCGATGCCTTTTTCCGAGTTAACTCGTTGATCCACATATCATGGCATGTCTATGTTGGAATCATCTATGTACAGTTGGAGTTCTCGTGTAGTTTTCAGTTTCCGTTAACTGATATTAGTTGTCAGTTAACTTGCATATTAATAAGGACTTGCATGTTGCACATGTCCATTTAGCTTATTTTTGTTTTGGTTAACTGATGGTAGTTTTCCAGTTAACTGTATAGTTTCATTTATTTAGGTTTAGCAATAAAATTTTTGCATGCTTGCAAGACTCATGTTAACTCAAGGTGATTTTAGCGTTGCCTACACCTTGAAGTTCTATAAATAAGAGCTGCTCATTTGTAATTAACTTTTGCATGTGATAGCATACATGCTGAGCAACCTTACCTGTAGTATTGCTATTCTGTATCTGTTCAAGAACTTTTATTGTGATAATAAATAGCTAAGCCACCTTACTTGAATTTTATTATTATGGTACTTGTTCACCTTAGACTAAATATAATTGCTAGTTTGATTGTTCATTGTTTGCATGTCTCGTTTATACAATGTTCTGTCCCAATTATTATTTCATGTTGTGATTAATAATCTTTGTTTCATATCTACACCTCGGATAGGTGTCATCACCTCCTTGGGAATTTAGAAGTGAAGATTGTCGTTTGATGTAGTGCCAATAATCTTTCTTTCAGCCTACGCCTCAAATAGGTGTCATTACCTCCTTGGAAATCTTGACTTAAAGATTATCGTATAACCAATTCCCCACTCCTAAGTCCTCATGCTTTGTTTCTTGAGGAAATAGGATAATTTAGCGTTTAGCCTAGTTGTAGTTAAAGATCCGCAAAACCAGAGAAAATCCTTAGCTGCAATGTGTTTGGTTTCTTAACCTTGTGCCTCTTCCAGCTGAGTCAAAAAGATAGGAATTAGATTACTTTATTTCTTTACGCATATCAACAAAAGAGGGAGCTTCCCCTCCTAATTTGAAGAGTAGTCATTATGCACTGCGCATAGCTGTTCGTTGCCAATATGCACTCCAGAGGTGCGGATTGTAACACCAACACCACACGAGGAACTTGAAATGATAATTGATATTCAATATTCGTTATAAAACAATGAGAGGAATACTCCTTATATAATAAAGTACAAGACGATGTTTCTAAAAAGAAACAATCGTGAACTAAAGAGAACTAAAGCAATAAGCAAAAAGTTACTAAAAACTAACTGAAGCAAACTAAATTAATTGAAAGCTAACTAATGACTAATCAACAACTAAGATGACCATTAAATATTACAATAATACTTTAATAACCTCCCTTCATTCTACAAACTTAAACTAAGTCTACCCATAATTTGATGGTCTTCTGGTCATGAATGCATAAAAGGCAGAGTCCTGCTACTCAATATGCTCTGCAACATGAGCCTTTTGTTGAGACCCTTCCTGGTTGGACTTCTGATTAGCCAATCGCTTCCTGTAGTGCTTCTGCATATGACCAATCTTACCATAGTAATGGCATGTGAAGACTTCTTGGAGGTCTCCTTTGATTTGCCTTGTCCTTTTTTGCTGAGTGGACTTGCCTTTGCCATCTTTGGTTGTAAATGCATGTTCAACACAGGGAGACTCATTGCTGCTCCCAAATTGCTTTTTCCACCTATCCTGCTGCAAAAGCTTGTTGCACAGCTCATCAAACTTCAGGTCAACATTGGTGGAGGTAATGTTGAGAGTTTCGATGAAGTGCTCGTAGGATCGTGGCAAGCTTTTTAGCGTAATCACCACCATATCCTCTTCTTCCATCTTGCGACCAATGGCCTCCAGTTGATCACAAATTTCTTTGATCTTCATCTGGTGATCCTACAAAGATACTTTGTCATCCATCATAATGGAAAACAACATATTCTTCAGGAAGAAAGCCCTGCCCTTGTCCGAGGTTACATGAAGATCTTTCAAACGTTTCCAGATCTCCGCAACAGACTTACCAGATGGTATTTTCGATAACATCTCATAGGTGATAGTCAACTTGAGAAGCATAACTGCTTCTCGATTACTTCCATCATTCTTGTCCTATTCCTTTCCTGCAGTGGTGCGACGAGCTTCTGTCCCCATAACAAGTGAATCCAAACATTGGTACTCAAAGATGGTAAGCATCCTCTGCTTCCATGTGTTGTAGTTTTTCCTTTTTCCCATTGAAGCTTTGGGTACTTTCCAACATGACATTGGTTAAAGACGCTCCACCATCCCTCTCGTTTTCCAAAAGCACGAAAAATGAGGTAAAAGTTGGTGATCAACTGGCATAGATCCCAAGGCAATCAACTGGCACAACTCCCACGATTTAAAAAAATTGAAAAACAGAGGCTCAACAACCCACGATTTTATCCAAAATTCGAGCAAAAAGACTACAAAAATTGATCATGCCCAAGTTTGAAACCCTAGGTGCAGCAGGAAGGACACAATTTTGTTAGAAAAATCGTCAAAAATGCCATAAACCCTAGGCGGAATTTTGTAGTAGACCAGCAAAACTTTTTTTAGAAAAAAAATTTCAAAAATATTTTTGGGACTTCACTCTTTTTCTTTTTTTTTTAGAAAAAATGCTAAAAAACTTTGGCAGAAATCCGTCGAAACCCAACACGTTGATTCTGCAAAGAACCCTAGCTGCGCCAAACAGACAATGCGATTTGTTCCTTGTAGACACACTGAAATTAGAAGCACCACCTAGAAGAAGTTGCGTGTGGAAATCTCCAAAAAAATGACATAGGAAAAAACTAGAGAAAAATGCCACAAAATAACCAGACGCACGCCAAAATGGGAGTCAAAAAAGACTTTTGAAATGCAGAAGAACGCCCGCAAAAATACAATCGCAATTTACAGAAGGTCGTGCACCTAAAAAAAACGTATTCTTTAGATGCCAAACTCAAAGAGGAAACCCTCGTGTGATTTCTCAGACTTCTCACCTCTTTTCTACTGTGATTTTTCATGAAACACAGGTGTGGAAACAGGAAACACCACAAAAAATTCCAAATGATAGAAAGCCTTGAAATTTCTCCTAAAAAATTCACGATTTTCAGACCAAGAGAAATCCTCACAATTTTTATTAAAAAATCGGACAAAAACTTCTGAATTTTTTAAAAAATATTTTGGATAAATAATTGACCTTTGATTTTTATCAAAAAATAAAGCAAAAAATCTAAATTTTTTTCTCAAAATTTCTTAGGAAAACATGAATTTTTATTGATAAAAAAATTCATCAAAAAAAAGCCTATGCTCTAGTACCATGAAATGATAATCAATATTCAATATTCGTTATAAAACAAGGAGAGGAATACTCCTTATATAATAAAGTACAAGACAATGTTTCTAAAAAGAAACAAACGTGACTAAAGAGAACTAAAGTAATAAGCAAAAAGTTACTAAAAACTAATTGAAACAAACTAAGTTAACTGAAAGCTAACTAACGACTAACTAACAACTAAGATGACCATTAAATATTACAATAATACTTTAATAGAACCCAACTGGCAAGAACCAACATTACTTGAGTGGGCATGCCTTCTATGCTTGTAATAAAATTGTACAAGTGCTTTGGCTATGCCATTGAAATCATTATCTTGGTTATTTTTAATTTACCCAATGTCATTAGTTATCAGATCTACAGCAGATGAAGAGCAGATTTAGAGCAGAAATATATGCGAAGGATCAACAAGAAACACAATGATAAATCAGTCCAATTAAGAGCAGACCTAAAGCAAAAAATGAAGAGCATTGAAGACTCATATTGAAGGCAAGTTTAGAACAGATCTTGTGCCTGTTTTAGAGAAAGTTTTGGAGCAGAAATCAGACATATTTTGGGGCAGACTTAATGCAGTTTTTGTGAAGATAAACTTCAGATTTGTGAGCATATTTTTGAAGATAATATTGCAGATTTAAGTGGAGGTTTGTGAGCAGAGGTTTAAGGCAGATTTGTGTGAAGAGGTGGGCAGATTTTTGAAGGGATCTAGGGGAGATCCAACAACATTACAATAACTTTGCTTTTTGAAGGTTGGTGCCTTCTACTTTGCAAGTTCAAGAGGTTGGAGCCTCTCACTCAATGAGATTGGAGTCTCTTGCTGAGTTGGTGCTCAGTGGAGGGGATTGGAGTCTCTTATGGGTTGGTGCCTATGAAGTAGTAAGAAGTTTTTCTATAAGAGCAATATTTT